>JARHVA010001863.1:537500-1230000 GCA_037957365.1 Torreya grandis | reverse complement strand
GTATCTTAAAATAGCAATATGGCCTTTATTTTATGTTAATTTATGTTGGTTTTGTACATTTATATATGTATAGCTAATTTGATCCAAATCGAGCAATATTGATACTTTGGTCAATTTCTTAAGCTTGAAACCCTTAATTTATCTCCTTAAGAAGTTTCCCATCTTAGCATTATGTGGATTTAATCCCCTTGTTTGGAATGTATTATATGGCTTGTGTAACATTTCTCCCACTTCACATTTAACTAATTAAGATTGTTCGCCTATGATTTTGATCATTTATAAACATTTAATGTTGTCATGCACATAAGTATTTCCATATTTTAATTCAAAGACACCTAGATAAATTAACAAGAGTTGTGATCCACTATCACACTAGAACT
Organism: Torreya grandis; assembly: GCA_037957365.1. NCBI lineage: Eukaryota > Viridiplantae > Streptophyta > Pinopsida > Cupressales > Taxaceae > Torreya > Torreya grandis. The sequence goes on along the minus strand of JARHVA010001863.1, from coordinate 1,229,620 downwards.
ATTGGTTAGACATTTAATGCCGAGAATATTATTATTTCACAAGAGGGATACTCTATAATTATAAGGTTTCCAATAATTTCATTGTTCGTAATGGTGTTTGACCATTAGACACCTAGTTAGAGGACACTAAAAACCCATACCTTAATGTAGGCCCCCAACCTATTTTCTTTAATAAACTAGGTATGATATTAAACTATTATAGGTACACGAGAGTGACAACACATAAAATTAGGGCATAGAAGCAAAGAGTCTAGAACAAGGTGGAGAAAACTTAGAAATTAGGATTCCTATTGTAAACATTTTATAAAGGTTTAGAAAGTTATTATATATAAACATATTTGAAGAAAATTATATTGTCCTAGTGACCTTATCTGATCCAATCTAGATTTCTAGGTGACAATCATCATATCTCTAATTACATGTTTATAGGTTACAAATTTATAGGGCAAGTTTTCTACAATATTATACATCAAGATATGCCATCTCTCTCTCTCTCTCTCTCTCTCTCTCTCTCTCTCTCTCTCTCTCTCTCTCTCTCTCTCTCTCTCTCTCTCTCTCTCTCTCTCTCTCTCTCTCTCTCTCTCTCTCTCTCTCTCTCTCTCTCTCTCTCTGTGTGTGTGTGTGTGTGTGTGTGTAATTAACCATTATTATTGTATTCTAAATGCTTTGTGATACTTAAATATAAGCAATTCATTTATTTGAACATAAATAATTATCTCCTCTTACCAAAAAAAAAACATGACACTACAATAAAATGTTTAAACATGTTGATATTATATTTATATTGAAGTGTGATTGAACCCATACAATATGAGTTTTTCACAGAAGTGTCTCAAATAACTCGTGTAAGGATGTTTTAGATTCATTCTAAAGTGTACATGTTGTGCTCACTAATTATTTGAGCCATTTTAGGCATCTCCATAATATTATTAAAAATGTTGGCGTTTAGAATAATTTTGCATTCTTCTGTCACTACTAGGGCAATTGTTAGCCCAGAAGCTTCCACTCAGTTTGACTAGGTTGTAATAAAAAAACTACATTTACCTGTCAGTCGACCCAGGATGGAGGAGCATGCGAGAGGCTTAAGAAGTAGCACTGGGAAGATAAAAAATGACAACTGGTGTGGGGGAAGCTACGATCAGTGCAAGGAAATTTGGAGAGAGGGGAGATCCAAGACAAGTGACTATGGGGGCTGGCAAACAAGGTCTAGGGTAGTCATTTATCCCTTGCAAGGAAAATTTTCACGTAGTTGGTTCCTCTTTTAATCATTTGGCTTCTCAAAGTAAACAACTAAGGGCTTTAGGGTCTGTAAAGGCTACTCCCATAGTCTATTTTGAGAATTAGGCGCTGGAGGAAGTGCTTGAAAGTGAGGATTGGTATGTGGAAAGAGGTTTAGTGTGCAAGTTCGATAGGTTATGGCCTACCCTTCCTACCTTGCATTAGTGGATTTTTGATTCATGGTGGCCACTGTTGGAAGGTAGTTTAGAATTATATCCTTGTGCAAAGGATTTTTTATTGTTTTTTTTTATTCTCTTACATATTGTAATAAGATTTTTCTAACCAAATCTTTGATCTTTGAACATCATCTCATTTTTTATGAAACCCTAGTTTCTAACATTTAATCTTTTAACCAAAAACCTCTCTAACAGAGCTGTCTAGGTGCGGCTACTTTATCTTCTTCTCTAGTTTTGGTCAGAGTTTGGGCTGGGGGCTATTGGGAAAACCCTGAGGGAATTGATGGAAATTGATGATTCTTCTTTGAATTTTATCGAACAACTTTTGCTAGGGTTCTTGTTTGTCTAGATATTTCTTAGGACTTGCCTAAAATGATCGAGTTGAAAGTTAAAGATAGATGTTGGTCTTAAATCCTTGATTATGAGGGTCTTCCCTTCAAGTTTTGGAAGTGCTTCCAAATTGACCATCTTTCTAATTCATGACAAAGTTCCAAGCGAAATGTGGCCTCTTCGTGGTGGAAGAAGGCAAGTGAAGAGCTTCTCATAGTTGATCTTGTTTTGCCTTCCGAAGTGGTTTTGGAAGCCCTTGAGGAGGATTCAAAATTAGGTTTGGTTAATTTGGTATCGACATCTCAATTTTCAGAGTTTGTTGATTCAGTTGTGCTTAAAAATGAGATTTTAAATAGTAGCAATAAGACTTGTAGAAGCTTATCTGTGGATAGATATATCTCTCCAAAACTGGGTTCAGGTACTTCGAGTAAATCAGAAGAATGGATAGTAGTAAGTAATAAGAAAAAGGTCATTTCATACCTAGTTCTTCATCCATAATACTTCGCTCACATAGAAAAGTGAATAAGGGTGAAACGTAGTAAATTTTAGTTTTATATCTTTGTAGTTCTTGATCTTTATGGTTAAAGTTGAAGTATTTTTTAATACTATTAGGTTGGTTATTTTGATTGAAGTATGTTGATTAGATGCCTTGATGGTTCTATCGTTAAACCAATTTTTTTTAGTTTTTTGAGTATATTTGGTATCGAGAAAGGACCTTATAAACCCTAAATTTAATTTTAAAAAAATGCTGACTTTTGAAAAATCAACTCATATCATATGTCACATGTAAATGATCATACTAAAAAGTATAAAATGTTGATACTAAGTTAAAAAAGAAAAAAAGCATTGTGTGGAATGATGCAAATATGTTCCAAATAGTTTAGAATGAATCAACACCATTCCTATTCTACTTTCTTCCCTTAGTCAAATCAATTATAAAAGAATATTAGAGAAATCATTGTTTATCAAACACGTATGTCCATTTTGAAACATATAATAAAGTGGGCCTCGTTAAATTGTGCTAAACAATCTTTGTCAACAGTTGTTTAGTAGCGAATGTTAGGTAAGCACTGTATGGAATGATGCAAATATGTTCCAAATAGTTTAGAATGAATCAACACCATTCCTATTCTACTTTCTTCCCTTAGTCAAATCAATTATAAAAGAATATTAGAGAAAGCATTGTTTATCAAACACATATGTCTATTTTGAAACATATAACAAAGTGGGCCTCGTTAAATTGTGCTAAACAATCTTTGTCAACGATTGTTTAGTAGCGAATGTTAGGTTTGGAACTCTAACCTATAATGAAAAAAAACCCATATCATGATTGTTGCACGAAACATGTTTATGTATGTAATTCACTGTGAACATATATAATATGTAATATCGTTAAATTCTTTTTTAACATTACATACATAATAATATCATTTTTTTTGAAATTATTGTGTACATAATATCAATTTTTTTAATAAATTGATGGAGACCATCAAATTTAATGATAATGATTATATGGTGATGTCATAATTAGTTTGTTTTTCAACGTATATGTTTGATCAAAATAACCATTAAAGAAAGAAAACAGTATATAAACTTAAAAAAATCAATCAATCTTAGGTTTTGTTTCTAAAATCAAAGCCCGAAAGTATTTATATTTGTAAAAGCTTTAGAATATCTAAAATGTAATAGTGTCAGATCTTTTTACTTAAAAAGGTTGTGTTTAGTAACGAAAGTAATTTTTTTGGTCCATAAAAGTGATGGTCTCGTTTTTCGACTTTATTTTATTTCTATTACCTTTCAAATGAATTGATTTGATTGTAAGTATCCCATTAACTTTTACCAGTTTAAAATATAATTATATGTTCGATTAAAAAGGTGACTAGAAAGATCTCACATCCAAACACAAAAGTAGAAAATTTATATTCTATTAAAATGTAAAAAATTATATTCTTAAAAATTATAATTAATAATATATTTATTTAAAATTAATATAGAAAACAATTCAATTCAAATATATTGTTCATAAAAACTACTCACTTTACTTAATTAAAAAAAGGTACTTTTAAAACTTACTTTGTTAATAGTGTTGAGTTTTTTTTTAAAGTTACACGAAAATGTTTTTATAGAATTTGGAGTTATGAAATGGATAGAGGTATTATTGATTAGAGCTATGAATCAATCTGAGATGAAATGGAGGTTTAGATTTTTCATATAAATTATTAATATCCTTTACATCATCAATATCATCAATACCACTAATAACGTTACCAATATCACTAACAATCACAATCAATTTAACATACTAAAAAAGATTTAACTTTAATTGAAACTGAACACAATCAAACTACTTAACTAATACATTCACATTTCATTAACACAATATTAAATATTTTAACAGATTTAAAAAAAAAAAAAACTTTTGAAAGCCATGGTTGACAAAGGCGACAATGCTTCAATAATCTGTTTTATCTATCGTTTGATGGATATATTGCAAGTTTGTATAGAATTGACATTTTCTTTGGTACTTTTTCAGGTTTCATGTGCTGCATTTGTTGGGTGGGAAATCTTATTCAGCTTTTCAAAAAGCAACTTTGTCACATCCAATGTATTATCTTTCTTTCATTGTCAAAATTATCAAATCATAAACCATCCAATTCATTTTATATCAAAATTATTCGATTACATCAAATCTTAGTACAATCAAAATGACCCCAAAGGTCAAATAAAAATTATATCAATTGTAGCTGGCTTTCATTTATTTTTTCGATTGTTGGGTTTTTTATTAAAAAAAATTATAGAGAGATTAATTTTCCGAGTGTACGATAAAATTGATCTGCCCTCTATGTGAGTATGGAGGTCAACTTTTTTACATATATAATGAAATTCAAGTGGGTGTAACTATTTTAAATTTATTTATTATTATATTCTAAAAAAAATTATTAAAAAAATTATAATTTATAATTAATATTAAAATATATATTTTTAATTAAAAATATATAATATTTTTTTGTTAATCAATTTTTGGTATTGAAATTTAGTTATAAAAAGGAAGACAATGTACACTGGATCTTACCTCTTTTTAACTGGTTCAAAATAAATTTTAACGATGTTTCATAAAGTAACCCAAACATATCGAGTGCAGGGTATATTATCAAGAGTTGTTGTGGGCCCTAATCCAAGCAACTTCCCTTAAGCTAATTGATAGTACCAATAATGACATTGAGGCCTAGGTGTTGGTTTTAGGTATTGAAGTGGCTCAATAGTATGGATTGGAGATGTTGATCATTGAGGGGGATTCTATGGTCATGATTCGGAGTTTTCTCAAGAAGGATGCTAAGGTTTGATCCATCAACAATATCTTGGAGCAGATTTGGCCTTGGTTAGAGACTTTCTCTTCATGGAAAGGTCAACATTACTTCAGGGAAGCCAACTCAATAGTCAACTTTCTTGCTAACCAAGGTATTGAGCAAATTTTCAATCTTGTGATAGATAACCTAAGAAGCACATGGCCTATTTACTTGGTATCACTTTCAATTGACCTTCACTAGTGGTGTTCTCGATATATTTTTTTAGTTAATAAAATAGTAATTTTTTTTATCACTGTTTATTCCAATATGTTGTGGCCATCCCTGAAATTCGTTTTGGTGATGGTTGGCTTTGTTGTCATCTCCCTTCAGTAATGATGGATGTTTGTGAAGGGTGTGGCATGTTTAAATCACCCTTAGCTCTTGGTTTCAACATGACCAGTTGTTTGGCTCATTTTTTGTGCCTTGTTGGTTCTCTCTACCCCTGGTTAGCATGGCCTTGCCATGGATAGTGGCTGATTTTGAACCATTACTTCACATCAAAGAAAAAAAGCGAGAGATGGCCTTCTTTGAGGAGGTGTCAGAGAAAAAAGTGAAGGAGGGGTTTTTGGGTGTCGACACCACGAAACCTTCAATCAATATTAAAAATTCTAGGATAGGCTTTCGTCAACTCTCATAGTAAGGTTAAAATTAATTCTTCGATGGTATCATCATTTACTTCCAATCTACATTTGTTTCTCAAGGACAAACAATAAGTCATCGATTTGATGGATTTTTTTGTGAAACATGTTCATAAAATGGGTGTGGTTGAGGTTGTTGTTGCTTTTTCCCTAGATAATCATATTTCTTTGCCATTTTTTGGAAGGGATGAAGTGGGCTTAGTTTCTTTAGTAGTGTTGAGGGAGCCAAAAAAAAGGTTTGCTACATTCTTCTACTTTCTAGAACAAGTTACAAAGGCTTGTAAGAACGCTCCATCACAGGGTGGGGATTTCCTCTCGGCTTTTCCCTTGTAAGCAATGCAAAATTTTATTTCCAATTTGGAGGCTCTTTTGCATGTAAGCATTCTCCGGTAAAAATGGTAGCAACTAAATTCTTGTTTAGTGTGGCTAGCAGAGAAGCAATGTTCTCTCATAGCTAGAGGTGAAGGCCCTTCATGGGTCATGTTTTCGAGCCTCTTTTGGTCCTATGCAAGAACAACTGGATTTGGTTAGCTGTACCATGACTCTGGGAGGTGCTTTTGTTCATCGCTTGAAGCGGTTGGGTGATAGTGAGTCTTCAGCCTCTTGGCAGGGCTTGGTTATAGGTTTGGGTCCAGATTATGAGATTACGGCGTGCAGGGGTTGGCGACATTTATGATGGCTCGACTGGCTTACTAGATGGCACTTGCATGGAGGTTGATTATGACTCCCCATCATATTCTTGATGTTTAGCGCTTGTGCAAGTTTCAATATGACAAGTGTTTAATATTTTTGATGTTTCCCTTATGATCTCTTTCTATAAACTTTTTGGCATGAGGTATCACCTCTCTTTTAGTTTTGTTTGTTGTAGTGCTTTATCACTCTTTATTATAACAACCATATTTGTCATGAATTCTTAACATTAATCAATGATACACTTTTATCTATATATTTATGTAGTTATCTAATATACAAGTGAAGAACCCTTTCCGCCCTCAATCACTAACCCTATATATATACATACACATAAACTTGAACATACATATATATATATATATAAACATAATTTAGCTTGAACATTTATTTTTATCATAAATATATAATTTTATATTTATGTTATATTAACATTAAAATAAAATAAAATAATATATATAAAAATATAAAGTCTAAATAATAAATTTTAAATTTTTTTATCCTTTATATCTTTTTTATCATATATTTTACATAGTTCCATTAATATTATAAGCAAATATCTAATCATATTTGCGTGTTGTCCGATTAATTATTATTAATGAGTATGATAGTAATTTAAGAAAATTTTGAAAATGTAATAAGAAAAAGGTTATCATGAGATATATACGAATTTGATAAATTAATTTGTAAAATTAAATGTAAAAAAAAAACAACTTCTTTTTATTAATAAAAATTTTAAGAATATTTTTTCTGTTTTTTTATTATAGAGGAAGATTAATTTTTCATATGTACAATAAAAATCGTTTTACCCTTGTGAGAGTATGGAGGTCAATTTTTTAACATATATAATGAAATTGAAGTGGACGTTACTATTTTAAATTTATCTATTTTTATATCATATTTTAATATAATTTTAAATTATTTTTTTGAAAAAAATATAATTTATAATTAATCAAACAATTTTTTTAATTAAAAATATATAATATTTAAAATTATAAATAATAATTTAATCTAATTTAAACTTATTTTAATTATGGAGGTTTTCATTTTAGTTACTTTCATTGTAATTTTTTGAGATATCGTATTTTTGAGTGTTTTGTTAAGGATTTGTGACATTTTTCTTCCCTTGTTCATTTGGTTTAAAAGAAGAATGAAGGTTCCTTTAATTAATATTTTATATGGTGCAATCATGGTATTTTCCACTGTCTGTTGGATCTTTTTATTTATGTACCCCTCGTCGGTTTGTCTTTGCCTAAACATGATGATGGTTTGAGTGATGCCCCTACCTTTGATGAGACTCAAAGCCCTCCCCATTTGAAGGTGGATGTTATTTCTTCTTCTCATCTTATTGAGGCAGGTCCTAGTGTTGTTTCGGCCTCCTCGGTCAAAGGGAAGGGGCAAAAGACATAGGCTAAGAGACTAAGGTTGGATGCAGAAGAGTTGGTGAGTACTTGTTCACAATGAACTATGGAGGGTTTCATCTCCCTTTGAGGGAGGAGGTTAACTGCCTCTCAGACTTAATTTCACTGTTTCTCATTGATCGGTTTTAAACTGGCATCTCGGGGATGTTTCACTCTAGAGGATTCATAGACTTCGACTAATGGATTTTATTTTATCTGTTGTCAACTAATACTATATTGGATGTTGAATTTCATGATTGGCATATTTTCATTGCTTTGTGAAATGTTCATTTTGCTGTGTAGTTATGGTATTTCTCGACTTTATTGTTGCTTCTTTGTCATTTGTCGTTATAGACAAATTCTTATATTTTTCTAATGATATTGATCTATTATGTTAACTTATAAAAGATTAACTCCTATTCAAAAAGCTATCCTTACCAATTCATAAGTCCCATTCAAAAACGTTTATCAATATTAAAAAAAATAATTTAATTTAAACATCTATTTTATAAATAATAATAAAATTTTATATCTTTATTTATTAACACTAAAAAATAATGACCATATATAAATATAAATTTTAAATAATAAATTTAATTCTTTATTCTTTTTATCATTGGTTTTTCATAATTTCTTTTAATATTATAAACAAATATCTAATCATGTTTGTGTGTTGTCTCATTAATCATTATTAATGAGTATGATGTAAGTTAAAAAAAAATTCCAAATATATTGAGAAAAAGTCATCATTAAATATATACGAATTTGATTAAATTAATTTGTAACAATTTAATTAAATGTAAAAAAAATATAAATTAATTTATTAAAAAAATTGTCAGATATATTAATAATATTTTTTTATTAATATTAATTTTTATAATTTTTAAAATATTCTTAATTAAAATGTTTTAACAACTTTTAAATTATTTTAACTTTAAAAATTATTGATCTTTTTAAAATTGAATTACTCACTAAAAAATAACATACTCGAAAATAAATAATCAAACTTGAAAAAATATAAATTATAATCATTTTTTTTTAATATTATAATAATTTTAATTACTCATAATAATTATGAGAATGAAATATTGGTGGTTCTTACTTTAATTCCCGGATTTCCAATGAGCTAATTACTTATAGTTAGTGTGTTTAGGCCCATGATCCTTTTTAAGAAAAAAAGGCGCCTCATATGTTTAGCATTTTGTCTATGTTTCTAGTGAATTTTTGTTTTCTATGTATGTGTATTACTAAAATATGAGTTTAATTATTAAAAAATAATAAAAGTACATGTATTATCATATTTAAACGGAAATTTGTACTTTATTAATATATTTTAAAATTTTATAATTTTTTTTAAATATTTTTTGAGATATATTTTAGTTTTATTATAACTTATTTTATTATATTTTAATTTTATTATAATTTATTTTATCATATATTAATGTTTTTTAGTATTTAATTTTATTTTCATATAATTAATCATATTTATTATGTTTATATATTTTGTCTCATGTTAATGTATCTTTTAGTGTTTAATTTTATTTCCATGTAATTAATCATGTTTATTATGTTTACATTTTTCATGTGCCTTCAAATAATTGATATGCTTTCCATGTGTTTAATTATACATGTTTGAAATGTTCTCTTATTCATAATATAACTTCAATGTTTTTTATCTTGTTTTACATTCTTAATATATTTATCATAATTTTTTATGACTACACTTATTTTATATTATCATAATCCTTTTCACGCATTTAATATAATTAATTTTATACTATATAACTATGATCCATATCATACACATACTTGAAATATATAATAAAGTAACACCATGCTATTAATAATATTTATAACTATATATTAATGGACTAACGATTCAATGTAAAAACACTTCCAAATATATATTAATGACCATATTCATAAAATTACCTTCCATAAGAAATAATATTTCCATCCTCTCAGCACACGAGTCTCATTATGATTCATGCACTCCAATCATATATTGAGGGAGAAACTATATTCTACATATATCTGCTAATCATTTTCATTTTTTTAATAAGTAATATACATAATGATTATGGGAGTGAAATTTTGGTTTTAGGAGACTCCAAGGTTTTAAATTCAATTTCAAGATTCCCAACTAGATAGTAATTCATATTTAGGGTGTTGAGGGCCATCACCCAAAGATATATAATCCCGTAACTAATTTCCATATTTATTATAATTTATCATGTTCCACACAATAATATCTATGGAGGAAAGTGGTTTTGCCGGTTATGAGACTCATCATTTTAAGTTCTAAAGATCTAGATAAGCAATTTCCTTTTTGGTATCCCCTATACATGTCTTATTTTAAAATACATGTATATGATTTTTATTTATGGCCAAGCATGGACCTTAAAGTGGTTTGACTTTTATATTATGTTATTTTATTTTTTATTTTTTTGGTATATTTTTTTATGTTTAATTAATTTAGTTTTAATTGTATAATATTGATATTTTGGTTAACTTTTGAAGCTTGATACTTTCGTTTTAGTTTTTTAAGAAGGTTTCCATCTTATCATTATGTGGTTTTAATCCTCATGTCTAGAGTGTATTGTATGGTTTATGTACCATTTCTCTCATTTCACTTTTAGCTAATTGAGCTCATTTGGTTATCTCTGCATTTATCATTTCTAAATGTTGAAAGTTGGCATAGACACTAATATTTCCATATTTTAATTCAAAGTCACCTAGATAAATTGACAAGATTTGTGATCTACTAACACATACTAGCACTTTTTGATATAAATTTAATGTTGAGCATATTATTATTGCATAAGAAATATACTATATAATTACAAGGTTCCCAATAATTTCATTATTCATCAAGGTGTCTCACTATTAGAGGGTTGTTGAATGGACACTAGCTATCCATACCTTAATGTAGGACTCCGATTTATTTTTCTATATAATCTAGGTCTAATATTAAACTATTTCAAATATACATGAGTCACAACACGTTGAATGAGGGCATGGAAGTGAAAAACAAAATTAAAAAACAAACCTAAAATTTAAGATTTATTTTGAATAAATTTTACCAAGGATGGAAAGTTATTATCTATAAATTTATTAAAATCAAAGTATAATGTCCTAATAATCTTCTATGATCCAATCTAAATTTCTAGGTGATAGTCACCATATCTCTAATTACATGTTTCTAAGTTTAAATTCATATCTCATGCTTTCTACAACATTATATAGATCAAGATGCATTCATTTTATCTCTTTGTATTTATCGTATTGTTATTTTATATATTAATTAGTCATTAAGTTATTTTTCAACATAAATGTTTGATAAAGATAACCATTAAAAAAGAAAATCATATGTCAAACCTCAACCTTATTTAAAACACTTTCTAACTTTAAAAAATAAATCAATTTTAAGTTTTGTTTCTAAAATCAAAGATCAAAAGTAATGATATTTGTAAAAGCCTAGGAATATCTAAAATTCAATTGTGTGAATCTTTCTACCTGAAGAATTGTGCTTGGTAGTGAAATTGATTTTCGTAGTTGGTAAAAGAGGCAGTCCCCTTTTCTACTTTATTTCATTTCTATTACCTCTTAAATGATTTTTTTTGATTGAATGTATGCCATTAAATTTTCTATATTTAAAATATAATTATATATTCAATTAAAAGGTGGGTAGAAAAATATCATATCCAAAAAATAAAAGAAGTAGAAAGTTTTTAATTTATTAAAAGGTTTTAAATTATATTATCAAAAATTATAATTAATACGAGTTGTATAGTGATTAGTCCTTGCCTTTGTATTGTAAATTATTTTAAGTAGAGTTTAAATATAAATTTACAATGCAAGGTTAGTGTAATAGTTAATAGTAGGCAAAAGATAAAAAATGCATCATCATCAGGCTTGTATTTAAAGCTTCCACTTAACAACTATCCAAGTTAAAGATATTTTGGTAAAGTGTGACGTAAATATTGGCTATTTATTATTTATAAATAAACCTTGATCACAAAAAAATGGTGGAAGTTTTTTATCGTAGGATTGTAGACACCCCATTTTGGTCACAACTAGATTTCGATCAGACTTCAGACTGATTTATACCAAACATTACAAATTAAGCCTATGAATCACAAAACATCCCAATTTTGTTTGTGCATCATTCATTAATACTAAGAATCATTTTTAAGCATCCTTATTTGAGGTATTATATCATCCACAATAATAATCTCTCACACATTCATCATCATTCACCTTGAGACCTAGCAACTTGCAGTTTGGCCTATGGACCCATTAAGCGAGGCACTTAAACAATTCTTAAAAGAAATAAAATGCTAATTAAAATGAATCAAATAATTAAACTAGATTAAATGCTTAGCTAAATTATCCATTTTTAATTAATGAATATCTAAAAATGGAAATTTAAAAATCTAAAATATCAAGCCTTTTCATCATTGCCTTTATGTGTTGTCAATCTCTTCCAAAATATCTAATTTTAGATTTATGCCTATTAATTGAAAATCATAATTACATGATGCCTTTTTAACTCAATTGGTGTTATCATAAACTCACCTATGGTTAGTTTAAACTCATTCCATGTTTAAACTCAACCTTAACTCACATTGGGTGAGATTTATGATGAGCACTATCATTGGTTGTTAGAATAAGTGTTGTCATTAATGTCAAATATTTTTATGAAGATGCATGATCAAGTAAGATTTGAGGTATGTATATGATGAGTTCTTATTCCATCATAGTAATTATTGTTGCTATATGAAAGCAGTGATGTGCGAGTACTCGTTGATGAGTGTTAGTTATATCATTGAGATCAACATGAGTGAGTACATGTCAGTATATCAAGTGTCAAACATCTTTAAAATATTTCTCTAGACCTTATGATAAGGTATGTGCAAGTAGCATGATGAAATGAGTGAGATCCAAAGAAGAAACTATATGCTTCAAAGATCTATGTAAGCAGTTTTGAAGATGTTTTGAATGAGCTACAAAGATGAGAGTGTTCTGAAGAATACTTGATAGTGTTTGAGTATGAGAGAGGTTGGTTGAGTTTGTACATGAGGTGTTGAGGACTTTGAAAATTATTAGAAGGTTAGCTATGAAGATATACATATGAATCTCTAAAGATGATCAAAGTAAGCTACAAAAATCCTTAGTCAAGCTCTAAAGATTTGTAAGAAGCTCCAAATATGCTCTATTGAAGATCTAAATAAGAGTGAGTGTATGAAGTTGCTTGAGCATACACAATAGGCATTAGAACACAAGAGAGTTTTAATTTGAAGTCTATAAGGGTAAGTACTTCAGTCCAAGTCTACAACTAGACTAGTTCTAGACCCTGCTTAGCCTAATGAGGCATCATGAGCTATTGACAAGACATATAAAGAATATTTGATAGTAGTTAAACATGATAGGAAATTTCATGAAATATATATGAAGTGCTGAGAGCTTGGAAAATTGTTAGAAGATCTACTTTAAGACCTAATGAGACTTGCAGGTCAAGGCTTAGAAAGCAAGAAAAGAGATGGTGGCTAGATGGAGTATCAAGATCAGTTTCCATGACATGGGTGAAAAGTTTAACATTGAAAAAATTTATTAAATTTGTTTTAAGTATTAAAATGAATTTTTAGGTTATGGTTTACAAGAAAATCTTGAAAAAATGTTTCAAAGTTTCTCAAGTGCACATAATAAAGTTTTGCCTACCCAAGAAGGTTTTTATAGTGCTCATTAGCACATGTAACTTCTACATGAGGACTTTTCCATGGTATATGAGGAAGGGTTATATATAAAATTTATAAGCATTGGTTTTTGAAAAGAGCTGCTAAGTTTTATGAATGATCATTAAGACTGGAAGATGGTCTAAACCCTCATAGAACCCTAACAATGACCCGATGTTGAAGATATTATTCTAAAGAGCTTAGAATGGTTTGGTATGGCTAGTTAAAAGTTTGGATGCTGAATTCAACTGTCTCAGGTATCTCCAAGTGTGATTGGTTTCTTAGGTGAGGTAGCAGACCCCACATGCAAGTGCTTGTTTTTCAAAGATATGTTGTAGCAAGCAGAGTTGATCGAGTCAAAGTTTTTAAGTAGATGAAGATAAAAGTATGATACTTTTAGTTGTTGTACATGAAAGTTTATAGATAGGTTATACATATCAATAGTGAAAATTTGGTGATCCAAGTTGGTCAATCACTAAAGACCTAGTGATGCAGATAGTAAGAAAATCAGGGAGAAGTGAGAAGATGATTCCTAATGTGTTTTCATGTAAAAGTGATGCATTGAAGTGTATAATGATGTTATTTGGAAATTAAATAATTTTTGGGGATCAACCAACAATGTTGATTACAATATGAAAGCAATAAATGTGGAATTAAACCAGAATTGAAAGCAACTAGAATCAGAAATACAACAAGAAGAAGAGATACAAGAAACCACCCTGAAAACTTGTATTAAACTCTTTACAGAAGGAATACAATTGAAGAAACTTCTTTTCTTCCACACCTCTCTCAGATGTACATATCTCTCTCTAGATCTCTTTCCCTCAAGAGCTCTCTCTCTCAAGTACAATCAACTCCAACAACCTGGATTGATACACATATACAATTCTGTATTGTTCAACACTACTCATACAATAAGCTAAGAATATCTATCCTATTATATAATAATTAGGAAACATGAGCATACAACTATAGCCATCAGATGCACCTTCTAATCAAGGGCTCTAAACAATCTTACTAATAATAGAGATGTGGACTTAAGACTATCACTTAATCCTAACATGCAAACAATATGTTCTGTCCACGGAAATAGCTTTCTGGATGCACAGGTAACTGACATCGGTTCCTTCCTATTTGCCTGTGACCGATGTCAGCCGATCCATGATCGACGCCAGCATCTCCTGGTCTGCTCTTGACCGACATTGGTCGCTCCTGATCGACGCCGGTGACTGTGTAAACCTGTAACTTTGCAAAATGCTCCTTTGGTGAAGCTTTTAGCTCCACACCTTAACAATAATCTATCCATGATTTTATTAATCTTGTAATTCAGTTTAATAGGTTCAAACATTGAATCCAAAATGGCTTATCTAGCTTAGTGGAGTCTATGAGAGAGAAGGTCAATACATTGATCTACAAAACTAATAGTTTCCATCAAAGATTATGATCTGTTTGATGGAGGTTAATATAAAAATAGTATAAGATCTTTTTAATCCATTTAAATCCATTGAATACATACAATCAGGTGTCAGAATTTCATGTTTCATTGACTGTGTTTTGAAGTCAATTGGTAGTTCTAGGTGAGCATCTTGAAGAGAAGATTTTAATCCTGTATACCTTGATTTGAAGCATTTTATGAAGTTTGTGATTACCATGAGGTCATGAATTTTATGAATATGTGATTTTTTCCATGGTTTTTTCAAAAAAATGTGTTTTTACCTAAGGTTTTCAAGATAAAGTTTCTATATTTGCATAGGCCTTTTATGAATAGTATTTTGAGAAAGGGTTCATGTGGTGGTTGTACCTAAAAGGTGTTGTGGACCTAAAGTGAAATTAGATAAGGTATATTTGAGTGGAATATGATGTTTTCCTACCATGTGAGGTGTTATAGTATGCTTCAAAAAATATCAAATGGTGATTTGTTGTTAAGAAGACCTATTAGGTCTCCTTATAGCCTAAAAGAGGAGTAAGGGCTATTTAAGTTATGGCCGACCTAATGTATTGATTGATTAATGATTAGAGAATTTTATTTTAGTATTATAAGATATATTCATGTCTTACCTAAGATATTTTATGTATGGATGACTAAGAAGGATATGATCAAGTGACTTGTGCAATTATTAAGCAGTTTAGGCCTATTTGAATGTTTAAAGAGTGAGAGGAGAATAAGTGAATGATATAGATAATTGGTGAGAATAATGAGCTCATTAATAAAATCATATAAGTTTCATTAATATGTAAAAGAGGTTTTGCATATGAGGCTCAAGGTTAGAATACCTAATCAAGCTATGAAGAGGGCAAGCTGAGTGAAGAAGGTTAGAGGCCAGTTTGAGAGGGATAGAAGTGAGCGAAGAGTTGAAGAATAATATCATCATATATTGTATGAATGATAAAGTTTTTTTAAGGTGATTAAGTGTATCAAGTGTTTGATTTGGTTTCAAGTCATCTAGGGGGTTGTTTCTCCTTGCAAGTGGGTGCTTGCTAAAACTTAGCTGAGTTGGTGTTCAACTAGTTGGGGTTGGTGCTCCATGTAGAGTTGGTGCTTCAATAAAAATTGATGTTTTTATTATATAAGTATATTCAATTTGATTTATTAGTGGGTTTTATTCCATTTAGGCTTTCCCATGTATATATTGTGTTTCATGTTTTTATGATTTGGTGCTTTTGCATACTAAGATGAACATGCTTCTTAGAATGGTTCATAAATGACTAAGTGTAATTGAATGAAAAGTTTTGAATACTTATTCACCTCCTCCCTATTATTAAATTATCTTAAAATAATTGGTATCAGATCCAAGTCCTTTAAATAGGGTTTAAAAACTTAAAGGAGATCCTAAGAAGTAAGGATGACTAGTCAACAAGCTCAAGGTGGTTTCTTTACCAGTAAGGATACGTTGTTCAATGGATTTAACTATGCCTTTTATAATTTTAAAATGAATATGTATCTAATGTCATATAGACATGATATTTATCAGTCAATTTTGGATGGTTATATTTCACCCCTATTCTACCAACAGATGCAACAGGTAAGAAGGCTAGTGAAAATAACTCAAAGGCAATGAATGTCATTCTGTGTGGCCTATCAAAGGTAGAGCTTGTAAAGGCAATGCATTATGTATCAGTCAAATATATATGGAACAAATTGAATACCATCTATGAAGGAGACACCAAGGTGAAATTGACCAAGTTGCAAACTCACAAAAGAAAGTTTGAATGCCTAAAGATGAAACCATTGCATCCTACCCATTGAGGGTTGATGAAGTTATAAATATCATTAGAGGATTTAAAGAATAAGTGAAAGAGTCTACTATCATCCAAAAGGTATTGAGATCACTAAATCCTAAGTTTGAGTCTAATGTGTCTATAGTAGAAGAGATGCAAGATTTTAAAAAGTTAAAAATGGATGGGATTCATGGCATCTTGACTTCCTATGAAATGAGAACCAATGAAGGAAGACCTCCTAAGAAAGAAACAACTTTCAAATCTGAAAATAAGTCAAAAAATAACAAGACCAAGGATGATGTTGATGATGATAAATTGATTACCATGTTTTCTAGGAAGCTAAAGATAAGTTCAGGTAAGTACAAAGGTAAGTTATCATTTAAGTGTTTCAAATGTGGAGAAATTATACATTTTGAAAAAAAGTGTCCTCATAAGCACAAATTTGAGCATAATGAATAATATGATGAGTGTCATGGAGGTGATAGAAAAGTCTGCAAGTCTGAAAAGAACAAGAGAGATTTCAATAAGAATGAAGGAATGAAAGGTTCATTTAAAAATAAAAAGAGTTTATATACCGAAGAAGACATCTCATCTAATGTAAGCTATTCAGACACATCTAACAGTGATGATGACAGTAATGAATCTGAACATGGCATTAGTGAAACTTTGTTCATAGACATAGAATCAAACAATGAGGGTTGTTTGAATGGGAAGGGCCTTCTGGTTGATGTAGAATCAAATGAATAAGTATACTATGGTAGTGAAGAAGGAGAAGCTAAAGTGGATCTTGAAGCTGAGCTCATGAGTACCTTAGAAGAGTTGAAGCTTGTGAAGAAGAAGAACAAGAAATTGAAGTCATTAGTTTAGGACTATGAGGAACATATTAGTTTGTTTGAGGAAAGGCTAAATAACACTTTCAAGGAGTATGAAGAGATCATCCATCAAGTAGAAACCCATATGGAGATTGTGATAGAAAGCCTAAAAGATAAAGAGGAAGATTGTAGTAGATATGAAACTAAAATAGACTTTTTGAAAACTTAGTTAGATCAAATATCTATAAAGGTGAATTTTTTTGTGAAGTTTGGAAAGATCACTGAGGCTCTAGATGATAGTTTGAGTAGTCAAAAGTTTTTAAGTGACAAGATAGGTCTTGGATTCACATAAGACCAAAATAAGACATATCAATTCAAGGAGAAGACTGTTGAAGACAAGAAGGTCAACATGAAAATACCTATCAGACAACCTAATGCTATAAGTTATGCTAGTTATTTTAATGGTTATTATTTTACATATAGTTATTTTGGTCATAAAGCAAGAGAACGTAGAAGATCCTCCAAGAATGAGTACTCATGGAATTATAGAAGGAGTCACAATTCACATATGTCAAATGGTGTGTATAAAGGTGATTTGTTATAGCTATCATAATATATGACACATTAAAAGATTATGTCTTAATAGAGTTAGAAGGTCATCAAGTCAAAATAGGAAGTTTGGAGCCCCTAGAGTGTAGGAAAGAAGGCAAATAAATGTGTGGAAACCAAAGATAGTAAAGATAAATCATGATTAGTATACAATCTCAAGTGGTCTGCTTGCTGAGATAAAACATGCCTCAAATGAGAAATCAAGAAAAGACTGTCTATTGTTAGGGCACATTGATGATCAAATGGTTGATGATGAGATCAAGCCTATTATGTCAATCAAGTCCAGAAGGATGTTGAAGAATATTTAGTCTTGTAAAAATATGGAGATATTATAATCTCTTGAATTCATGTTATTTGAGTTCCCTATAAAATGGGTGGATCCATTCATAGAAGCATGAGGTTGTAGTAAAAAACAAAGGGGGTTTCTTTTTGAGAAGATTCTAAGTTATCTATGTTGCAAGCAAATAGTTGAAGATGGACATTATCCAGTCCTATGTTGGTATCTCTATGGTTTGAAGTGTAAAAGGTAGCATAAAGAGAGATTTAAGGATGTTATCAATTATCTTAAGTCTAAATGTAGACAATTAGTAAATGAGAGGTAAGCTTTTGGTATCTATTTGTATGAATAATTGAAATTGATCTGTGAAAACAAAGGGGGAGTCCCTAATTTTTTAGTTAGTGTCAAGAATGGGATAGCCATTATTTGAAAGAAGATATGCATAGTCTAAGGGGGAGCTTGTTAGCTATGAGTTATTTGTCAAGAAAGTTATTACTTTTTTATATGCATAGAGTTAAGGAGAGATTGTGTCTAAGATGCTTCATAGACTCTATTTGTTGAGTTTTTGATGGATTAGTTGGAAGATTGAATTGATTGAGAGAAGTTTCTAAGAATGGTTGTCATAGGTGGTTGCCATACTTTTTGAAGATTGTGTGCCATCTAGTGTGTTTGAGAGATAATATTAGCTCAAAAGGAGAAATTTTATTTTAGTAGTTACAGGTAGAAATTTATGTCTACTAATAAAAAAATCATGGTGGATGCTTGGTTTGAGGAGAAGTTATTCAAGTTGTTGACTAAAGCTTAATCTGTGTTGAAATGGTCTTGTTATCTGAGTTCATTCTGAAAGAGATGATTATTATGGAAGACCTTTGTCATTAATGTCAAAGGGGGAGAAATATCAGAAAGGGAGAGAGAAAAGGCAAGATCAAAAAAGATGAAAAAGGCAATAACCAAGTCTAAGAGATGATTTCCATCAAGAGTGGTTGACACAATTTTCTAAGTGTATTTACCATCAATGACAAAGGGGGAGATTGTTGAGCATTATCATTGATTATTGAGTTGTTGAAATAAGTGTTGTCATTGATGTCAATCTAATGTAATTGATGTCAAAGATTATTATGAAGATGCATGATCAAGTAAGCTTTGAGGTATGTATATGATAAGTTCTTATGCCATCATAATAAGTATTAATGTTGTATGAAATAAATGATTTGAGAGTACTGGTTGATTAGTGTTAGTTATATCATTGAGATTAGCATGAGTGAGTACAGGTTAGTATGTCGAGTGTCAAGTATCTTGAAAAGCCTTGTATAGAACTTGTGAGAAGGTATATGTAGGTAACATGATAAAATGAGTGAGCACTAAAGAATAAATTATATATTTTGAATATCTGTGTAAGCAGTTCTAAAGATGATTTGAATGATCTACAAAGATGAAAATGTTCCAAAGAATATTTGCTAATGTTTGAACATGATATAAGTTGGTTGAGTTTGTACATGAGGTGTTGAGGACCTTGAAAATGATTAGAAGGTCAACTCTGAAGATATGTGTATGCAGCTCTAAAGATGCTCCAAGTAAGATATGAAGATCCTTAGTTGAGGTCCGAAGACGTATAAGAAGCTTTGAAGATGCTATATTGAATCTCCAAATAAGATTGAGTGTATGAAGTTGCTTGACCATACACAAGAGGCATTAGAACACATGAGAGTTTCAAGGTGAAGTCTACACAGGTAAGTATTTCAGTCCAAGTCTGCAACTAAACTAGTTCTAGATCCTTCTTGGCCTAATGAGGCATCATGAACTATTAACAAGATATATGAAGAATTTTTAACAATAGTTAAGCATGATAGGAGATTGCATGACATATATATGGAGTTTTTAAATATTGGACAATGGTTAGAAGATCAGCTTCAAGACCTAATGAGACTTGCAGGTCAAGGCCTAGAAATTAAGAAGAGAGATGGTGGCCAGATGGAGTATTAGAATTAGTTTCCATGAAATGGATGAGAATTTGAACATTAAAAAAGGTAATTCAAGTTGTTTTAAGTATTATCAAAAAGTTTTAGGTCATGGTTTATAAGAAAATATTGAAAAAGTGTTTCAAGGTTTTTCAAGTGCACAAAATAAAGAGTTGTCTATCCGAGAAGATTTTTATAGTGCTCATTGGAATGTGTAAATTTTACATGAGATCTTAAGTTATTCATGGTATATTAGTAATTTTTCTATCTCAAAGTTCCAAGCATTGGCTTATGGAAATATGAGCTAATTTTTATGAATGGTCATTAAGACTAGAAGATGGTTTAAACCCTCATAAATCCCTAATAATGACCTAATGTTAAAGATCTTGTTCTAAATATCTTAAAATAGTTTGGTATGGTCAATTAAGAATTTTGAGGTTGAATTCAACTCTCTCAGGCATCTCTAGGTGTAATTGGTTTCTAGGTAAGTAAGCAAACCCTATAAGAAAGTGATTATTTTTTAGGGATATTATAACAGGCAGAGTTGATCGAGTCAAAGTTGCTAAGTGGATGAATGTCAAAGTGTGAGAGTTTTAGTTGTTGTCCATGAAGGTTTATGGATAGAATATATATCTTAGGATTGAAAAGTTGGTGATCTAATTTGGTCAGTCACTAACAAACTTAGTGATGCAGACAATAAGAAAATCAGGTAGAAGTGAGAAGATGATTCTTGATGTGTTTTCATGTAAGAGTGATGTATTAAAATTCAAAATGATGTTATTTGAGACTTGAATAATATATAAATTCTTTTCATAAGCTTGAAATTTAGTGTAATAGATTGAAAAATTGAGGTCAAAATGGCTTATTTGGCTTAGTGGAGTCTGTGAGAGAGGAGGTCAATAGATTAGTCTACAAGACTAATAGTTTCCATTAGAGATTATGATTTGTTTGATGGAGGTTTCTCTAAAGATTGTATAAGATATTTTTCATGCATTGAATTCCCTTAATTGCATACAATCAGGTGTTGAAATTTCATGTTTCCTTGACTATGTTTTGAAGTCAGTTCATAGTTCTAAGTGAGCATCTTGCAGAGAAGAGTTTAAGCTTGTATACCCTGAGTTGATGCATTTAATGAAGTTTGTGATGACCCTAAAGTCATGATGTTTCTAAATATGTGATTTGTTGTCATGGTTATTCATCAAAAGTGTGTTTATACCTCAGTTGTTCAAGATAGAGTTTATATATATGCACATGCTTTTTATGAATAGTGTTTTGATAAAGGAGGTCATGAGGTTTTCGAATATGAGAATTTTTTCCATGGTTGTTTGGCAAAAGTGTGTTTATGACTTATTTTTTCAAGACAGAGTTTCTATGTATGCACATGCCTTTTATGAATAGTGTTTTGAGAAAGGGTTCAAGTGGTGGTTGGACCTAAAAGGTGTTGTGGACCAAAAGTGAAATTGTCTAAGGTTTATTGGAGTGGCATATGATGTGTTCTTACTGTGTGAGGTGTTTTAATATGATTCAAAAATAATCAAAGGGTATTGTGTTGTTAAGAAGACTTATTAGGTCACTTTAAAGCCTATAAGAGGAGTAAAGGATATTTAAGTTATGAATAACCTAATATATTGATTGATTCATGATTAAGCCATGTTATTTTAATATGATAAGACCTATTCATGGCCTACCTAAGATATTTTATATATGGCTGACTAAGAAGGATATGATCAAGTGACTTGTATAAATACTAGGTAGTTTAGGCCTATTTGAATGATTAGAGAGTGGGAGGAGGATAAACAAATGATATATATCATTAGTGAGTAGAAGGAGGTCATGCATACCATCAAAGAAGTGTCATAAATAACTAATAGAGGTTATGTATATGAGGATCAAGGTCTGAAGACCTAATCAATCCATGAAGAGGGCTAGTTGAATGAAGAAGTCTAAAGGCTAGTTAGAGAGGGATAAAAGTGAGCAAAGATTTGAAGAAGAAGACCATCATCTATTGTAAGAGAAATAATGGTTTCTTAAGGTGATCAAGTGTTTTATGTGGTTGAGTTGGTGTTGAGTCATATAGTGGGTTGGTGCCTCCTTGAAAGTGGGTGCTTGCTAAAGCCTAGCTAAGTTGGTGCTGAGCTAGTTGGTGTTGGTGCTCCATGTGGAGTTGGTGCTTCCCTAAATATTTATGTTTGCCTTAAAGGAATATAGTCCATTTGATTCATCATGGGTTTTCTTCCCTTTAAAGGTTTCCCACTATAAGTTGTGTTCATGTGTTTCATGCTTTTATGATTTGGTGCTTATGCTTGCTAAGATGAACATGATTTTAAGAATGGTTCATATATGATTAAGTGGAATCAAATGAATTTTTTTGAATATTGATTCAACCCCCCACTCAACCATTTAGCTTCCAACAAGTTAACTTTGGTGGCTGTAAATATAAGGCCATACCTATTGGCCAAGAGGCTTCATTAGTGAAATGTAACTATGCCAAAATACCTCCAAGAATTTTTAAATTAGTGTCACCATGCCAAATTCATAAGACAACTAGCCAAGACAAGGTACCAAGGAGAGGTGAAGAAAAGGGAGCTTCATTGATAAATATTTATTGATGCACAAAGCTGAGTAATCCACTTAAACAAGCCATTTTGGAGCTACAAGGAAGGTAAAAGGATGGTTTCTTTTGTTTTTAGTTGTGTTTTCATTGTATGCTTGTTGCTTATGATAACCCTAATGTCTATGATATAGGTGTTAATTTTTTAGTTTATTATTTTGTTTTGGTTTTATTGGACTAACACTATATTAACCTCCCCTCTAATGGATTCCTTGTTCATATGATGGCATGCCTGGTGGGACCTGTACCCCACAAAATTCTTCCCACGGCATTTTAGGACCTCTTCTTAACAATTTTCATGTAAAAATCCAAACTTGCTAACTAAAAAAGTAAAAATTGAAGGCTCATGGGCATTCTACACAAAATCACGTTTTTGTTTTGTGTAATTACAATTTTGCTCATGTAGTCACATTATTGTACTAAAGAATCATGATATTACACTAAAATATAGTGACTTTATAGTTGCATTTTTTTCATTATAAGTAGCGATTTTGATTTTGATAAGTGGCATTTTTACTTTGATAAATTGCATTTTTGTAGGGTAAGCTATTATTTTGCCTTTAGACTTGCATTATTGCCTTCAAGACTTGTAGTATTACCTCTAGATTTGTGATGTTGCCTTTAAATCCATGGTATTGTCTTAATAATCATGATTTTTCACTGAACATTCATGATATTACCTTTGTAATTATGATATTGCTCTATAGATTTGTGATATTGCCTTTGAGATATGTATTTTTGCTTTGTGGACTTACGATTTTATGCTAACCCTCTATTTTATAGAAGCTACGATATTGTGTTGTAGATTTTTGATTTTTCACTGTATATCTATGATATTGCTCTATAATCTTGTAGTTTTGCACTAACTCTTTGCTTTATAGGAATTTGTAATTTTGCACTAACTAGTTGCGGTTTTACAAGAAAAGTCATGGTATTGCTTTGTGTTTCTATGATTTTGCATTGTGTGAAGAAAATTTGAAACTTGAGAGCTAAATTTCAAAAGTCATTTTACCACTTAATTTTTTCTTCTAAGCACAAGGAACCCCTAACATCTTTTGAAGGACACAAAAACCAAGAAAAGATGGTTTTAAACACTCTAAGATTCAAACTCACATTTACATTTGGTGTTTTAAAATCTTTTACTTGAGTCATTTTCACTTTTTCAAAGTTTTTCAAGCAATGCCAAGGGGATAAACTTCATGTCATATTTTGTTTGGTGTTATAAAAATGAACTCACCCTTTAGTTATATTATCATAAGATTTTTCATTTTTATGATTGTTGTTGAGTGTTTTTTTAGAAATACAAGTGTAACGTGTATGCTCTTTGCCCGTCCCCTTTAGGGAACTTGGGTGATAAAAAATGTTTCACTTTTTGCATTTGTCACTTTGTCCAAAAGCATGGAAGGAAAGTTTCTAAAGCCCTCCCCAAAATTTGAGTGATTTGGGTGATCCCAAAATGACCCTAAAGTCCTTTCACTTTATTTATTTGATACATTTGGCTTGTGGGTGGGATTTCATGACTTCCCCATAGGTTTTCTAGGGAAGTGTTGAACTAAGAATTCATATCCTAGCATCACTTCAATCCCATTCCATGGTATGGGTATACAAATTGAGATTGACTTACTGGGATGTTTGTTTGAGCAGTTAAGTAGGCTTTGTTAGTAAGAGACTGCCTCATAATGTATGTTTTAACTCAAACATCACACTACACTGAGAAATTGGTGGATGCAGTGGTTGTGAAAAGGACAAGACCTTTTCACAATAGTCATTTAATGTAGATCCAAATGATGTGTTGTGCCTTAGTGTTAACCACACATATGGGACCATTTAGAGCATGCAAAAATTGATAGGTTTATGCAACCCCACTTGCCACAGATATACAATCAATGCAGGGTGAGTAGCCCAAAGTTCCATGTCACCGTACAAACTCTTGAGAGAAGAGGGGGCCTAAAAACCCTACTTTTCATGCATATTTTAATTTTTTGATTAAAAACATAATTTCCTCTCAAGATCAAGTATATAGATGGAATTTGACAGTATAGAGCCACCTTGTCAGTTTTTAGGATTAAGACATTACACTCAGGTTTTTTTGTTATATTTCCTTTTTACTTACATTGTCTTGAGTCAAAACTATTTGTTTATCATACCATGTCCAAAACATGTCATGCTTTCACATCAATATTTTGGTTTAAGAGGCATTATGCCATCCATTTGACACCACACTTTACCTTAGTCTTTTTTCAAAAAAATTGTGTGTGTCTCACTTGTTTGAAAGGGGTATCATTACACTCCCATATCATTCCAAGTCTTGTGCCTTTAGATTTTTTGAAACAAAACATTTGTCACACCTTTTGAGTAAGATATCACTGTTGCATTTCTTGCATTATTTCAAAGACTTGTTTCCTTATGTCCAATAATATTTTTGAAACCACATATGCATTTTTGGTCTCTATTATGGTTATGCCATCCATTTTGGCATAGCTTGTTGTCCATTTAAATACCAAGCCTTCTAAATTGAGTTGTAAATTGGTATTGATAAGTTTATATTTAAACATTGATTGATTTATGCCTTTGACTTGTGTAATTTTGGATTAGACATTTATCTCTCATTTTTGGGTTGTGCAACTTAGACTAGTTCCTTGCTCGATTTAAAAGACTATTTTTGTGCCTAGATTTGGGAAGTGGTATATCTTCCATGTGTGTAAAGTCCAATGTATTTTTCCATAGGTCAAGTTTATGTTTGAATCTAAATGCCTATTTTGAGTCAAAGTGTTTCAAATTTGTTAGATTAATTATCTTGCCTCTTAGGCCTTGTATGTTAAAGTCTAGCTTTTGTGACTTGTTTCTAAAAGACCTTGCATATCCCATTTGCCTTAAACCTAGTATGTTAAAATCTAGATTTTGTGCATTGTTTCCAAAATACTTAGCAATTCCCATTTGTTTTAGACCTAGTTTATGTCAATTCTAACTTTTATGTCATGTTTACAAAAGTTCTAGCATCTTACCTCTTTGTTTTAGACATAGTTGTTTTGAGCCTAGCTTTGTGCCTTGTTCCCAAAGACCTAGCAACCTTTTTCATCTTTAGACATAGATTAGGATTTTTTGAAACACTGTTTACCCAAGTTTGTCATTTAGTTTTATCCATTCACTTGACCATTTGTGTGAGACATTTGACATTAGACTTCAAGGATGTTTTAGACCAAGTTTATCATTGACCATTTTGGAGAAGAAGCCCCATCCCTAAACCAAGTTAGACCAAGTTTAGACCATTTATCTTTTATATATTATTTTTAAGAGTTTATATGACTCTAGGCCTATCTTCATGGAACATTAATCATCTATTTGGATATGTCCCATTACACTCGTAGTGGGTCCATGTACAATATAGGTTATGCTAACATAGTCACAAATGATAACTTTGTTCAAGACCCTTATGGTGATGATGCAGTTTGTGAGATGGATCCTTACTCTTTACACTGCTCAATTTGGGGAAAAAATTTAAGATCCATTATCCCATTATATGGTTAACACACCTCCTTATTCGGAGCAAGACCAAGAAAAAATTGTGTAATATCTTACTGGCGAACCATCGATTGTAGAAAAAGTTCAACAACAATCATATTACATTATAATGCCATCAATGTATGATCCTTATTTTTTGATTATCAATTTCTTGAAAATAAAGATGAAGTTTTAGTCAGAGTTTTGGAGGTAAGGGCCAAGTTTCCAACATTCTTACCCCATGAAAATTTACCTAGTTTAGTTAGAGTACCTCTAAACAAGCCTTATACCCAAACCATTAAGCAAACCTCTACTAGCTATCCTCAAGTGCTCATGTTGATGTCATATCAAGGTCCAAATATGATTTTAAATGGAAAGGGCCTCATAGAGGACCACTTTATACAAATGCAACAAGCATATCAAACCTATTTTAATCTAGCATGTAATTTTAATGCCATGGCCATGTCAAACGCTCCATTCATAATGCTAGATCCTTCAATAAGAGTATTAATTGAGTTGATAGGTTAAGATAATCTGAGTAAAGACCCATTTTCATAAATCACTTCAACTAGTGACATGTACAATGTCCCATCTATTGAAGAGGTGACTATAGATTCTATGCAGAATAATGTGCCAAACATGATGGATAACACATAAGTGTCTTCTAATCTAGGCCAAAGTGGTTTAACTACACCAATAAATAGTCCACAACAATAATTGCCTTTAGTTAATAACAAAAGTGGTTAACAATAACAGGGGATATGAACTCCTACATCCCAACCAAAATAGGCTACTTCTAATCCTTAACCAGTTACTTCATCAAGCACATAACTACAGGGATTGATTAATCAACTACCAACTAGTGCTTTACCTCAACAAGTGATGAATGCTACCCCGACTCAATAGGTGATGACTAACATTCCATAACAACATGCATATTCTAATCTACCATCATAATAAAGGTAGAACATCATGCCACCTCAATAGGGGGAAATAAATGTTCCACCTCAATAGGTAAGGGTAGACACACCTCAATAGTCATAGACCAATATACCTGTAAAATCAAAAACATTATCTACGCAACAATGTGTGTCTATTGGACAAAGATAAATGTCAAACACCCAATAAGCATCTAGTTCAAAACAGGTGTTTGTGAAAAAAATATTTACCACTGTCTAATAAGTACCAACTAAGTAATAATTACCTTTTACTCAGTATGTGCCAAAGATCCAAAGACAAGGCCTTGGTCCACAACAAGCTCCCCTTATTCATCCAGGTTTGACTAGTTAACAACAGCCCCCTACTCAACCTCAATAAGCACAATACTTTCCCCAAATCCATATTCTTCCATTATATCCCCAATTCACTCAAAGCCAAGGCTATATACCAAAGCCAAACCAACATATATCACACCAACATGTGCAATTTCAATAATTGCATCTTAATTTATGAATGCATATTCCTAGTCGGTTCACTTAACATGGAATATCTACCAATACTATTTCCTCCAAGTTATGAACCACCAAAATTTGATAAATATAAGGGTAAAGGAGACCCTAAGGCCCATTTGATAGAATTATTTGTTGCTTACCAGCCAGTGGATTACATCGACATTTACATACTCTTATTATTTCCTTGAAGTCTAGTGGATAGGTTTTGAAGTGGTTCCTTAAATCACCAAAGAATTATGTGTCTAATTTTGCTGACATCTCAGACAAGTTTGTGCAAAATTTCTCCTATAATATCAAACATGAGATTTCGTTAGTATATTTGACTTATGCCAAGCATAAATATAGTGAGAGATTTGCAAGCTATATAAAGAGATGGAGAGTTCTTGATAATCAATTTGCCCATAGCTTACCAAACAAGAAATTGGTCATTGTGTTTAATAAAAAATTGCACAACAAGATATCCTATCATCTGGAGCTTTAGTGTGCGCATACCTTCAAAGAGATCATTGGCAAAGGTTTGCTAGTTTATAAGGCCCTTATTAACAAATGGATTATCAAGTTAACCTCATCAAACCAAAATCAGAACCAAAACCAAAACACAGGCCCAAATCATAACCCTAACCAAGTTCAAGCATAAGTGTTAGTACCAGCCTATGCCAGTAACTATGAGAAATCCATGAAATATACCCATAATAATATTGTTGTTGTAAATGGAATAAATAAGTCACGTCATGTCCATATAGTACAAATTCCATCTGCTCAACCTACACCACAAATGCAGCTCACTTCTCATGACCATCATATTTCATGATACGATGCATGACATTATTAAAGACTATGTTGATGATATATTAGGTAAATCAAAGACATTTGCCAATCATCCAGTCATACTACAAAGAATATTTGAGAGGCTTTATGAATACAAGGTCAAACTTAATCCCAAGAAGTATATCTTTGGTGTCACTTCAGGCAAATTGTTAGGCTTCATCGTCTCTCACAAGGGCATTGAAGTTGATCCTGCAAAAGTGCAAGCCATTACCAAAATGCCACCACCTTCTAATTTTAAGTAGCTCCATAGTTT
Source organism: Torreya grandis (assembly GCA_037957365.1). Classification (NCBI taxonomy): domain Eukaryota; kingdom Viridiplantae; phylum Streptophyta; class Pinopsida; order Cupressales; family Taxaceae; genus Torreya; species Torreya grandis. The sequence continues at coordinate 1,200,507 of JARHVA010001863.1, read as the reverse complement.
TCAAGGCAAGATTCAATCTATCAGATCATTCATATCACATTTAGCCATTAAATTCCATCCATTTACACACTTACTAAAGAAGGGTGTCACATTACATTAGGATGAAGAATGCCAAAAATCCTTCCAGCACCTAAAGGAATACCTTGCTAATCCACCTATTTTATTACTGCCAATGCCAGGAAAGCCATTTTTACTATACCTATCTATAATATACAAAGACTTAGGGGTGCTTATAGCTCAACATGATGGTAATGGAAAAGAAAATGTCATGTACTATCTAATTTGTACACTAGTTGCATATGAACACAACTATACACCCATAGAAAAATCATGTTTAGCTATGGTATTTGTATCCCAAAAGCTACAACATTACATGCTTAACAACAAGACCATATTTATTTCTAAATTAGATCCACTCAAGTATCTACTATCCTAGACAAGTTTACAAGGTCTCATGGCTAAATGGATCATGATTTTGAGCAAGATTGAGATCGAGTATGTCACCCAAAAAGATATAAAGGAACAAGTACTTGTAGATCAGCTTGTTGAAGCTCCCCTTTTAGATATTGAACCCTCACTTTTCAATTCCTAGACAAGTCCATCAGGACCATCATAGAAACACCACCTGAGGAATAACACTGGAAGCTATATTTTGATGGATCATTCACATCACATGGATTAGGAGTAGGCCTATTATTTATTACACCACATGGGGATCTTATCCCTAAATTTTTCTATATCATCTTTCCTTGTACTAAAAAAATGGTTGAATATTAATCACTCATTACAGGGCTTTGACAAGCAACATAATGGAATATTCAACATCTCATGGTTTATGGTGATTCTCAGTTGATCATCAATTAGGTTAGAAACCACTTTTAGACCACATATTATACGTTGGTACCATACAAGGTCATGGGGTACAATATCAAATAGAAGATTGTTGACATACATTTTGAACACATCCCTCAAGCTAGTAACAAGATAGTGGATGCCATGGCCACCATTGGTTCTTTGATCTGCTACATCAACAAGATAGAAAAATATCAATTCCTTGTTGAAAATATTTTAGCATCGACTCATGAACCTTCAACCATCATAGTGATTTGTGATACTATTGGTCCCAACTATATATAGTACTCAGACCTCTTCAACTACCTCCATGACCATATCATGCCACTAGACCTATCACATAAATAATAAATATCCTTTACTCACCAAGCCTCATGCTATACCTTACTTGGCACAACCCTTTACCATCATAGCTTTGATGTAACTTTGCTTCATTGTTTAAATTTGACATAAGCAACACTAGCATTATGGTAAGTTCATGAAGGAGTATGTGGATCCCACACAAGTGGGGTAGTCCTAGCCAAAAATATCTTATGTACTAGTTATTATTGACCAACCATAGAATTAAATGCAACTATTTATGTCAAAATGTGTGATAAATGTCAAAGGCATGCCAATATGATTCATGCCCCTGATAAAACACTAAAACCAATGCTTACACCATGGTCATTTGTAACATGGGGACTCGATCTCATTGGGAAGATTAACCCTACCTCATCTAATGGCCATAAACACATCCTTACTGCTACCAAATATTTCACTATGGGTTGAAGCTATATCCCTCACGTGACTAGAAAACAAATTTCCAAGTTCATCTTCAATCATCCCATTTACCACTAGGTATCCCATTTGACATTATATATGATAATGACATATCATTTAAGAACAAAGATGTCAAAACATTTTATGTTGATTATAATATCACCCAACATTTTTATACTACATATTACCCATAAGGTAATGGCCAAGCATAGGCATCCAATAAAACCATTATCAACATCATTAAAAATATTGTCAATGATGTTGGTTGTAATTTCCACCTCCAAATATTTTATGCCCTCTAGTGATATCACACTAATTATCATACTCTAACTAGAGCCACTCCACATTCCCTATTCTATGTCACTAAGGCCATTCTTCCCATTGAGCTCAAGTTACCTTCTCTATTTATCTCATTAAAACAAGTCCTAGATGATGAATATTACAAATTAGCTCACCTAAAAGAGTTATAGTTACTTGATGATAAATACATGGATGCTATCAATAACCTTCAAGCATACCAAAATAGAATTTGTGGCCAATTTAACTGGTGGGTCTAACATAGAGATTTTGAGCTTGGTGATATTATTCTTAAAGAAAACCAAAAGAACACCATGGCCGAGAAGAAGAAGAAAGGCAAACTCAAACCTAATTAGATGGGCCCATATGTCATTGTTGCAAATTATGGCTGTGGAGCATATAGGCTCGCTACACCAGATGGAGATGAACTTGATGAGCTGATGAACATCATACACCTCAAGCATTATTTCTCTTTAAAGACTGGAAGTATTGTCTATGATGCATATTTACATTGTACCATTCTATTTATTCTTCTTTGTACCATACTGTATACCATTCTACCATACCTTCCCTATTGACCAAATTTGTTTTTACCCTCCCTCCCCAACCTTTTGAACTTGGTTTCATTTCATTGGTTCTTTAGGCACCTTTAATGAGAAGATTTAAGATCAAGTTCCAATAGTTGCTTCAGTATTCTAGATAAAGGTAGAATTTTGGACTAGTATGATAATGGTTTGGTAGTTACATCCTTCATTTGTTATTTCATTTCATTCTGAGTGTTTCTAATTTTAAATCACCTTTGGGCAAATTAGTATCCCACTTTAGGGTACTAATTATAACTACCTTTGGAAAAATTAGTATCATTGAACATGTTGTTGTTTCCTAATTATAATCGCCTATGGGTAAATTAGGAGAAACACCTTATCATACATTATCATATCACCTTGTCATTCCTATTGCCATATTGTGCCATTTGTCTAATTCATGAACTTGCTAATACCCATTCAAATTATTACACTATGAAGACAAAACTATAGTGAATTGAGGTCCTAATGGGACTATATAGGCATCACTCAATTCATGTTGAGGTCAGTTTAGGCACCCTTTTTGCCATTATCTCACCATTTTGTGAGTAGTTTAAGTTTAAACACTATCGCCATTTTGTAGGTTGGACTATTTAGTATCTCCTAATTCTCATTCGAGTTGAGATGCTTTAAAAATTACAAAAATATTTTAAAAAGATCTAAGAAATCTTAAAAATCACAAACTCATGTAAATTGGCTTAGAATTTCCATGCAAGATATAAAGCCATAAATTTTTTTGGGTTGGTCCATCTTCTTTGTTAATTTTATTTCTAAGACCACCTTGGTAGTTTTCCTCCCATTTATGGGATAACTACATCAACCTAAGGTTTGCATGGACTATTTAGACATCACTTGGATACATGGGGTATCTCAGGTTAGCTCGATCACACCTTTTATTTTTTGACCACTTCTTTACCTTAAATATTTTTTGGACTCCTAGTTATCTTATGTGCAACCACTCATTATTTAGTTTCTCAATCCTTATTGGCCTTAGCCTTATGCTCTTGTTGTTTTGTGAGTTTTTATTGTGCACATTATGTATTCAACTTTGATATATTAATGACCATTAGGATTCATCTTATGCTCTGGCCATTTTATGAGACCATTCACATATTTATTCTACACCACACTATCATCAAATTTTTTCTATCCAAAATCCTATGAAAACTACATTTGGCCTAAATTTCATACTGGCTCTTGCATCCATGGAACTATGTAGGCAATGTCCACTTGCTTAGTGTATCTAGAGTCAGCTCGACTACTCCTTTTTTTTCTCTTCCCCCCATTTTGTTTGTTTGTTTCATTGTCTCTTATAGCCTAGGGGCAATGTCTATCATCTTGTGTGTCATTATTTTCCTATAGCATAGGTGTACCCTTGTGTCATTATTCTTGCTTTGTTATACCTGTGTAGTTGTTGTCTCACTTAAGGGTCACCCTGTCACCAAAAGTAACACCTCTATTACATGTGCATGAACAATTTGTCTTATATTTGCACTAACATTGTGATTAACTATTGTTTGTGTTTGTTTCATTTTGTTATCATCATTTTATTTTGTTCACTTTTTGTTTTTCGGTGTTTTTTGTTTTGTCTTCCTATTTGTTTAATTTCATTTTTGTGCCTTGACATAGTATATCTATGTTCATTGGGTGATTCTTTGTGCATTATACTTAAGTCCATCCATATTCAAACATCAACAATTTCATCATGATTTTTATCATTGGTTCATTATCTTCATTTAATTATTAGATCACGTGTTAGTCTTTATGCATATTTTGACTCAGTTATTATGGTGTTTTCTATCATGATGCATACCATCACATGCTACAACAAAAAATATTTCAAGAAATCTTACAAGTAATGATGCCACAGTAATTTCTTTGGTCACCTAAAATATTTCCGATATGTCCAAATCATTTTTCAAATACAAAGTAATCAAATCACAAATGAATTTTAATACTTGCTAATTAGGACATGAATCTCCATACTAGCATGTTTCCCAAATTCATCTTTCTCCTCTGTACTGGCTTACCTTATTATGTGAGTATAGATTCTATACGTAAGCACCATTTTCTAATTTACCATATTGTTTCATTTTGTAGTGCTAATGATTATAACCACCTTTGGGTGAATCATTTTGTTTAGATCTATATGGATGTTAATGATTTTAACTACCTTTAGGTAAATCATTATCTCTATCATCTCAACTGGCGCATGTCTTCATTATGCTAATGATTATAACCACCTTTGGGCAAATCATTATCTCTATCCACCCAATTGTGGCATGCATTTATTCTATTAATGATTATAACCACCTCTGGGTAAATGATTATTTTCTTATTGATAATGATTATAACCTCCTTTGGACAAATCATTATCTCTTTCTCTTATTATGTTGATAGTTATAAACGCCTTTGGGAAAATCATCTTTTTTATCTGCCCAACTGGGGTATCTCACTGTGCCACTGATTATAACTGCCTTTGGACAAGTTAGTATTTTCCATCCCCTTTACCCTTTTAGTTTGATTGTTTTCCTTATTTTGAGGGATTGATTTCCAACCTTGTTTGTTGATCACTCCTTTGAGGGGGCATCCATGTAGGGCTCATCCATTGCCTATTAGGGTATTAGGCATACACGACATTTTAATTATTTAAGAAGACATTATTGTGCCTATAGCTTGCAACTCCTTCTCAAAGAGGGACAAACTATAGACACCCCATTCTGACCATAACTAACTTCTGATCAAACTTCAGACTAATTTATACCAAACATTGAAAATTAATCTTAAGAATCACTGAAGGTTCTAATTTCATCCACGAATCTTTCATTAATACTCATAATCATGTTGAGTCATCCCTATTTAGGGTATTATACTGTACATAATAATAAGCTCTCACATATTAATCCTCAGTCACCTTATGACCAAGTAACTAGTAGTTTGGCCTATGGACCCATTAAGCGGGGCACTTAAACAATTATTCAAAGAACTAAAATTATAATCAAAATGAATCAACTAATTAAACTAGATTAAATGCTTATCTAAATTATTCATTTTTAATTAATGAGTATCTAAAAATAAAAATTCAAAAATCCAAAATATCAAATCTTTTCATCATTGTCTTAATGAGTTGTCAAGCTCTCTCAAAATATCTAAAAATATCTAATTTGAGAGCCACACCTATTAATTGAAAACCATAATTACATGAATTTTTTTTTTAACTCAACTAGAGTTAGCCTCAACTCACCTAGAGTTAGTTTGAACTCATTCCATGTTTAAACTCAACCTTAACCCACCTTGGATGAGAGTTAACTTTGGAGGCTATAAATACAAGGCCACACCTTTGATCAAGAGGCTTCATTAGTGCAATGTTACTATGCCAAAATAATTTTAAGTAGTTTTTAATTAGTGTTACCATGCCAAATTCATAAGCTAACCATCCAAGCCAAAGTGCCAAGGAGAGGTGAAGCAAAGGGAACTTCATTGATAAAGATTTCTTGATGTACAAAGCCAAGCAAGCCATTTTAACAAGACATTTTAGAGCTACAAGGAAGGTAAACGGATGGTTTCTTTTATTTTCTAGTTGTGTTTTCATTTTATGCTTGTTACCGATGCTCTCCCTAGTGTCTAGGCTAGAGGTGTTAAATGTTTAGTGTGTTATTTTCATTTGATTTTTTTGGACTAACACTATACTAACCTCCCCTCTATTGGATTCCTTGTTCACAAGGATCAACACTTAGCTAAAAATTAGCTCAAGGCCTTATGCCGATTTAATATAGAAGTTTTTCACATCTCAAGTAGGCTCAAATTATTATTTGAACTTGTATCAAATAAAAGGTGCTAGAGTAGCTTGGGTGTCCTAGGGGATACAAATAGATGAAACATGGAGATCAATCCATAGTTTTTTAGTTCGAATAGACTTTAGAGACTCTAAATAATATTTAGTCCTACAAAAATCTAGAAGTGTAAAATACTATGAAAGGCTTTAATATATGTTATATGCATCAACACATTTCATTGATTGTTCAGGATATAGATTACGAATTACTTGCTTTGAGTACAAATAAAAATGTTAATAAACTATTATATATTTTATAAATTAAAAGTAATCATTATTTACTTTATTATTAATAATAATATAAGGTAACCATTCTAATAAAGCATAGGGTTTAGTCAAGTTTAAAATATTTGAAAAATAAAAAGGAAGGTTTCTTTTATATTACTTTGTGAAAAATAATACAAATATCATCCTATGAGTTGCCCTACAAAAAAAATTGTTATCCCTAGGCACTAGTGTAAAGGGCCTCATATTATGTCCATTTGAATTAAATCATATATGTAAAGGTTGGGTATAGAAGGCTTAAATTTCTTTTGAAATGTCAACACAGAAAGATTCCACCTACATTAATCTTCCATGTCACATAGATTATAATTAAAACAAAATTATAGATTTGATCTTGGGGAATTGATTTTTGATTATAGTTAATGGGGCTTTGTTTGTATGTGCAAGTATTGGGGATGACACTAAAGAATTTTTTATTTGTCCATGTTAAAAAAATTAATTTATTGGGATTTTTCAAATGAGGTTTGTGGTACGCGTCTTACCATCTTACATTATTGTCATATCAACAATTTATTAGCTGTCATTTTTTAGTACTTCGGTTAATTTAAAATATAATTTATAGTTTTAGAATCAAAAGCATTTATATTTGTAATTAATGGAGTAGAATATTCTCCAATAACACTCCAAGAATATGTGTTTATTTATATTTTAAACTTTATAAAATTTTTATATTTCTATTATGATATATATTCCTAATCATTTGATTGGTTGAAAAAATCTAACTAATTAAAAAAAAAAAAAATTATTATAAAAACTTTATTTAAATTGAAATTTATATTTTAATAATATATTTTTAACTTTTATAAAAAAATTTAAATATTTTTTGAGACGTATTTTTCAAAATATATTTTGATTTTAATATGGGACATTTTATTATATTTTAACCTTATCATGATTTCTTTTGTCATATGTTAATGTGTCTTTGGTGCCTAATTTTATTTCCATTTAATTAATGGTTTTTATTATGTTTACATCTTTTCTCATATGTGCTTAATTTTATTTCCATATAATTAGTTATGTTTAGTATGTTTATATCTCTCATGTGCCCTTAAATGATATGCTTTCCATGTACCTAATTATATATGTTTGGAAAGTTCTCTTGTTCATGATGTAACTTCAATATTTTTTTTTTATCTTGTTTTGCATTCTTAATATATTCATTATAATTTTTATGACCACTTATTTTATATTGTCATGATCCTTTCCATGCATTTGGTATAATTAATTTTCTATTATGTGACCATGATCCATATCATACACATGTTTGAGATATATATTGGAGTAACACTGTACTACTAACTAGTATACATATTTTAAATAAATCTATGTAAAATATATTGATAGAGGCACTTATATTGTATTAAATTGTGAGTGTCTCAAAAATAATATATAAGTATATTTTACACACACACACACATAAAATCATGTGATGATATTTTGTATGAAGTGGTTATTTTTTTATGATATCTATATATTATCTATAAATTTGTTATTATTATCTAATTATTTATAAATATAATACATTATATATTATCCATAAATTAATTATGATTATATATAAATACTATGTGGTAAAATTTATATATTTTTTTATAAATTAATTATTATTTTCTAATCGTATAAAATATAATGTAGTGAAATTTATATATTATTTATAAATTAATTATAATTATTATCCATTTATTTATTATGACGTTGTAATATTTTTTTATGATAATTTATTTTTACAATTTTATGGTTATGATTATTAATAAATATGATGTGGTAATATGATTATTTATTTATTTATTATGATATTGTAATATAATGTAATTGATTAAGTGAAAATCAATTTCACACTAAAAGCAATAAGGGAAGTTGTACAGTAAAAATAATGACAAAAGAAGTAATCTTTAAAAAATTAAACCTAAAAAGTTTGTATTTTATCTGCTAATGCTAATACAGTATAATTTATTCTTTTTTTTTTCTCTTATTTATTTTTTTATTTTTTGGTTTGATTTTATTTGTATTTATATGCTTTTTTAATTTTAAAACTATCATGTTTGTTATTTTATTTTTTTATTTAATCATATCGGCTTTGATATAATTAACACATACTAGCATTTTTTGATAGAAATTTAATATTGAGTATATTATTATTTCATAAGAAGCATACTATATAATTACAAGGTTTCCAATGATTTCATTGTTCATCAAAATGTCTCACTATTAGAGGGCTATTTAGTTGACACTAGTCATCTATATCCTAATGTAGGACCCTAATGTAAGGTAACCTTTATACAAGGCATATGGTTTAGTCAAGTTTAAAAGATGTAAAAATGAAAGGAATGTTTCTTTTATATTACAAGTTGTGAAAAAGTATCTATAAGTTGCTTTACAAAAAATTTGTTATCCCCAAGCATGGGTGTAAAGGGCGCCATAATATGTCGATTTGAATTAAATTATGTATGTAAAGGTTGAGTACAAAAGACTTAACTTGCTTGTGAAATGTCAACAATGAAAGTTTCCACTTACATTAATCTTCCTTGTCACATAGATTGTAATTAAAACAATATTATAGATTTGATCTCTAAGAATTGCTTTTTCATTATAGATAATGTGGCTTTGTCTATATGTATAAGCATTAGGGATGACATTAAAGTATTTTTTATTTATCCGTATACAGAGAAAATCAACTTATTGAGCTTTTTAAAATGAGGTTTATGGCATGCATCTTACCATCTTGCATTATTGTGAGATCAATGATTTATTAGCTATCATTTTTTGATACTCTAGTCAATTTTAAATATATTTTTATAGTTTTAAAATCAAATGTATTTATATTTGCAATTAATAGAGTGGAATATTCTCTGATAACACTCCAAGAATATGCCTTTATTTATGTTTTAAACTTTATAAAAACTTAACATTTATATTGTGATATATATTCCTAGGATCATTTAATTGACTGATTTTTTTTAGCTAATTAAAAAGTGATTCCTATAATCTCTATTAAAACAGGGACTAATAATAAAATAAATTGTTAATTCAATATATTAGAGAATATCGTTTCTTTAAAAAATATAATATAATAAAAAATTATTTAAAATTTTTATTTAAATATTATAAAAGTAATTTTAATTTTCCATGCTTATGATTTTTAATACATATTTAATTCATTCAAGACCATGCATATCCATACATACTTATAAATTTAGTTTAAATCTGATGAAACATTCTTATAAAATACAGCAAAATTAAATATATGTATGTCATGGATGACATTATGGGGTTATGCCACCCTTAACATTATAAGGGGAAAGCATGTATTAGTTTTACTTTATAAATTTGAATTGAACTCAAGAAATTTAATAATTTTGTTCAAAATCATATTTGTGTTAATAAAAAGACATAATAGAATTGTCAAATATTTTATATTACATCAATTTTTTTAAAAATATTAAAAACATTAGTAAGAATATTTATAATAATTAAATACATTTATATTTATAATTAACATAGTAAAATATTCTCCAATAATACTATTAAATTTATATTTTATAATAAATAACAAGATGCCAATTGCTAAAAATAAACACTGATTGCCAAAGTTGTTGGAAAACTTTTAATATTATATTATTTTAGCTAGTTACTATTAGGCCTCAATAATTTTAACCTGTTGTCAGCAGCCAATAAACAATAATGTTCATTGTACTGTTTTAATATTTTAATGTTTCTTTTACTTGATAGTAAACAATGATGCTTTATGAAGTCCTAAGTAAGAAAATTCAATGACATACTGCAAAACGGATTTTGGTTATGTTAGGACGCATATGGTAATGGTCAGACAGCTGTGTAGGACCTGGCACATTACAAGCTCCCTAAAATTCACTCTAAAGTAATAGTTGAAGTTGCTGTAATACCTTAGGCGAGGAAAAGATACTCAGGTCTGCCAATTTGAACCCTGGGCTGTACCGTGACACCAGAAGTTTTATGGATTATATTTCTTATTGATCATAATTGTTTCTTGGGTGGAATTCTTCCGATAGGGCAACCCAGAATTAATTTAGACAGCGTTGCTAAGAAAATTACAGAGCTTTTGCCTTGTAAAAGGGCTTCACTGCATTCATGTCTTTTCCTGTTGTTACAAAGTTTCCTGATTCAGAATCTAGGATTGTTTTTTTCTTTTTTATTAGATTTTAATTAAAAAAAAATTGGCACAAAATATTTTTGAAATATCTCTATAGTCTTCTAGCCCATCACCACTATCTATGGGCGCAAAATCTTCATGAGTGATTATTTCCTTCTTCCAATTCAGGAAAGATTCTTTTCATCTTTCCCTTTTTAAATAGGCTGTATCAGACCATCTGCACCTAAAAAATTCAATATTAGCTCCCTCCACTGACCCCTACCTCACTCTTTAAAATTTATAATCAAGAAAGATAATCATTAACAATTGAGAGAGTAGTTTCAACCACTTAAGACCTGCCTAATCAGGAATGGTAGAAATGCTTATTTTCCTTTGTTATTTACATAGATTTTAACACATCACACTAAAAGAGTGATATGCAAATTCACAATGATCATGAACTATGGGACCGCATTTTGTAGAAGCTTTTCTTTGTTGAGACATCAGACAACATTAAGAAAATCCCTTTCTGCTTATCCTGATCGTTGCATTTGGTGAAAGAAGTGAAAGTGTAAATGCCTTTCGAGAAAGCCCATACGGTGAACCCTTTTCCGAGATCATGTGGCTGTATACAATGTGCTCATTGTTGGAATGTTTGGAGCATACAAGCTTTCAAATGCCATTTTAATCGTGTAGATATAAATATTAGAGAATAGAAAGTTGGTCAGCTTGTTGAGAAACAGATGGAAGCTTCGATGCCTGGTTCAGTAGTTCTGCATCCTTTCCATTGTTAGTTTTTCATTAACAACCTTATTTCCATTTTTAGGTTATATTCTTTTTGTTTTACTCATTTTGTAAGAAATAATTTTTGCTGCAAATTTTGTTTCAGACACAACAATTTGGTAAATAACATTGGAAATGTTGAGTTTGTTCCACATGGATTATCTTGATATCAAGATTGCATCTCTATGCTCTGGCATAGTTTTCATCCCAATATATTAAAAAAACCTAAAAGTTTATCATGATTTTTAAATGTTTTTTTTGCAATTAAAATATTCTACTTTCTATTTATCTTAATTTTTCCTCTTATATATAGTTTCCATTAATTACTTTGTCACTCCCCTGTAGCTTTGGCAGTCCCCTTCTCTTGGATTTGTCACCCTTCCTACTTTTGTATATTTTGACTTTGCCTAGGGTTTAGGTCCTCATGGTTATATGCACAGTGAGCATTGTTGTAAAAATTACAAGCTTCAATTAATTAGAGTGACAAACCCTTCTCTTAAATTTGACTTTGTTTAGGTTTTAACACCCCTAATTATTCCGAGAGTGAATGATGTTTTAAAAATTGCAAGTTTTAATTAATTAATTACTATAGCATATCCCTTGTTGAGGATTTTGTTCCACATCAATATCCACTTACTATAGCTTGTTAGGATTTTGAGTCTCACTTGTCCTATTTGGTAATTTGGCGGACCTCAAAATAAATGTTTTATTTAATTCTAAAGACACAACCATTCCATATTGAATTTATGTAGAGTAATCTGGGCCTAAAAGCTTAAACAAAGGAGTCTATGTCAAGACACACAAACAAAGATATCCTTAAACAAGTTGAAGGTTGCAGATGAATCGATTTAGTGAGGTTGAATAACTTGCACACTTGCATTGTATCAATGAAAATTTGCATTATCAGATTAGTAATTTGCATTTTAAGTCAGCTATTGTCTCACATTATTTATCTTATGCATTGCTTTTCCTAAAGATGAGTGAGATAGATCACTCCAAATTTTGCACAAAAGTTTCAGTAGCTCTACGAAAGGCTTCAATTTAGATTTAAAATTCTATGATGTTTCATGATTTAAAAAATCATAGGCGTATGAAAGACATATACTTACACCCTGGTAACAAGGTTGTCATCATCACAAGTGATATGAAGCCATGTGCAGGGATCAACCAAGTTTGGATCCCAAGTATCTAGAGCATTCTAAGGGTCATGCAGTGTATTCTTCACATCAATCAGGGCATCAACTTCTTCACTGGCATGGCATGGAGTGGAAAAGAGGTTGCATATAACAAAACCTCTCACTAGATAGTATATAATCATTTGCATGTATGCAGATATAGCATCCATAAAAATGGGTATGATGCTTAGATGAAAAACTCTATGTTCTACTCTTCTTCCTGATATCAATACAAATTGGTTTTCATTTGCAATGCCTCTATAAGGATGTTAATTTATGGGAGATGGTTCACAATTTGAAGGATGCCAAGGAACATTTAAGAATTAAGGAAAATAGCTAATAAAATCTGATTTCTTGTCTTTTTCAAGTTCATGTAGCAAATTTGTAGCATTTGATTTGGGATTGCAAATTTAGGACGTTTAGCTGCATTTATGTATTTTTATATTCCAGATAAATATGCATTGTTATTTTAATGATTACTTTTATTTTCTATTTCTAAAAAGCAGCACACAATAGGATTTAATTCTTCCCATATATTAATCCATAAATCTTGCAACTTCCTTCATCCAAAATATTTTAATGTCATTCGGATTACATTTCAAACAACAGGGTTGTTGGTTGGGGTCATAAAATGACATAGAGAATCTAGATAGCCAAAGTTACAATTCATTCTTGACATCAAATGGCATTATCGGAAGCTCATGTGGAAGCATAAGACTGAACTTTTAATTTAACAAAATGTTCAAATTTCAGTAAAAATATCTCGCATGACATGGTAAGCTTTTGAGGAGAAAATTATGATTCTCACTGTTGATTATAAAGGTTGCTGTTTATTTATTCAATTTGAATCATTTTCAACTAGTTATTAGGATAACCAATTAGGAGAATTCTCTTCATTTAAAGAGTATGGAGATGGTAGTGGGGGACTGGGGTTGGGGCACATATACATCCATATTTAAGGGTTGGTGATTCTGTGGAACACGTTGGAAGGGTGTGTGCATTTAATCTATTTTGTGTATGACAAAAGTTTTGTATTAGTCGAATTGAATTTAGATTAAGCTACAACCATGTTCGTTTATGCTTTTGATTGGATCAACGTTTATTCCCATTGTGTGTGCAGCCATAGCCTTAGCTAATGCACACAACCAAACCTACAACATCAAAAAATAGGGTAGAAATTAGAATGCATTTCCCAGGGAAGGAAGAAAGCGATGCTTAATCCTTGAAAGCCAATACAAAGCAAAAAAAACAAGAAAATAAACACAGACTTATGCAGATTGCTACAACAATGAAAAATAACAAGATTTTATTAATCTTCTTCAAAATCTTGATCTTCTTTTTCTGTCTATTACAATGCTGCACCCAAGGTGTCTATAAATAGATTTGAAAGCAAAAATAACTGAAACTAAACTGATTGCTTAACTGATCTTTAACTAATCTTCTAACTGCTTGAAAGAACCGACTGTTAACTGCTTAAACTAACTGATCTCTAATTGTCAGTTAACTGCTGTGCATGCATGAGAAGGAGGGAGGTGGAACAGTCAGTTAAGTTGTGGATGGAGAAATTATCTCTAATTAATCTTGAGTTTCTAACACTCCCCCTTAATTTCTACCACTAACAATTTCAGTATTTACAATGCCTAAATTTTGTCATTCTTGCCACAACTACGTTGCTAGTAGCTACCATTAATGGCATACATTTCTTCACTCATTCTGTCTACCAACTTCAGCTAGGATGCTTTTCTTTTGCAGAATACACTGTGTCTCATGCGAAATACACCGCCTTGTGAAATACATCGCCTTATATGTGGAATACACCACCTTGCAAAATACATCGCCTTATATAGCCTAGATTGACTCTACGAACAAATACAATTGCTCAATGAGTGTTCACTCAGCATTTAAGACTGAGGAGTACCCTGTTGAAAGGCTATCAACGGACATGCTTATGTCCAATACTGCAAGCTTCCTGCTTGTTTACCTTTCTTTCACCTGATGCTTAATTGTTCAGGTTTCCTCCCAGGACTCTACTGGGTTCTTTCCATGTTGGTCTAGATTTGCCAACGATCGGCCTGATCTTTAGACACTTTGACAGCTTCACTCGCTGTTCAACACAAACTTTCACAGCTTCACTCGCTGTGTAACACAAGCTCTGTAGAGCTCAACTTTTCAAACACGGCACTGCGGCCGTCAATGCTATAATCTGAAGAGATTTGTCAGAAAAAATAGAAATATAAAAAGGGATGCTTCGGCATTCATCTTGGAAGCATCTAAGCACTTTCTTTGGAGCAATCTGTCCACACTCCTCTTCTTCTTCACCGCTGCCTTTGGCAATCTTCTTCCAGCTACTAGGCTCTTTTCAACACCTTCACAGCTTCTTGGATATAAATCCTCCTTCTTTTTCTTTTTCTTTTTTTTTTCTTTTTTTTTCACTTTCTTTCTTTCTTTCTTTCTGGGCTTCATTTGCCCACGACTGTTAAAAACTACACTATGCCATCCATGTCTCCTTGCTCGTAAAAGCATGTGCCTTACATAAGTATCACCACTCCCACCTATAAGACCTGGTAGTAAAATAACGACAAGAGCGTTGACCGGCAACTCCCGGTTCCAAACCCCAGCATCCTTCCCTGCAATCGACCAATCCAGTGCCACGGTACCTCCATTTGCCATTTTCAGACACTCCCTGCGAAACTTGATAAAGGGCAGAGACCTAAAAAAAGACGCAAATATGGTCTCCACATGCCGGTTACCCAATAATGAGAATGACACATAAGGGTGCTCTAGGGATGTCAGCTTAGACGCCAATTCTGCATCCTAACCATTTTTTTTGCTCTGATACCAATTTGATAGACAGAAAACAAAGCAAATAACATAGAAAACAAGAACTGAAACAAATTGCTACAGCAATTCTTGAAAAAGAATTTTTTATTGATCTTCTTTTTTCTTGCCTTACATTGCTGTGCCCAAGGCGTCTATAAATAGATTTGAAACCAAAAATAACTGATTGATTAACTAATCCTTAACTAATCTTCTAATTGCTTGAAAGAACTGAGTCTAAACTACTTAAACTAACTGATCTCTAACTGTCAGTTAACTAACTAAATGTGAACTCCTTCATGCATGAGAACTGAGATGGAACTGGTAGTTAAGTTGTGGATGGAGAAATTATCTCCAGTTAAACTTGAGTTTCTAACAGAAAGAAAGTAAAAAAAAAAAAAAGAAAAAAAAGAAAAGAAAAAGGAGGATTTATATCCAAGAAGCTGTGAAGGTGTTGAAAAGAGCCTAGTAGCTGGAAGAAGATTGCCAAAGGCAACGGTGAAGAAGAAGAGGAGTGTGGACAGATTGCTCCGAAGAAAGTGCTTAGATGCTTCCAAGATGAATGCCGAAGCATCCCTTTTTATATTTTTGTTTAAAAAAAAAAAAAGAAAAGCAAAAAAAAAAAAAAAACACAGACTTATGCAGATTGCTACATCAATGAAAAATAACAAGATTTTATTAATCTTCTTCAAAATCTTGATCTTCTTTTTCTATCTATTATAATGCTACGCCCAAGGTGTCTATAAATATATTTGAAAGCAAAAATAACTGAAACTAAACTGATTGTTTAACTGATCCTTAACTAATCTTCTAACTGCTTGAAAGAACTAACTGTTAACTACTTAAACTAATTGATCTCTAACTGTCAGTTAACTGCTGTGCATGCATGAGAAGGAGGGAGGTGGAACAGTCAGTTAAGTTGTGGATGGAGAAATTATCTCCAATTAATCTTGAGTTTCTAACAATCACTTTACATGCTTAAAAATGTACTAGAATGCTAAACATTTTAAATAATGTAAATTAAAAAAACCTGCAAAAAATAATTTTTCAATTGTCTGAGAAATGTTGTTTTGGTCTGTCCCTATGTATATCCAAATTCATAAAGAAGGAAAATCAAATGTTACATATAATTTGTCTGACTCTTTTCTGCTGCTTTCTTTCATCCACTGTTTAACACACTTGTTTTTCATATCACACTAGCATGAGAATATAAAGTTAGTTTAGATGATTATGCGGTTGTAGTGACCATTGTTTTCTTTTGATCTGAGGATGACATTTATATCTCTAACTATTTCCTTTTTTGAGACCTTAAGAAATTCTTCAGATATGGTGCATATGGCGATTCCTATTTTGATGCATAGTGATATTCCACCTGATTGCATTGATAGCATGACACATTTGATCCCTCCGCCTTATAGGGTTTGTTTCAAGTTTAAGGGAAGGAACAGCAATCTTAAATGGTACAAACATGAGCTCATACAATGCAGGCCAAGGATGTAACATAAAGGAAACCTAATAATGTTAAATGCATCTCTAGCTCTATCTCAATTTCTTCCTTTCTCTAGTCCTTTTCCAATGCTTGTTGCTATGCCTTCTATTCCTTCCAGGATGGGCTTCACTCTACTTATAGTTGTTGTGGTTTTATGTGATGCATGTAAACTTTCTATGGACTAATATTTAGAAATTGTTCTCGCATCTTATAAAAGATGGATTGCTGGTGTAGTATGGAATTGTCAATGAGATATTATTGACAAACATCCAATCAAAATATATTTCTTTAAGTACTAAAGCTGTATCATGATATTAATAATTGTGTTTATGGAGGAGGATTAATTTTTCATCTACTTTTTCACATATATAATGAAATTGAAGTGGGTGGGAGACATCCGCTTTTATTATATATTTAAAATTTATTTATTAGTGTATCAAATCTTAATACAATTGTAACCTTCAAAATATTTTTTCTTAACAATTTTATTTATAATTAATAAAATAATTATTTTTAATTATAAATTTATAATAATTAAAATTATATATAATAATACAGTTTGATTGAAACATTTATTTTATCATAAAAATATAATTTTATATTTATATTATACTAATATTAAAAAATAAATAAATATATAAAATATTTATTTATTACTCTGTATGTGATTGTAGACCATGATATTAACTCTGCTATGTAAATCAATTACTTGATTCAATAAATGTATTTCTAATAATAAATTCACATAAATTTAATGTTTCTTACACTTTTTATCATAGATTTTTCATATTTTTATTTAATATTAAAAAAAAATCTAAATTAAAAATCTAATTATGTTTATGTTATATCATTAATTATTAGTAATGAATGTGATAGTAATTTACAAAAATGAAAATGTATTAAGAAAAAAGTTATCATAAAATATATAGAAATTTCATCGAATTAATTTATAAAAAAATAAAAAAAAGTAAAGAAAATACAATTTGATTTATAAAAAAATTCATAACTATTAATATTGTTTTTGTTTTAGTTAGTGTTAACATTTAAAATTTTTAGACTCCTTTTAATTGAAATGTTTTAAGAATTCCTAAAATATTTTAGTTAATTAAATTTTAATTTTTTAAAAATATTTTTCAATTTAAATAATTACTCATTTAAAAAATAAAATATTCAAATAATAAATAATTAAATTCAAAATAAGATAAATTAAAATAAAAATTATAATTTTTTTTTTTTTTTTAATATTACGATATTTTTAATTATTCTTATTTATTATGAGAGTGAAATATAGTTTAATTACTTTAAACTATAATAAAAATTACATATATTATCATATTTAAACTTAAATGTATACTTCATTGACATATTTTTAAAATTTAGAAGTTTTTTAAAATATTTTTTAAGATATATTTTTTCATTATTGTCAAAAATAAATATGGGACACTATTATTATGCTTTGACACTATCATAATTTCCTTTGTCATATGTATCATGTCTTCTAGTGACTAATTTTCTTTCCATGTTTCTAGTCACGTTTATTATGTTTACATCTCTTATATGCACTTAAATAATTTATGTGCCTTCCATGTGCCTAATCATATATGTTTGAAATGTTGTCTTTATTGTGATGTAACTTCAATGTCCTTTATCTTGTTTTGTATACTTGGTGTTGTTGACCAAATTTGACCCTGCAGGTCAAATTGGGACCCTTATACGAAAAAAAATTATCTTTAGAGGTTTATTAGGGGTTTAATTTTATGTCATGAGGTGTATTATAGGTTAAGTGATGTCATTTAATGTCATATTATCTTTGGTCATTAGTCTTATTAGTAAATATGTCTTTTTGAGGGTCAAAATTTAGTATTTAATGATTTATATAGATTATTAGGAAAATGTGAAGGTTCTAATAGGTGATTTCAAATCCCATGTGTCCTCATATGTCTTAATAAATTGTTTGTAACTCAAAAGTGGTAGGTTCCTTAAGAAAAAGGGTAATTTTTTTGAAAAAAGAGGATTTTTCTTGAGTTGTACAGACTTCTATAGTTGGAAACATTTAAAGAGAGTCTTTTGGTCTTCCATACACTCACTTTAGTGATCATTTTGATCATAAACTTTAAAAAATGAAGAAAATCACTTATCTCTCCTTCCATTAGGCTTGACAAGCAAAAATAGTCTTCAGGTTTGTATTTGGTACGATCAACATGAGAGGTTTGAAGAAAAATTATCTTAAGAGTGTATTATACACTTAGTTAGATCCTATTTGAAAGTTGGTTTTAGAGGAATGGTGACTTGTGTTTTATGAACCATTCCTAAGAAGTTGACCTTTCTAATTCACTTACTAATATATGCACCCTATAGGTTTTGCCTTGGTTTGGAGGAGTCTCTACAATCTAGATAATGAGATTGATTTTAAAATATGTTGAATCCATATTATAATTATTTCCATGCTTAGTTTCATGTTTGGAAAAGATCTCATGGGCTTTTTTGGGTTTAATTTGTAGGTGAATGTCCTAGGTGGAATGGCAGTCATTTTCACTACTTACAGAAGGTTGTATTCTCTGCAGGGGGTCCATATGAAGGGTAAATGATGTTATACATGTTTTAATTCCATAGGGGCCACCTCCTTCCATGTTTTGGTCTCATATCTCCATACTTTGATCAAACACCCAGTCTTGTCACATGCACAATCAAATTTTTGCTTGTTCCTGATTGTAACCATGGTGTTTTGAGGTGTGGAACATTCATTAGGTTGTTTGAGAGGTCCATAATTTTTTTTTAAGAGTCTCACAACATGATTCATCAAATAAAATATCTCCAAATGATACAAGATCAAACTATGATGACTAATGCTTCTAGTCAGCCCATGTTTTTGCTCACTATCTGTATGTAGTCTATAATGCACCTACATGAGATTCTCAGGGTGATGTAATGGTGGAATGAGATTTTGATGGGTTTTAAACCTTTTTATGGTGCTAAAATTTTATTTAAAACTTGGTAAAGGTTTAGAATTGATAACACATGTACCTTGCACTACTTGTAACTTTGCATTTACTGCCTGTAATAGAAAATCTCCACCTACAGGTGGTACCATATGGAGCTGAGGTGTCATTGGATATTGGAACTAGTTGAATCCTTAATTTAATCCCTAGTGTGTTGATCAAGTCATGGAAGACTCATGTGTAGTGATAGGTTGGAAAATGGGAATGAAGAACTACTTTAGAAGGCAATGACTAGTTCAGTGACATTTTCCCAAAATTGGTAAAATAGAGGCTCAAGTCATTTTAGTGAAGCTTTAATAACAGTGTTGACAAGACCTTTTATGCATCTTGATGACCATAGCTTGTATCTTCCATCTATAATAAGTAATTTTCAAAGTTTGAGGGGTAGTTGATCATGGGAGGTTAGTTTTTTGTAGGTCCAAAGTTATGCTTTTATGCACTAAACTCAGGCAGTGTTCACCTACAGGCTTTGAGATCCTAAAATAGACTCTTCACCCAATATTAAAATTCCAAGCCATGCCTTCAAGATTGAATGGTTTTTATGGTGGACAAAGAACATGGTGAGCTAGAGGGAAACATCAAAGGAGTTGATATGAAATGATTGAGTCTCTTTGGCACCTAAAGGTACCCTTCCACAAGGAGATACACACCTACAACCTCAAATAAGGCAACACAAGTCCAAGATGGAGGTGTGGGATGAAATTACCAAAACATGCATCTATGATTGAATATTATTCTTGATCCAAGTGTCATGAATATAAGGTTGAAATTTTTAACTCCATATCCCATGATCACCTACAGGTGTCCTAGCATGCAAAATACTCACATACAATTGTAACTAAGTAGACAGTGACAAAATATGGTGTCTAAGTAATGCTTGAGCCTGTACAAGGTGAAGGCACAAGTTCAAATCAATATGAAATGACCTGAGGGTTTAAAATAGGATCAATCAATGTTTTAAAATTTATAACATTTATTCATACCTAAAAGTTCACTCCAAAAAACAAGAACACAGTTAACCAGGGTACACATAGTCTTGACTGGTTAGGATATTCAAAGAAGTATGGAGGGAGTTTGAGTGTTAAAGGGACCTATAACACACTCATCATGAAATTCATGTCTCTTTAATATATTAATTATTAAATAAAATCTTGGAGAAGATCCTTTCAAATGCAATATATAGTCCTGGTGAAAATCCTCCATACATAGTACCCTTTTGACATGATATGTTTTGGGTTTTAGAGCCTTTTGAGGGTCAAATGACCTAACCAAGGGATGGATTTTTATGTATAAGATATATAACACTTGGATAATATTATTAAACTTTTAATTCGTTTGGACAAATAGGGGAAGTACCCTCTATTTTGTCTTAGACAGAGGGCATTTCCCCTTGAATGCAAATTGCCTGTTTTGAAAAGGGGAATGATGAGATGAGTTAGAGACTGATAGAACCTTTCAAGAAGGATTGATAATATGTAAAACACATAGTAAAATAATTTAAAAAAATCACAAAGAGATGAAACTAAGTAGAATGTCCTATAACCTCAAGGTTAAAGTTAACCTGTTAAGCAGGGTTCTGACCTAGTGCCCAAATGAAAGGTCAAGTTCAATTTTAGTCTCATTTATGAATTTAAAACTATTGGAACATGTTCATATGGAAATAATAGTGGTGACAAATACTTTTAAATTTAAATAAATTTAGTTGGTTGGTCTAAACCACAAGAGTGCAGGTAGGCCTACTAGGCAAGATTTAGGCCTCGAAGCCAAATGGGGAGTTACTTTCATTTTTCACATGAGATATGATTAATAGCCTATTTTAGCATGATTATAAGGTCACCCCAGGTGTTTTAAATATTTCACTCTATATAATAATCATGAGTAACTCAATTTTGAGCTCATAACTATAATAGACCTATACAAAGTGGAAATTCAAACTCGATGGAGCAACTTTAGAGGATCACATCTCCTTGAAGACTTTACATGGAGGTCAAAGAGGTTTAGAGGAGTTAGATAGGGTAATAAAGATAAATTTTGTGGTATTAATTGGAGAGTTTAATGTCAGACCTTTATGAAACATCACTAGAGCTCAAAACTACTCAAAACCCTTGTAAAGACTAGTTTGAGGAAATGAGAGAGATAATGCACCAAAATGAAATAGTTTATCCATAATGATGATTGAAGGTTGTAGAGGACTTAGTCAGGAAACTTGTGATGTTAATTTTAACTATCCCTAATTAGCTTTGGTATGTTCAAATAGGGCTAATCATGAAGGCATATTTTTTGAGTCAGTTAAGGGAATTTCATGCCACTTTACAAAAGTTTGATGACTTGGATGGACACTTGTGCTTCCTGACCTTTCATGGTTCATCCCACATCCTCTTCTCATGCACAAGTAACTAATTTTACCATCTTGACAAGTGTCCTTATGACCCTTGGACTTCTCTCTTCTCCTCTCTCAAATTCTATAAGAGCTGCCATTTTAGCCTTTGTAATAAAAATACCACACCATGTTTGGCAAAGCCTTACTGGTGTTGACATTTCACTTTCCTTAGACAATCAATGAAATCTATTTTGAGCTCATACATCATCTTGTGAAAGTGTGTGAAGAGATGTATAGTGAATGGTTAAGAGAAATTAATTTATCCTTGCTTTCTCTTAATCCTTCCATGTTTGATGCAAGTAATTCCATGCCTAGCAGGTCATATAAAGTGTTGTTAAGTGTATGGATATGTTCTTAACTAAAAAATAAGTCTTAGCATTTTCAAAATGATATATGGTTCCACTTACCTTGAATAGTCTCCATGTATGTCACCTTCATATTGAAATACTGATGTTAGTGCATTCTAGGACCCTTAGACTAGTGTTGTATGATTTGTCTCAAAACTGATGGAGTATAATATTATTATGGTAAACATCTTAGTGCATCACCCCATAGAATATTTTTCATTTCATGAAAAATCTAACCCTTTTTCATACAAACAATCAATTAGTATATGTTAAAGCATTTCAAGGCACATCTAGGGAGCTAGCCCTTCATTCTAGATATTCATCTCACCAAATTGATTACCCACAAAAATTGAGATGTTTCCATTGTGCCACTCAGATGAGGAGATCTGAGGCATCTCATCAAAGGGTGAAAATCCAAGTGACAATAGTTTTTGGCATGTCTAGGGGGATTCTTAGTCTAAGAGGTTGAAATATTTTTGGTGTTGTCTTTCAATAATCAACCTTTGGAGGCATCTATCTAAGCCTCAATGGTGACTCCGAAGCTACATCAGCTTGTCAAGCATCCTAGGTATTTCATTTAAAGATTTTTAATAACCATTCCTTGAGTTATTTTTTCCCAATAAAGCTCCATGGCTAACCTTGGTGTTGAGTTTTGTTTCACATAATTTGGTAAGGTATATCCAACCTATGTCATTCTCTATCGACCTAGTTTTGACCCTTACCATCCAATATGACTCATGCCATCTCCAATATAACCATTTCCAGACTAACTATGATTTTTATCATCATCAATAGTACTCATATGAGTCTTTTCATATGAAATCAGATGTTTCCATGGATTATACACAAGAATATTATGGGCAAGGTTTAGCTCCATATCATATAGATGCTTCTCTTTCTAATTGGCCCAAAAATTCACTTCCATATGAGCTTACTAGTGATTTTATCTTTTAAAAACCCACTCATAAGCATTGTCATTCATCCCAAACTCCATCTCCCACTCATAATCCTTCTCCTATCCCTCACACTCCATCTTTAATTCATAAAAATTCCACTACACCTCCTATTATAAGTCCTTCACATGAGCCCACTTATAAGCCTTCCACCTCACCCCTTATTGAGGAAGAGCCTATCTTGAGAGAATAAAGTGAAGAAGAGAAAATTAAATTCACGGCTGATCAAGAAGATCTCATGAGTGACTTTGAGGAATGAATCACCATAGGGACTCCCCTTGGTGAACAAAAGGACAATCCACAAGCTTTTGCCTCCATATTTGAAAGAATGTGTGTCCATGAAGAAGGTTATAATACCTTCATATTTGAAGGAATGTGTATCCATGAGGAATGTGGCCAAGACTTGAAGAGAGAGGTATTTGAAGAAGACTTCATGCTTAATCATGAAGTTGGAGATGATCATCTAAAACATGGAGATAAATGTGCTATGAAGGATGAAGGTCAAATCACTCATCAAGAAGTGGTAGTCCTAGGAGAGTCTCATCAGACTGAGGTAGAGGAAACAAATCTTAAAAATGACATTCATGAGGAAGAATATTTATGGTATAAGTTTAATGTCATATGCAAGGAATTTGATAGCTTGGGTAAATTTTTTTCTTCTCCAAAATATTGCATAGATAATGACAAGTTTGTTGATGAATATAAGCATGACATTGAGTGTTTAATCAAACATAAAGATGAAGTTATTTATACTTGTCAAGAACCTTCTGCCATGAAGTCATTTAATGGTTCTAGTGTATAAGAAGTTATTAACATGAATAATGAGTGCAAGGCTAAGAAGACTGTCATATTCTCAAAGTTACACATCAAAGGCCAAGTACATGAGAAGGTTGAGACTATTTATATGAAATAGGAGTTAATTCCCATAGACCACCTATATGTATCTGCTTGGTTTTAATTGAATATCATGCCAATAAAGTTGGCAAACACCATGAAAAATATAGAGGCATCAATGCTAACGGTCAAAAGGCTACACGTCTCACTAAATCCTTCATGTCATGAAGAAAGGAAGGTTTCAAACTTCCATTTTGATCCAAGAGGGATTTTTTTTAAATCTCATATTATTGTTTGAGTTAGTTTTTTAGTTTGGTGTGTGTGTGTGTGTGTTCCATAAGTGCTTATGAAGCACAAGTGTGTATTCCTTAGTTTCTTATCTTGTGTGTTGCTTTTTGTTGGTTTTTTGTTATGTTTTATGTGTTGTCAAAGGCAAGGTTTATGTAAAAATTCATGTACATGTGAATCCATATCCCAATGGACTGATAAGGCCACTGGTATAGTTAGTATAGCAGGCATACTACCCTTATGAGTCACCAATTTGTTGACCAAATTTGACCCTACAGGGCAAATTGGGATACCTATAGGAAAAAAATTATCTTTAGAGATTTTATTATAGTTTAAGTGATGTCATTTAATGTCATATTATCCTTGGTCATTATTCTTATTAGTAAATATGTCCTTTTGAATCAATTTAGGGGTCAAAATTGAGCATTTAATGACTTGTACAGATTCCTAAGGAAATGTGAAGGTTAAAATAGGTAATATCACATCCCATGTGTCCTAATATGTCTTAATCAATCATTTGTAACTACAAAGTGGTAGGTTCTTTCAGAAAAAGGGCAATTTTCTTGAAAAAAGAGGAGTTTTCTTGAGTTATATGAACTTGTATAGACTTCTACAGTTAGGGACATTTTAGGAGTGTCACTTTCTCTTCCATACACTCAATTTAGTGATAATTTTAATCATTAAATTCAAAACATAAAGAAAATTGCTTATCTCTACTTCCACTAGGCTTGGCAACCAAAAGTAGTCTTCAATTTTGTACTTGGTACGATTAACATGAGAGGTTTTAGGAAAAATGATCATAGGTGTGTATTCTAAAATCAGTCAGTTCCCATTTGACATTTTTTTGTATAATAATGGTTACATGTGCTTTATGAACCATTCCTAAGAAGTTGACCTTTCAAATTTACTTACTAATTTGTACACCCTATAGGTTTTGCCTTGGTTTGGAGGAGTCCATATAATCCAACTACTAAGATTGGTACCACATGATGTTGAATCCCTATTCTCATGATTTCCATGCTTATTTTTATGTTTGGAAAATATCTCATGGGATTTTTTGGGATCAATTTTTAGGCGAATGTTTGAGGTGGAATGACAATAATTTTCACTACTTGCAGAAGGTTGTATTCTCTAGAGGGGCTCCATATGAAGTGAAAATGATGTTATCCATGTTTAAATTCCATATAGGCCACTTCATTTCATGTTTTTATCTCATATATCCATACTTTGATCAAATACCTAGTCTTGTCACATGCACAATCAACTTTCTACTTGTTCTTAACTGTAACCATGGTGTTTTGAGGTGTGGAACGTTCATAAGGTTGTTTGAGAGGTCTATAATTTTTTTGAAAAAGTATCACAACATCATTCATCAAAGCAAACAAGTCCAAATGATACAAGATCAAACTGTGATGACTAATACTTCTAATCAGCCCATGTTTCTACTCATTGACTGTATGTAGTCTACAATACACTTACATGAGCTTCTCAGGGTGATGTGATGGTGGAATGATATTTTGATGGGTTTTAAACCTTTTTGGGGTGATAAAAGTTTGTTTTAAACTTATTAAAGGTTTAGAATTGATCATAACACATGTAATTTTCACTACATGTAACTCCTCATTTACTACCTGTAATAGAAAATCTCCACCTACAGGTGGTACCATATAGAACTGAGGTGTCATTGGAGATTAGAACTAGTTGAAGACTTCCTTTAATCCATAGTGTGTTGATCAAGTCATAAATGACTCATGTAGAGTGATAGTTTGACAAATGGGAATGAAGAGCTACTTTAAAAGGCAATGACTAGTTTAAGGACATTTTCCTAAAATTTGGTAAAATAGAGGCGCAGGTTATTTTAGTGAAGGTCTTATAACAGTGTTGACAAGACATTTTATTCATCTTGATGACTATAACTTGTAGATTCCATCTATAAAAAGGAATTTTCAAAGTTTGAGGGACATTTAATCATGGGAGGTTAGTTTTTAATAGGCCCAAAGTTGTGCTTTTATACACTAAACCAAAGCAATGTTCACCTATAGGGTTTGTGCTCCTAAAATAAACTCTTCACCCAATGTTACAATTCCAAGCCATGACTTCATGATTGAATGGTTATTATGGTGGATAAAGAACATGTGTGAGATAAAGGGAACCATAAAAGGAATTGATATGAAATGATTGAGTCTCTTTGGCACCTACAGGTACCCCTCCATAAGGAGATACACACTTACAACCTCAAATAAGGCAACACACAGTCCAAGATGGAGGTGTGAGATGGAATCACCAAAGAATGCCTCTATCATTAAATAGTGTTCTTATAATTACATAGTGTTCTTGATCCAAGTGTTATGATGATAATGTTGAAATTATGTACTCCATATCCCATGATCACCTACAGGTGTCCTAACATGCAAAATACTCACCTGCAACTGTAACTAAGCAGACAATGAGCAAAATATGGTGTCTAAATGATGTTTGAGCCTATACAGGGTGAAATAATAGGTAAAAATCTATATCAAATGACTTGAGGGCTTATATTAAGTTAATTAAATGTTTTCCAAGTTCCAACATGCATTTATACCTATAGGTACACTCCAAAAAGCAAGAACACAGTTAGGTAGGGTACACACAGTCTTGACTAGTTAGGATATTCAAAGAAGTATGGAGGGAGTTTTAGTGTTAAAGGGACTTATAACACACTCATAATGACATTAAAGTATATATTATCTATTCATGATTAAATACAAGTAGAGAGAAGATCCTTTTAAATGTAATACACAGTCCTGATGAAAATCCTCCATACATAATACTCTTTTGACATGATCTATTTTGGGTTGTAGAAACTTTTGAGGATCAAATGACCTAAAAAAGGGATGTATTTTTGTGGATATCATCTATACCACTTGGATAAGTTTATTCAACTTGAAATTAGTTTAAAAAAACAAGGGAAGTACCCTCTATTTTGTCTCAGACAGAGGGCACTTCGCCTTAAATGCAAACTACCTATTTTGAAAATGGGAATGATCAGGTAAGTTGGAGACTGATAGGAGATTAAAATAAGGATTGATAAGATAGAAAAGACATTAAAATCATTTAAACCAATCATAGAGAGATGAAAATAAGCAGAGTGTCCTAGAAAATCAAGGTTACAGTTAGCCTGTTAGGCAAGATTATGACCTAGTGCCTAAATGAAAGGCCAAGTTCAATTTTAGCCTTAGATATGAATTTAAAAATATTGGAAAATGTTCATATGGCCATAAAAAAGGTGATAAATATGTTAAAATTAAAATAAACTTAGCTGGATGGTCTAAACCATAAGATTGTAGGTAGGCCTACTAGGCAATATTTAGGCCTAAAAGATAAATGGGGAGTTAATTTCAATTTTCACATGAGATATGATTCATATCATATTGGATCATGATTATAGGTTCACCCTAGGTGTTTTAAATCTTTCAATATATAAAGGAAGCATGAGTAACTCAATTTTTAGCTTAGAACTACATTAAACCTATGCAAAGTGGAGAATCGAACTCGATGGAGCAACTTTGGAGGTTCACATCTCATTGAAGGGTTTGAATGGAGGTTGAATAGGTTTAGAGGAGTTATATAGAGTCCTAAATATCACATTTATGGCATTAGTTGGAGGTTTGGATGTCAGACCTATATGAAACATCACTAAAGGTCAACACTTCTCAAAACCCTTGCTAAACCCTTGTAAAGACCAATTTGAGGAAATAAGAGAGATAATGCACAAAAATGAAATATTTTGTCTCAAATGATATTTTGAGGTTGTATATGACTCATTTAGGATCCATACCATCAAAATTAGCTATATGAAATCTATACAAACATGGTATAAATAGGGTTTTTTTTACTATTTTTTTACCAACTTTGGGGGAAATATTGAAACTTTTGATAACTCCCCATGTGTATTTAATTCCTTATAAAAACCTATGCGTACCTTAATAAGAGCTCTCATCT
The DNA here is from genome assembly GCA_037957365.1 of Torreya grandis. Classification (NCBI taxonomy): domain Eukaryota; kingdom Viridiplantae; phylum Streptophyta; class Pinopsida; order Cupressales; family Taxaceae; genus Torreya; species Torreya grandis. Next base: position 1,171,738 of record JARHVA010001863.1, on the reverse strand, counting down.
TAGCTATTCAAAACTAGCATAGTGGACATGATGGTGAAAAAGGTGGAAAACTTTAAATAGATTGATTCTAAAGTGTTACTAATGCTTCTAAGCACATAGAGGGTATTAAAATATGTCATACACTCCCTCCCATATATTTTCATGGAAAAATTATGCTTTTTTGGAAGCCAATTGTGTAGGGTGCATGAAAGATGAGTTTCTTAGAGAATAGGCAGTGATAGCTCCTTTTCATATGTCTCCAGATGACTAGGCATACAACCAATGCATGGAGAGGTATGTATGCAACCCTTCCCCTTCATTTTAGTCATTATACCTATCCATAATTAGCTTTGGGATGTTCAAATAGGGTTAATCATGAAGGCAGTTTTTTTTAGCTAGTTAAGGGAATTTCATGCCACTTTGCAAGAGTTTAATGACTTGGATGGACACTTTTGCTTCCTAACCTTGCATTGTTCATCCAAAATCCTCTTCTCATTCAAAATTAACTAATTTTATTATCTTGAAAAGTATCCTTATGACCCTGCACTTCTCTCTTCTCCTCTCTCTCTCAAATTCTATAAGAGCTGCCATTTTGGCCTTTGTAATAAAAATACCACACCATGTATGGTGAATCCTTATTGGTTTTGACATTGTAATTGCCTTATAAAATAAATTAAATCTATTTTGAGTTCATACATTAGCTTGTGAAAGTGTGTGAAGAGATGTATAGTGAATAGTAAAGAGATATTCATTTATCCTTGCTTTCTCTCAATATGTTTGATGCAAGTGATTCCATTCCTATCACAGATCATATGAAGTGTTGTTAAGTGTATGGATATGTTATTAATTGTATAATTAAGTATTATCATCTAAAAAATGATCTATGGTTCCACTTACCTTGAATAGTATCCATGTATGTCACCTTCATATTGAAATATTGGTGTTAGAGCATTCTAGGACCCTTAGACTAGTTTTGTATGATTTGTCTCAAAAATGATGGAGTATAATATTATTATGGTAAACATATTGGTGTATAACCCCATATAATATTTTTAATTTGATGCAAACTCTAACCCTTTTTCCCACAAAAAATCAGCTAGTATAGGTGAAAGTATTTCAAGGAACATCTAGGGAGCTAGCCTTTCATTCTAGAGATTCATCTCACCAAATTGATTACCCATAGCAAGTAAGATGTTTCCATTGTGCCACTTGGATGAGGAGAGTTGAGATGTCTCCTCAAATGGTGAAAATCCAAGTGACAATAGGTGTTTTCATCATAATTCTTATGTCTACATTTATTTTACATTACCATGATCCTTACCATGCATTTAGTATAATTATTTTTCTATATCGGGACAATGATCTATATTATGTACATATTTAGGACATATATTGGGATAAAACCATGATACTAATATATTTATTACTAGACATTATGGACTAATAGCTCAATATCAAACTAGTTATAATTATTGATGTGATATATATACCAGATAAAATATACTAATGATGGTATTCATTACATTACCTTCTAGTCCACTCATATCTTGAGGGAGAAACTATATTCCACATATATCTATTAATAATTTTTATATTTGACTATATTTAGTAGACATAGTGATTATGGGAGTGAAATCTCAATGTTATGCAACTCCATGTCCCTAAATTTAATTTCAAGATTCCCAATGAGCTAATGGTTCATATTTAGGGTATTTCAGCCCATCACCCAAAGATATATAGGGTTCTAACTCCACCACGTCTATTTGTTTCCTTGAATGATATGCCATATGCATTGGAATTCTACCATATACTGATCCTAATGGATGTATATTGTAATTAATTTATCTAATATTTATTATATTCCACTCAATTATGTCTGCAGAGAAAAGATGTTTTGTAGGTTGTGAGATTTATCATTTCAAGTTCCAAAGATTTATATAAGTGTATACACCCCAAATTGGTCAATAAACCACACATATCATGTCTTTTCATGGTCCTTTCATAGGAGACTTCAACTGGAGAATATGAGCCTTGTTCACATTAGCTATGTCTTTTGTTTTAATCATTTTAGTCTCATTACATGATCTAGATACCTTTTTGATTATTCTCAATCATTTTGATCTTTTCAAATAGTCATTTGACCTCAACCAAGTCATATTTCCCATTCTAACTCCATCCCCCAATTATCAAGCCTATAGGACAGAAGCGCTGCGATTGGACTACAGTGTTGGACTCTAGGGTGTCCATTTCCAATGCTTGTATCCAATGGTATTTTTATATCCAACTGTCAGTTTCTCTCACTTAATGAGCCTCAGTCCCTTCTTAGCTTCATCCTTAAGTTTTCCTAATATCGATCAAATGTGAATAAAGATCCCTAATTTGAAATAAAGAGTTTCCTAGATAAAGGACTACATAAGACATTATATATCTAGCACTTAATGCTTTAGCACAATACATAATACAAATTAGTTAATAGTATAGCTCAACATTCTGCATCACACATAAACTTGCATGCTTGATCAAGGAAGGTCCTAGGCAAAAGTTCATTCTTGCATCTATCGTGCATGTTGATTATGCAGATTCCTTAAGGGATAACTATATTTGATCTAAAACCCTAACATTAAGGGTTAATGTAGGCAGTGACCAGGACATCAGGGGTTCTAGATCGAGTGATAATACTTCCCTTAACCCAATTTTCCCCTTGTATGATTTTGATGTATTTATTGTTTCATGTGTAGATAAACCCAAGGTTTTGAGATTTAAATGGACATATAACAAGCTCTATCAACATTAAGCCCTCAAAATTTCATATATAGGCCCACATAGAGGCAACAAACAAAACCTAGAAAACTCAAGTTTTTGGGATAATAGTGGTAGAAAAGGACAATAGCATTAGACCCCAGGGTGTTCTTTTTTGACTCTCCTATCCTTTCATAAAATGAAAGATATATCTAGGTTCCTAATATCTTCCCAGTCTTGTGCAATAGATTTCAACCCTAGAATCATTTGTTTCAACCTATTTTTATAGATAAGTTTACTTCTTTCCATATGCAATTAATTTGATTAAATTGATAAAAACCTATATTTTATTTTATTTTATTGGATTTTTCCCCTTACTCCAGACCATTTATTGTTTAGGAAGTAGACCCTAGTTTCCTAAAAATAATAAAATATTTGATGAACCCAACTTATTTCGAACAAATCTAAAACCCTAGGTAACCTTAAGGTTTTTCCTTCATATTTTGTTGCAAAAATTAAATTTCAAAATTCTGATTTTTGTATAAATTTTAGTGCATTAATTCTACTCAAATTATTTTTAGAATATAAATTATTGCAATAATTTTCAAAAATTCTAAAACCCTAGATTTCCAAACTAGGTCCTCAAAACCTAAGCCTCTCTCCCTTACAATTTTTAGAAAAATATTCTAAAATTTTTGCAAATTATTTGAAGTGTCAAAAATATTTTCAAAATCTCAATATTTGTAGTTATTTTATGTAAAAATTAAATTTTAAATTTATAATTTTTGTATAATTTTTTATGCATTAATTCTATTCAAATTATTTTTAGAATTTAAATTATTTCCACAATTTTTAAAAATTCTAAAAACGTAGCCCAAAAACCCTAGATTTCCAAACTAGGTCCTCAAACCCCAAGCCTTCCTTGCAGTTTTTAGAAAAATATTTTGAAATTATTTAAAATTGTTTAAATTATCAAAAATATTAATATTACTTTATTTATTTTTGTATTTACATATTCTCTTTGGTGAAAGAAATAAAATGGCCACTAAGACAGTTCTTCGCTCTCATCCCATTGATTAATTTCTAATTTTTTTCATAATTATGACAATGAATTGACAAATTTGCAAAATTGCATATTAGCTAAAAATATGGAAAATGATTTATATTTACAATGAAGATAATTACTATTATTGTAATGAGGAATATGATGATACATGTGAAAGTGATAGTGAAGAAAAGTGGATGCATCTTCTTCTCTCAAACCTATCTCTTTTATTCCCTCTTCTAAAGAAAATAATTTTGATAAATGGGAAAGATACTTTTCACCTCATTCTCCTATGCACAATGCAAAAAATGAACAAATTAGTCATGTAATTCCAAGTGAACCTCTTATTGGTGATAATTTGCTTCCATGTGAACTTAATCTTTCTATCTCTTTTTCTACTTCTATGTTCAAAATACAACAATATAAACATTATAAAATCAAATTACCAATGCATAGTTCAAATGATGCATCTCATGCTCTCAACTCTACTTTATAAAAAGAATGTATAAATGATAAATCTCTTACTCTTACTTCTCATATTGAAAATGAAAATAAGGGATACACTCCATCCATGGATAACATAGATGCACATTCACATGATAATTTATTATGTATTAGAAAAAAATTAAATTATTCTCTTACACTTCTCCCTAGTAACAATGGAAGTTATAATGAATATGATGGTGAACATGCAAATGAATATAAAAATGAGAGTGACTATGAACAATATTTTGCCTATGATAATACACTGAATAATGATGATTATTATGTACATAGTGAAGAAGAAAATGCATCTCATGTTTCTAACTCTTATCTCACTCTTCCTCTCAAACATAATGCACTACCAAATGTTGTTTCCACTCCTATGTATGATTCTATTTAAAATAATGCACATTTTAATGATAACATTACATCTTCTACTCAATTAGAATGTGATTCACTAAAACATAAAGATACTAATGAATCTCCCAAGCCACCCCCCACTACAATAAATCCCAGTCCTCACTCTTCACCTAAAGAGAATGGTAGTGCACATCCCTCTAGTAAGGTCCAAGTTACCATTACTCCCAAGGTTCAACTGAGCACACCCACTCTTTATGATCCAATTGATAAATGGAGCATTCCCATGGCTAAAATTAATGATCAAATTCAATGATTAAATGAACCAATTCAAGATGCTAATGTACCATCCTAGGAGATTCTTTCTTTGATGCATGCAGTTGGTGAATTACAACACCAAGTACATCTCCTTACCTTGGAAAACAAGGCTTATAAGTCTTAGATGGATGCCAATGATTTACATGATAACCCTATTCTAAAGACATTTGTAAAATATTCATTGCCTAAGCATTTATAGATACCATCATTGCCTCACTTTGATGGAACCGGAGACCCATTTATAAACCTTGAGGATTTTTAGAAAGCTTTGCCATATCATGTGAGTCCTTTGATTCTATTGAAATTGTTCCAATAGACATTAGTGGTGGGAAGCACATAATTGGTTCTTTCATCTACGCTCTATTGGGTCCTTGCACACATATGATGACTTAGAGGAGGCATTTCTCAAATATTACATAGAAAACACAGGTCTTCATGTTACATATGAGAAACTTACCACATTACATTAGAATACTTCAAAGCCATCTAGTGATTATATCTTCTGATTCAAGACTCACATGTTAAGATTGATCTATAAACCAACAAATTTAGAAATTCAACATATCTTTATTAAGGGGCTTCACCAACCTCTCCTCAAGCATCTATTATATTAGACAGAGTCCTCTTTCAGACACCTATGCTATATAGTTCTAGCCTTGGAAATGAAATTGGGATTGATTGAGGCAAATTCAGTTGATCACATTACTCTAGATTTCATAGTAGTACCTCCATCTACAGCTCCTAGCAAAAAACATCCACCATGTCCTAAACTAGTTAAGAATAGAGAGCCAATTTCTAGAGCACAACCATTAATATGTACTATAGAGAAAAAAAACAAGGCACCATTATAGTTTGATTCAAAGTGGGATAGACAATGTTTCATTTTATTAGCACTACTAGATAAGAGATTAATGACATTACCTTCTACTCATTGACGAGATCCACATCTCTTACATAGACAACCACATCGGCCCTTTGTAACTATCATCAAATCTATAGACACAAAGATAATGATTGTTATGGACTCAAGGATTGCATTAATATATGTGTTGATAATGGTATCATAACATTCACATAAGGGGTACCAAGATCTCCTCCATCAGGAAACCATAAACCTCATTTATCCATGACTAAGTCATCCCAGGACATTCCTTCAAAGGAATCATCGGTTACTCTTCATGAGAGTAATGAAGGTTCTATGGTAGAACCTCATGAGAGATCATCTATTCCACCTATTCTGAAGGTTTGGAAACTAGTACAATGAAATCAACCTACATATAACACCATCATTAGAGGAGTACATAGTGAAGTTCCATATACATATCTAGAATATTCATAGGTAGTATAATAGAGTACCGCTCTAGAGAGATATTCACTATGACTAAGTTTTAAAGGTCCTATATCATGTAACAAACCACTACGGTTAAGATTAGATGAACCCACACATAGAGTATAGCTCCAAAGAGATATTCACTATGGTCAAGATTTCTAAGACCCATGTCACATAGATACCTACTATGATTGAGATTAGATGAGCCACCATCACAGGTTTTAGCTCCATCTCGATCTATCACTCAGTTATATACATCACAATAGAGACCACAAGATACTATTTCTCACAACAATCCACTATGATTGTAGATAGATGAGCCTTCTTCATAGCACACAACTTTAGTTACACATCTAATAAGGTTACATTTGGAAGAGTCTCCATGCATAGCTACAATTAGTGCACAATAGAATGCGTAGTATGGGCACTTGTTCAGTTAGCCATCAGGGTTCAAATATGGATATAACATAGAGTGATACGACACATATTTAATATCAGTAGCAGTTCATATCTTCACTTCATGGGGAAATGATGGATCCAAAGGGCCAACCTTTATATTCTTGAGCCACCTACTTAGAGGGATTGGACGCACAATCCAAACATTGATTAACACACACATAATTACATAGCTTCACTTAGTGGGTGATGATGGAGCCAAATGGCCAGCATTTGCATTCTTGATCCACTCTCGAGGAACTGAGCATAGAATGCTCTATTACGCCCCCTTATACTAATAACTAACATTCTTAGTTCCAAATAACCATCCCTCACCAAACTAAATTATCTAAATTTGGACCTTACTAATATCCTATTTTACCAATCTTAAACCAACTCACTTTATCAAATTAATTTCCAAATTACAAAACCAATAATATTTTTGATTACATAGGATTACAAATCAAACCTACCATCACACTTATCAACATATCATGAACAATAAAAATCACATCACAAACAACATTTTTCCAAAACATATGTAACCTTGAAATAAATACCAAATCAACTATTTCTAATCAACCATTTATAATGAGTATTACAATATATTTTAAATCCCATAACATAGTATGGATAATGTAAAATCAAAACTAGTATCCATATATATATATATATATATAACAAGTTTTAAAAACATACACATTATATCCAGGTACAATCAATCATGAATGGACATCATGCCCTCATTCTCAGTCTCAATCTCTCCTCCATTACTAGTCCCATAATCCACTCTACCATTTAATGGTCTTGCACCTCCTCAAGCTCTTGAATGCCTCTTACGATGAATCTCTTGCTCCATTAGCTAACCATGATCCTCATGTAAGTCTGCATAATGCCTCTAAAGCTCCATGTACTCATCCATAATCCTTGTAATCATTGATCTAAAATTAGGTGGAGGCATCCTATGCCTATCTAGCTCAGCCCTCAACTCATATATTTCTCCTACTACTCTAACATATACAACTATCACTATATAAACTCTATCAAACAAATGAACATAAACACTAACTATCACTATCACTCTCTCTATCAAACCCTCCACCGCATCATCAAGAAAATGTCGTGTGAGCTCTTAGAGTGTTGACTCAATGATGATCTCCTAGAACTGATCATCTCCACTTCTTACCCTAGCTTGTGATTTATCTTACACACCTCCCACTCCACCTACACACAAAATATAAACACTAAATTTGATATACACTTTCAAATCAAACTAAAGCACATAATTATACATAATTCAAATAAAATTACTACTTAACTCCCATCATATAGATCAGTGTAAGATCCTCATACTCAAGAGCATCCTCTCCATTAATAGGATACAATAAATCCCATCGATTCCTATCCTAACATGTGGTATATGCCTCTATACATACAACATCATCTATATCAAAGATATCTATATCTATAACCCACACATCCAAAGGTAATGGTGCTAACTCAGCCTCAGTAGGCCTCGCATGTGATCCTACCCTTATTGTTGCCCGTTCACTCCTCACCCATACCCATGTTGTTAAGGGCACATCTTATGATACCCTAAACTATCTGATCATATGCTCATACTGAAATTTCTCATACACTCTAACCCAATGGTCATGTAACCAATAGTTGACCCTCATATACCACAACTACACTCCATCCTTAGCCTACCCAAGAAATCTTCTATAGGGCCCCCATATGATATCATGAGCCACTAATCTATATAAAACTCATCTATAATGATCTATCCTTGGAGTTCAGATAGCCAATGTACTCATCCATTACTCCCCAAATGGTCATGGAGGTGCCCACTCTAGCCTAGGTAACCTAATCAGTTACACAATAGCTATGTACTCATAAGCCCAACAATGCAATAAGGTAGCTACATTCACACCCGCACTAAATGATTCTTATGTAAACATGTAAATATCCCTATATAGGTGGGGAAACATAGTTTTACCCCATGAGAACATAGTACCATGCATCTCAATAGTGTGAATAATCTTATGCATCCTATATGCAATTAACACTCCACTCCCATCTACCGTAACAAATGAAGACAATAACATAGCCAACCACTTTCATAAATGTGGAACACTAGATTGTACTATAAATAATAGAATCACATCACTATCACTACCTCTCTAATGTATACTTGAAGGTATACCAGTAAAATACAAAGACACATGGTCAATAACATCAACACCTATGTCATCCTATAATGTCACCTATCATCCACTAATTGGTAAATGCAAAATGTGATACACATCCTTTGGAGTCACAATAGTCTCCCTTATAGGAAGATAAAAAGTACATGTATCTACATTCCACCTCTCACATAAGGTAGTAATCAGATACCTATCCCACTACATAGTGCCTAGGTCACACACATGACCCAGCCCTACTCTATCCATTATAACTCTCACATCAACAGATAATGATAATAACCTCAATGTCTTCATCAAATGACCTCTATAGAACTCCCTCATTCATAAATCACTCTACAAAACACCATATATATCATTCAAACATGCCAGGTAAACAAAAATAGGTAACAAATACAAATCTCAAAAAATTAAGCCCAGTGGACATCAACGCTATATAAAGGACACTAACACTAGAAAGGAGCATTGAAACCTTGACAACAATTCTAAATCTAGGAGAGGAGTGTTAACTCTTGGATAGGAACATTAGAACTAGTGAAAATTTTCCTAGGTCTCTTACAATAGCTTTAAAATTTCAAAAATAGGTTTCGAACAGATAAAAATCATGCAGTTTAGTTACTTATCGGCTAACATCACCACCAACCTCAATCTGGGCTACCAACTACTCAAACTAGGTCATGGCAGGTGCTCATCTCCTCAACATATATCTCACTCTAGAGATCCAAATCTCAAACTAATCAATGCACAAATGAATCAAGAATCAATCCAGTTTTCCTATATCAAACAATTTTTTCATCCAAAGTAAAATACCATTTTACCCATAACTAGAACCCCATAACTCCATTTTACCAACCATTTTATTTCATGGAATCATGACAATTATATTTTCAACATCACATTAGTTTTGATCTCTTACTACTTAATTTTCCTACTATGGTATACACATCTCCATATTTTTATTACACCCAGACGCATGCCTTGATAATCACTAATCAAAACTTCTTCTAATTTCAATAACTCAATCTAATCAATCAAACAACTTCTCAATCAATTCAAGCTATACCAACCTTGTTTATATTTATTATGACATTAGTCATCACTTTTAGCTCGACCTCCTCTATCACAAATTTCATCCCTCTCCCCAAAAGGGGGCATCATTCCTTATATTCCTATTTCTACACTTACCCAACATACCCATCCACTCTCATAAGTGGATACACCATGGTTATTACACCTCCAGTAGTTAGATTATTAGATTCAATTCAGATTAGTTGAAATATATAATGATTCAGATTACATGGGTCACTCAACATTACTCAAGACATTCAGGGGGATATACCTTCAATTTATAGATACATAGATTATTTAGATATAGTTTTTCAAATCATAAGGATCCATAATAATGTCAGCTTATAGATACATAGACTATCTAGATACAATGGTTCAAATTATATGGATTCACAGTGACTTTGATATAGATTTAGACTTAGATACCATATTTGGGGCATGTACATTACTATATGTCTCACACATACAACTTCATACAACATGACATAGTTATAGGACTAGATAGCATATTATAAGCATAGTACAGAGCACAGTGATTTGATCTCTATTTTTTCACATATAGCATGGCATGATAGGTCATATCACATGTGGTTAAATAGATTAAAATATTATACATATGCATCACTCACATACCATATTTTGGGGCATGACATAGATTTTCATGTTCTTCATCATCCAAGATTATACAGATGAGATGACAAGACATGCCATTCTCTTTTCACACATTTATCAGAGTTTCAAATTACACCCAGCTATACCTAGGTTGTCACTAGGTTAGACTGCACAACCATCTATAGTGGTTAGTACATTATATTACCCAGACCTAGATTACATGAGTTTATACAAGATAGAGGACATACATTAGTTTTGGGCCTTTGAACATTTATCAGTTCCATTTTAGATATTCAGAGTGGAGGCATGACAAATTTTTCTCTTCATAGCATATAGATTCTATACACACATTATAGATTATATGAGTTTATGTGGGACAGAGCATAGACATTGGTTTTGGGCCTCTTAGAATTTCTCATTCTAGTTAGATTTAACATAGGGGGAAAGCATTGCCCTCCTTCTCTATGTTACATGGATTCCACATTAAGATTCATTATAGGGGGCATCCATTTCAGGGATTCTTTCTTTCTCCATGCACTATTCATCTCTCCATCCACTTCCTTGGCAAGGAAATGCGATGGACCCTTTACAATAAATTCATCTCCATGCAAGTAGATTTAGGTACACATTTTATTTTCTTTGTTTTACTCTAGTATGTCATTTCAGTGCATCACTAAAATAAAAGCGGGCAAATGTATACACTCTAAATTGGTCAAGAAACCGCACATATCATGTCTTTTCATGGTCTTTTCATAGGAGAATCTGACTAGAGAATATGAGCCTTGTTCACATTAGCTATATCTTTTATTTTACTCATCTTGGTCTCATTTCATGCTCTAGATACCTTTTTGCTTATTCTCAATCATCCCAAGCTTTTCAAACAATCATTCTACCTAAGCCAAGTTATATTTCTCATGTTAATTCCATCCCCCTAGGTCCTGAGCTTACAGGAAAGGAGAACTAGGATTGGTCTACAACGTTAGACCCTAGGGTGTCCATTTCCAGTGCTACTATCCAATGGCATTTTTAGCTCCAATGATCAGCTTCCATCGCTTAATGAGTCCTAGTCCCTTATTATCTTTTTCCTTAAGTTTTCTTAATGTTTACCAAATGTGAATAAAGCTCCCAAATTCAAAATAAAGAGTCTCCTATATAAAATACTACACAAGTCATTTTATATCCATCACTTACTATTTTGGCACAATACATAATAAAACTTAGTCAATAGAATATCTCGACATTGTGTATCACACATAGACTTGCATGCTTGATCCAGGAAGGGCCTAGGCAAAAGTTCATTCTTGCATCTACCATGTGCATTGATTATGGACATTCCCTAAGGGAGAACTACATTAGATATGAGAACCTAGCATTGAGGGTTAATGTAGGTAGCAATTAGGACAATAGGGGTTCTAGATCATGTGATCATGCTTATCCTAACCCAGTTTCCCCCCTTATGCTTTTGATGTATTTGTTGTTTCATGTGTATAGATAGACCTAGGGTTTGGATATTGACATGGACCTACAACAAGCTCTATTGATATTTAACCCTCAAAATTTCATATACAGATTCATATATAGACAATGAACAAAACCCCAAAAAACTTAGGTTTGTTACACAATAGCAGTAGAAAAAGACTATAGCATCAAACCCTATGGTGTCCTATTTTGGCACTCCTATCCTTTCATAAAATAAAATCAAGATCTAGGTTCATGATATCTTCCCTATCCCGTGTAATAGATTTTAGCCCCATAATCATTTATTTCAGTTTGTTTTTCTAGATAAATTTACTTCTTTCCATATGCTATTAATTTGATTAAATTGATAAAAACCTATATTTTACTGTATTTGATTGGATTTTTCCCCTTGCTCCAGATCCTTTATTGTTTAGGAACTAGACCCTAGTTTCCAAAAAATAATAAAACAATAAGTAATTTCCTTTTTGATATTTTATAAACATGTTTTATGTTAAAATACATGTTTATGTGACCTACTTTGTGGTTAAGCATCCACCTCAAAATGGGGCCAAATATTGTATCCTGAAATGGCCATATGGCCTTTAATTTAAGTTGATTTATATTAGTTTAGTAATTTTTTCAATGTATAGCCAATTTGGTCCAAATCGAATAATACTTGTACTTTGGTCAACTTTTGAATCTTGATGCCTTTGTTTTAGCTCTCATATTATCATTATGTGGATTTAATCCCCATGTTTTGACTACATTATATGGTCCATGTAGCATTTCTCTCACTTTGCCTTTTGTTAATTTGGCCCGTTCACCTCTATTTGTGTTTTTGGGTTCTAAATGTTGAGAGTTGGCATGCACATCAATATTTCCATATTTTAATTCAAATTCACCTAGATAAATTAACAAGAATAGTGAAGAACTAAAACACACTAGCATTTTCAATTAGACATTTAATTTTGAAAATATTATTATTACACAAAAGGCATATTATATAATTGCAAAGTTCTTAATGATTTCATTGTTCATCACGATGTCTCACTATTTTGGAAACACTAACCACCTATACCTTAATGTAGCCCTCCAATCCATTTTCTTTGATAATTTAGGTTTGATATTAAACTATTCTAGGTATACATGAATCACAATGCATAAAATGAAGGTATGGAAATGAAGGATAGAATTAGGCAAAAAAACCTAGAAATTAGAATTTCTATTATAGACATTTTATCGAGGGTGGAAAGATATGATCAATAAACTTATCCGAAACAAAATATATTGTCTTAGTGATATTTATCAATTTAAATTTATATGATAAATTTTATATAATATTATATATCAAAATATACCTTTTCTATCATTTTATATTTATCATATTATTATTCTATTTATTAATTAATTATTATATTATTATTATAGTGTACATATTTTGTGATTCTTAATTACAATAAATTTATTTAAAAAATAGAAATAATTAACTTTATATATTAAAACAAAATAACATGACACTAAAATGTTTAATCATGTTCATATTATATTTATATTGAAATATGCATTAACGAAAGTGGCTTAAATAACTCATGTATCATGTTATATTCATTCTAAAATGTAAGCGTCCCAATTATTTGAGCCACTTTAGACATTTCCTTAATATTATTTAAATTTATGGCTTCTAAAAGAAATTAGCTAATGTAACATATGAATGATCAAATAGTTTGGTTTGAATCAATACTATTCTTATTTTATTTTATTTATTTTTAATTATATTAATTATTAAAAATATATTAGAGAGTATTGGCTATTGAATATTTAAATGTTTTTAGAACTTTGAAATAAGTAAGTCCAAGTAAATAAGTTTTGTTAAGAGTCATTATGTAGAATTGTTGAGATTTGACCCATGACCTGTTATGAAATAGGTTCATATTATAAATATTACACCAAAATGTTTATGTATGTAATTGATTGTACATGTATATAGAATATAATATATTAAAATTTATTTTTATGTACATAATAATATCATTTTTTGACATTATGTATATAATATATTATTTTTTAAAAAATTGATTGAAACTATCAAACTTAATAAAAATGATTGTAATAAGTGATATTATAACTTATTTATTTTTCAATATAAGTGTTTGATAAAAACAACCGTTAGAAAAAGAAAACAATATGATATAACATCAAATCTCAACTTTATATAAAACACTTTTTAACTTTCTAACTTTAATAAATCAATCAATATAAAGTTTTGTTTCTAAAATCAAAGGCCAAAAGTACTCATATCTGTAAAAAAAACTAAAATATTTAAAATACAATGATATCAAATCTTTCTACTTGAAAGACTGTGCTTAATTGTGAAAATAATTTTCTTATTTGATAAAAGTAGATGTCCCCTTTTTCTACTTTATTTCATGTCTATTACCTCAAAAATGAATTATTTTGATTGAAAGTATGCCATTAATTTTATCTATTTAAAACATAATTATATCTTCAATTAAAAAGGTGGGTACAATGATAACACATGTAAAACAAAAATAGAAAGATTCTAATTCATTGAAAAGATACTAGGTTATATTAATAATAATAAAAATTAATAATATATTTTTGAAGAAAGAATTAAAAAAATGTTTTCAATTCTTTATTTTTTATACGTGAAATATACTCTCATACCACAAACCTTTTTGATTTAATATGTATTATATTTTTAAAAATATATTACGTTTTCAAAATCAAAACAACTTGCTTTATATATCACCATGACATTGTGTTATGGGCTTTATTGCAACTTTGCAACTTAGAATTAACATTTCCTTTTAGTACTTTGAATTTTGATTTTTTAGGTTTCATGTTATAATGGATATATTTTACATCCACGAGGATGTTTATTGTGAATTTCAATTAAACTTAATGATTGTGGAAATTATAATTCCCATGGTAATGATATAACATTCACCTTGAACCTTGGCTAAGTTCACCCTTTCCCAAAGTGATGTTGCATCGAAGTAAGCATCACTATTCAACCTTGAACTTGTTAGAGCAAGTCAATTAGAATAATAGTGATATAAACTTATGTTGGAATCAAGAGACTATGCCTTAGTGACCATTGATATCTTTCATAGGTGAGTCATCTGATGATGTTGAGGTATAATATCTTGGGATATCTTAGGAGGTTCAAGGGTATGACTCAAGCCTGAAGGGCCTAGTGGGGTGAATATCAATGACTTACTTGGGCAAGTTAGAAAGTTTTGGGGATCTCTTATTGTTATCGAGTATCATGAGCCATCTAATCCATGAAGTGTGAACATTGTTGGCATCTTTTTAAAACTCATGAAAATAGATTTATGGGCTTTGTTGGAACACAACCTTCCTTGAAAGAAGATGATTGTAAACTCAAGATCCCTGGGATTGAGCATGTTGTAATATATGATGGATATTTTATGTCATTGGGATGGCATCTAGACATAGACCAATGGAAATCATGGAACCCTATGCTTCACTGATAAGTGTACTTAATTTTTGTGATGTGAAAATACCTTGGCATAAATTATGGAAACACCTAAGTCAAGTATGCATGTCCTATTTCATGTGGTTCCTTCTTTGCATGTAAAACTGTTGAATGTAATGTAAACCCATATGTTTTTGTTGATTATATTAAACCATGCAAGCTTGTGACCTCTCTATACTATGTAAAGTAGTCAACTATGTGGACTTTCACATTTGCTTCATGTTTCAACATTGTTGTATGAGTACTTTATATACATTATTGTATATTGTTAACTGTGGAACATGTGAATGATGATAAATCACTTGTGTAAGGAATCTCCCACTTCCAAAATCAACCATGTGAACCTTATTTTGCGCCATGTTATCAAAATCATTGTCATGAGTATTTTTTGTATATATCATGGAATAAGTGCGACCTTGTGTTGTTAACATGTTAGTATGTGGTAATGTGATTATAAAGTACTTATGTGATGTAACTTTACCCCTTTTGAAAATAACCTCTATCAATTGAAATCTACTAAGGTATAGTGTTGTATTATGTTGTGTAATCCTGTATCACTACTATAGTAGTGAATAATTGTGCTAATATGAGGTTGAGGGTGGAGAAGCACTATATCCGTAATGGTTTAGATTGTGTATGGGATAGGAAGTAGAGTTTCATGTAGGCTAAAAATTCACTTTTCCTCTTTACACAAAGTAGCCACCTAATTTATTCAGGGTGGGCACCATGAGTGCCATGAATTGGCTATGGGATCTTAGTGCATAATTGTCATTTTTTGGAACAAGTGTTTCTATAATTGCCTCTTTGAGGTTGATGTAAAAATAAATCTTGTGAAATTTTATTGTTATATCCTTGTGAAGCACTAACTAGTCTTATAATTTGGACATTTATACAAAATCAGCAAGGTGGTACTTGCTGAAACACAAGCATATGCTGGTTTATAAGTGTAAACATGCTATGGATGAGGTATTTTTTTTAATATACCTAATAGATATATTCTAGGGTGAGTATTTTTGATTTGTTTAAAGCATGACTAGCATGTATGTTGATTTTATGCTCAGAAGAGTGATGTTAGTCTTGATCAGGTAGATTTTGGAATCTTAAGTACTTATAAATGTTGCTAAGAAGTAGTGAAAAATGATAATGGGATTGTAATCCTTGGAATCATCTTGTGAGCTCATAAATTTTATGGAGAGCATTTTTTAATCCTTGGGGTTATCTATGAATGCCTAAAATGGCTTCTTCAATGTTAAATGTGGTTGGTGTAGGATGCTACACTAACCCATGAATGGTAACTATTGGAATAAAAACTAACAAGTAGTATGGGCTACTATCCTTTGATGAAAGTATATGATGAATGATATGAGGTTATGTGAAAGCATAACTTGTGTGTTGGAAAACACTATTTTTAGATTTTGGGATTGTGTTGAAATCTAGTTCGAATTAGATGCAGGAACTATTGTCATGAAAAGTGTTGATTTATGTGGTAACCTCTTGCTGTGATAAATAAATGATTAGCCAAAAATTGTTTATTATCAAGTTTTTGATCTAGATTTAAATATCTAAGCTAGAAAATTATTAATGTATGTAGCTTTATATGAGCTATTAGTTATAATCCATGTTTTAAAATTACTAAAAACCCTCTGCTAGACAAGCATTAAGGTGAAGTTTGATAACCATGGCCATAAATATCTATTTTTACACATATGGCTTAAAGGTATACCTACACAAGTTAGTGGAAATTTAGTAATTTGAGAATGGTTGTGTTTAAAATAGCACTTTATTGATGAATCTTGCTAAGGTAGGAATAGATTATGAAGCAATGGGCCTATTTCAAGAAGTAAATAACTTTTGGTTAAAAACAAATGACCGTGTGTGTCATAAGAAGCATAAATAATGATCCCAAGTCTAGATGCATGTGGAAATCTAGTGCTGGGAAAAGTATATAGCTCCCTATTTGTTCACCATGGTGCCACAAGATGACATGTGAATTGATAAGACATTTCTAGGGAGGGACATGACTATTTTTATGGTAATATTTGGAATGTTAGAAAACTTAAGGTTGAATGTTTCCATTTTGGAGGTGTTTTATATCCTCATGTTATACTGAGAGATAAGTTGATTGTAATTTATATGGGTTTTATTTCTAAAATATGTAAGTATGAAGCTAGCATAACACTATTTTGATCAAGTAAATAGGCAAGAGAATTACTAGGTGGTTTCTTCATTACTGGAATATAGTTGTTGGTGTTATGTGTTGCAGAATATTTTGTAAAAAGTATGATAGAATCTATTTTAGGCAGCATGATTCATATTTGTTTAAAATAGTTCAGAATGGCTCCTCTTTAATAGGAGGAGGATTTCATAACCTAGCCAAGAGGTGCATTGCAATTGTTGTTGACACATTGGTTCAATAGGTTTAGCTTGGATTCGATTAACATTTTATTTATTGTTACAACTTATTATTATAACTTAGATGTTATGATTTTGATTATCATGATTGATTGGTTATGACTGGTTCATTAGTACAGTAGATGCTTGTGCTTAATTCATTGATGACATGTTTCATATTTTGTACATAGTAGATTTTATTATTATTGATATTTATTTCTTGAGTAGATGTTAGTGATGTTCTGATTTGGTGGTTGCAGGCCCAAGTCAAGTGAACTAGGTTCATTGGTGGACTTTGGTAGTTAGGAAAATAACAAGAAAGAGTTATGTGCAGTTAGGATTGATACCGATAGGTAAATGTGATGTGACGTAAAGTTTTGAATCCATTGGTCATCTTGATTCTTCTTGTCTGTTGTGGTTATTATCATGTGTGATAGTTATGCTATTCTTGTCTTTGTCACATGACTTTTATGTTCTTGTTATTTTTATTCTTATTTTAGTGTGTTTGTTAGACTCCTTATGTAGGTTGCTTTGTTAGTCTTGGTCATTGATCCTTTATCTCTTGATCCCATTTCTATTAACTGATGGACTCTTGAGTGGTCGTGTTGATTCGATCATTCTCTTGGTGGACCATGATGTAGTGGTGGCTTTAATTTTAATGGTTTATTTGACCATGATGTTTGGTGATGTAAATTATGATGGTAGACTAGATGAATTCATGAGACATGACTCAGATAGACATCATGATGGGTGGTTGGTGAGGGTTTATTTGGTGCATGGGGCAACATTTACTAGTTTAATTATGATGTGGGTTGACCCATACTCCATGATAAAAATATAGGTGAAGGTTTTTATTGATCATTATTATTATTATTTCTTGATTTTATTACCAATGGTTAAAACTATGCATTTTGGGGAAAAATCATAGCTTCATTGAGCTCCTTACCTAGGACAATCCCTAGGCCAAGCAGCATGGGCTTGGGTAGGTTTTCAAGGAGAATGTTCTAGGGTGGTGATATGGAAGCTTGATGAATGAAAAATCCATAGATTTTTCCTACATGATATGGATTTGGGGGAAAAAGTGCAATTCTTGAGTCCTACATTAATCTGAGCAACATTTTAGGTGACAATTTGGGCAACGGTTCTACCCCAATTGGTGGAAGAACTTTTGGGAGCCATAACTTTTGCACCATATCTTTGTTTGACTCCCCATTTGAACCATTGGAAAGATAAGAATGATGAGAATGATATGAGATGGCATGAATCTCCACTCAATGGGTTTTGACCCCCTAAAACCAAATAGAAGTGCCCCAAATTTTAATTTTAGTAGTGAAGTCTAAAAATAGTAAGTTTCTAAAAATAGTAATTCCTCAAATTTTGTATTGATGTGAATCATGGAAGTTGAACCACTTAATCTCCCTCAAGATTTTTGGCCTTCCAAATCCTCCTAATACCTTAAAAATTTGTATAAATTAAGATTTAATTTGAAAATTAAATCATACATCTCTTCCTGAGATAGGCATATGTTGTATTTGCAATTTTGAGCTATAAAACATCTCTTCTCAGAGATAACATTATTACAATTGTATTATTATTATTTATTGAATTATATTTCAACCAAAGCTTCTGAGTTTTGGATCATTGGTATCAGAGTCATTTGTATTGAGAGTGTATGATCCTGAGGATTAGGTCAGGCTACAAGAAGCTTGGGTGGAAACTAACATAGCTTCCAAACTATCCTCCTATTAGCTCCAAATGACTTCAAATAATGGACAACACCGAGACATACGAACATTTCAAGGAAATGGTGAATGAAGCCCTCTAATAGTAGTAAGCATAGATGCTATAATAATTTACCCAAATTCTCCACCAAGTCTCGATGGGAAATTCTGGCTCTTCATCTCATCTATACCCCCACATCCTTTCAGTGCCCCAACACCCTTCAAGGTTTAGGTGAATTTTGATATCCCTACATTTGAAGGCAAAATCAATGCTAATGCAGTAGAAAATTAGCTGGATCAACTGTATTCCTATTTTTTGGTAAATAAATTCATCGATAAAGAGAAGATCACTTTTGCTCTTTTGAAAGTATCATTGCCTGTCAAAAATTAGTGGGAAGTGTACAAGAAGAGATTCAGTACATATGATATTGGCCTTGAGGTGGAACCTACCTGGGAAAATTTTATAGAAGCTATAAAGGAAGAATACTACACCATTAGAGCATATGATGATTTATATATAGAGTGGCAACAACTTTGTCAAGGTAAGGAATAGTTTGTTCAAGATTACATTGACATTTTTCTTTCTCTATCTATGAGATTGGGCATCTAGGAAAGTGAGAAACACAAGGTATATATGGGGGGAGATGGAACTCTTCAATGTGGAAACCCTCAATGAGGCATACAATTTCATGGTGAAGATTGAGCAAAAGCATGGAAGAATGAATATGAAGAGTCAACGTTTAAAATGGAAAAGTGACAAAGAAGGTCAAACATGAGGCCAAAACTAGAAGTAAAAGGAAGAAAAGACTAGGAAATGGTGTGATTACCACAAATCTAGAATACAATCTAAAAAATAATGTTGAGCCATCAAGTCCTTACTTTCGAAGTCACAATCCTCAACATCTACTGCTCTACCTCATACACAACTTGCAATCGAAGAAGATGAAGATAAGATTGTAGATGTTGAGCCCAATGCCATCATTGCTTCATCATAGACTCATGAGGAGAGGCCATATGACAAGGAAAGGTTGTTTCACTCTAAGTTATGGGTGAAAGGTAAGCCTCTACATTTCATTCTTGATAGTGGGAGTCAAAAGAATTTAATCTCTGCTAATGTTATGAAAAGCCTAAATTTGTCCATGAAGTCTCACCCAAAGCCATACAGTATTGGATGGTTTAGTCCATGGAGAAACCTTTGTGTCACCCACTAATGTCTTCTCTCATATGCAATAAAACCTTTCCAAGAAGAGGTCTTATGTGATGTGGTCAATTTGGATGTTTATGATGTACTCTTTGGTCATCCATTCATGTATGATTGACATGGAATCTATGAATCAAGAACTCAAAGGATCACCCTCACTCTTGGAACATAGTGCTATAGGGTACCAGAGGTACCACCTTCTACATCTATCTCCCTGAATAGTGCCAAGAAATTCATTCTCATGGTGGTTAAGCCATAGAAATCCAAATGAGCCAATGTTTTAGCCCTGACTACATAAACAACACAACAATAGAAGTAAATAGATACCAAGATGAAGAAGTTCATGGCCTTCCATCCACAAATTGATGGTCAGACAAAAATGGTGAACAATCAGGCCAAACATAGCACCATTAAGCATAGTCCATTCTAAGTATGCATCGAGAATCAAATCAAAACATAACTACCACATTTGATGATAAATATTGATGTACTGTGGACCATTGTTTCTCAAGGAGGGAGGAATGATCCGAGCAACATTTCAGGTGATAATTTAGGTGACAGTTTTACCCCAATTGGTGGCAGAACTTCTGAGAGCCATAACTTTTACACCATAGCTCTGTTTGACTCCCCATTTGAACCGTTATAAATTTTATAATTAGGGGAATGTTGTGACATGGTACATATCTTTTCTTAGTGAGTTTTGACCCCCTAAAACCAAATGGAAGTGCCCCAAATTTTAATTTTAGTAGTGCAGTCTAAAATAGTAAGTTTCTAAAAATAGTAATTCCTTTAATTCTGTATTATTGTGAATCTTGGAAGTCAAACCACTTAATCTCCATCAAGATTCGCGACCTTCTAAATCATCCTACTTCCTTTAAAATGTGTATAAATAAAGATGTAACCTAAAAATAAAAGCGAACATCGCTTTCTAGAGATAGGCATATGTTGTATCCATAATTTTGAGCAATAAAACATCTCTTCTCAGAGATAGCATTATTATAATTGTATTGTTCTTATTTATTGAATTATCTTTCAACCAAATATTCTAAGTTTTGGATCATCCATGGGGTGAAGGTAGACTACAATGGCAAGGTAGAGCCATGGAACAATAACTTGGCCTCATTATTGCCCTGTATCATTCGAAGTAAGTGGATTTTACTTGTTTTGGAGAGAAATCATTTTGGGTTTGTGTTTTTCTATTCAATGAAATTTTGGGAAAAATTTAAATGAAAATAAAAACCATTATTGTTTCACTATGAAATTGTGAAACTTCATAATGAACCCGTAATGTAGTAAATTACGTGAATGCTAGCATTTCATTTCACTCCTTATTTTCATTTATATTTATTGATTTTTAAAACCCATTATTGGGCTGCACTTGTTTCCTTTCTCTATTCTATTTGGTAATTAATGTTATTAAAACTTGTTTATAATTTTGGTGACCTTCGAGGATTTGGGTTTGGAAAAGGGTTTATGTTTGCCATTATACTTATGCATGGTGTTTAGAAAAATCATATTTATGATTTTTGAATTAAAATGGAATTATGTTTGATGTGGGTTAAGCCCTATAAGGGTGAATAAAATTAATATTGCACAATAGTTTTAATAGATTTTTTATTTATTTTTTAGTATCTTGATTTCGTTAAAATCAATCTCTCTTGATCTATATCAATTCCCCTTATTCAACTTGAACCCCTGTTTGACCATTTCAACCATATTATGGGGAAAGGATAAATTGTTATACCTTTATGAATGAACCTTATTAGACTGCATTTTATTGTCCATAGATGTATAGATTTAGGTATCTAATTTATATGAATGGGTTGAATACTTTACATCTGAGAATATTTAGTTTGTATGCCTTTGTGCTTACTTGGGAAGTTAATGTTAAATGTAAATGGTTGGGGTTTTGTTTGGATGTAATCTTAAGTCCTCTGATTAATGCTAAATGGATTTATTAGCTCATGTAAATTAATGTGTTTGTATGTGGAAGCATTTTAATATTAGTTTAAACTATATTGATTGATTTAGTTGTTGAAATGCTTTGTATAGCTTTGTTGGTTATGTGGAGTCATCTTAATGATTCAAAATGTACATTTACAACCAAATGGTTATCTTGTTAGGATATATTATTTTCATGTTTTGAAATATTATTGTTTTTTTGTATCTCCTTTTGTCTATTTGGAATTATTGGTTTTCTCTTCAGAACTATTTACCTTGGACTAGGAGATTAATGGTAGAAACTTAGCCAAGAATGAATCTATGTATGTGTTAAGTTTTTGTGAATTTTATTTACCCATTATTTAGGTTTAGATATTGGAAGAATTTAGTTATAAGGTTATCAAATTTATTCGACTGTTTGAACTCCTTGGGTGTTTCTTAGTAGTTGCCCCATTTTGGTGGTTGTCTGATTATGACTGTTGGTGGTTTATGTTTTTGTTGATTGACTGTACATGTGGAATTTAAAGGAATGTTATCTTATATGAACTTTTATGTTGAAGGATAGTGCCCCTAAAAGTTTTGGTTAGTGTTTGAACCCTTTTACTATTATTGTGACTTCTGGGCTTGCCCTTTTTGGTTTGCTTGACTATTTTTGGAGTTGGACCATGGCTTGTGTCACTCAAATGCTCATAACTTCTTGATAAAACTTAGATGCCTAATTATACCATCTAGTCGATGGTTGGGGGAGTTTAGGGCTACCTAATGGCTAGGATCATCAGACTAGACCTTTGATTTGACCTTTTATGGACTTATCACTTTATCTCCTATTATTTGGATCTCAGTGCCTGTAGTTTGGATTATTCTATTAGATCCAGTATATAGAATTCTTGATGATGTTTTAGAGTTGTTGTCATTGATGTAATGATTAATTAATCCTTATGTATTGCTATAAATCTTGTATCTTGGATTGTAGTGAAGAAAAATAAGATTTTAACACTTTAAACTTGATTTGTATGTATGGTAATGTCTACTACAATTTTGTATAACATTACAATTCGTGGATATATAAAATATCCATTGACTGTATACTTTTTCCACATTATGAAATTATAATTTTCATTCTAGTTGTATGAGTATATAATTTTTATTCTCATAGTTACACTTTGAAATTAATGATGGAACTAGAAGCTTGATTCACTTCTATTGGTAATGAATGTTTGATGAACCTGGATAAGAATAACAGTGATAGGTTGGTTCCTAATTACTTTTAAATTTTATTTCAAAATGTTGTATCCTCTTATTTTGGCATGCAAGGTGTATTTTTATGATTCTTGAAACTTTATCTAATTCTAGAATGATTTACTTTACCTTGAGATAGCATTATTTGCATAAACTGGAAAACTCTAGGTTGATATAAGAACTTACATGGTTGTATACAAAGCTATAAACTCACTTATAGTAGTAATGATGTGTTAGTTCCATATTGATATTGTTAAAAAAACTGTATTATTTACTACTAATGTGAGATTAGTAATTATTTTTATCACCCTTGTTTGATTTGTGCTTATGATGGTGCACACCTCTTCGTGATATAGTTTTATGCTATGCTGGTATCAAACATGGCTACAATTATGTCTTGGTTTATACTATGGAAATTATGGTTGATCATTACAAATTAAGAATTAATGTTATGTTTGATTTATGGTTTTAATGTATACCCCATTTCAATAATTTAAAGGATTTAGGTATCAAATGATGTGCGCATCTAATCCCTAACAATATGGTTGGGAGGTAGTTTAGCCCAAAACATTTCAAATCTTATTAATTTATTTAGAATATTTCATTATGTATATGGGATGACATGAAGAATATTTAAATCATGTTAAGAAAATAATGGATGTTATTGAGTGTAAACAACAAGTTATGAGGTTGTTTTACTTTATGTTGGTGCTAATGAAAGGTTATGTACAACCATGAGTTTTGTTATACCTAGTTGTTAACATATTCTTTTGATCTATTTATTGGTGATGATATTTCTCCATTCTAGGATTGAATTGATGATTGAATCACATGCTTGAGTTATAAATCTTCATCTTTAATGTTGACATCTTCCTTCATTTTTAGTGGTTGTTGCAGTGCTCCAATTTTATGTCTTGGGTAATTTGATAGATCAAGCAATTTTAATTGGCCATTCAAATTTTAGTATAATCCATTCCATCCATTGTTTGGTTATTTATACTCATCAAAATTAATTATATGCTATCATTATTATTTGGTAAATGTAATAATATGTTTTACAAAGCTATATTGGGCCATAATGGATATTGGTTTTGGCATTGGGACCAGGTGGCTGCTATTAAAATTCCACAACTACAATTTATTATGAATTTATATTACATAAGCAATGAAATTGAGGATGATTGAATTTAATGAGTTTGGGGAGTATCAAATTTTATTGAAATGAAAGCCATGTAATTCTTAAAGGATAGTGCATTGTGTACTTGTGAATATATTGACAATTATGTTATTACTCTTGGCACATATTTTAAAGCTATCGATTTTTATTAGTTATGAGTAAATTATTGGTATTTGGTGGGCATGTATTGTAATATTACATGATTGTAAATGATGCTCATGTCTTGGAAAAACATCCTATTGTTGTCTCTTTGGGGGAATCCCTTGTTCATATCTATTATCATGTTAAGGACTGAAATCTTATCCCTTTTTCCAACCATATGAATCATCAATTGTCCTTAATGAGATGCCACTAATTGTGAAAATTATTGCATTAAGTAACTTCATTTATATAGAAGTAAACCAAATTTGGCTCATTGAATAATGCCCCCAATTTTGATGTTGACAAAGCATTGGGATATCAAATAGAGGACCTAGTTTGGTGTCTCGAAAGGAAAATCTATGTGTACCTTGTGATAAAATTATGTTTGAGAATCTTCTTCCTAGTAATGGTTATTATAATAATTAATACACTCCAAAGTGTGCAAGTAAGGTTATGAATGGTTGGGTTCTTAGAAGTTGATGGTTACCTAGATGATCCTTTATTGCTATCCTCACTTATGTTAAGGTTTATCTTTGAGTTTAACTTTGTGGTGATCTACCAGAGTTTTCCTTGTTGCTCTATTCAAAATTATGTTAGATTCATGAGGGAATAGTTTTATACTTTGAATCTCCAACCTGAATCTATTAGGAGATTGAGATGCTTAAGTAGCATTATCAAACCGTTAAATGGTCCTATGATGGGTCCCTACATTGAGTATAAATTTTAGAGTATATCAGTGTGTGTACACACCAATACACCCCATATTATATCCTCCCTTTTTATGAAGAGCTCCCTTATAGAATTATTAAATGATGATTTAACCCTGGTTAAGTGTTTACTACCACCTAATTAGATGTTGGTTGTTAGCATGTGGGTGTACAACCAACATGTAGTGTATTTTATACTTTGAAATATAACAACTCCCCAAAAAATATTTGGGGCTTATTTCATATACATAATAACATAATTTAATTGGAATATCTATTTTATCACAAAAATATGATTGAGATCTACCTCATATTGACAACTAAAAAATATAGTGAATATATAGATATATAAAATATTAATAACAATTTCAAATAAATTATATCTTTGTTTTACTTTTTACTATAGATTTTTCACAATTTTTTATTATAGGCAAATATATAATCATGTTTTTTTTGTCTCATTAAATATTGTTTATGGATATAATAATGATTTTAAAAAGATAAAATTGTATCAATAAAAAAGATATATAAGAATTTGATCAAATTTATTAATAAGAATTTAATAAAATATAAAAAAATGATCTATGGTTCCACTTATCTTGAATAGTCTCCATGTATGTCACCTTCATATTGAAATACTGATGTTAGTGCATTCTAGGACCCTTAGACTAGTTTGTATGATTTGTCTCAAAAGTGATGGAGTATAATATTCTTATGGTAAACATCTTAGTGCATCACCCCATAGAATATTTTTCATTTCATGCAAACTCTAAACCTTTTCCCCACAAACAATCAATTAGTATAGGTGAAAGCATTTCAAGGCACATCTAGGGAGCTAGCCCTTCATTATAGAGATTCATCTCACCAAATTTATTACCCACAACAAGTGAGATGTTTCCATTGTGCCACTTGGATGAGAAGAGCTGAGGCATATCCTAAAAGGGTGAAAATCCAAGTGACAATAGTTTTTGGCATGTCTAGTGGGATTCTTGGTCTAAGAGGTAGATAGGTTATTGGTGTTGTCTTTAAACAACAAACCTTTGGAGGAATCTAACTAAACCTCAATGGTGAATCTAAAGCTACATCAGCTAGTCAAGCATCCTAGGTATTCCTTTTAAAGATTGTTAATAACCATTCCTTGTGTTCTTTTTTCCTAATAAAGTTCCATGGTTGACCTTGGTGTCAAGTTTTGTTTCACATAAGTTGGTAAGGTATATCCAGCATATGTCATTCTCTATCAACCTATTTTTGACCCTTACCAATTCCAATATGACTCATGTCATCTCCAATATAACCATTTCCAGCCCAACTATGATTTTATTAGCATCAAGAGTACTCATATGAGTCTTTTCATATGAAATCAGATGTTTCCATGGATTATACACAAGAATATTATTGGCAAGGTTTAGCTCCATCTCATATAGATGCTTTTCTTTCTAATCAACCCAAATATTCACTTCCATATGAGCTTACTAGTGATTCTATCTTTTCCAAACCCACTCATAAGCCTTTTCCTTCATCCCACACTCCATCTCCCACTCATAAGCCTTCTCCTATCCCTCACACTATATCTTTAATTCATAAAAATTCCACTACACCTCCTATTATAGCTCCTTCACATGAGCCCATTCATAAACCTTCCACCTCACCCCTTATTGAGGAAGAGCCTATCTTGAGAGAAGCAAGTGAAGAAGATCAAATTCAACTCATGGCTGATCAAGAAGATCTCATGAGTGACTATGAGGAATGAATCACCATAGGGACTCCCCTTGGTGAACAAAAGGACAATCCACAATCCTTTGCTTCCATATTTGAAAGAATGTGTGTTCATGAAGAAGGTTCTAATACCTTAATGTTTGAAGGAATGTGTATCCATGAGGAATGTGGCCAAGACTAGAAGATAGAGGTATTTAAAGAAGACTCCATGCTTGATCATGAAGTTGGAGATGATCATCTCAAACACAAAGATAAATTTGCTATCAAGGATGAAGGTCAAATCACTCATCAAGAAGTGGTAGTCATAGGAAAGTCTCATCAGACCAAGGTAGAGGAAACAAATCTTGAAGATAACATTCATAAGGAAGAATATTTATGGTATAAGTTCGATGGCATATGCAAGGAATTTGATAGGTTGGGTAAAGTTTTTTCTTCTCCAAAATATTGCATAGCTAATGACAAGTTTTTTAATGTATGCAAGCATGATATTGAGTTTTTAATCAAACTTAAATATGAAGTTATTTATACTGGTCAAGAACCTTTTGTCATGAAGTCATTTGATGATGCTAGTGTATAAAAAGTTATGGACATGAATAATTAATGCAAGGCTGAGAAGACTATCATATTGTCAAACTTACACATCAAAGGCCAAGTACATTAGAATGTTGAGACTATTTATATGCAAGAGGAGTTCATTTCCATAGACAACCTATATGGATCTACTTGGTTTTAATTTAATATCATGCCAATGAAGTTGGCAAACACCATGAAAAAGATAGAGGCATCAATGCTAACGGTTAAAAGGCTACATGTCTCACTAAATCCTTCATGTCATGAAGCAAGGAAGGTTTCAAACTTTCCTTTTGATTCAAGAGTATTTTTTTTATCTTATACTAGTGTTTGAGTTAGTTGTTTAGTTTGGTGTGTGCATGTTCCATAAGTGCTTATGAAGCACAAGTGTGTTTTTCTTAAGTTCTTGTCTTGTGTGTTGCTTCTTGTTGGTTTTTACTTATGTTTTATGTGTTGTCAAAGGTAAGGTGTGTGTCAAAATTCATGTACATGTGACTCCATATCCCAATGGACTGATAAGGCCACTGGTATAGTTAGTATAACATGCATACTACCCCTATGAGTCACCAATTTGTTGACCAAATTTGACACTACATGTCAAATTGGGACCCCTATAGGAATTTTTTTTTATCTTTATAGGTTTATTATGGGTCTAATGTTATTTCATGAGGTATATTATAGGTTAAGTGATGTCATTTAATGTCATATTATCATTGTTCATTATTCTTATTAGTAAATATGCCCTTTTGAATCAATTTGGGGGTTAAAATTGAGCATTTAATGACTTGTATAGATTCCTAGGGAAATGTGAAGGTTAAAATAGGTAATATCATGTCCCATGTGTCCCTATATATCTTAATCAATCATTTGTAACTAAAAAGAGTGAGGTTTTTTTAGAAAAAGGGTAGTTTTCTTAAAAAAAGAGGAGTTTTCTTGAGTTGTATGAACTTGTACAAACTTATACAGTTGGATAAATTTTAGGAGTGTCCCTTGGTCTTCCATAACTCACTTCAGTGATAATTTTGATCATAAACTTCAAAAAATAAATAAAATCACTTATCTCTACTTCCACTAGGCTTGGCAAGCAAAAGTAGTCTTCAGTTTTGTACTTGGTATGATTACCATGAGAGGTTTTAGGAAAAATACTCTTAGGTGTTTATTATAAAATAAGTTAGTTCCCATTTTAAATTTATTTGTATAGGAATGGTTACCTATGCTTTATGAACCATTCCTAAGAAGTTGACCTTTCCAATTCATTTACTAATTTGTGCACCCCATAGGTTTTGCCTTGGTTTGGAGGAGTCCATACAATCCAGCTATTGAGATTGGTTCCATATGATTTTGGCTTCCTATTATCATGATTTACATGCTTATTTTCATGTCTGGAAAAGATCTCATGGGATTTTTTGGGTTCATTTTTTAGGTGAATGTTTGAGGTGGAATGACAATCATTTTCACTACTTGTAGAAGGTTGTATTCTCTACAGGGGCTCCATATGAAGTGAAAATGATGTTATCAATGTTTGAATTCCATATATTCCACTTATTTCCATGTTTTTATCTCATATCTCCATACTTTGATCAAACACCCATTCTAGTCACATGCACAGTCAAATATCTACTTGTTCTTGACTGTAACCATGGTGTTTTGAGGTGTGGAACATTCATAAGGTTTTTTGAGAGGTACATTTTTTTTTTAAAAGTATCACAAAATTATACATCAATTAAAAAAAATATAAATGATACAAGATCAAACTGTGATGACTAATGCTTCTAATCAGCCCATATTTCTACTCACTGTCTGTATGTAGTTTACAATACACCTACAAGAGCTTCTTAGGGTGATGTGATGGTGGAATGAGATTTTTATGGATTTTAAACCTTTTAAAGGTGATAAAATATAATTTTAAACTTAGTAAAGGTTTATAATTAATCACAACACATGTACTTTGCACTACCTATAACTCTCCATTTACTGCCTGTAATAGAAAATCTCCACCTATAGGTGGTACCATATAAAACTGAGTTGTCATTGGAGATTAGAACTAGTTGAAGACTTCCTTTAATCCATAGTGGGTTGATCAAGTCATGTATGAATCATGTAGAGTGATATTTTTTCAAATGGTAATGAAGAACTACTTTAAAAGGCAATGCCTGGTTCAGGGACATTTTCCTAAAATTTGGTAAAATAGAGGTCCAGGTAATTTTAGTGAAGGTCTTATAATAGTGTTGACAATAAATTTTATTCATATTGATGACCATAACTTATAGATTCCATCTATAAAAAAGAATTTTCAAAATTTGAGGGACATTTGATCATGGGAGGTTAGTTTTTTATAGGCCCAAAGTTGTGCTTTTATACACTAAACCAAAGCAATGTTCACCTATAGGGTTTCTGCTCCTAAAATAAACTCTTCACCTAATGTTATAATTCTAAGCCATGAATTCATGATTGAATGGTTCTTATGGTGGAAAAAGAACATGTGTGAGATAGAGGGAACCATCAAAGGAGTTGATATGAAATTATTGAGTCTCTTTGGCACCTATAGGTACCCCTCCATAAGGAGATACACACCTACAACCTCAAATAAGGCAACACACAGTCCAAGATGGAGGTACGAGATGAAATAACCAAATAATTCCTCTATTATTAAATATTTTTATTGATCCAAGTGTTATGAAAATAAGTTTTAAATTATGTACTCCATATCCCATGATCACCTACAGGTGTCCTAGCATGCAAAATACTCACCTGCAATTGTAACTAAGCAGACAATGAGCAAAATATGGTGTTTAAGTGATGTTTGATGTTATACAAGGTAAAATAATAGGTAAAAATCTATATCAAATGACTTGATGGATTAAATTAGGTTCATTAAATTTTTTTGAAGTTCCAACATGAAATTATACCTATAGGTACACTCCAACAAACAAGAACACAGTTAGGTAGGGTACACATAGTCTTGACTAGTTAGGATAGTCAAAGAAGTATGGAGGGAGTTTGAGTGTTAAAGGGACTTATAACACACTCATAAATCCATTAAGGTATCTATAATATATTCATGATTAAATACAAGTAAAGAGAAGATCCTTTCAAATGTAATACACAGTCCTGATGAAAATCCTCCATACAAAATACTCTTTTGACATGATCTGTTTTGGGTTTTAGAGCCTTTTGAGGGTCGAATGACCTGACCAAGGGATATATTTTTGTGTATATAATCTATACCACTTGGATAAGTTTATTAAAATTTCAATAAGTTTGAAAAAACAAGGGAAGTACCCTCTATTTTGTCTCAGACAGAGGGCACTTCCCCTTAAATGCAAACTATATATTTTGAAAAGGGGAATCATCAAGTAAGTTGGAGATTGATAGGAGATTTAAATAAGGATTTATAAGATGGAAAATACCTATTAAAATAATGTAAACCAATCATAGAGAGATGAAACTAAGCAGAGCATCCTAGAACCTCAAGGTTAAAGTCAGCATGTTAGGCAAGATTATGACCTAGTGCTTAAATGAAAGGTCAAGTTCAATTTTAGCCTCAGATATGCATTTAAAATATCAAAAAAATTTCATATGGCCATGAAAAAGGTGATAAATATGTTTAAATGAAAATAAAATTAGTTGGATGGTCTAAACCACAAGATTGCAGGTAGGCTTACTGGGCAATATTTAGGCGTAAAAGCCAAATGGGGAGTTACTTTCAATTTTTACATGAGATTTGCTTCATATCAAATTGGATCATGATTATAGGGTCACCCTAGGTGTTTTAAAACTTTAAATATATAGAGGAAGCATGAGGAACTCAATTTTGAGCTTAGAACTACATTAAACCTATGCAAAGTGGAGAATCAAACTTGATGGAGCAACTTTGGAGGTTCACATCTCCTTGAAGGGTTTGCATGGAGGTCAAAAAGGTTTAGAGGAGTTAGATAGAGTCCTTAATATCAAATTTATGGAATTAGTTAGAGATTTGGATGTCAAACCTCTATGAAACATCACTAAAGGTCAAAACTTCTCAAAACCCTTGTAAAGACTAGTTTGAGGAAATGAGAGAGATAATGCACCAAAATGAAATATTTTGTCTCAAATGATGATTGGCGGTTATATATGACTAATTTAGGATCCATACCATCAAAATTAGCTATATGAAATCTATACAAACATGGTATACATAGGGTTTTTTTATTATTTTTTAACCAACTTTGGGGGAAATATTGAGACTTTTGATAAATCCCCATGTTCATTTAATTCCTTATAAAAACCTATAAGTGCCTTAATAAGAGCTCTTATCTCAGCCATCCAAAACTAGCATAGTGAACATGATGGTGAGAAGGGTGGAAAAATTCAAGTATATTGATTTGAAGGTGTTACTAATGTTTCTAAGCCCATAGAGGGTATTAAAACTTGTCATACACTCCCTCCCATATATTTTCATGGAAAAATGATGCCATTTCAGAAGCTAATTATGTAGGGTGCATGAAAGTGGAGTTTCTTAGAGTATAGGTAGTGATAACTCCTTAGATCATTCCAAATGACCAAGCCTACAACCAATGCATGGAGAGGTATGTATGCAAGCCTTCCCCTTAATTTTAGTCATTAGACCTATCTGTAATAAGCTTTGGGATGTTTAAATAGGGATAATCATGAAGGTAGTTTTTTTTAGCCAGTTAAGGGAAATTCATGCCACTTTGCAATATTTTAATGACTAGGATGGACACTTATGCTTCCTAACCTTGCATGGTTCATCTAAAATCCTCTTCTCATGTAAAATTAACTTCTTTTATTAGCTTGACAAGTATCTTAAATTCTCTCTTCTCCTCTCTCTCTTAAATTCTATAAGAGCTGCCATTTTTACCTTTGTAATAAAAATACCACACCATGTATGGTGAAGCCTTATTGGTTTTTACATTTCACTTTACTTAGATAATAAATTCAATCTAGTTTGAGTTCATACATCAGCTTTTGAAAGTGTGTGAAGAGATGTATAGTGCATAGTTAAGAGATATTCATTTATCCTTGATTTCTCTCAATATGTTTGATGAAAGTGATTCCATTCCTAGCACAGATTATATGAAGTGTTATTAAGTGTATTGATATGTTATTAAGTGTATAAGGAAGTCTTAGTATCTACAAAATGATCTATGGTTCCACTTACCTTGAATAGTCTCCATGTATGTCACCTTCATATTGAAATACTGGTGTTAGAGCATTCTAGGACCCTTAGACTAGTTTTGTATGATTTGTCTCAAAAATAATGGAGTATAATATTATTATGGTAAACAATTTGTTGTATTACTCCATAGAATATTTTTCATTTCATGCAAACTCTAACCCTTTTCCCCATAAACAATCAATTAGTATAGGTGAATTTATTTCAAGGTACATCTAGGGAGCTAGCCTTTCATTCGAGAGATTCATCTCACCAAATTGATTACTCATAGCAAGTGAGATGTTTCCATTGTGCCACTTGGATGAGGAGAGCTGAGACATCTCCTCAAATGGTGAAAATCTAGGCGACAATAGGTGTTTTCATCATAATTCTTATGTCTACATTTATTTTACATTACCATGATCCTTACCATGCATTTAGTATAATTATTTTTATATTTTAGGACCATGATCTACATTATGTACATATATAGGACATATATTGGGATAAAACCATGCTACTAATATCTGTATTACTAGATATTATGTACTAATAGCTCAATATCAAACTAGTTCTAATTATTTATGTGATATATATACCAGATAAAATATACTAATGATGGTATTCATAACATTACCTTCTACTCCACTCATATCTTGAGGGAGAAAGTATATTCCACATAGATATACTAATCATTTTTATATTTGATTATATTTAGTCTACGTAGTGATTATGGGAGTGAAATCTCAATGTTATGCAACTCCACTTCCCTAAATTTAATTTCAAGATTCCCAATGAGATAATGGTTCATATTTAGGGTGTTTCAACACATCACCCAAAGATATATAGGGTTCTACCTCTACCACATCTATTTTTTTCCTTTAATGATATGACATATGCATGGGAATTATACCATATATCAATAACAATGGAGGTATATTGTAATTAATTTATCTAATATTTATGATATTCCACTCAATTATGTTTTTGCAGAAAAGATGTTTTTTAGGTTATGATATTTATCATTTAAGGTTCCAAAGATCTAGATAAGTGTATACACCCTAAATTGGTCAATCAACCAAACATATCATGCCTTTTCACGGTCCTTTCATAAGATGCTTCAATTGGAGAATATGAGCCTTGTTCACATTAGCTATGTCTTTTGTTTTAATCATCTTAGTCTTGTTTCATGATCTAGATACCTTTTTTCTTATTCTTAGTCATCTTGAGATTTTCAAATAGTAATTCCACCTTAGCCATGTCATATTTCCTATGCTAATTCCATCTCCAAGTTCTTGACCCTATAGGATAAGAGCGCTGGGATTGGACTACAGTGTTGGACCCTAGGGTGTCCATTTCAAGTGCTCATATATAATAATATTTTTAGATCCAAATGTTAGTTTCCCTCACTTAATGAGTCTCATTCCTTATTAGCTTCATCCTTAAGTTTTCCTAATATCGATCAAATGTGAATAAAGCTCCCAAATTTGAAATAGAGTCTCCTAGATAAAGGACTACACAAGACATTTTATATACAAAATTTGATACACATCCTCTAGAGTCATAGTAGTATCCCCTATAAAAAACTAAAAATTACATGTATCTGCATTCTACCTCTCACATAAGGTAGTAATCAGATACCTATCCCACTACATAGTGCCTAGGTCACACACATGACCCAACCCTGCTCTATCCATCATAACTCTCTCATCAATAGACAATGATAATAGACTTATGTCTCCATCAAATGACCTCTACAGAACTCCCTCATTCATATCTCACCCTGCAAAACACCAAAAAACAACATATATATCATTCAACCATGCTAGGTAAATAACAATAGGTAATAAATCAAAATATTAGAAAATCAAGCCCAGTGGACAAAAACACTACAAAAAAGACACTAGCACTAGAAAGGAGCATTGGAACCTGAACAACAATGCTAAATATAGGAGAGGAGTGTTAACTATTGGATAAGCGCATTGGAACTAGTGAAATTTTTCCTAGGACTTTAAAAATAGCTTTAAAATGTCAAAAACAAGTTTTTAAATAGATAAAAATCATGTGTTTTAGTTACTTATCAGGTAACATCACCACCAACCTCAATTTGGGCTACCAACTACTCAAACTAGGTCATGCAGGTGCTCATCTCCTGAACATATCTCTCACTCTAGAGATCAAAATCTGAAACTAATCAATGCACAAATGAATCAAGAATCAATCCAATTTTCCTACATCAAACAACTTTTTCATCCAAAATAAAATACCATTTTACCCATAACTAGAATCCCATAACTCTATTTTATAAACCATTTTATTCCATGGAATCATGACAATGATACCTTCAACATCACACTAGCTTCAATCTCTTACTACTTAATTTTCCTACTATGGCATGCACATCTCCATATTTTTATTACACCTAAACACATGCCTTGATCATCAATAATCAAAACTTGTTCTAATTTCAATAACTCAATCTAATCAATCAAACAAATTCTCAATCAATTCAAGATATACCAACCTTATTTCTATTTATTATGCCATTAGTCATCATGTTTGGCTCGACCTCCTCTATCTTAAATTTCATCCCTATCGCCAAAATGGGGGCATCATTCCTACTATTCCTATTCCTACACTTACCAAACATACCCACCCACTCTCATAAGTGGATACACCATGGTTCTTACACCTTTATTAGTTAGATTATTAGATTTAACTCAAATCGGTTGAGATATATAATGATTTAGACTACATGGGTCATTCAACATTAATCAGTACATTCAGGGGGATATACCTTCAATTTATAGATACATAGATTATTTAGAGACATTTGTTCAGATCATATGGATCCATAATGATTTTAGCTTATAGATACATAGACATTCTAAATACAGTGGTTCATATTATATGGATTCATAGTGACTTCAATATAGATTTAGAATTGGATACCAGATTTGGGGGCATGTACATTACTACATGTCTCACACATACAATTTCATACAACATGACATAGTTATAGGACCATATAGAATATTATAAGCATAGTATAGAGCACAGTGTTTTGATCTCTAGTTTTGCACATAGGGCATGGCATGATAGGTCATATCACATGTGGTTATTTAGATTACAAGATTATACATATGCATCACTCACATACTAGATTTTGGGGCATGGCATAGATGTTCATGTTCTTCATCATCCAATATTATATAGATGAAATGACAAGACATGCCATTTTATTTTCACACATTTACCAGAGTTTCAAATTACACCTAGCTGTACCTAAGTTGTCACCAGCTTAGACCACACAACCATCTACATTAGTTGGTCCATTATATTACCTAGACCCATACTACATGAGTTTATATATGATAAAGGACAAACATTAGTTTTGGACCTTTGAGCATTTCTTAGTTCCAGTTCAAATATTCAGAGTGGAGGCATGCCAAATTTTTCTCTTCATAGCATATAGATTTTATACACATATTCTAGATTATATGAGTTTATGTGGGACAGAGGGTAGACATTGGTTTTGGGTCTTTGAGGATTTCTCATTCCAGTTAGATTTAACATAGGGAGAAAACATTTCCCTCCTTCTCCATGTTACATAGAATCCATAATAAGGTTCAATATAGGGGGCATCCATTTCAAGGATTATTTCTTTCTCCAGGCACTATTCAGCTCTCCATCTGCTTCCCTAGCTAGGAAGTGTGTTGGACCCTTTACAACACATTCATCTCTATGCAGGTAGGTTTAGGTATGTATTTTATTTTCTTTCTTTTACTCTAGTACGTCATTTCATTGCATCACTAGAATAAAAAGGGGGGAAATTGTATATACCCTAAATTGGTCAAGCAACCACACATATTATGTCTTTTCATGGTCCTTTCATATGAGACTCTAACTGGAGAATATGAACTTTGTTCACATTAGTTATGTATTTTGTTTTACTCATCCTGGTCTCGTTTCATGTTGTAGATACTTTTTTTTATTATTCTCACTCATCCCAAGCTTTTCAAACAATCATTCGACCTTAGCCAAGTTAGATCTCCCATGTTAATTCCACCTCCCTAGTGCCTGAGCCTGTAGGACAAGATCACTAGGATTGGACTACAATATTAGACCCTAAGGTGTCCATTTCTAGTGCTACTGTCCAATGGCATTTTAGCTCTAATGGTCATTTTCTCTTGCTTAATGAGTCCTAGTCCCTTATTATCTTTTTCCTGATATCTTCCCAGTCCTGTGCAGTAGATTTCAACCCCTGAATCATTCATTTTAGTTTGTTTTTCTAGATAAATTTACTTTTTTTATATATGTCATTAATTTGATTAAATTGATAAAAACCTATATTTTACCTATTTGAATAGATTTTTCCCCTTACTCCAGATCCTTTATTGTTTAGGAATTAGACCCTAGTTTCCAAAAAATAATAAAACAATAATTAATTTCCTTTTTGATATCCTATAAACATGTTCTATGTTAAAATACATGTTTATGTGACCTACCAAATATTTTATCCCGAAATGGCCATATGGCCTTTATTTTATATTGATTTATATTAGTTTAGAATTTTTTTTAATGTATAGCCAATTTGGTCCAAATTGAATAATACTGGTACTTTGGTCCACTTTTGAATCTTGATGCCCTTGTTTTAGCTTTCATATTATCATTATGTGGATTTAATCCCCATGTTTGGACTATATTATATGTTCCATGTAGCATTTTTCTCACTTTACCTTTTGTTAATTGGGCTCATTCACCTCTATTTGTGTTTTTGGGTTCTAAATGTTGAAAGTTGGCATGCACATCAATATTTTTATATTTTAATTGAAATTCACCTAGATAAATTAACAAGAATAGTGATCCACTACAACACATTAGCATTTTCAGTTAGACATTTAATTTTGAGAATATTATTATTACACAAAAGACATATTATATAATTACAAAGTTCTCAATGATTTCATTGTTCATCATGATGTCTCACTATTAAAGGGTTAGTTAGCAAACACTAACCACCTATACTTTAATGTAGGCCTCCAATCTATTTTTTCGATAATTTAGGTTTGATATTAAAATATTCTACATATACATGAATCACAATGCATAAAATAAAGGTATGGAAATGAAGGGAAGAATTAAGCAAAAAACCTAGAAATTAGAATTTCTATTATAGACATTTTATCAAGGGTGGAAAGATATGATCAATAAACTTATCTGAAACAAAATATATTATTTTAGTGATATTTATCAATTTAAATTTATATGATAAATTTTATATAGCATTATATATCAAAATATACATTTTCTATAATTTTATATTTATCATATTATTATTTTATTTATTAATAATTATTATAGTGTAAATATTTTGTGATTCTTAATTATAATAAATTTATTTAAAAAATAAAATAGTTAGCTTCATATATATATTAAAACAAAATAACATGACACTACAATGTTTAATCATGTTCATATTATATTTATATTGAGATATGGATTAACTAAAGTGGCTTAAATAACTCATGTATTATGTTATATTCATTCCAAAGCGTACATCTTATGCATCCCAATTATTTGAGCCACTTTAGATGCTTCCTTAATATTATTTAAATTTTTGGCTTCTAAAAGAAATTAGCTAATGTAACATATGAATGATCACATATTAAAGAGATTATAAAATGTTAATATTAAGTGAAGGAAATAACTATTTAATGGAATAGTGCAAATGTGTTGTAAATAGTTTTGTATGAATCAATAATATTTTTATTTTATTTCATTTATTTTTAATTAAATTAATTATTAAAAATATATTAGAGAGTATTGGCTATTGAATATGTATATATTTTTAGAACTTTAAAAAAAGTGGGTCCGATTAAATAAGTTTTGTTAAGAGTCATTATGTAGAGTTGTTGAAATTTCACCTGTGACTTGTTATGAAATAGGTTCATATTATAAATATTACACCAAAATGTTTATGTATGTAATTGATTGTACATGTATATATAATATAATTATTAAAATTCATTTTGTAGAAATTATGTATATAATAATATCAGTTTTTGATCTTGTGTATAAAATATACTATTATTAAACAAAATTGATTGAAACTATCAAACTTAAGGAAAATGATTGTAATCGGTGATATTATAGCTTATTTATTTTTCAATATAAGTGTTTGATTAAAAACCTGTTAGAAAAAGAAAAAAATATGATATAACGTCAAATCTCAACTTTATATAAAACACTTTTTAACTTTCTAACTTTAATAAATCAATCAATATAAAGTTTTGTTTCTAAAATCAAAGGCCAACATTACTCATTTCTGTAAAAAAACTAAAATATTTAAAATACAATGATATCAAATCTTTTTACTTGAAAAACTATGCTTAATCGTGAAAATGATTTTCTTAATTGATAAAAGTAGATGTCCCCTTTTTCTACTTTATTTTATGTCTCTTAACTCAAAAATGAATTATTTTGATTGAAAGTATGCCATTAATTTTATCTATTTAAAACATAATTATATCTTCAATTAAAAAGGTGGGTACAATGATAACACATGAAAAACAAAAATAGAAATATTCTAATTCATTGAAAAGATAATAGGTTATAATAATAATAATAATAATAATATATTTTTGGAGAAAGAATTAAAAAAATGTTTTAAATTTTAAATTTTTTATATTTTAAATATACACTCATACCACAAACCTTTTTGATTAAATATGTATTGTATTTAAAAATATATATTACGTGTTCAAAATCAAAACACCCTGCTCTATATATCACCATGACATTGTGTTATGGGCTTTATTGCAAATTTACAACTTAGAATTAACATTTCCTTTTGGTTTTTTAGGTTTCATGTTATAATGGATATATTTTACATTCATGAGGATTTTTATTATGAATTTCAATTGAACCCAATGATTGTGGAAATTATAATTCCCATGGTAATGATATAGCATTCACCATGAGCCTTGGCTAAGTTCACCCTTTTTCAAGGTGATGTTGCATCAAAGTAAGCATCACTATTCAACCTTGAACTTGTTAGAGCAAGTCAATTAGAATAATAGTGATATAAGCTTATGTTGGAATTAAGAGACTATGCCTTAGTGACTATAGATAGCTTGCATAGGTGAGTGATCCGATGATGCTGAGGTATAATATCTTGGGATATCTTGGGAGGTTCAAGGGTATGGCTCAAGCCTGAAGGGCCTAGTGGGGTGAATATCACTAACTTTCTTAGGAAAGTTAGAAAATTTTGGGGATCTATTATTGTTATCAGGTATCATGAGCCATCTAATCCATGAAGTGCAAACATTGTTGGCAACTTTTTAAAACTCATGGAAATAGATTTATGGGCTTTGTTGGAACACAACCTTCCTTTAAAGAAGGTGATCGTAAAATCAAAATCCCTGGGATTGAGCATGTTGTAATATATGATGGATATTTAATGTCATTGGGATGGCATCTAGACATTGGGTCTACGAATAGAAATCATGGAACCCTATGCTTCACCAACAAGTGTACTTAGTTGTTGTGATGTGAAAATACCTTGGCATAAATTACTGATACACCTAAGTCAAGTATGCATGTCCTATTTCACATGGTTCCTTCTTTGCATGTAAAACTATTGAATGTCATGTAAACTCATATGTTTTTGTTGATTATATTAAACCATGCAGGCTTGTAACCTCTTTGTATTATGTAAATATAGTCAACTATGTGGACTTCCACATTTTCTCCATGTTTCAACATTGTTGTATGAGTACTTTATATACATTATTGTATATTTTTAACCATGGAAAATGTGAATGATGATAAATCACTTGTGTAAGGAATCTCTCACTTCCAAAATCAACCATGTGAACTTTATTTTGCTCCATGTTTTCAAAATTATTGTCATGAGTATTTTGTGTATATATCATAGAATAAGTGTGACCTTGTGTTGTTAACATGTTATTATGTGGTAATGTGATCATAAACTACTTATGTGATGTAACTTTCCCCCTCTTGAAAACAACCTCTATCAATTGAAATCTACTAGGGTATAGTGTTGTATTATATGGCATAATCCTGCATCACTACTCTAGTAGTGAATATTGGTACTAGTATGAGGTTGAGGGTGGAGAAGCACTATATCTGTAATAGTTTATATTGAGTATGGGATAAGAAGTGGAGTGTCACATAGGCTGAAAACCCACTTTTCCTCTTTACACAAAGTAGCCACCTGATTTATTCAGGTTGTGTATCATGAGTGCCATGAATTGGTTGTGGGATCTTAGTGCATAATTATCACTTTATAGAATAAGTGTTTCTTTAATTTCCTCTTTGAGGTTGTTTTAAAAATAACTCTTGTGAAATATTGTTATTATATCTTTGTGAAGCACTAACTAGTCTTGTAATCTGGACATTTATACAAAATCAGTAAGGTGGTACTTTCTGAAACACATGCATGTGTTGGCTTATAAGTGCAAACATGCTATGGATGTGGTATTATTTTTATTTATACCTAATAGATATATTCTGGGATGAATATTTTTGATTTGTTTATAGCATGACTAGCATGTTTGTTGATTTTACGCTCAGAAGGAGTGATGTAAGTCTTGATCAGGTAGATTTTAGAATCTTAAGTACTTATAAATGTTGCCAAGAAGTAGTGAAAAATGATGATGGGATTCTAATCCTTGAAATCATCTTGTGAACTCACAAATTTTATGGAAAGAATTTTGTAATCCTTGGGGTTACATGTGGATGCCTGAAATGGCTTCTTTGATGTTTAGTGTGGTTGGTGTGGGATGCTACACTAACCCATGAATGGTAACTATTGGAATAAAAACTAACCAAGAAGTATGGGCCAATATCTTCTAATGAAATTCTATGATGAATGTTATGAGGTTATGTGTAAGCATAACCTGTGTGTTGGAAAACACTATTTTGAGATTTTAGGATTGTGTTGAAATCTAGTTGGAATTGGATGCATGCTACTGCTGTCATGAAAAGTGTTGATTTATGTGGTGACCTCTTGCTATGATAAATAAAGGATTAGCCAAAAATTATTTATTATCGAGTTTTTTTAATCTATATTTAAATATCTAAGCTAGAAAATTATTAATGTCTCTAGCTTTATTTGAGCTATTGGTTATAATCCATGTTTTAAAATTACTAAAAACCCTCTGTTAGACAAGCATTAAGGTGAAGTTTGATAACCATGGCCATAAATATCTATTTTTACCGATGTGGCTTAAAGGTATACCTAACAAGTTAGTGGAAATTTAGTAATTTGAGAATGGTTGTGTTAAAAATAGAAGCTTATCGATGAATCTTGATAAGGTAAGAATAGATTATGAGGTAGTGGGCCTATTGCAAGCAGTAATTAAATTTTGGTTAAA
Source organism: Torreya grandis (assembly GCA_037957365.1). Lineage (NCBI taxonomy): Eukaryota > Viridiplantae > Streptophyta > Pinopsida > Cupressales > Taxaceae > Torreya > Torreya grandis. The sequence continues at coordinate 1,128,830 of JARHVA010001863.1, read as the reverse complement.
AACAAATGGTCGTGTGTGTCATAAAAAGCATAAATAATGATCCCAAGTCTAGATGTATGTGGAAATCTAGTGATGGGAAAAGTATAGAGCTCCCTATTTGTTCACCATGGTGTCATAAGATGACATGTGAATTGATAAGACATTTCTAGGGAGGGACATGACTATCTTTATGGTAATAATTGGAATTTTAGAAAACTTAAGGTTGAATGTTTCCATTTTTGAGGTGTTTTATATCCTCATGTTATACTGAGAGGTAGGTTGACTGTAATTTATATGGATTTTATTTCTGAAATATGTAAGTATGCAGCTAACATAACACTATTTTGATTATGTAAATAGGTAAGAGAATTACCAGGTGGTTGCTTCATTACTGGAACATAGTTGTTGGTGTTATGTGTTGTGTAATATTTTGTAAAAAGTATGATAAAATATATTTTAGGTAGAATGATTCATGTTTGTTTAAAATAGTCATCAGAATGGCTCCTCTTTAAGAGGAGGAGGATGTCATAACCTAGCCAAGAGGTGCATTGCAATTGTTGTTGACACATTGGTTCAACAGGTTTAGCTTGTCTTCGATTGACATTTTGTTTATTGTTACAACTTATTATTCTAACTTAGATGTTATGATTTTGATTATCATGATTGATTGGTCATGACTGGTTCATTAGCACAGTAGATGGTTTTGCTTAATTCATCGACGACATGTTTCATATTTTGTACATAGTAGATTTTATTATTATTGATATTTATTTCTTGAGTAGATGCTAGTGATGTTATGATTTGGTGGTTGTAGGCACAGGTCAAGTGAACTAGGCTCAGTGGTGGACTTTGGTAGTTAGGACAATAACAAAAAAGAGTTATGAGTAGTTAGGATTGATATCGATTGGTAAATGTGATGTGACGTAAATTTCTGAATCCATTGGTCATCTTGAGTCTTCTTGTTTATTATGGTTATTATCATGTGTGACAGTTATGTTATTCTTGTCTTTATCATGTGACTTTTATGTTCTTGTTAATTTCACTCTTATTTTAGTGTGCTTGTTAGACTCCTTATGCAAGTTGCTTTGTTAGTCTTGGACATTGATCCTTTGTCTCTTGACCCCATTTTTATTGACCGATGGACTCTTGAGTGTTTGTGTCTATTCGATCATTCTTGGTGGACCATGGTCTAGTGGTGGCTTTAATTTTAATGTGTTGTTTGACCATGATGCTTGGTGGTGTCCCTTAGCATGGTAGACTAGATCACTTCATGGGACATGACTCAAATATACATCATGATGGGTGCTTGGTGAGGGTTTAATTGGTGCATGGGGAAATATTTACTATTTTAATTATGATGTGGGTTAACCCACACTCCATGATAAAAATATAGGTGGAGGTGGTTGTTGTTGTTGTTGTTGTTGTTGTTGTTGTTATTATTATTATTATTATTATTATTAGTTGATTGTATTCCCAATAGCTCCCACTATGCATTTTGGGGAAAACTCACAGTTGCATTGAGATCCTTACTGATGCAGGAGCATCTACAATAGTTTCATGGAGGACTAGTTGAGATCATCAAACATACAATTCCAAATGATATTCTAGCATGAAAATTCAAATTCTTGTTTTCCCTCCAAATTCTTGTTTAGATTTCAAAAATTCACCTTGAGAGTAAATGTAATTATCAAAAGTGAAAAGTGAAAAGGTAAAAAGTGATTTTTGGGCTGTTGAGGAAATCAGGGAGAAATGGTTGAAACTATTTTCAACCTTAGTATATTGTTAAATATTAAAAACATTATTTTATTTTGCCTTAAGCCCAAATTGGGCGTAGAGGTTAGAGAGAAGTTCTTGAAAAGAGAAAAAGAAGAATTCATTTAAAAAAGAAGGAAAAAAAAAGGATGAGAGGGCGTAGAGGAGAAGGACAGAGAGGAAAGGTCCCCTCATTCAAGGATAGAAGATAGAATGAAGAATAGAGAGGAGAAATAGTGAGGGAGGACCTCACTCAAGAGATGTTAAAGCTAATGGAGAAGAAGCAGACTTTGATGTAAAGACAAGAATGTGTGAAGGATAAGACAAGGATTTGAAATCCATAGACATTGATATTGAATTGTAAGTCTTCCATTTGATCTAAGAAAGAATGAAGGTTTTGTTTCAGATGATTATGTTATGAAATTCTGGTGACAGGCCTGTATATGTATGTGAATGTGTATGTGTTTGAATGGTTATCTATAGAAAAATGAATGAATTAAGCTCTCTTATGCATAGGTATATGTTATGGAATGAATAATAAGCTCTTTTTAATTCATAACAGCTATTAGAATCAAGAATTAGATGAAAACCTTGCACCCCTGTTGACTGTCATGAATACTCAGTAATAAGAAACCAGATTTACCTTGTTGGATTGATCAAAGGTCTATCTTGGAAAATTTGGTAAATTATAAAGTTTTATGACACTTAGAAAGACCTCAAAAAATAGGTTAGACCCTTTGAAACATCTTAAAACTCTCCCAGTTGAATTATTTGTGCTCTCGGTCTGTGTGGACAGAAAGTTAGGCCACGGTTGGAAAAATGGGTATATCTCGAGATTTACCCAATGAAAAGTTATGAAATTTTGTTTTTAGATGAAAATTAGAGTTAAGAATACAATTAAAGTGTTTTTAGATCGAATGGAGTAATCTGGAAAAAGTTATGGTCAAAATATAGACCTATAGTTCTGGAACAATTCAGCAAAATGTGTTCCCAGTCACTAAAAAGGACATAACTCCTAAAATATTAATCCAAATGACTTGATTATTTTTGGAGAAGGTGTAGGGAATTAATACAGACCCTATAAAATTTATTATAACCATTTAAATAGGTTAAAACACTCCCATCCACAATTAATATGCTCTCAGCCTGTGCAAGTTTGTAGAAAAACCTGAATTAGGGTCTGACCTTCAAAATGAGTTTAAATTCTTGAAAACTCTTGGAAGTTTTCAATATGAACCTTTAAGATGTTATAAAACTGTTGGAAGTGGTTTCAAGGTGTTACAGTATGAAGAAATATGTAAAAAAGTCAATTGCCAAGTGAATCCTAGGTGCATGTGAGATGAAGAGCATAGGCCAATATAGGAAAAGTGGATTTCTCCAAAGAAGTGCACTAATAAATGTTTTATTCTCCTATAAGAAGGTAATGGGTATCTTTAATGATGATTTTTTTGATTATGAAGTTCGTACTTTACTCTAGACAAGGAGTTTTGCACTAAAGGAGGGCTAATTAGAACAGGGCTTAAAGAAGAAAGTACAATTCTGTACAAAGTAACCTTATGAGATTTTCCAGTATGTTACAGAAGGGTTTAATGGGTATCAAGAAATGGTTTTAATTTCATGATTGAGTTAACCTAGTAGGAGTTATGGCCAATAAATAGAGAAAATAGGGCTAAAAGGAATGATTGAATTAAATATGCCTGTATAAGAAGTTAGCTCACAATTTGATGGTTACAGAGCAGTCTAAGGATAGTTTCATCATTTGGTATCAGAGCTTGAAGCTATTTGGAATTGGTAATTGTTGATGGTTATGATTTATAATGAGTTGTTACAGGATTTGGCAAGAGGATCAACAGGACAAAGTAGTGGAAGACCCTGTGGAAGAAAGGTATGAGTAATCTTTGCTATTTGAGTTAAGTTTATTGTGTTGAGAAGTAAACAAGTGAAGAGGAAGGCAGTCAAGCCATTAAGGCTTAAGAGGAGAAGAATCCAAGGAAGGCTTAGTGAAGAGCTAAGAGAAGATCCAAAGTAAGGGAGCAAGTGAATGCTCAGGAGGAAGATCCAAAGCAAGGTAAGCTGGGATTTGTGATTTGTTTGTTGAAGAGTTGTCTAAAGAATTGCTGCAGGATTGAGAAAAGGATCAAAAGAATAGGATGCAAAAGGCCTAGGTAAGATCAAGGAGATTGTCAAAAGACTAGTCAAGGAGAAAAGGCTTGGGTGAAGATCTCAAAAATGGAAGCATTGTTGAAGGCATTACAGAGCAGCAAAGTACATGAGGGCACCAAGAAGAAAGCAAGCATCAAAGGTATAAACAGTTTTGTAATTGATAAAGAGATTGCTAATTTGAAGAGAGAGTTAGCTAAGATTAAAGATGAATATGAGTCTTGGATGCAGATGGATAAGCAAGCATGGGTATGGCCAATGAGGAAGAAGTTGAAGTGGCCAATAGATCTCCTAATGGAGAGGAGAAGAAGGCAAAATGAGATTTCCAAGAAGAGAGAAGCCCATAGAGGCAAGAAGATAAGAAGGTTGCCAAGTGAGAAACAAGAGGAAGAGATTGTGAAGAAGGTTCTCATTGTAGAGAACAAGAGAAGAGAAGAAAGAAAAGATGAAGTGCCAAGAAGAGCACTTGGAAAGATGAGAATGTCCATTAAGAGGACACTCATGGAGACATTATGGTCTCTTTTTTTTACATTTAATGCTGTTTTTGCATGGGTAATTGCAGGTATGAGCAACTTTGTGAAGGTCAAGAGAAAGGCCTTGAAGAATGAAGAGATTGGTGCAAGAGAAGACACCAAGTACACAAGTGAGTGTGTAGGAGAAAAGAAAAAGTTTGATGTTGTTGATAAGGAAGAAGAGATGGAAGATGAAGATGACTTCCATGATGCCATTGAATGCCAGGAAGAAGAAAGAGAGCAGCCAAGCACAAAGGAAGAGAAAGATTGCTCCATGGATCAAGCTATCCAAGAGGTAAATGAAGTATTAAGACTTGATTTTGATTATTATTGTGAGCATGAAGATGTTAATACACAGGTTAGAAGAGGCAAGAGGAAGATGAAATCCTCACACAAAGCAGTCAATCATGGATACATAATGCCTAAGTGGATGGTGAAGCACACAAGCAAGCAACAAGTAAGCAAGCAGGGAAGTTTACCTTGTAAGATTGATTTTTCTCATATTCCTAATATGAATGTAGATGTGCAAGAAAATAAAAGGACAAACAAGGTTGGTTTTATAGTATTGTCAAAAGAGCATGGTTGCAGGATGCCTAAATGGTTTGAGAAGACAAATGATGAGAAGAAGAAACAAGTATGGGTGCCTAAGAAGGCAAAGAGAGAAGATGTGAGTGTTGAAGCAACAACACTAAGAAGTCAATGGAAGAAGATTGAAGGTGATTCCAGCAGCCAAGAGAATGAAGGTAAGAAAGAAAACTTCTCAGAGAATAATGAGGTTGAGCATGAGGATACAAGGATGAAAGGTAAGTCAATTGCTTGCAATGAATGGGATAATGATTTGTTTGAATCATTTAATAATATTTTTATGGAAAATGAGGAATGGAAAGTAGATGTGTGGATTATTATGCAGCAAGGAGAGAATTCCAAATGGATGGATGGTGAGGAAAGGAGAAAGTATGCAGCAAAGCAATCAAGATGGCTTCAAGCAGAGATTGAAGAAAGCAAGGAGACAGAAGGTAAGAATACTGCAATTGTAATTGATAAGTATATTGATGTTGATGAAGAAATTGGTTTATGTGAAGACAAGTTAAGAAAATAAGAGATAAGAGGTAAAGGACAAGCAATCCTTCAGGTTGATAAGCCCAAGTTTGATGAAGAGAATGGTGAGATAGATGAGATCTCATTAAAGAAAGAGTTGAGAATGTTGGAGGAGCTGTTTGGTCATTCAAGAGAGATGAATGAAGGTACAAGCCATGGTGAAGACACCATTAGGAAGAGTGAAGCAAAAAAAGAGCAGAAGAGTGAAGAGGCAAAGGCAATTTTGATCAAGGAACAAGAACATGGAGACAGCCAAGAGGCTTCATGGCCCAAAGATTTTGATTCTAAGGTGGCTTTGAATGTTTTATATGCAGGTATGAAGATTGCTAAAGTGAATGACATACATGAGTCATTGGAGAAGCTCATGAACCAAGAAGAACAACGAGAAGATCTAGAAGATATGTATGAAGATGAAGAAGTGTGGAAGTGGGAGATGGTAGCTGAGAAAGAGATGAGGAGAAAAACATACCAGAAGAGGAAGAAAAGCAAAATGAAGGACAAAGACTATTCCAAACAAAGACAAGCATTGGTATTGGCAACAAGAGCATGGGATCCAGGTATAGAGTGAAGACTACAACATTGAGGAGCTATCTCATTTGAAATAAGGTTCAAATTATTTCTAGAGGGAGAGTATGATGCAGGAGCATCTACAATAGTTTCATGGAGGACTAGTTGAGATCATCAAACATACAATTCCAAATGATATTCTAGCATGAAAATTCAAATTCTTGTTTTCCCTCCAAATTCTTGTTTAGATTTCAAAAATTCACCTTGAGAGTAAATGTAATTATCAAAAGTGAAAAGTGAAAAGGTAAAAAGTGATTGTTGGGCTGTTGAGGAAATCAGGGAAAAATGGTTGAAACTATTTTCAACCTTAGTATATTGTTAAATATTAAAAATAGTATTTTGTTTTGCCTTAAGCCCAAATTGGGCATAGAGGTTAGAGAGAAGTTATTGAAAAGAGAAAAAGAAGAATTAATTTTTAAAAAAAAAAGAATGAGAGGGACGTAGAGGAGAAGAAGGACAAAGAGGAAAGGTCCCCTCATTCAAGGATAGAAGATAGAATGAAGAATAGAGAGGAGAAATAATGAGGGAGGACCTCACTCAAGAGATGCTAAAGCTAATGGAGAAGGAGCAGACTTTGATGTAAAGACAAGAATGTGTGAATGAGAATACAAGGCTTTGAAATCCATAGACATTTATATTGAATTTTAATTCTTCCATTTGATCTAAGAAAGAATGAAGGTTTTGTTTCAGATGATTATGTTATGAAATTGTGGTGACAGGCCTGTATATGTATGTGCATGTGTATGTGTTTGAATGGTTCTCTATAGAAAAATGAATTAATTAAGCCCTATTATGCATAGTTATATGTTATGGAATGAATAATAAGCTATTTTTAATTCATAACAGCTATTAGAATCAAGGATTAGATGAAAACCTTGCACCCCTGTTGACTATCATGAATACTCAGTGGAAAGAAACCAGATTTACCTTGTTGGATTGATCAAAGGTCTATCTTGGAAAATTTGGTAAATTATAAAGTTTTATGACACTTATACAGACCTCAAAAAATAGGTTATACCCTTTGAAACATCTTAGAACTCTCCCAATTGAATTATTTGTGCTCTCGGCCTGTGTGGACAGAAAGTTAGGCCACGGTTGGAAAAATGGGTATATCTAGAGATTTACCCAATGAAAAGTTATGAAATTTTGTGTGTAGATGAAAATTAGAGTTAATAATCCAATTAAAGTGGTTTCAGATCTAATGGAGCAATGTGTAAAAAGTTATGGTCAAAATACAGACCTGTAGTTCTGGAACAGTTCAGCAAAATGTGTTCCCAGTCACTAAAAAGGACATAACTCCTAAAATATTAATCAAAACGACTTGATTATTTTTGGATAAGGTGTATATAATTAATAAATACCATATAAAATTTATTATAACCCTTGAAACATGGTAAAAAACTCTCATCCACAATTAATATGCTCTCAGCCTGTGCAAGTTTGTAGAAAACCCTGAATTAGGGTCTGACCTTCAAAATGAGTTTAAATTCTTGAAAACTCTTGAAAGTTTTCAATATGAACCTTTAATATGTTATAAAACTTTTTTAAGTGGTTTCAAGGTGTTATAGTATGGATAAATATGGAAAAAAGTCAATTTCCAAGTGAATCCTAGGTGCATGTGAGATGAAAAACATAGGCCAATATAGGAAAAGTGGATTTCTCCAAAGAAGTGAACTAATAAATGTTTTATTCTCCTATAATAAGGTAATGGGTATATGTAATGATTATTTTTTTATTATTAAGTTCATACTTTACTCTGGACAAGGAGTTTTGCACTAAAGGAGGGCTAATTAGAACAGGGCTTAAAGAAGAAAGTACAATTCCGTACAAAGTAACCTTATGAGATTTTATAGTATGTTATAGAAGGGATTAATGGGTATCCATAAATGGTTTTAATTTCATGATTGAGTTAACCTAGAAATATTTATGGCCAATAAATAGAGAAAACAGGGCTAAAAGGAATGATTGAATTAAATAGGCCTGTATAAGAAGTTAGCTCACAATTTGATGGTTAGAGAGCAGTCTAAGGACAATTTCATCACTTACCTAGGACAATCCCTAGGCCAAGTAGCATGGGCTTGGGGAGGTTTTCAATTAAAATATTCTAGGGAGGATATAGGGAAGCTTGATGCATGAAAAAGCCATACATTTTTCCTACAACAGTGGCAAGGTAGAGCCATGGAACAATAACTTGGCCTCATTGTTGCCCTGTATCATTCGAAGTAAGTGGATTTTACTTATTTTAGACATAAATCATTTTGGGTTCATGTTTTTCTATTCAATGAAATTTAGGTCAAAGTATAAACGAGAATAAGAACCATTATGGTTTCACTATGAAATCATGAAACTTCATAATGAACCAGTAATGTAATAAATTGAGTGAATGCTAGCATTTCATTTCACTCCCTATTTTCATTTATATTTACTAATTTTTAAAACACATTATTGGGCTACACTTGCATCCTTTCTCTATTTTATTTGGTAATTAATGTTATTAAAACTTGTTTATACTCTTGGTGACCTTGGAGGATTTGGGTTTGGAAAAGGGTTCGTGTTTGCCATTTTACTTATGTATGGTGTTTGTAAAAATCATATTTATGATTTTTGAATTAAAATGGAATTATGTTTGATGTGGGTTAATCCCTATGAGGGTGAATAAAATTAATATTGCATGATATTTTTAATAGAAATTTGTTTTATTTTTCAGTAGCTTGATTTCATTAAAATCAATCTCTCTTAATCTATATCGACTCTCCTTATTCAACTTGAACCCCTGTTTGACCATTTTGACCCTATTATGGGGCAAGGAAAAATTATTATACCTTTATGAATGAACATTATTAGAATGCATTTTATTGTCCATAGATGTATAGATTTAGGTAGCTAATTTGTATGAATGGGCTGAATACTTTACATCTGAGAATATTTAGTTTGTATGCCTTTGTGCTTACTTGGGAAGTTGTTGTTAAATATACCTTTAGTAAATTGTTGGGTTTTTATTTGGATATAATATTAAGTCCTCTGATTAATGCTAAATGGATTTATTGGCTCATGTAAACTAATGTGGTTGTATGTGGAAGCATTTGAATGTTGGTTTAAACTCTATTGATTGATTTAGTTGTTGAAATGCTTTGTATAGCTTTGTTGGTTGTGTGGAGTCATCTTAATGATTCAAACTCTGCATTTACAACCAGATGGTTGTCTTGTTAGGCTATATTATTTTCATGTTTTTAAATATTATTGTTATTTGGTATCTCCTTTTGGCTATTTGGAATTATTGGTTTGCTCTTCAGAACTAGTTGCCTTGGACCAGGAGGTTAATGGTAGAAACTAAGCTAAGAATGAATCTATGTATGTTTTAAGTTAATATGAATTTTATTTACCCACTATTTAGGTTTAGATATTGGAGGAATTTAGTTATAAGGTTATCCAATTTATTTTATTGTTGGAACTCCTTAGATTTTCTTGGTAGTTGCCTCATTTTGGTGGTTGTGTGATTATGACTATTGGTGGTTTATGTTTTTATTGATTGACTATACATGTGGAATTTAAAGGAATGTTATCTTATATGAAATTTTTTGTTGAAGGATAGTGCCCCTAAAATTTTTGGTTAGTGTTTGAACCCTTTTACTATTGTTGTTACTTCTGGGCTTGCCCTTTTTGGTTTGCTTGACTGTTTTGGAGTTGGACCATGGCTTGTGTCACTTGAATGCTCATAACTTCTTGATAAAACTTAGATGCCTGATTCTACCATCTAGTCAATGGTTGGGGGAAGTTAGGGCTGCCTGATGGTTGGGATCATCAGACTGGACTTATGATTTGACCTTTTATAGACTTATCACTTTATCTCCTATTATTTAGATCTCAGTGCCTATAGTTTGGATTGTTCCATTATATCTAGTATATAGAATACTTGATGATGTTTTAGAGTTGTTCTCAATAGTTCTCATTGATGTAATGATCAATTAATCCTTATGTATTTCTATAAATCTTGTATCTTGGATTGTAGTGAAGAGAAATAAAATGTTAACACTTTAAACTTGATTTGCATGTATGGTAATGCATACTACAATTCTGTATAACATTACAATTTATGGATTTATAAAATATCGATTGACTCTATACTTGTTCAACATTATGAAATTATAATTTTCATTCCATTTGTATGACTATAGAATTTGTATTCTCATAGTTACACTTTGAAATTAATGATGGAATTAGAACTTGTTTCACTTTTATTGGTAATTAATGTTTGATGAACTTGGATAAGAATAACAATGTTAGCTTGGTTCCTAAATACCGTTGATTTTTATTTCATAATGTTGTATCCTCTTATTTTGGCATGCAAGCTGTATTGTTATCATTCTTGAAGCTTTATCTAATTATGGAATGATCTACCTCACCTTGAGATGGCATTAATTGCATAAACTGGAAAACTCTAGGTTGATATAAGAACTTACATGTTGTATACAAAGCTATAAACTCTCTTATAGTAGTAATTATGTGTTAGTTCCAAATTGATATTGTTAAAAAAACTATACTAGTCACTACTAATGTGAGATTAGTAATTATATTTAGCACCCTTGTTTGAGTTGTGCTTATGATGGTGCATACCTCTTCGTGATATAGCTTTATGATATGTTGGTATCAAACATGGTTGTAAATATGTCTTGGTTTATAATATGGAAATTATGGTTGATCATTAAAAATTAAGAACTAATGTTATATTTGATTTATGGTTTTAATGTATACCCCATTTCAATAATTTAAAGGATTTAGGTATCAAACGATGGGTGCATCTAATCCATAACAATATGGTTGGGAGGTAGTTTAGCCCAAAACATTTCAAATCTTATTACTTTATTTAGAAGTTTTCATTATGTATATGGGATTACATGAAGAATATTTAAATCATGTTAAGAAAATAATGGATGTTATTGAGTGTCAACAATAAGTTATGAGGTCATTTTACTTTATGTTGGTGCCAATGAAAGGTTATGTACAACCATGAGTTCTGTTATACCTAGTTATTAGCATATTCTTTTGATCTATTTATTGGTGATGATATTTCTCCATTCTAGGCTTGCATTGATGATTGAATCACATGTTTGAGTTATAAATCATCATCTTTAATGTTGACATCTTCCTTCATTTTTAGTGGTTGTTGCAATGCTCCAATTTTGTGTCTTGAGTAATTTGATAAATCAAACAATTTTAATTGGCCATTCAAATTTTAGTAGCATCCATTCCATCCATTGTTTGGATATTTATACTCATGAAAATTATGTATATGCTATCATTGCTATTTGGTAAATGTAATAAGATGTTTTCCAAAGTTATATTGGGCCATAATGGATATCAATTTTGGCATTGAGACCTGGTGGCTGCTATTAAAATTCCACAACTATAATTTATTATGAGTTTCTATTACGTAAGCAATGAAATTGAGGATGATCGAATTTAATGAGCTTGGGGAGTATCAAGTTTTAGTGAAAGGAAATCCATTTAATTCTTAAAGGATAGTGCATTGTGTATTTGTGAATATATTGACAATTTTGTTATTACTCTTGGTGCATATTTTAAGGCTATTGGTTTTTATTGGTTGTGAGTCCGTTATTGCTATTTGGTGGGCATATATTGTAATATTGCATGATTTTAAATGATGCTTTGTGTCTTGGACAAACATCATATTATTTTCTCTTTGGTGGCATCCCTTGTTCATATATATTAGCATGTTAAGGACTGAAATCTTATCCCTTCTTCCAACCATATGATTTATCAATCATTCTTAATGAGATGACACTAATTGTGAAAAATATTGCATTAAGTAACCTCATTTATATAGAAGTAAACCAAATTTGGCTCATTGAATAATGCCCTTAATTTTGATGTTGAAAAAGCATTGGGATATCAAATAGAGGACCCAATTTGGTGTCTTGAAATGAAAACCAATTTATACCTTGTGATAAAATTGTGTTCATAATCTTCTTCCTAGTAATGGATATTATAATACTTAATTCACTCTAAAGTGTGCAAGTAAGGTTATGACTGGTTGGGTTCTTAGAATTTTATTTTTACCTAGATGATCCTTTATTGATATCCTCACTTATGTTAAGGTTTAAATTTGAGTTTAACTTTGTGGTGATCTACCAGAGTTTTCCTTCTTGCTTTATTCATAGTTATGTTAGATTCGTGAGGGAATAGTTTTATACACTGAATCTCCAACCTGACTCTATTAGGAGATCAAGATGCTTAAGTAGCATTATTAGACTGTTAAATGGTCCTATGATGGGTCCCTACATTGAGTATAAATTTTAGAGTATATCAGTGTGCATGTACACACCAATACACCCCAAATTATATCCTCCCTTTTTATGAAGAGCTTCCTCATAGAATTATTAAGTGATGATGTAACCCTAGTTAAGTGTTTACTACCACCTAATTAGATGTTGGTTGTTAGCATGTGGGTGTGCAACCAACATGTAGTGTGTTTTGTACTCTGAAATATAACAACTCCCAAAAAAAAATTGGTGGTTATTTCATATACATAATAACATAATTTAATTAGAATATCTATTTTATCACAAAAATATAATTGAGATCTACCTCATATTGACAACTAAAGAAATAGTGAATATATAGATATATAAAATCTAAATAACAATTTCAAATAAATTTTATCTTTGTTTTACTTTTTACTTTAGATTTTTCACAATTTTTTTATTATAGGCAAATATCTAATCTTGTTTGTTCTTTTTCTCTCATTAATTATTGTTTATGGATATAATTATAATTTTAAAAATTTAAAATTGTATCAAGAAAAAAGATATATAGGAATTTGATCAAATTTATTAATAATAATTTAATATAATATTAAAAAATACAATTTAATTTATAATGTGTTTTTGTAAAGTATATTGATAGTATTTATTTTGTTGGAACTTTGTAATTTTTAGAATCTTTAGAAAGTTTTACTATTGGAACGCTTTACATTATATTAAATAATCAAAATATAATATAAAAAGTTACAAAGTAAGATGTTGGACAAATCATGACCCAAACTTTATGTCAGAGGAAGAAATTGGTTTAAAACATCAAAAAATAGTTGGTCAAAACATGGTGAAAGCAACTTCAAATAACCAACTAGATAGGTAATCATAGGCTACCACTCTATGAGGTGGAGGTAGAGGGTCATACTTAGGAATTACTGACAAAGTAATCGATTCCATCTTTAGATCTCTGGAGCAGTTTGACCATTCAAGGGGTTATCATGAATAGTGATTGGCCAACCATCAAGGGTTGCACAAGAATAATAACACTCACTAGAGACTACTGATTTGGACCAGCCTTATATTTTCTATGTGAACTCAAACCACCCCCTAGGGGAGGGCAAGGCAAAAAGTGGCCCCTGCTTCAAGACTGGCTTCTACTTCTATGCCTCTTAAGAGAAGGTGGTGATGGATTGTGGCATGGGACATCTAGCATATCTCTGATCATAGTGCACGAGGCACTCCCCCAATGGTCGAGGAGCTCCTACAGGTGGTGGAGGTCGAGTGTCATCTTCTTAACTTGAGTTTGGATCTACAAGTAAAATGATGAAATAATAATAACCTTTTCATTAATAGAAAATGATATTCTATAGGCCTCATGATTAAAAATAACATTATTTATAGATTTCCAAAGTTGAAAGAGGATGATAGCATGAAAATCTTACCAGAGAAAAATAATAGAAGTTGGCCAATTATAAAAGTCCTTAAAAATACATGCCACCAAGAGAAAGGCTCAGGATTATAGGGTTGAAATAGTGAATTAATCCATCACCAGGGAGATTAAGCTTTAGGACAAAACTAGAATAGATGTTTGAAAGATTATGTCCACTTGTAATCTGGATAAAACAGTTGGGTAATGTAGAGGTGGGGAAACTTATCACTAAGAGGCATCCCCTGGTAGATTAAACACCATAAAAAATGAGTCATCTTGGGCTCCAAGCCAGGGTGCCATACATGATCCAGACATGTGAGCCAAGTCCTAGGAGAGCACTGAAGGCCCCAACATCTGCTGAGCTTGTTGAGAGCCATGAATAATAAATTCATCACCTGATAAATGAGCCCAAGAGAGTAGCCTTTAAATTGTGTATTAGAGTTCCACCTCCAATTTTTCCACCAAGCCTTAAGAGGCTGAAGGCCAAGTTTATGAAGCATAACATCATGGAATAATTATTGAATGCAAAGGATGGAAGGTAAGTCAACATTATTTAATTAAAACTTGTTTTTTAAATCAAGTCAGGTAATCTAGTCTCTAAAAGTAAAAAAGTCCTAAATAGTGTGAATCCCTTTGTCGAATAATCACAAAGCTTTAATACTGGCTAATTTATCCATGGGGATAAAAAGAGTTAGTGAGAATAGGAGACTACCATAAGCTATAATAATTAAAAGATAACCATGTGCAAAATCCATCCCTTATCCATTTCAAGTGGGGTTTGACTGCTTCAAAAGCCTTCCAGATACTTTTGACAATAAAGGAGTCTGTAATCTTAATAGGCACTTTAGTGATGAGGAGGTATTGAAAGCCAATATCCTGCCAACTATTTTTGGCATAGGGAGATCCTAATGATATATAATAGTGGAGGAGGGTTTCCAAAACTTGTTGCCCTCAATATCCTAAACAATCCACTTAGTGCACAGGGCCATACTTTACCGATATGTGTCAATGATGCCCATGTCACCTTTATCATGAGGAAGGTAATAAATATCCCAGGCCACCCAATGAAAACTATGAGCTTTGTTAGAATTGGCCCATAGGAAATATTGAAGAAGCTTGGTTAGATTGTCATAAGAGGCTTTAGAGGGGGCCCAACAAGAGGAATAATAAACATGAGTGGCCATCAAAATCTTTGTGTAAATCTATAACTTGCCCACCCAAGAAAGGGGCTTGGTGATCCAATACTCAATATTTTTTTGGATCCTATTGATGACATATTACTAAAGCTTGGATGATGAGTTATCAAAAGTAAAGGGGATTCCCAAGAACTTGAATTATTCCCCCTGAGCAATCCACTGCCAATTAAACTTCTTAAGCCACTTAGGCACAAGCATCATGCTTTGATGGAAGCATTGGGTTTTCCTCCACTAAAGGTTTGGAGTTGAAATCCAAATAAAAGATATCTAGGCAAATGCATAAATTCATTAAAAGTGGCCTCTTTCTCTTCAAGCGTGAGAAAGGTGTCAGTTATAAAGTGTCCATTAATGATCTGAGAGGTGCGATCAAGAAACCCAATGCCATGAATGAGCCCTGTGAAGCCTTACAATCCAAAAGGTAACTTAGGGCTTCAATGGCTAAAACATAGAGCACTAGAACAAGGGGACAAGCTTGGTGAATAGAACGTTGGAGTTCGATTCCCAAGGTTTGATGCCCATTAATAGTGAGGTAGGAAATACATTATGAATTAAGTTATACACTACATAAATGAAGTAGGGGCCAAATTTGAGTGTCTTGAGCATGGTAAGAATAAAATTCCACTCAATTTTGTCATAAACCTTTTCAAAGTCCATCTTTAGGAAGATAGTTCTCTACAGAGAGGAACGGGCCCAAGCCATGCCTTCCCAGACAACAATAAGATTATATAAAATATATTTTCCTCTAATAAATCCTATTTATTTTGGATAAAAAATGGCAAGTAAGATTAGTCGAATGCAGTTGGTGAGGGCTTTGGCAAGAATCTTGTAAGAGACATTGAGTAGGGCTATCGGTCTCCAACTAGTTAGAAGCTCAGGATCTCCAACTTTGGGAATAAACTTAATACTACCTTTTGATTGATTATGAGTCCAAGAGACTGATTCTCCAAGGCTTCTTTGTAGATTTACAATATATCACAACCAATGAACTCCTTTGTAAAATTTGCAATGGAAAGCATTCAGGCCAGGGGCTTTATCATTGCTCATACAATTCAAAGCCTCCTTAAGCTCCTACAAGGTGAGTGGGGCATCATAGAGCCATTGATCAACTGGTTTAAGCTTACGATGCACTACATGGAAGCAATTCTGAAGAGCTTGGGTCCATTCAATGGTGAAAGGCTAGGTGTGGAAAACCTACTTGTAATGCTCAAGAAAGGTCGACGAGATATCAGACTAGGAGGTAAGTCAAAATTGTGCCACTTGAATGGCTTTAATTTGCCCATGAGCTTTGGATTGTTTTAATAATCCATGGTTTGTTATTAATTGAACTTCAATGATTCTTGGACCCTTCTGATTTGGATTAGCCATATATATATATATATATATATATATTATATATATATATATATATATATATATATATATAACAAATAATTAAATTTAAAATAAGATAAAATTAAAAGGGAAATGTTTTGTAAGTTTAAATTTTCAAAATTTAGTAAGTTTTTATGCTATAATATTTTTAGTTATTATATCGAGGGTCATTCTACAATGATATTGAAGGGTAGTGGTGGGATGTAAAGTAGTGAGTGTGTTCATTTTTAATTTCAACATTAAATATGATGTCTAAAATAAGATAAAATTAAAAGAGAAATGATTTGAAGTTTAAATTTTCAAAATTTAGTAAATTTTTATACTATAATATTTTAAATTATTATATCGAGAGTCATTCTACAATGGTATCGAAGGGTAGTGGTGGGTTGTAATATAGTTAATGTGTTCACTTTTAATTTCAACATTAAATATGATGTCTATTTAACCATTACTTTAGACTTTTTTCTATTTACAGACAAACCTAACAGATATATTAAAAACATAATTTTATTAACAAACACTGTTACAAGTTAAACCACACCCGATATTAATATACTATATTAAATTTTATTAAAAATGTAATTTTATAAGCAAACATTATTACAAGTTATGAACTAAAAACAAATATTTTTTAATTACATCCCACCTTCCACTATCACACATTAATTTTATCTTCTTTGGCATGTTAAGATTATAAACATATAAGGTTATAATATTATGATTATCCACTAACAGAGATATCTTAGATAAATATATGTAAAAGATATCAAGAGATATTTTTCTTGAGATGACTATTCTATATTAGATTTGTGACATAAATATAATAGACACATGGAGAATGATATCTCTCGATATTTTTTAAATATATCTATCTAAGATATGTATGTTAATATATTCTATGTAAAAGACTATGAAAGGCTTCAATTACATGTATATGCATGACCATATTTTATTAATTACAAAAGATACAGGTTACGAATTACATGCTCCGAGTATAAAGAAACATGCTAATAAACTATTATATATTTTATAAAATTTAAATTATTATTAATATTTTGAAATGCCAACATAGAAAACTTTTATGTACATTAATCTTCTTTGTCGCATAGATTATAATTAAAATAAAATTATAGATTTGATCTTAGGGAATTATTTTTTTGCTATGGCTAATGTGGCTATGTCTGTATGTATACTCCAATCAATTTTAAGTATATTTTTATAATTTTAAAATCAAATATATTTATATTTGCAATTAATAAAGTGGAATATTCTCCAATAATACCTCAAAAATATACCTTTATTTATGTTTTAAACTTTATAAAAACTTTGCATTTCTATTGTGATATATATTCCGAGTCATTTGATTCACTGAAAAAAATAACTAATTAAAAAGTGATTCCTATAATCTTTTCCAGAATAGGGACTAATAATAAAAAAGATATATTAAAAAGTATCATTTCTTTAAAAAATTAATATAATAAAGAATTATTTACAATTTTTATTCAAATATTATAAAATTGGTTTTAATTTTCCATGCTTATGATTTTCAATACAAATTAATTCGTTCATGACTATGCCTATCCATAGATACTTATAAAATTAGTTTAAGTCTAATTAAATAATCTTATAAAATATATTAAAATTACATATATGTATGTCATAGGGAACATTATGGGGGCTATGTCATCGCTGACATTAATGGGGGAAGCATGTATTGGCTTTATTTAATGGATTTGAATTGATATTAAGAAATCTAATTTATGTTGTTCATATTCACATTTGTGGTTATGAAAAATCACGAAATAAAAGTATTTTATATTACATAAATTTTTTTTTCAAAATATTAAAAATATTAGTAGAAGTATTTAAAATAATCAAATGTATTTATATTTATAATTTATAGAGTGGAATATTCTCCAATAACACTCTTAAGAATATGTTTTTATTTATATTTTAAACTTTAAAAAAAAAATTGTATTTTTATTGTGATATATATTCTTAGTCATTTGATTGGTTGAAAAAATATCTAACTAATTAAAAAATGATTTTTATAATTTAGTACCACAACAAAGATTAATAATATATTTTTACAAAAGTTTATTAAATAAGCTCGAACATCTAAATTTAAAAAGGATGGAATACAATTCAATTCAAAAATATTGTTTATAAAAATTATTAGTACTAATTTGTCCTCTTCAACAAAATAATATACTTTTAAAATCTAAATTTTGTCACATCAAATATATTATTTTTTATTGTCGATTTTTTTATTAAATAAAGTAAAATACTTTTGATCGAAACTATAAATTGATATTAAAACACGATAAAAGACCCAATCCTCATAACAAAAAAAAATACTAAATAATTAAATGCAACAACAAAAACCAAAACGTACAAAACACCTTCCCAAAACAATAAACCACATCTAAAATGAAATAACTAGTTAAAAAAAGGAAAAAAAAAAAAACATAAAAAAATAGAAAAATCTTTCGTTGTCGATATTATCAAGCGATAAACCATCCAATTCGTGTTATATCAACTTTCTTCGATCGCATTAAATCTGCGTAAAATCCAATAAACTTTATATCAATTGGATGTGGATTTCATTAATTTTTCTGATTGACACGATTTTTTAAGGAAATTTTTTCGTTGGGTATTTTTGTGTTTATGGAGGATTAAATTTTCATAACTTTTTTCACATATATAATGATTTAAAAGTTGTTTATTAGTATATCGTACCTTAATACAATTGTAACTTTCGAAATATTTTTTATTATGTTTTTATTTATAATTAATAAAATATTACATTTTATTATAAATTTGTATTAATTAAGAAGTTGTTTCTCGTAAAAAAGATGAGTTAATTGTGGGATAATTTAAAAAGCCTAAAATCTTCTCTTAGAAAAGATGGTAGGGGGAGTAAAAAGAGGTCATGAATCAGATAGCTCAAATTCAGAGAAAGAGATACATACAGAATTAGATTCAAAAAACTCGGAATTATGATATGCAATTGGTTGCGGTGAACTCTGAACAAGGAGTGTGGCAAGAGGTAAAAAAGAAAAAAAGGTAAAAAGGACAAGATGGTCAATCTTTTAGACTATTTTCCCACTCACTGATGGCTTTGTTACAGCCATTGGTATTGAGTGTTTGAAAGAACTGTTGTTTAATTATTTTTATTTTTATTTTTGCCCTTTTGATATAATTGGTTCTTGTTTGGCCATGATGTTTCTGCTTGACTTTTCTACGATTCTTTATAAAAACTTTGCGTTTTTTAATATAAGACAAAGGACCTATTGAACCTTAATATTGATCCAAAAAATTATATATAATTTGATTGAAACATTTATTTTATCAATAAAATATAATTTTATATTTATATTATATTAATATTAAAAAATAGTGAATGTATAAAAATATTTGTTTGTTATTTTTATTATAATTACTAGTTGTAGATATCCCCGCCACTTTGTTATGTAAATTAATTACTTGATTTAATAAATGTGTTTCCAATTAAAAAATAATAGATTCAAGTAAATATAATCTTTCTTATATTTTTTTATTATAGATTTTTTATATTTCCTTTTAATATTATAGACAAAAATTTAATTATGTTTGTTTTATATCATTAATTATTATTAAGGATTGTGATAGTAACTTAGAAAAAAATGAAAATATATTAAAAAAAAAGTTATATCAAATATATAAAAATTCCTATCAAATTAATTTATAAAAAAATATTAAGAAAATTCAATTTGATTTATAATTTCTTTCCTAATATATCAATATATATATATTTTGATTGGTGTTAAGATTTGTAATTTTCAAATTATTCTCAAAAAATTCTTTTATCTTTTTTAACTTAAATAATTATTCACTTTAAAAATAAAATATTTAAATAATAAATAATTAAATTTAAAATAAGACAAAATTAAAATAAAAATTATTTATGAATATTGATTAAAAAAAAACTTGTACGGAGTGAAATATCGATGTCAAGGGACTTTAATGTTCTAACTTTCATTTCAAAATTCACTTAATTTTCAATGAATTAATGATTCATATTCAAAATGTTTAAGCACTAATCCTTTTTGAGAAAAACCTGTACTAATATATATATATATATATATATATATATATATATATATATATATATATATATATATATATATATATATATATATACCATTTTATTTATATTACTCGTATTTTCCAATGATTAAATATTTTCTTATGTACATGCATTACCGAAACATAAATTTAATTATCTTAAAAAATAATAAAATTTACATGTATTATCATATTTAAATTGAAATTTATACTTCATTAACATATTTTTAAAAATTATAATATTTTTTTTAAGTATTTTTTGAGATATATTTTTTATTATTTTTAAAAATATATATTGACCTCAATATGGGACAATTATTATGCTTTGACATTATCATAATTTTCTTTATCATATGTATAATATGTCTTCTAGTAACTAATTTTCTTTTCATATTATTGGTCATGTTTATTATGTTTATATCTATTGTGTGCTCTTAAATAATTTATATGCTTTCCATGTGCCTAATCATATATGTTTGGAATGTTGTCTTGTTCTTGATGTAACTTCAATATCCTTTATCTTATTTTGTATTCCTGGTGTTTTCCTCATAATTTTTATGTCTACTTTTATTTTACATTATTGTGATCCTTACAATACATTTAGTATATTTATTCTTCTATTTTAGGACCATGATCCATATCGTGCATATAATTGAGACATATATTATAATATGAAAATATTACTAATATTTTTATTACTATACATTTATGGACTAATGACTCAATGTAAAACTAGTTCCAATTCCAATTCCATATATATATATATATATATATATATATATATATATATATATATATATATGAGAGTATTCCTAATATTACCTTATACTCCACTCATATCTTGAAGGGGAAACTATATTCCACATAAATCTACTAATCATTTTCATATTTAATTATGTTTAGTATACATAGTGATTATGAGTGTGAAATCTCAATGTTATATGACTCTAAAGTCCTAAATTTAATTTCAAGATTTCCAATGAACTAGTGGTTGATATTTAGGGTGTTTCGGCCCATCACCCAAAGATATTTAGGTTTATAACTGCACCACATCTATTTGTCTCCATTAGTGGTATGCCAAATGCATGGGACTTCTACCATATACTGATGACAATGGAGGTATATTGTAATAAAATTATGCATCTAATATTTATTATGTTCCACTAAATTATGTTTGTGGATAAAAAGTGTTTTGCAGGTTGTGAGATTCATCATTTCAAGTTCTAGAGATCTGAATAAGCACTTTCCTTTTAGACATCCCATATACACATTTTATGTTAAAATACACGCTTATGCGATCTATTTTGTAGCTAAGCAGACACCTTAAAATGGGATTAAATATTATAATTTGAAATGGCCATATGGCCTTTATTTAATGTTGATTTATGTTGGTTTAGTATGCTTTTTAATGTATAATTAATTTGGTCCAAATTGAATAATATTAACCTACTTTGGTCAACATTTGAAGCTTGATGCCCTTGTTTTAGATCTAAAATTATCATTATGTGGACTCAATCCCCATGTTTGCACTGTATTATATGGTCTATGTAGCATTTCTCCCACTATGCCTTTTGTTAATTGGGCTGATTCACTTTTATTTACTTTTCTGGATTCTAAACGTTAAAAGTTGGTATGCACACCAATATTTCCATATTTTAATTCAAATTCACCTAGATAAATTGACAAGAATAGTGATTAGTATTTTCAATCAGACATTTAATTTTAATAATATTATTATTGTAGAAAAGACATACTATATAATTGCAAAGTTCTCAATGATTTCATTGTTTGACATGGTGTCTCACTATTCAAGTTAGTTAGCAGACATTAGCCACCTATATCCTAATGTAGGCCTACAATCCATTTTATTTGATAATTTAGGTTTGATATTAAACTATTTTGGGTATACATAAATCACAATGCATAAAATGAGAGCATGGAAATGGATGGCAGACCTAGACAAAACAACCTAGAAATTAAAATTTCTCTTATAGACATTTTATCAAGGGTGGAAAGATATGATCAATAAACCTATTTGAAGTAAATTATATTGTCCTAATGATATTTCTCGATTTAAATTTATATGATAAATTTTAATTAACATTATACATTAAAATATACCCTTTCTATCACTTTATATTTATCATATCATTATTCTGTTTATTAATTAATCATTATTATATTATTAATATAATGTACATATTTTGTGATTTTTAATTATAATAAATTCATTTTATTTAAACATGAATAATTAACATCATATATTAAAAAATATATACATAATATTATAATGTTTAATCATGTTTATATGATATTTATATTGAAATATAGATTCACGAAAATAGCTCAAATAACTCATGTATCATGTTATATTCATTCCAAACTGTACATGTTACGCATCTCCATATCCCAGTTATTTGAGCCACATCAGGTATTTTCATAATATTATTTAGATTGTTGGCTTCTAAAAAAACCAGCGCATATAACATGTGAATGATCATATATAAAAAATACTATAAAGTATTAAAATTAAGTGAAAAAAATTAGTTAAAAATTATTACATAAAATATTAATATTAAGTTAAGAAAATTAGTTTACATAATATTGCAAATGTCTTCTAAATAGTTTGGGATGAATCAACAACATTCTTATTTTATTTTATTTTCCTTTAGTTAAATTAATTATTAATAGATATTTGAGAGAGTAATGGCTATTAAATATGTGAATTTTGAAAAAAATTGGGTTTTATTAAATAATCTTTGTTAAAATTTATTTGGTAGAGTTGTTGAGATTTGACTTATGATTTCTCATGAAATAGGTCCATCTTATAAGTATTACATTAAATATGTTTATGAATGCAATTGATTGCACACCTATATGGTATATAATATCTGGAATTTTTTTTTGAATATTATATAAATAATAATATCATTCTTTTGACATTGTGTATATAATATACCATTTTTAAATATAATTGATTGAAACTATCAAATTTTATTTGTTTTTCAATATAAATATTTGATAAAAACAACTATTAAAAAATAAATATAATAAAATATAATATCAAATCTCAACTTTATATAGAATACTTTTTAAGTTTCTAACTTTAATAAATCAATCAATATAAAATTTTAATTTTATAATCCTAAAATATCAAATCTTTCTATTTTAGAATTTGTGCTTAATTATAAAAGTGATTTTCATAGTTGATAAAATGAATGTCCCCTTTTTCTATTTTATTTGATGTCTATTACCTTTCAAATCAATTATTTTGATTGAAAGTATACTATTAATTACATATATTTAAAATATAATTATATCTTCAATTAAAAAGATAAGTACAATAATAATACATATAAAATAAAAGTAGAATAATTTTAATTTATTAAAAAGATAATAAATTATATTATAAAAAATTAATAATAATAATATATTTTTAGAAAAAGGTTTAAAAAATATATATATATTTTTTATTTTTTTAATTTGAAATATGTTCTTATACCATTAACCTTTTTGTTTAAATATATATTATATTTTAAAAAATATATTATATGCTCAAAATGAAAACAACCTGCTTTATATATCACCATGACCTTGTGTTATGGGCATTCTTGTAACTTAAAATTAACATCTTCTTGGTACTTTGAATTTTGGTTTCTCAGGTTTCATGTGCTGTACTTTGAAATTAAAAAAGCAACTTTGTCAAATCAAATGTAATATCTTTAACTCATAAACCATCCAACTCAGGTTATTTATACGACTATATTAGTTTCCTTATGTGTACAATCAAGATGGCCAATAAAATTTCTATCAATTGTATTTGGATTTCATTTAAAAAAAATGATTGACATAGTTTTTAAATGATTTTTGAGAATCAATTTATATATATAATGAAATTGAAGTATGAAGTTGGTAGAAAACATCTCACTTTTTTATAAAATAATTAATAATAATATATATTTTAAGCTTCGGGTATCAAATAATTTTAATTATGATTTGTAAGTAATTTATATTATATCAAATCATTTCATATTTTAAATGTTTTTTATTTAAAAAAATTATAATTTAATAATTAATAATTAATAAAATCATTTTTTAATTAAAAATATGTAATTTTAAAAATTATATATAATTATATAATTTAATTAAAATATTTATTTTATCACAAAAATATAATTTAGATCTATATCCTATTAACAATTAAAATGAAAAAATAAATAAATATATAAAATCTAAATAATAAATTCAAATAAATTTGATCTTTATTTTACATTTACCATAGATTTTTTACATTTCCTTTTATTATAAGTAAATATCTAATCATCGTCTTTAATTATTATTTATAAATATAATAATAATAATTTAAAAACATTAAAAATGTATGAAGAAAAAGATTATCATAAAATACATAAGAATTTAATCAATTTAATCAATATAAATAATATAATTTATATTTATTTTTTATAAAGTATATTGAGAGTATTTATTTTGTTGGTGTTAACTTTGTAATTTTTAAAATCTTTCATAATATTTTAGGAATTCATAGTCTATTTTAAAATTATTTATTAAAAAATAAATTTGTTTAAGTAATGAATATTTAAATTTAAAATAAGACAAATTAAAAGAAAATGATTTGTAAGTTTAAATTTTTAAAATTTAGTAAGTTTTTATATTATAATATTTTTAATTATTATGTCTAAAATTATTAATGTAATGAATGTATTCATTTTTAATTCCAACATTAAATATGATGTCTATTTAACTATTACTTTAGAATTTTTGCATTTAAAAACAAACTCGATTGATATTATCATACCACATTAATATTTATTAAAAATATAATTTTATTAACAAACATTTTACAAGTTAAAATACTATAGACATTATTATTATACTATATTAAATTTTATTAAAAATATAATTTTACAAGCAAACATTATTATAATATATGAATTAAAAACAAATATTTTTAAATTTCATCCCACCTTTCACTGTCACATATTAATTTTATCTTCTTTGGCATATTAAGATTGTAAACATATAAAATTATATTATTATGATTATTTACTAGCAAATATATATCTTAGATAAATTTATGTAAAAGATGTCAAGAAATATTAACACAAAGTAATGAAGTATATTCATTATTCCTTTCCCTATTAAGAAATACTTATAGGGGAAATACTTAAACTAAGAAAACAAATGGAAGCCTTTGACATAACTTTATTAATATAAATAAATAATTACAACTTGGTTAACGTTAAAAAGTCAATGACGTGGACTAAAACTGTAGATAATAAACACATCGTAAGTTACAATATTTCTAGTTTTAAAACTTTATTATCAAATGTAGATTAGAATATTACATACATATTTTGAACAACTTCCTAAGAATAGACATGATACATATATGCAAACGCTTTAGTATGAAGCGAAGCAGATAGTATTTAAATCATAATCAATTTTTTTTTTGGGTATTGACATCTTCCTCAGGGGAATAACATGAATCCTCCTTGCTAAAATGAATGAACATTATTTTTTTCCTCTGAAAGTACGAGGGTAGGATTTTCTCATAATGTAATTTAAGTTCACTTTTTTTAATTGATTAAACAAGAGGTATGGGTTTTCACTTTGAACAAATGTATTTTCTTTTATGATTGTAGCATTTTTATATAATTTAATTGTTAATGAAAAAATTAATCGAGCTTGTTGTGTGGTAAAAATAAATTATTATTTTTTTGTTGGTAGAAGTTTTTTGTTTAAATAAAAAAAATTAAGTGATGGTCAAATAGACATAAAATTTAAAGTTATAATTAAAGGTGAACACACTCACACTATTACAACCTACCACCTCCACCAACATGCCATTATTGTTTGTTCGTTCATGATGTTCTTGTATACAAGGCTAATGTTTGAGTAGGTTCTGCATATGCAGAGGTGAGTAGGGATGAATGTAATCACTTGAAGGTGTCTTAGGGGTCATGTGGAGTGGAACTATGCATTTGGAAGTGGTCTTCTTAATTTAATTGAATTTATAAAATAAAATATACAAAGTTTTATTAGATTTTTCCCCATTTTTTTTGTGATGGAGGGTATCCCATTTTATCTCAGACAATATTAACACCATTTTGGACTTGATGACCTGGAGTAAATTTAGGCACGTGGATGCAGGGGAGTCCAACAGACCAATCCCTTAGGTGTCACGCTAGTGCCCCACCCAACATTCTATAAACGCAATCAGGTTTCGAACCCATGACCTAGTTGTCACCAACACAATGACATATCATTGAGGCCTAGCCCTGTGCATTAAATGTTGGGAGGTAAATGCTTTTAATATACTTGATTTATGAATCAAATGAATGGTATGGAGGAGCACCTTCTTGAAGTGGGACATGAGGGTAGGCCTCAGTTCATAATGTCTATTAAACTATTTGCATCTGAAGCACCCCATTGTGTTCTGCTTGGTCCACATGGAAAACTATGACCCCTACCTCAAGGTGTCCACATCTAAGAGATAAGCATTTAGGCACAATGAGAAGGTGAATATGAGCATTTCAACAATATGGAGGTCTAGAATTGAAGGGTAAATCCATGATTTATATTTGTCAAATGTACCTGACTAAGATGTTATAAATATTTAGTTTTAGTATCTATAGTAAATAAAGAATGAGATAGGTTTTCATCTTCATCAATGGGATTGAAAGATAATTTTCACATTTTCTCATCTATTAATTCCAATGTATTTTCATCATCACTACAATATAAATCTCCTATTTTTCAAAATTAATCCTCTATATTAACCAATAATGCTAATTTTGTAATGGACTCTATGGAACCTATAAGAGGTAATTCCTATTTATATTCATTCATGATAGGCTCTTCCAACTGTGTAGACATGTAATCATTTGGCACGTTTTCTTGGACAAGTTATTCTATGTTTTTAGGATTTAGATAATTATATTTAATATCACCCACTTTACTTGATTCACCCACCTCATAAGTATGTATTTTTGCAATTGGAATTGGTTGCTCAAATGATATGAATGAAATCTTATCAAATTATTTAGTTTATAATATCAAAAATGTGTATCATCCATTGTAATTGTATACTCATGTGAATCATATAGAAACTTGATACACCTATGAAATGTACAAGGTATAGCCCTTATAACATGAATTCAAGGTCATCCCAATAATATATTATACCATAATGGATCCTGAATAACTTGAAAGATAACAGAGACCATTTTAAGACCTACCAATATATCGGATGTGATACTTCCCATTACTGATGTTATATTATTATCAAACATGTGTATGGGTTTCTCAAATTTTTGAAAATTAATCTTATTGAATCCCAAATTTTGCAAACATTTACTCTAGAACCAGTGTCAATTAAAACTCTCTTAATCAATTTTCCATGACTTTAAACCTAGATATATAGTGGAATTGCTCAAGAATGTGTTGTGAAGGTAAGTATTATTTATCAAAATAAATAGTCTCATCAACATATTTTAATGTGCTAATAATATAAGTAAACTAAGTTGGTTGTGTGTTTATAGGAATAAAAATATAACAAAAAATATCATATATAATATCCTTATAAACTAGTGCCCTTTGCAATAATTCTAAAATATAAAATTTGTCCAATTTATTATGCAATTTATCAGTGAAGTCATACCCTTTGGGTTTAAAAGATTCTCTTGAATTTTGTGGAGGAGGTGGAGGAGGAATGTTTATAATAGTTTCTCTAAGTTGGTAAATTAAGGGAGGTTGTCCTCTTCTATTTTGAATAACATGGACTTGAGAGTCTAAGATAAGTTATGGACAAATAAGAGGTATTTAAGAAAATCTAATAGGAGTAGGTTGAGGATAAGTAGAAGGAAGCACAAAGGGTTAAACACATGATATTTGACATTTATTAGTTATAGGAATAAAATTAGATTGGATATATTATAATAAGTGGTGGAAGAAAAGGATATGATCTCATGAGATAGTGTATCTTGAATTAATCCATAAGAGTTGGACTCTTTTGCATAGTGTAGGCCTCTAGTTCTAATATTTTCTAAAGTAAACATTAGTTCTTATCCCTAAATAACCTAATTATTTTCCAAGCCTGACTCATAAGAAGGTAGGACTTTAGTTAAAAAAGGAGAAGGGGTAATATGAGCACAATAAGAAGTAAAAAGAGTGTAAAATTCCTAGAGGTGTGATTGATTTTCTTGATTATAGTCATTTTTTAACCAAGTTTATACATATTAACTAAAATGTTGAAATGGAATAGGTAACAATAAATTTCATAATTTAATGTAATATATGATGCATATATTCATTTTTTAAACCCATTTCCATGTAAAAATAATTAAAAATGTAATCTAGTTATATACAATGAATTAAGCAAATTATGACTTTGTATACAAGATAAATCAAACAAATATACTATCTAAGAAGATAATGCAAGAAAAAAACAAAGATAAAGGGTGATCTAGGTAAGATTTTGAATGATTTTTAGGCTCTCAGATATACTTGTTTGAACATTTATTAGTGTCAATGTAATGTTTCAAAATACTAACTATAGAGGTAGAATGATTCATAAAACACAATTGTTGATGTGGGTTTTATACACACCACAGTGTAATGAGGTCACCTCTAACATTTTAGGATCTCAATGGAGTTAAAATCCACTACAAGGCATGAGTTGCAGGTATGTGGTTTATTTCAACCTATTGATGGAATAGTGGGTAGGGCATGCAAGTTGTTGACAAGGTTTTTTGGATGGAGGCGTGGTTCCTAATAAGTGTAGTAGATCTCTATGTGAGTTAGATGGGCAACTGGTTGCTAATCTAGAGTGGTTAGGTCTCAAAATAAACTCAAAAAGGAGGGAATGGTAAGACATAAAATAAAGTTATATGGTTTTCAAGAATCACTTCCTTGACTATTTTATAAAAGGACAAGTGCTCTCAGAACCTATGCTTATTGCTAGAAGCAATTACACACACACAATCAGACATAGATAAGAAGCCTAAGGAAATAATGATGCAAGAAAATCACAAGCCTTACAAAAATGTTGCTCCTTTTAGGGTAGCTATTTCACACCCTTAATTAAGAGATTATGGATTGTGTTAATGAAGTATATGAGGTAACTATTGCATACACACAAAAAAAATACATCCAAGAAGGTAGTCATGCACAATCAAAATTATGAATCAATTTGAAATTAATTATTCCAATCAATATATTTACCAATCCTTCAAAAAAGGTTTCACATCTATATATTATAATATAAATCAAAATAATCAAGAATCCATTTGTAGATATTGCACACTAAGGATTATTGAAAGATACAACTAAAGCAAATAACAACTAATTACATAGAAATTGGAAATAAAATACACAAACACATTCATTGATGATCAAAATTGATATTGCTCTTGTATTCAAAATTCTCTAACAAAAATCCAATTTGGATTACAATTGTTTAAATAGTCTTAGGGAATGGATCGCCTCATCCTCCAAGTTCATGCAAAGTTTTTACATGTGGTATTTAGAACATGAGTCTAACTGTAGTCAAAACTATATAAGAGAAATATTATAGTTATCAATTAAATAAATTGAACTTTTCAAATCCATGAAAAATGTACATGTGTACAAAATAAAAAGTCAATTTTATAATAAAAATATCAAACTACAAGGAAACTATGTGTCATTACAAAATAAGACATGCACAAAATCTTAGCCTATTAAGGTTGTATCATGTGAAGTGTTGCATGTACTTTAGTTGATGTAGTAGTTGCAGTGGCAGTAGTTGAAGTTGTAGATGTTAATGTGTCACTAGAGGATTTATTTTTCTTGGCCTCATTCTCTTGATAAACTTTATATTCCACATCATGCTACTATTGTATAATGTTCAAGTTTAGTAATAGTGGTTCATGTATTCTTTTAACTTGACTAAGGAGTCTTGCATGCTCATTTGGATATTATTTTAAAAAATTTCCACCTCTGTACTTTCTTTCTAGATGCACTCAACTTGGACTCTATGTCTTCTAGTGCTAAGATTTATAAATCCTACTTGAATTCATCTATCACTTCTTGAATGAGTTTATCAAAATTGATCCTACTGATCAATTTACCTATGGCATCCTTCACCTTTGACAGATTGAAATTACAAACTCTAGAGGATTTGGGCCTCATGCACCTGATATTTAGGGATTAAGGCCCCAACTAATTGTAGTTCAAGGCATTGGATGCATCTAGTGTTGTCATTAAGTCTAGATGACTTTATAATGAGTTGCTTATGTATGCAACTAACATATTTCTCTTAGCACTATCATCTTTCAAGGAATTATATAATTGATTGGAATTATTTACATGAGGGGCCATTTCAACCTTCATAAACTTCAATGCCTCCAAGGAGTTGTAACATCAGGAAGCTGCTTCTTGCACCTCAACTTATGTACCTACATGGATATGTATGATCTTTACCTACTCTTTCAACTGTTCCACCTAGGCCTCTAGCTCTTGTTGAGCCATATCTATTACCTCATGGATGGATACTATAGTATCCTTATGGGCTTGGGCCAATTATACAAGATTTTCAATGTAAGGAGATTGCCTAGGCTATCTATTCTACCTCTTAGTGAGGGAGAATACTTCATGTATTTCTTCAAGAATGATCTCCCTACCTCTATCATCCTCCAAATTCATCTTCTTCACTCTTTTTATACTACCATATGAGGGGTCAAATAGAATAGATATAGAGGGAAGCTTGGTGATCTTGAAGCTAGGCATTTGGGAAACCTTGCTTCTCAAGTTTATAACCCATGGAGGAATGTCTAATTATGAATCATATGAGGTTGTAACAACAACCTCTTCCTTAGACTCCTCTACTTTTGGTTGTTTTTTTTTACTTTGACAAGTACATTAGGTAGGGTAGGCCATAATCTTGGACCAATCCATTCCTCCAAATTAATGGAGTGGGTGGACTATGATCAATTGGGGTTTGGACTTCCTTCCCTATTATAACTTGTCACAATAGTTTATTCTATGGAGGTGGTGGATGGCATTGGAAGGGTGATCTAGGTGGATTGAATGTGGAGTTGTGGAGTGGCCAATGCAATCTATACCTTCCTAGACACCTTCTTCTTCTTTAAGGGTATGATAGTGGAAGTGCCAAAAGGGAAAGAAGATGTTGGCATGATGAGTGGGATGGAAGTGGAGAGTGGATCAATGGATGCGGAAGTAGGCACTTCCACCTGAGGTGTCCTCAACACAAAATAAATGGAAATGCATCAAAAAATTACCATAAATGATAAAGGAACACTTATGAAGGGTTGACTACTTGGGGACCTAAGCACTATAGGGTCCGATTGAAGGCTTATGGCCTTAGATATTTCTAGCTCTTCCTCTTCATTAGAATCATCCTTAATATCCTTAATTATCACAACCTATGCATGGGCTGGTTCTAAGTGTGGATGTGCAACAAGAAAGTCTTGTGATGATTCCACTATGGGACTGCCTATTGGAGTCCTAAGATTCCTTGTATAAACTAGAGGGGTCTTCAATTGTGTGGGGGAGCCTTGCTAGGTAGATGTTTTTTCCTCTTGTGTTGTTATTCCAATAGATGTAGTAATATGCATAACAATAGTCACTTACAATGGGTTGTGATTGTGTTTTCTCCTCATCATCAGAATCTAAACTAATGGGGTCCTCTGCTTGTGTTCCCTTGCTAAAATTAAGTTCAGACATCTCGGGATCTTTCTTCACATTATTGAGTTCTAATTTCAAAGGGAGTCCTTGAGATGAGGAATCTACCTAGTCCTTGGATTTCTCCTCGAACTGTCCTATCCAAATGTCAAAATGCTCCCATCCTTTGTATAAAGCCTTCTTACCATCTAATTCTCTTATAGTAATTGAGGGATCCTCTTAGAGAATTCTCAAATGGTCTTCCTTCAATCTAACAACTCTTTCCCTCTCCAAAACATATTCATCATCCTTTACATTTAAAAATAGAAAATCAAAAGAATAAGAAACATGGTTGTAGGGTATGTTAAATCCATATAGGTGCTTCTGATTAAGTCCATTCAGATCCTAATCTCTATGTGGAAGCATGGGGAAATCATATATCCTTCGCTTGTCTCCCACTTATCCAAACTATTTCCTCATAGTGTAGACCACTCTCCTAATTGTTATATGGTGGCCAAAGTACAAGGCTTTCTTTTGCCTGGATAGGTCCTCTTTTGACACTCCACCATAATTAGAAAGTAATTTATTGCTCTACCAACCTGTCTAGGATGTATTTTGGGAGACATAAAGGATTGACCTTATTTCCCCAAATCATTATGACTATGAATTTTAGATAGAGAAAGTAATCCCCTTTAACATCCAAGTAATTTATAATATTTGGTCAAATTCTAGGCATGGGTGAGCCATGAATGGTTTGCCAAACTTGAATATATACGTTCTCTACTATTTTGACCATATTATTGGTGTAGGTTGTAGTCATATGAACTGTGAAATTGGATGACTTAGTCATGGATAATGACACCCAATCCATAGATCTTCCTACTTGCTTACATAACCCTTCTAGGATATTCTTTCACTGATTCCCAGTCATCCACAACCTTTCAGACTTAAACCTTACAGACCCAAGAAACTCTTTTAGGCTAAAATCCATCCCCCTAGGTCTCATTCCCTCTAGAAAATAGTGCCCAACTTAGATAGGAGCACTAAAACCTAGGGTTTCTTAATTTTTGTGTTGTTGTCCAAGTGCAAAATTGGTCTTAACAGTCAGATTATTTTGGATCCTTATCCTTTTTCTTGTCGGCCTAACCCTAATTCATTTCACTCATGATAATTAGTTTCCATATGAAAGGCCATTCAAAGTCCATTTAGAAGGTTTGAATCTCATTTACAAGAGAGAATCAAGAATAAAAGCAAGTACACTAAAGCACTTATCCCTATTCTCTACATACAACCTTCCAATATTATTCCAAGCCTATTCAAACCCTTACACCAGTCCCTAACCATCTAAAGAAAACCCAATTTCACATCTAGTTGCATTTTTATACACAATTGAACCAAGCACTTCAATAGGATAACTACATTAGCTTGATCCCTCCTCAAAGTATTGGTATGTAGGTGATATGCCCACACACAGGGTGTGAAGTGCATCCAACATATCCTTTACACACTAACCCCTTTCTCTCTTTCCCAAATTTCCTTTCAAGTTCAAGCAAAAAGAGCTCTTATGGATTTTGAAGATTAAAATAGATGCACAATGAGCTCCATAAACTTTCATGCTTTGATATTTCACTGATAGAGTAACACAAACCTACAAAGCAGAACCTAAAAAACTTAGATCACCTAGATAACAACACTAGAAAAAGACTACATCATCGAATAGTAGGGTGTCCCAATTTCAACGCTCTTTTCCAATCAAACAATGAAGTTTAAGAACCTATTTTTGACACTGTCTTAGTCCTGTACCTAAATTATCAAACCTTGTCTCAGACCAGAAAACACAAAATAAGCTAAGTTACATTTCTCCTTGCTCTCTTACTATTTTCACCCAGGTCAACTTGCAATTAAATTTCACAAACAAGTAGCCATAATTAGGAATATTATTTACTAATTTTCCCTTCTTAGAATTTTTTATTTAATTAGGAATAAAATCATGTTATTCTAAAAATAATAAAACATTTGGTGAACCTGACTTACTTCGAATTTTGCATAAAAACCCTATAAACCCTAGGGTAAAATTATTTTTGACTTTTTTCCATAATTTGTTAATTTTTTTATGTATTTAAAAATCATAAATCTTTATTTTTTTAAAAAAAACATCATATATTTTCCTAGTTTGCACATACTAGGTCCTTTTTGCATACAAACACATTCCAAACACCAAGAAAAATTATTGCTAATTTTAGAAATTCTGATTTTTCCTAATTTTTTCAAACAAAAATTCTACAAATTTCCTATAAATTCATATCAATTCATATATATATATATATATATATATATATATATATATATATATATATATATATTTACCATACTAATTTTCAATAAAAATTCATTCAGAATCCCTAGTTGCATATACTAGCTCCCACTTTGTTTCTTGAGGTATCACCTTACATCCATAGCCAAATTGTAAAAATGATGCTCATTTATTTACTAACTTTTCTTACATTTCTTGAAGATAATAAGGAAACCAAAATAGGCCCTATCATGTACATGAATGATGAAGTCTATCATATGTTAGTATAAAATCTCATCATTTGCATTTCATGTTTATGTTTCATTATATGGGATGATATTACAAAATTCATTGCCCAACATGCACAAGATTCCAAAAAATAAATATGCATTCTCTTTCAATCCTATGGTATTTTTTTTTCAAATTTATCTTACTAAATGCATTCAAAATGTCATGTTGCATATCAAAAGTTTATATGCCTTTATGCAAAAATTCATGTTTTCTATCCTTTGCTTTCTATTCCTCATGTGGAAAAAATTTCAAGCTTATCATGCAAACACATTAGAAATGTCGTAGCACGTGTCAAAGTTTCTTATACATTCATAGATAAATTCATGCTTTCTATCACTTACTCTCTATCTCTCATGTGGAAACATTTTCAATTTTATCATGATAAACACATTAGAAATGTCATATCACATACCAAAATTCTAAATGTATTCAAGCACAATATCATGCTCTCTATTACATACTCTCTCTCTCTCATGAGGAAATTTTTTCAATACTATCTTGCAAAGCATATTAGAAATTTCATTATTCAAGTCAAAGTTTTCTATGCATTAATGCACAATTCCATGTTCTCTATCCCTTGTTTGTTATCTTTCATGTGGAATGTTCTTTATAAACATATTGATATACATGGTTTCTACTTAGATGTATCTAACTCTTTGGCTAATTTTAAGTATCTCCCTATCACTACTAGACACAAGTAAACACTAGCGATTATATCTATCCCTCTTGTCTTCAAACTTGGTCTATCTAGCTTTTATCCCACACCTACTACTAACTATATGCATATAGTAGATCATGTAGTACATGCTATCACCCAAGTTTACGAAGATAGGTAGGTTGATTACACCCATGGTTATAGATTTGTAACTCATGTCAGCACCCCTTTTGATATAGTTTCAGCTCCTCTACTTGTTACAGTTCTTCCTCCAGTCTAGATTCAGCCACAGTCGATACCTTCATCACTAGCACAAAGAGTTCATACACTTACACAGAGGCCTATTTTAGAGTAACCATAGTTTCAAGATTATAGACAACTTCTAACTATAGTATTCACACCCAGGGTAGTATCATTGAGGTCTCATGCCTTTACACATAGAGCACATGTTTAGAGAGCTTCTCTTACCATCAGATGGGTCCCTAAGAGCCCCATAGTTACATCTACTTCTTAGAGTTATAGAGCGACCCCATAGTCAATTTACACTATAGGCATTTCAAATCATTTACAACATACACAACTTTTAGAGCCATAATCTCAGCATTTCCATCATGCTTCAAGATCATGCACAATCCTACTTCTTGATACATGACAACATGATATGGAGTCTATTATGAGACTCATTAGTTAGTATCATATTTTCTTAGCCTTACTTGTACATAATATCTTTTTCTTGATTGTACATAGCTTATATCAAAATACAAAAAACTCAAAATACAAAAACATTCAAATATGTCAAAAATACCAAAAATATTTTGATTGTATGCATCATCCATGATTTTCATTACTAATATCATGATAGGACTTACATTTGATGTTTCATGCTATTGTATGTCAATTTTTCTACATTAACATGCTTCACATGATCTCTTTTGAGTGTGTGTGGTGATTTCCACATCGTTTATTGCTTCATTATACCTATTGAGTGGGCATCCTCCTTCTACATTCGAGACACACATCAATATACCTACCCACTAGGGGCATATTATACATGACTACACCATTCATGTTTCCCAAGTAAATGAAATAATAGAGAAAAATATTTGAGAAAATACATAAAATTATTTTTGTACAAATAAGATTTTAAAAAGCTTCATGGGAAATAAGAATTGGTTGAGAAACCAACTACTAGGTAAAAAACTATCCAAAAACTAAAAACATAAAATAAACTAATAACCATAACTTTGGATCATTAAATGACCCAACAAAATCCCCTTGATCCAAAGGGGTATAGAAAGACTAGAGTGAAGAACTATGAGTCATCCAAGTAGACTCTATCACAACTGTAATTGGTACACTATGCATCCTGGACTAATCCACACCCTGATCATCCCCGTACTATAGTAGAACATGATCATGAATTATCTAACTACATTGATTCTCACATAGAATCCATCCAGCAAGTGACTTCCCTCTATATTGTGTATGGCACATCTCAATCACCAACATCTCCTACAAGCCTTTGCTCAACACTCACAATGCTAGCAACACAATGTTGACTCAATGCAATAAATAAACCAAATACAATTCACTAAAATGTTTCACATAGAAACACTACATCTATGAAAGCAAAGTACACAAGCCAAAA
Organism: Torreya grandis; assembly: GCA_037957365.1. Classification (NCBI taxonomy): domain Eukaryota; kingdom Viridiplantae; phylum Streptophyta; class Pinopsida; order Cupressales; family Taxaceae; genus Torreya; species Torreya grandis. The sequence goes on along the minus strand of JARHVA010001863.1, from coordinate 1,091,818 downwards.
AATGCTACTACATCAAATCCCAATCTTGAGCCTAGCAGCTTACACAAGATGGGTGATTCATTATCTCAAAAGATATAGTCATTAGCTGTGGAGCATGAAACTCTGTAGTCATCCCATCCATCATAATAAGATGCAGATGAATAGCTAGAATGAGAACTAGAAGAATGACTAAAGTGACTGGAGTGAATTTTTTTTTTTGCTTCTTCCTTCTGTTGATGTCGAGAAGACCTCCATCGAGAGGGACAATCTGTAGAGAGATGTCTTATACCACCATAATTATATCAGATAGTCTCATGTCCACTAGAACTATAAGAAGAATAGCGACCTGAAGAATAATTCATGTGCTTGTGCTTGTGTTTGTGGTGATGATCATGCATTAGAGAACTAGAATGATGTCTATGATTTAAAGAGCTTGAATGATCTCTATGTCTAGAATGACGCTTATGCCTAGAAGTGTGGCTGCGAGAGTGTTTTTGTTTCTCTGTGTTTCTTCTGTTGGGCTCATATAATGGATTTCATGTTTTGGTATAGTATGCATCCTTAGTAGGTTTTTCTTTCTTCTTTTCAAATTATCACTCATGTTGAGTGAGAAACTCACAAATCGAATCAAATGTAGATTTTTAAAGCTTATCACTAAGCTATAACATCTATAGAAAGTTCCTATAGCTTGGGATAAGGCCATTCAAAATATTAGAAATGAATATTTCATCATCAATTTTTCTACCAGTAGTGCCATATTCTTGTTTCAAATTCTTAATGCGTGACACATATTCTGAAAGATCTTCATCATTAGTGAGTTTAGTGTTAAGAAACTTCATAAGGAGATCAATTTTCTTATAAGTAGGTTGTTTATCATACAATTCTTTTATATATTTCCATTCTTTCCAAGCTTCAGATTTAATCACCTCAATGTGAATTATGACTTGTGTACTGTAAGTGGATTTTAACAAAGCAAGAGCTCGCCTATCACGTTTATGAAATTCTACAAGTTTTGTGGCTTTAGTGGGTAATGTTGGTTATTTTTCAATAATGTCCCATAATTAATTTAAGATTAATGTGTTTTCTATGTTCATTGACTATTCTTTATAATTATTAGGAGTTAGACGTCTAGTGTCAGAAATGAGGCTCACAATTTTAGCCATGATGCAGAAAAGTAAGGAATGCTATTGAGGTTTTTCCTTTACCTTTGAAATAGCTTACATTTTACAAATGATCCTATAAATTGTGAGAGACTATATATTCTCTAAGAATACAATAATAATGAAATATAAAAAGACTTGCATTTTGAAGGTGTTGGTTTCAATCAAAAATGCCCCTGATTTCATTACAATGCATAGTTTATTAAAAATATGTGAAAAAAAATATTTACACATGTAAAAATAAAAAAATTATTTTATTGATACTCTTGAAAATCCTTTTATATGAACAACAAGTGGTTATATGAAGAATTTGGCCACCATATGTAGAAGATATGATAATTTGAAATTTCGCTCCTCTGTCAAGCTAGGTAGACTCCCCTTCAATGCTAATTCAAAAAAATTACTAGTTTACAAGGATTAAAATTTCATATCAAGAAATGATGGAACCCTCCTTGCTTATATTATTTTTAAATATATTCGAGTCTAGCTTCCAAAAAATTAACTTTTATAAAATAATATAACTGTGCGTTCAAGATATGGTAAAATTTGTCATGATAGGTGCAAATTTTCTTGGTTTTTAGAATTAATTTAAATAATCCCTTTGCAAAAAAAAGATTTTTGGGAATTTTGAGGGTTAAACCCTTGAACCAACTTGCCTTTAAAAATTATCACATGATCTAATTTTTTATAAATAAATCATATAGTTCTAGATCGAAGCAGGAGAAATTATCTTCTCACTTGATAGTATTGTGTTATCTTCTCACTTGATGGGGCCCACTAATAACATATTTATATTAAATAATATGATGGTTTAATTGATCTATTGATTTATCATATTGTTTCCATAAATAATAGAATAACTATTATCTAAATGCTTCATAATAATTGCGTCGTACAAGGCAGTCTTCTCAAATGCATAATTCTACCAAAAAGCTCACCCTCATTCCAAAAACATTTATGGCCAAACACCTAGATTACTATTGGATTATTCATTGTGAAACATTACATAAAAAATTCATTCTGTATGAGTTTACAGGAATGATAAAATGGTAGAGTGAAAATTATTTTACCTGCTCCATTCTTGTAGGTCATGTCAACAATTAGAGGATGATAAAACTATTCACTCTAAATATTCTTAAAAAAACACTATGATCTAATAAAATTGGAAACAAAACCCAATTTTATATGATGTACCAATATATAGGAAAAAATATTGTGTTGGTTACGCCATATACTTACAAATTGGTTGAAGTGGGAAATACAAGGTGTGCAGTGTTGGATGTTTTTAGAAGGTATTTACGTCTTTCAAATTTAATATCACCTGCTCTTATATACCATGGCACTCACTTCAAACTCATCTTCTAAATAATTTAATTCTCCTCCAATGTGGCTCTAATACCATTGTTGCCTAGGTAAATGAAATAATAGAGAAAAACATTTAAGAAAATGCATTGAATTTTTTTTTGTGCAAAGAAGTTTTTAAAAAGCTTTATGGGAAACAAGAGTTGGTTGAGAAACCAAATATCAAGTAAAAAACTACACAAAAACTAAAAACATATAATAAACTAATAACCATAGCTTTGGATCATTAAATGACTAAACAATTTGGGTTATGTCATTCTTACACTACACACTCTGAGTTATCATGCTGATGTACATTCCTTTCTAGATTACACAGATTACTATATTGATATTTTACTAGTATATAGAACTTGTGTATTTATTAGCATATACCTAGTCTTGTACTACACATGTTTTTTATACTTTCACATTTGCTTTGATTAGTTACCTGTGATTCTACCTTTCTAGTTATTATATGTTTTTTCCTCTTGCTTAGCATATCTTTTGTGATTGCATTTCTAGTTGTTGTTTGTCTCCTATTTTTGCCTTAGGACATTTGTCAATCTCCTTTGCTTCTATTCATGTGTGTGCCTTAGGATATTTTCTAATGTCCTTTTCTTGTACTCTTCCATGTGCTTGTGACCCCTATGCCAACTTTGCTTATTTCACTTATATGTGTATGTGGCATTTGAACATGCTTTCTATGCTTGCTTTTTAGTTTTAGTGACATGTGACCATGCCCCTTGTTTGCATGTCCCCTTGGCCATCCCTATATGATTTTTTATTCTTGATTCTTGCTTTTTTACTTCTCAATGTGTGTAATCCCATGATCCACATCATGCATTTCCCTATTTTCTTGGATGCCATGATGGACATCATGCTCCATCCCTCCAACTAACAATTAACATCTAACATTTCCAATTCTATTTTAGTACTTTCCACATGCTTTTACATTGTTATATCCATCTAGGCATACCCCTATTGATCTAACAATCTATCAAAATAAACACCACTATATCTACAAATATCTTGTCAAATATCATTGTTATATCATATATCTATACAACTTAACACACTTGCAAGACTTTTTCTTCTGAGGGCAGTCATTACAGGTTCATCATTCCTAACCTCAAAAGAGGGGGAAACACATAAGGGTTTTTTCATAGAGATAAAAGTTACTAATAGTAAAAAAAATAACATTCAGATCACCCAGTTCAGAATCCATAGGTCAAACTAGTTAGAATAGAGCAAAATAATAATGACAGTTCTAGATCAACAACCAGTTTTAGCATAAGACAACAGTGCCAAAATGGATAGTAGTGCCAAATATAGGGGTGTACTCATTTTGTAACTCCTATCTAGGTAGAAAAAAACTCATGTTTTCTAGAAATAAGCAAAAAATTTAGTTCAGATATAATTTGTGCATATCCAAATCAGTCAAAATCAGTAGTTCAGTATGATTTTCTCAGAGAATCCAGATATAGGGAGTCATCATGCATGGCATGATGATTCCCACTTTAAATTTTAGATTAGGAAGATGAAATAACTTTTAGATCAGTCCATGTTCCATACACTAGTGATTGGGTAAAATGTACATGGCACATTGGTCTTCTTTTATTTCTGAGTTCAATTTATTATCCAGGCATTCTCAGTAGTTGTGTGCCTTAATCCATCTACAGGTGGTTGGCATCACTTTCAAATTTAAATTTAATACAAGTTTAAATTTTTGAGTACCCAAGTTCCTAAGTTAAATTTCACATAAGCCTAGTACATTAGTTTCATAGTGGCTTTCATACAAACCTAACCTTCATCTTTTAAAATGGTCAAGAGTGGCCTAGTTTCTAACATACATTCAATATATCCATGCCACATAGTTAGATTTATAGAACATCCATGGGATCCATGACCCATCTCATATGACATATATTCCATACCATTATCACTTCATAGCTTTACTTTATGGGGTAATGATAGAGCCAAAGGGCCAACCTTTGTATTCTTGAGTGACCTATTCAGAGGGATTGGACACACAGTTCAGACATTGATTATCACACACATGATTCATTAACTTCACTTAGTTGGTGATGATGGATCCAAAGGGATAACCTTTGTATTCTTGAGCCATCTTCCAAGGAATTAAGCACTCAGCTCTATTCATGATATTACTCTTGATTCAACACATACCCAACATCATCTAGAATAATCTAGCACCATAATAGGTTTTGTATTGGTTTGCATACTCAGTGAGGTGTAATTGTTCCTTTCTATTCCTCTTACTTAGCTTTTGTATGTTATTATTTTAGATATAACATATCTAGTAAGAACTGATCTACTTTTATGTTTTTCATTACAGATTCACACTTCATAGCGTGTTCCCTCTATGCACATTCAACATCACACAACTTTATGAGATTTTCCCTTACAGGTAAGTTCATGTATGCTTTTTACTTTAATTTATGCTAATATTTCACTTTGCTACATCACTAGAATAAAAGGGTAAAATTTAGTCATATAAATTATGAAATTGGATGACTTAAGCATGGCTAATGACACCCAATCCATAGGTCTTCATACTTTCTTACACAACCCTTCTATGTTATTCTTTCACTGATTCCCAGTCATCCACAACTTTTTGGACTTCACCCTTATAGACCCAGGTAACTCTTCCAAGCCTAGAATCATCCCCCCATATCTCATTCCCTTTGGACAATAATGCCTAACTTGGATAAGAGCGTTAAAACTTAGGGTGTCCTAATTTTGGTGTTGTTTTCCAAGTGCAAAATTGATCCTAATGGTCACGTTCTTTTGGATCCTTATCCTTTTTCTTATTGGCCTAACATGAATTCATTTAACTCATGATCATTAATTTCCCTATAAAAATCCATTCAAAGTACATTTAGAATGTTTAGTACTCATTTACAAGAGAGAAGCAAGAATACAATCAAGTAAACTAAATAAAATTTCCCTATTCTCTACATACAACCTTCTAATATTATTCCAAGCTTGTTCAAACCCTTACACCAGTCCCTAGCCATCTAAAGTACACTTAGTGTTACATCTAGTTGCATTTTCATACATAATTACACTAAGAAATTCAATGGGAAAACTAAATTATCTTGATCCCTCCTTGGAGTATTGGTATGTAGGTAGTGTGCCCACACACGGGGTATGAAGTGCATCCAATTTATCCTTTATGCACTGACCCCTTTTCTCTCTTTCCCAAATTTCCTTTCAAGTTCAAGCACAAAGATCTCCTAGGGATTTTGAAGATTAAAATAGAAACATAACAAGCTCCATAGACTTTTGGGCTTTGATATTTCACTGATAGAGTAATACAAACCTATCAGACAGAACCCAAAAAACTTAGATCACCTAGACAATAGCGCTAGAAAAGGACTACAACACTGAACGATAGGGTGTCCCACATTTGACACTCCTATCCAATCATAAAATGAAGTTCAATAACCTATTTTTTACACTATCCCAGTCTTGTACCTAAACTCTCAGACCTTGTCTCAGACCAGACAACAAAGAATAAGCTAAGTTACATTTCTCCTTGATCTCTTACTATTTTTACCCAAGTCAAATTGTAATTAAATTTCATAAATTAGTAGCCATAATTAGGCATATTATTTAATAATTTTATCTACTTAGACCTATTTATTTAATTAGGAACAAAACCCCATTATTCTAAAAATAATAAAACATAGGCATATATGTGTATAAATTAGTAGTGGTCACAAATTCTATTTTTGATACAATTTATAGATGGAGTCGACAATTCTCCGAGGTCTCTATAACAAGTTCCCATAATGGCACCTAGAAAATAGGAAATCATATAAAAATTTCCCAAAGGTGTGGACACTTATCCTTGTATATTATCTACTCTTAGATGGAAGCTGATTGTCTTGCCCAAGGCATACGTAGCATTGTGGGTGAGCATCATGTATAACAATAACACCCAGTTTAGATTAACAAAATGAATACTTGGCATATCGTAAAGTTGGTTCAAGAGATCCATGCTAATGTGTATCCCCATTCTAAACTTATCGATATAAATAGATTCCTTTGGATTATTACCTTTCCATGTGATGGTCTGATCTAGGAGTAACCATGAAGAGAGTGTCTTCTCAATTAAGCTCTCTGCACTAAACTGCACCAATGTATGCTTGTCAAAATAGGCATCGGGTATGCTAAAAAATAGGTATCACTAAAATTCAGCTCCTATAATACATGCTACAATTATCTTATTGATATAATAATGGAGAAAAGCAGTATGTGTGACCTTACCAAAGAAAAAAAGATCACATAACAAGTCGATGCATGGCATCACCTCTGGCTTGATAACAACAAAATTTAATCTCTATCTTTTGAATGCCAACAATTCTTTGAAAAATAACTGTTCAGTGAGTTTCATGTCATCCTCCAATGAAAATGCATCCAAAAAATTGGCTACATCCCATAACTCTAAATATTTGGTGTATCTATTTTTGAATATGGTAGTGTCAAACACTATAACTATGAACTCTATAGAATCTTTAATTGAGTATGAAGATGGCAGATTTGCTCCCTTAAATGTCTTGGATGAAGAAACCATTATTGTATACACTTTATGCTACCTACAGTCTCCTTTTAGGTGATATGTATATTGCATGCTCAATTCCACTCTAGTTTGATCATCATTTACTTGTAATTCTCTTTGTAGATAGTTAGGGCTCTTCGATGTATAGGATAGCAGGGGACTTTGAATGCAAGTTTGTTAGAAAGCAATGAAGGCTTTGATGGTTGTACATCAAATACATATTTTTTTTGCATTGAATAGTAGTTCATGTGACATAAATGTCCAACATTCATTTTGTTCATAATTCTTGAATAATTCAAACTTTGTTAGTTCAAGTTGGTGCAGGTCAATTACTATTAATTAGAAGTATTTTCACCTTTTATTCCATTAAGTATAGTAAGGGCTAGTAGTGCTATCGATAGTAAGGCATTTGTCTGGAAAAATGATTTGGAAAAATGTACACAGACTATTTCCATTGGGGGAATTATTTCAGACAAAATATCTACAATAATTTCCTTGAAGATCTATTTTGTTGAGAAAAAGTGTTGAAGCAATTATTCTGAAAGGGTCACTTTCAAAAATCCCAAAGGGTTATTTTCATTAGGTAAAAATTTTAAGGGTATACTTTGTAGGACATTTTGTCCATGACCAAAGTCCTGAAGGATCTACTTCGTAAAGGCTGAAGGGTAAGTCTATAGGGGAAAATGCCCATGATAATTATACCAAAGGGTAAGTTTCAGAGGGAAAAGGGCCCAAGCCAAAAGTCTCAAAGGGTAGGTGCAGTATGATAAAAGGGATGGGACAAAGTCCCAAAGGGATAAGGGGCTGGGACAAAGTCCTGAAGGGTAGGTGGATATTTCAAAAAGGGCTGAAAGTCACTTAAAATGTCCAAAGGGTCATTTCAAGAAATTTGAAGGGTTGGTGAAAAAGGTCTAAAGGATCTACTTCATGCCAAAAATGCCCAAAGGTTCTACTTCATAAGGTAAAGTTTTGGTGGGGAAAGGGTCCAAGATGAAAGTCTCGAAGGGTAGATTTCATAAACATTGAAGGGTATGTTCCCTTTGGGTCATTATTTTGACAAAATTGTATTGGCAAGATTGTTGTGGGAATTATTTTTGGATTTTTGCATCAGACAAAATTTTTGATGACACAACTTTTGAAGGGTCATTTTCATCGAGCAAAGGGATTGGGACAAAAGTCCTGAAGGATACTTTCAAAAGGCTGAAGGGATTTTTAAAAAAATTGAAGGTTAAGTGGGTTAAGGCTGAAGGGTAGGTTCAGAGGGATAAAGGAAATCTATCAGAGGATTTTTTTTGGACAAAATGTCTGAAGGAATGTTCAAAGGGAAAATAGGTTTGGGATAAAAATCCTGAAGGGCAAGATGTCTTGAACAAAATGTTTGAAGGAATTCAATTGGCTTGGGGGAATGCTATAGGGAAATTACATAGGATAAAATGTCATACACAATAGAATTGAAGACCAATTCTTATGGAACAAAAATTTTGAAGATAAAATCTTGGAAAAATATAATTCGAAGACATAAAACCTGATAGAGACAATTTTCACAAGTTCGATAATATAAACTCAAAAACATAAAACCTGACAAAATAAGCTTGATAGAAAGAACGAGTCCATGAACACAATACTAATGCCATTTTGATGAATTAAAATAAAATGCCAATAATCAATATTCTCATAGATTTTACATAAACATATAGAAGAGGGGCTCAAAGTCAAGATCATAGTCTAAAAAAAAGTGGGTCCTTATTTTCCTATGGAAAAGGGGGGTATTAGGTACCACAAATGATGACTCACAGGGGGAATACTCCTAAGTATTAAAGAATTCATAACTTTGGTTTGAAATATTAAATCAATCATGAAGTGTGTCACAGAAGAATACTTAAATGAAAAACATGAAAGAGACTCCTAAGTTCATTCACACTACATAATTGCCTTCTAATTTCTTGGATCTGTGTGTGTCAAATGTGTAGTTTATTTAAACCTTGTTGTGATAAGTTTTTCTAAGGCTTGATGAAGTTTTAGGTTTTATTATAGTATCTCTTAAAGCTTAAAAACAAAGGAAGCTTAGGCATTGCTCTGCTTCTAGCCATGCGTCCATAGCCCCGACAGAGATAACTTGGGTTCCTTTTCTTCTCCTTTAATTATTATTTTTAATCATGATGCATGGTACATTGACCTTAATTCATCATGTGAGCCATTTGATTTTCTTTAAATTTTTTTTTTCTCTTTTGAACTCATTGGCTCTCTTTTCTTCTTTTGTTCTTGAATGGAAAAGAGAAGATCTAGAACCCCAATGAGCTGGTATAATTATAAAACAAATTATTACTCGAATGTTCCTACCAGCCACGCCTATACCCAAAATTATCACTTCCAATAGGTATTTGATGTGGTAAGTGCATTTAATCCAATAAAACAAGAAAAAATTCTAAATTTGTATGAAGTATTTTGAGATCAACTTACACATGCCTAGTAAAAGTATTCAATTGTGACACCATTTAGAATTATACATGATTACCTACCTTCATCCTAAAGACTCAAAAACATAGAAATACACTTAATCTATAAACCAATCCCAAATTTTATAGATTTTTATCTTCCCCTTTTCTACAAGTTATAATCTCAGTTGGTTTGGATTTTAACTTGGTTGTAGTTAGAGAAAACACAATTCTAATTGTCAGGGAAAGCAAAGAACAACTAATCTAATAAAACACTAAATTTAATCTAGAAAACATGAAATCTAATCTATGAAAGTAAAATTTTGAAATTAGGAAAGATTAATATAGAAAGGAGGAAATCTAATCTATGAAAGCAAGAAATATAATCTAAGAAAGTGATAAATCTAATCTAATCTTATAGCTACAATCATCTATCCCTCATTACTCAATAACATTAGTAGATGGCACAACCCTAAAGTAATGCTTTAGGAACTATCTATTGATTGGATATGTAAGCTCATTGACTTAGAGGTCCTTTAGATGAAATGCATTATTACCCATGATCTCCAAAATCTAGTATGGTCTAATCCATAGTGGGGCGAACTTGTCATATTATCCTTTCTTCTCATGGGCTTTATCCCAAATTAGTGATAGATCTAAAATCTTGAATGCTTTGACTTTTGATCTTTAATAAAACCACCTCTTAACCACATTATAGTGTTTGTTGAATGTTTGTAAGGACTCAATCCTTGAATCTTCTATTTCTATTATGTCCAACAGTCTTGATTCTACTTCATCACATGGCTCCATGTAGTCTTGCATAAATTGATAAGTGGGTAACTTTAGCATAATTATGAATACAGTTCTATGTCCATACACCAATAGATAGGGTGAAGCTTTAAGGGCTTGTTTATGTCTAATCTAGTCTTCCTAAAGAGCATACTTCAATAAATTATGCCAATATTTGGGCTTATTCCCTATTGATTTCTTAATTGCATCAATCAGATTCTAGCTCATTGATTTTACTAATCCACTTCCCTAGGGGTAATAATTAAAATATGACTTGATAATAATTTGGTTATCATGTGCCCACTTAGTAAATTATGCTAATATAAACGCTATTCTATTATCATAAACTAGAGAAATGGGTGTGCCCAATCTAGTTGTTATGTGTTCTTTCCAAGAATTAAATGACATATTGTACTCTAAAGTTCTTTATGGCTATGGCTTCAGTCCATCTAGTGTAATAGTATGTTTAATAAGTATAAATTTATGGCTTGTTAAGGAATTTGGGTTGATGACACTAGTGAAGTCTAAACCCTACTAGGCAAATGGCCTTCCTTCAATAATTGGATGTAATGGCATTGTTGTGTGTACTTATCTCTTGGCTAGAGTTTGGCATTCATGGCATGTTCTCACATGAGTGTGAGCATCTTTGAAAACTATTGGCTAATAGTAGCCCTTTCTTAAGATCTTGTGGGCTATGGTATTCCTAGAAGGGTAACCATTGCCTACTTTATGATGCAAGTTCCCTAAGATTTCTTTAGCTTCCTTTGTAGATACAAACCTAAGATAGATACCTTCATAATTTATTTTGTATAGGACTCCATTTTTGATCATGTAATGAGTAACTTTGAGCCTTAAAGCTCTTTTTATCTCTTTATTGAGCTCCAGAGAGCAGTTTATTATGAGTAAATATTGTATTATATCAATATAACACTCTCTTTTACATACTTTATCTTCACATACCTCTTCAAGTATGATTCATGTATCATTCAGTCATAAGCTACACAATGCCTTGGCCCTAAAAAATATTTGTGGGGTTGATTTCTATGTCTAATTCTTGTTGCTTGGCCATCCATTTGCCTTGGTATTCTTCTAGCTCATTATGTGAAAGAGTGAACTTGCCAACAAGATCAAACACAATGAAAATGGTTTTATTCCTCAAGATATAATGATGAAACTTCTTTACTGCCTTAACAATGGCAAAAATCTATTTGTCAATCATAGAATATCTAAGCTCTACATCTTCCAAATTTATGCTCATGAATTTAATTGGATGATAAATCTCTTATTTTTTCTACTGATGATAGCAACAACCATATATTCTCTTAAGTGAATGAGTAAAAGTAGAAATCTTTCATGAAATCTATATTGATTAGTACTGAAGCCTGTGATATTGCATCTTTAATTTCCTAGAAAGACTTTTAGACTTCAGCTATCCACTCTATTTTGGCATCCTACTTGAGCATGGAGTTCATAGGTCTAATTATTTTTGAAAATCTTGAGATGAACTTCCTTATGAAGTTAATAGTTTTAAATAATGATTTAAGTTCCTTCTTACTGTTTGGTGGCTAAATTTTTAAAATCACCTGAATACTATTTGGATCAATGGTGATCCCATCTTTGGTGATTATGTGCCCCAAAATCTTGCCTTTAGTCACTTTGAATATGCTCATCTTTGGGTTTAATGAAATACCAAACCTTCTACATCTTTCGAATATGGACTGTAGGTGACTTATGTGGTATTTCTTATTCTTTGAAAATACTATAAGATCATCTGTTTAGATGATTGTATATATTCCTATTAATTCTTTGAAAGCATGATCCATGGCACATTGAAAGGTAGCTCCTCTATTTATTAGGCTAAAAAGCATCCTTTTATATGTATAAGTTCCCCACTTCATTATAAACATCATCTTCATTATGTCCTTAGATTGCACTAGTACCTGATTATAGCCTAAAAATCCATCCATAAAGGACACATTTCACCTTATCTAGAGAAGGTAGAGGATAATTGTCCTTTTCAGAAGCCTTGTTTAGATTTTTGAAGTCCACACATAATTTGATCTCACCATTCTTCTTTCTTACTCGGACCAAATTGGCCACCAAGGTAGAATGTTAAACTGGGAAGAAGATTTTTGCATTTAAAATCTTCTCCACTTCTCTCTGAATGAGAGGCTCTAGAATAGGATTGATTAGTCTCTACCTCTATCTGAATGGTTTATGATTTGTCTTCAAAGGAATCATATGAGTAAATACCTGTAGGTCATATACTTTCAAGTCTTTATATGTCTAGGTAATGACGTCCCTATATCGAGTGATTAAATCCTTCACTCACTATCTTTCTTCTTGGGTGAAGCTAAGCCTGATATTCACATAACATGGTTTATTCTCATCTCCTAGATTTTGTCTTTTAAAGTTAGATTCATTGACCTTGGGCTACCTGAGTTACTGAGCTTGAGGTTTGTAGGTTAAATGGTCTTTCCAAAGAGACCAACCCAACTAGAATTCAATTTTATTTGAATTGAAGAATGCCTTTTTGTCTTATTCCTCTTGGTAGAGGTGATTAATGTCTTTATCATCAATGATTTAAGATTCAAATTATCCTAAATTGGTTAAAATTTGAATAATATGTTAGTCATCATTAAAAACCTAGAAATGTTCTTCATTATTTAGAATAGATGGGAAAGGTACCAAGTAAATTAAAAACTTTTTTACCTTAGATTATTGTAATGGATCTAGACTGGAAATAGTAGTAGCTAAATAGTAGTGGTCTAATTTTACTCTCTAGGAAGTGCTACTATGTTGAAAGCTTCAAAGCTTTCAATTTGGTCCCATGCTCTATACTTGTATCTCTTCAAATAAGACAGCTTGCATTGGTATTTATTTTTGACTTGATGGACTGCCAGCTCTGAGTCACCAAATACTAATATTTGCTTCACATTATTCTTGAGTGTAAACTATAGTCCCAAAACTAAGGCTTCATACTCAGCTCTATTATTAGTGCATGAAAATTGCAATTTGTATGCTGCCAAGAACTTTTTACCTTGTAGATCAACCAACTTGATTTCTATACTTGATCTTTGCTTGGATCGAGTGCCATCAAAGTGTAGAGTCCATAATTGATTAGAACCTTTAGGTTCTAGCTTTTGTAATTGACTTTGAGTAGTAAAAGTATAAATACCAAAGCTAGGTGACTGATACTTTACCTCTTCATTCTTGACATTGTACTTCATAATGAGATACTTCATTCTCGACTCTCTATCAATTTTGATTTGATTTTTAACTCCTCTCCATGGCAACCAGATATGAGAGAAGTCTGTAGAGAGATATCTATTGAGTGTTTTAGACCAATCCTTGCTCAGTAACAAATTGTAGCCTTTATGTATGTCTACCACTAGAATATCAATGGTCATATGGACTCACAGTTCATATGCTACTTAAATGCACACATTGGTCAATTCTCCAACTAATGGTACTACTAGTTTATCTAGTAGAGAAACTATTTTCTTTGAGGGGATTAGAGTGAGACCAATATTCTAACATATAAATGTAGGTATGATAGTTGTATATGCTCTAGAATCAACTAAACAGTTATTAATATTCTTACCAAATGATCAGATAGTCAATAGAAAGGGAGGAAATTCTAGCTTTCTCTTGTAGATGACATTGGTATTATATTCTTTTGATTTATCTGTAGATGCTTTTATTTTATCCATAGGTGTCTTCCTAGTAATGGACTTATAGAGTAATTCCTTTTGTTCGGTAATCTAAGCTAACTCATGAAGAGTTATATTCACCTTGATCTTCTTCATATATTCCACAATATTATATACTCCTTTGCTTGGTTCTTCCTTGATATATGATTGATCATTCCCATTTGGAGGGGGTGGATTGTTGTCTACTTTAGGATTAGGAGGAATCATCATGGTATTTGGAGGAGTTGATGTAGTAAGTGGTTGATTATTCCTTAGATTATATGCACCTCTCTAGAACTGGTGGAAAGCATGGAATTCATCTATATTATCCTTTAGCTCATTGTCATCTTCACCTAGAAAGGGAAACTCATGAGTTTTAAAGAACATGGCAGTGCTAGAAGATTAGGATCCAAATGATGCTCAATCAGATTATGGATCTAATCTTGTCTAGTCACCTCTCTTTGAAATATTTTGAATGCTACGCAAAATTCAATGTTGTTAAGCTCACCATACTCATAAGTATTATGGATTCTACACCAATTAAGAAAATCCATTTATGCTATGTTAATCTCTGGAAGCTTGTTAGGTTATTCAGGCCTATTGAATGATGTATTATATCTCTAGAATACAAGATTATAATTGTTGGTTGGGCCATTGGAGTTGCCCATCCACCTTTGCATATTTAATAAATCATTTCTCAACTTTTGAACCATCTTCTAAAAAAAATCTGGTTCTACCTTTTTAGAGTTCATACCTTGTAAAATGTTGGTGGGAAGTACAACCACTTGTTGGTTCTACTGATAACCATTGCTCGTTGCATGCTTATTCAAGTAGCTAAAATTTGATTGTGTTGTCTATGTGTACAATTGGTTTTGATTGAATGTGGGAATATTCTAATTCATGTGTGATACCAGATTTAGTGCTAGAAAACCATTGTTAACATTAGGTGATCAAGGCATTTGAGGATTGAGCTACCTATCTATGATGATAGCTTATTCAAATGCTAACACCAAAGTAGTTGTCATAATTTATCTTCTCAAGAACATGGCAGTGATAGGGTCAAATGTGTTCTTGTACATTTATAACACTAGTGCCATCTCTGGTTTATATCTTGGGGTCAAATAGTTATAAATCTTCTTCCATCTTGCATTGAAACCATGGATGGGATCATTAGGCTCCCTCTTCATGCTGGTGAAGTGCTGGTATAACAAACTAGCATTGGTGACCTGTCCAAACTATGTAAGAAAATCTGCTTGACATTCATCCCAAGAATTGATGGAATTTTTAGTTAGATTTAAATACCAATCATAAGCAAAATTTATTAAATTAAAAAGGAATAATCTTTATGCAACATATTCATTGACAAAATTCATTAATCTCAAAGTAGCTTTGAAATATTTGATATGTTCTTTTGTTGTCCTTATTCTTGAAGGAGAAAAGGATGGCAAGTACTTTTTAGGATTCTAAGGCAAATCATGCACATCCCCTGGGATGGTGATAACATATCCAACTAACCAAGGTGGTTGTTAAGCCATTGGTTGATTAATAGGTAAAGAGTTCCTTATGGATAAGGGGTTCCTTAATGGAGGAGGATTGTTCTGAACTGGGGTTGTTGGCATAGTTATAGGTCTCTTATGATTTGACAACGGTGAGATTATAAAACCAACCTAAGAATTAGATTTGATCACTCTCTTGGGTGATTCCAGTGTAATTATACATAAATGATAATTACTATTATTAGAGGTGTTGGCCCTCTTTCTAGTTCTAGTGAGACTATTGATGCATGTTTTATGCACACCATAATGTAATGAGGTAGCCTCTAACATTTTAGGATCTCAATGGAGGTAAACTCCATTCCAGAGCATGAGTTGTAGGTATGTGGTTTATTTCAGCCTATTTATGTAATATAAGGTAGGGTATGCAGGTTGTTGACAAGGTTTTTTGGATGGAGGTGTGGTTCCTAATAAAGGTAGTGAATCTCTCTATGAGTTGGAAGGGTGGTTGGTTGCTAATCTAGAGTGGGTAGGTCTAAAAAAAAACTTAAAAAAGAGGAAAGGATAAGGTAGAAAAGAAAGATTTTTGTTTTTTAAGGATCACTTGTCTAACTATTTTCTAAAAGGATAAGTGCTCTTAGAACCTATGCCTATTGCTAGCAACAATTACACATGCACAATCAGACATGGCTAAGAAGTCTAAGGAAATAACAATGCAGGAAATTCAAAAGCCTCAGATAAAGGTTTCTCCTTTTAGGGTAGTATTTATAAACCCTTAATCAAGAGATTATGTCTTGGGCTAGTGAAGTATCTAAGGTTGCTATTGCATACACATATAAAACTACATCTAAGAAATCACTCATGTACAATCAGAACTATGAATAAATTTGAACTTAATTATCCAAATCAATATATTTACCAATCCTTCAATATTTATTTCACATCCACAAATTATCACATCAATCAAAATAATCAATAATCCATTCATAGCTATTGCACACTAAGGATTATTGAAACATATAACCAAAGAAAATAATAACTAATTACATAGAAATTAGAAAGAATATATACAAACACATTCATTGATGATAAAAATTGATGTTGGTTCTATACTCAAAATTCTTTGATAAAAATACATGTTGGATTAAAAATATTTAAATAAGCTTGGGGAAGGGGTCAACTCATCCTTTAAGTTTATACAAAGTGTTTACATGTGGTAGTTAGAACATGAGTTCTAATTGTAGTCAAAACCGTATAAGATAAATCTTATAGTTATCAATTAAATATATTGACCTTTTAAAATCAATGCAATGTGTACATATGTAAAAAATAAAAATTCAATTTTAAAATAAAAATCTCAAACAATAAGGAAACTATACACCATTATAAAATTGTACATGCACAAAATCTTAGCCTATCAAGGCTGCATCATGTGAAGCATTGCATGTACTTTAATCAATGTAGAAGTTACAGTGGTAGTAGTTGAAGTTGTAGATGTTGATGCATCGTTGGAAGCTTGCTTTTCTTAGCCTCATTCTCTTGATAAATTTTATATGCCACATCATGTTGCTGCTGTATAATGTTCAAGTTTAGCATCGGTGGTTGATGTATTATTTTAACTTTACCAAGGAGTCTTGCATGTTCATCTTTGGTCATTTGGAATTTATTCTTGAAAATTTCCACCTCTGTAACTTTTTTTTGGGCACACTCAACTCAGACTCTATCTCTTCTAGTTCTAAGCTCTGAAAACCTTGCTTGAAGTCATCTATTTCTTCTTGAATGAGTTTATCAAAATTGATCCTATTGATCAATTTGCGTGTGGCATCCTTCACCTTTGACAGCTTCAAATCATGAAAAATATGGTGGATTTGGGCCTCATGCACTTGATATTTGGGGATTAAGGCCCTAGCTGATTATATCCACTCATTTGATTCTTCCTACCTTATGAAAACTAAGTTCAAGGCATTGAATGCCTCTAGTGTTATCATTAAGTCTAAAATCATATAATTAGTTACTTGTGTATGCAATTGACATCTTCAAATTAACACTGTCATATTTCAAGTAATTATATAATTTCTTGGAATTATTTACATGAGGGGCCATTTTGGCCTTCATAAACTCCAATGCCTCTAAGGAGTTGTAACATCGAGAAGCTTCTTTTTACACCTCAACTTCTGTACATGTAAGGATATGTGTGATCTTTTCCTACTCTTTCAACTATTCCACCTAGGCCTCTAGATCTTGTCTAGCCATCTTTGTTCCCTCATAGATGGATACTATAACATCCTTATGGGCTTGAGATAGGTATATAAGATTTTCAATGTAAGGAGACTACCTATGCTATTGATTCTACCTCTTTTTGAGGGAGAATACTTCATGTCTTTCTTCAAGAATTATCTCACTACCTATATCATCCTCCAACTTCCTCTTCTTCACTTTCTATATACTACTAGATGGGGGCTCAAATAGAGTGGAGATAGAGGGAAGCTCAGTGATATTTTATCTCTGCATTTGGGAAGCCTTGCTTCTCAAGTCTACAACCCATGAAGGAATGTCCAATTGTGAAGCATCTAAGGTTGTAACAACCTCTTCCTCAACCTCCTCTACTTTTGGCTATATATTTTTTACTTTGACAAGTATTTCAGGTAGGGTAGGCCATATAATATTAGACCAATCCATTTCTCCAAATTGAGGGAATGGGTAGACTATGATCAATTGGGGTTTGGTCTTCCTTCCCCTACTAGAACTTGTCATAATAGTTTATTCTATGGAGGTGGTGGATGGCATTGGAAGGGTGATATATCTATATTATACATGGAGTTATGGAGTGCTAAATGTAGTTTGTACCTTCCTAGACACCTTCTTATTTAAGGCTTTGATAGTGGAAGTGCCAAAAGGGATAGAGGAGGTTGGCATGGTGAGTGGGATGGAAATGGATAGTGAATCAATGGAGGTGGAAGTACTTCCACCTGAGTTTTCCTCAACATATAAGAAATTGAAACATGTAAAAAAATTGACACAAAAGATAAAGGAACACTTATGAAGGGATGAGTACCTATGGAACTAGGTGTTGTAGGCTCTGCTCATGGCCTTAGTTGTTTCTAGATCTACCTCTTCATCAGAATCATCCTCAATATCCTTAATTATCATAACATCTCCTTGGGTTGGTTATACATGTGGAGGTATAACATGCAAGCCTTGTGATGATTCCACTATGGGACTGCCTATTAGATTCCTATGCTTCCTTATATAAACTAGAGGGGTCTTCAACTATGTGGGGGAGCCTTGTTGGGTAGATGTCACTACCACTTGTGTTGTTATCCCAATAAATTTAGTAATCTAAACATGGGGCATAATAGTAGTCACTTGAATGGAACTTAAAATGGGTTGTGCTTATGTTTTCTCCCCCTCATCAAAATCTAAACCGATGGGGTCCCTTGCTTGTGCTCCTTTGCTAGAATTGGGTTCAGACATCCCAGGTTCTTTCTTCACATTCTTGATTTATAATTTCAAATGGAGTCTTTGAGATGAGGAACCCACCTGGTCCTTAGACTGTTCCTTAGACTATCCATTCCAAAAGTTAGAATGCTCATATCCTTTGTATAGAGCCTTCTTGTTGTCTAGTTTTCTTATAGTAACTAAGGGGTCGTCTTGGATCATTATCAAATGGTCTTCCTTCAGTCCAACATCTATTTCCCTCTCTAAACATCTTCATCATCCTTTGAATTTAAAAATAGAAAATCATAATAAAAAAGAACATGGTTGTAGTGGATTTTAAATCCATGAAGATGCTTTTGATTAAGTCCATGTGGATCCTAGTCTCTATGTGGAAGCATGGAGAAATGATAGCTCCTTCACTTTCCACCCACTTCTCCAAAATGTTTCCTCATAGTGTAGACCATTCTCCCAATTGTTATATGGTGGCCAAAATACAAAGCTTTCTTATGTTTGGATAGGTCCTCTTTGACACTCCACCATAATTGGAAAGTAATTTATTGCTCTACCAAATTGTTTGGGATGTATTGTGGGAGACATAGAGGATTAACCTTGTTCCCCCAAATCATTATGGCTATGAATTTTGGATAAAGGTAGTAATCCCCTTTACCATCCAAATTCTTTACAATATTTGGTCCAATTTTAGGCATGGGTGGCAAACTTGTGGATATACATCCTCTATTATTCTGACCATATTCTTGGTGTAGGCATATATGTGCATAAATTGGTAGTGGTCATAAATTCTATTTTGATATAGTCTGTGGATGGAGTCCACAATTCTGTGAGGTCTTTGTAATAATTTCCCATAATGACATCTAGTAAATAGGACATCATATAGAAATTACTTGAGGGTGTGGGATGTTTATCGTTATGAATTATCTACTCTCTTAAATATAAGTTGATTATCTCACCCAAGGCATACACAACATCATGGGTGAGCATCATGTATAATAATGACACCAAGTCTAGATTAAAAAAATGAATACTTGGCATACCATAAAGCTAGTTCAAGAGAGCCATGCCAATGCATATCCCTATATTCTAAACTTGTTGATATAAATATCTCCCTCTGGCTTCTTCCTTTTCCATGTGATGGTATGGGCTGTGAGTAACCATGAAGAGAGTGCCTTCTCAATTGAGCTATTTGTGCTAAACTACACCAATGTATGCTTGTCAAAATAGGCATCATATATGCTCAAAGATAGGTATAATTGAAAGTTAGATCCTATAATTCATGATATGACTATCTTATTGATGGAATGATGGATAAAAGCATCATGTGTGACCTTATCTAAGAAGAAAAGATCATGTAAGAGGTTGATGCATGGCATCACCTCTATCTTGGCAATAGTAAAATGTAATCTCTGTCTTTTTAATGCCAACAATTCTTTGAAAAATAATTGATTAATAAGTGTCATGTCATATTCCAATGAAAATTCTCCCATAGAATCGACTACATCTCATAAATCTAAATAGATAGCGTATCTATTTTTGAATATGGTAGCGTCAAACACTATATCTATGAACTTTGTAGAATATTTGATTGAGTATGAAGATGGCAGATTTTCTCTCTTGAATGTCCTAGATGAAGATGCCATTTTTGTATATGCTTTGTGTTACTTAAAGTCTCTTTTTAGGTGTTATGTATGTTTTATGCTCAATTCTGATCTATCTTAATCATGGTTTACTTGCAATTATATTTATAGGGAGTAGTTAGGGCTCTAAGATACATAGAATAGTATGAGACTTTGAATGCAAGTTTGTTAAAAAGTAATTAAGGATTCTATGGCTTCGCATCAAATACATATAATTTTATCATTGAATAAAAATTCATGTGACATAAATACTGAATGTTCAATTTGCTCATAATTCTTGCATAATTCAAACTTTATTAGTTCAAGTTGGTGGGGGTCTCATATTATTAATGGAAAGTATTTTCACATTTTATTCAACTAAGTATAGCAAGGGATAGTAGTGTTCTTGGTAATAAAGCATTCATCAATAAAATTTCTTTGGTAAAATTTCCATAGACTAATTACATCAGGGGAATTTATTCAGACAAAATGTCTACAACAATTTCCCTGAAGACCTATTTAGTCGGGCAAAAGTTCTAAATCAATTATCTTAAAGGTTCACTTCTAAAAATCTCAAAGGGTTATTTTTGTTGGGAAAAAATATGAAGGGTCTACTTCATAGGGCATTTAATCCATGAAAAAAGTCTCGAAGGATCTAATTTGCAAATGCTGAAGGGATATTCAAAAGTCTAAAGGATAAGTTTATAGGGAAAAATACCCATGTCAATTATCTTTAAAGGTAAGTTCCAGAGGGAAAAGAGCCCAAGACAAAAGTCTTGAAGGGTAGGTATAGTACAAAAAAGAGGATGGGACAAAATATTGAAGGTATAAGGGATTGGGATAAAGTCCTAAAGGGTAGGTGACTATTTTAAAAAGGGCCAAAGGGTCACTCAAAATGTTTGAAGGGTCATCTCAAGAAATTTGAAGGGTAGGTGCAAAAGGTCCAAAGGATCTACTTCATGGTAAAAATGTCCAAAGGGTCTACTTCATAATGTAAAGTTTTGATGCGGAAATTTTCAGGACAAAAGTCTTGAAGGTTAGGTTGCACAAAGACCAAAGGTATGTTCCCTTGGGGTCATTGTTTGGGCAAAATTGTATTGGTAAGATTACTATAAGGAATTATTTTGGGATTTTTGTGTCAGACAAAATATCTGAAGACAAAAAGTTCAAAGAGTCATTTTCATAGGACAAAGGGCTTGGGATAAAAGTCTTTAAGGATAATTTCAAAAGGTTGAAGGGTAGGTGGGTTAAGGCTAAATGTTAGGTCCAAAGGGCTAAAGGAAATCTGTTGGAGGATTTATTTCAAATAAAATGTCTGAAGGAATGTTTGAAAGGAAAAAAGGCCTAGGACAAAAGTCTCGAAGGGAAAGATGTCTCAAAAAAATGTTTGAAGGAATTCAATTAACTTGAGGGAATGCTACAAGGTAATTACATTAGACAAAATGTCTGATATAATAAACACAAATACTAATTCTTGTGAAACATTCAACATAAACTCTTTCACCCCTGTATCTGAGACCAACAGCTAAATATTATCATTAGAGAGCATGTGTTTGAACTTATTCAATGCCGTAATGATATCCAACACTTTTTTTCCATGAAGCTATATCAAAATTCATAATCTATAAGAATTTAACTAAATAAATTGATAGGCTACTCCATTTTGTCATTATTTTATTGTATTAATATTGTTGATATGCTTTCATCTTCTCTAAAAGTATAGAGGATGAAGTCTTTATCATAACATGGATTCAAAAGTGTGGGTGCTTGGGATATCACTCATATTACTTCAAATCTATCCCTACCTTCTCTTATCCAGTTGAAGATGGAACTTTTATTGAGTATAGAGGTAAGTGGCTTGACCAGTGAAGCAAAGTTTGGTATAAACCTTCTCACAAAGTTTATCTTTAAGAAAAAGCTTTGGAGTCTTTTCTTGTGGTTTGGTAGAGAAAGGGAGATAATGGATTATAATATTTATAGGTCAATGGTAAATCCATCTTTATAAATAATGTGCCCTAAAAAGTGGCCCTCATGGATAATAAATACACACTTATTTAGGTTTAAATACACCCCAAACTTTCTACATCTATTGAAGACCTATTTCAAATGACCCAAGTGATTATCTTCACGTTTGGAGAATATGGTGATATCATATAGGTAAAATAGGATAAATAACTGATTAGGCCCTTAAAATATATTTCCATAGCTCTTTGGAAGGTGAAACCAGTATTGATTAGTCTGAATGGCATATTTTTTGTATGCATAGGTGACCCATTTGGTGGTAAAGGCTATTTTGAACTCATTAGACTCTTTCACTAATATTTTATTGTAGCCCAAGTATGCACCAAGAAGTGATAAATTATTAGCCCATACTAATATATGGAGGATCCATTCCATGGGTGGAAGGATATAGTGATCCTTGAGGGATGATCTATTTGGGTCTCTAAAGTCTACGCACAACCTGATCTCTCTATTTTTCTTCCTTAATAGGACTAAGTTGGCTACCCAAGAGTAGTGATTGATTGTAAAGATGATATTAGCTTCTATGAGATTAACCATCTTCTTCATCATCATCAGTTTTAAATTGGGGTTTATAGGACTTTGTTTTTGCCTGACTGGCTTGGCATCAGGGTCTAACTCAATTGTATGTTGGGACAACACTGGGTCAAATCCCTTGAGGTCATGGAAAATCCATGCAAATATGTAATCATATTTAAAAAAAAGGTGAAACAACTCTTACTTTTTTAGTTGAGTGCATACCTTTCTAAATTTTAAGAGTTTGTCATTAGAGATAACTACCTACTTTTAATTCTCTTTCTTGATTATCATATTCCTCTTCTCACCTCTAAATTGGTCATTAGAGTTAAAGATGTTTTATAGGGTGATTAATACCTTAAGAATCTTTTTTCCTTTTAATTAGATGATTTTATCTTCATATTATGCCTATAACCCTAACTAGTTTTTGGCAAATAACTCTACATCTTCTTGTAATAAATTATTGATTTTCTTGTCACTATCAAAAACTTTCTAGTTAGATTCATTATTAGGTACTATAGGTCTAACTATCATCTTAACAAATTATCCTAAATTTATCACAACATTAACATGGAGGTTGTATTGATAGCCTACTATGGTGAGCTTATATGCATCAACATTTTACTTTCTTAACACAAATTGTATGTTTAAATTGTCAAAGATTTCAATGAGATCCTAGACTATTTTTTGATGCATTTTGGGCTCTCACTTGATTTACAACCAGATCATTGTCCCCAAACACTTGCAGCATTTTGATTCCCATTTTTATGCTAATTATAGGCCTGAATTAGTGCCTCATATCCAGCCACATTTGTTATGCAAATGAATTACAACCTATATGCATGAAATTATTTCTCCTTTTGAGGAGATATCATCACAATTCATATACCTACACCATTTCTAGTTTTATATCCATAAAAAAATAGCTTCCATGTGCCCTCAAGATCTACTTGAATTTTCATGAGGTTTAGCAAGGTAGATCCCTCTTCAAGGATGTAGTAGTTTCCTAATTTTATTTCCTCTATATAATCACATGGATAAAATCCATAATTCTCATTATCCCAATCATCTAATGTTATATCTGGGACCTCCTCTAAGGGTGTGGTAGTCTCATGCATGACTAAACTATCTTTAAGATCATGCATTGTATAGTTTATATCAATGCTATTGGGTGAATATGGTTTTATATGATCTCTAAAAATGGGCTTAGCCTTGATAGTTACCTTGGTCCCATACTTAGTCCTTAACAACATGTGTGACCATTAAAAAGATAAGTACCCACCCACTTTTGGAGTGAAGTCCCTTGAAAGATAGATGGTGAAAAAGGGAGGCATATTTATAAAAAATATGCCTTGGGTGATGGATAGGCTGGGACATGCATGAAATGTAAGCTTTAAGCATTTAATAACCCTTATGGTCTTTAAATTTGTTCCATCTAGATGAATAAATCCTTTTTCACTTAGGGTGTACTCTATACCTAGAATGTCAGCTAACATTTTGGGCATGACTGAGCTACTTGCACCTGAATCAATCATATAATTATGGACAAGGTGATTACCTATGATCAAAGAGATATAAAATGGTGATAACTTGTTGCTTTTACTAGGTTTTCCTTCTTTTGGTTGACACAAATTGGTGGAATTAGATTGAGAGATATTTTTTGGTTCACGAGGATGGAAGCTTTTCAATGCTTCTTGTAGCAAAAACCTTTAAGAAGGAATAGACAAGGATCATCACCTAATCATGTTCAAGCTTATTCTTTTCATCTATTCCATTATGTTTAAGGGTAATTGAGTTTCATATGTCTAAAACTTTGAGATAACAACCTCCTTTCTAGTGTGTTGATTGGCTTGAGGCTAACTCTTCTTTTGAAGAGGATAATTTGTTTAATCTTGGGTGGGAATAAGATTCACCTTCTCTTTCACAACCTCTTGTGGAATTTGTGAAGTGGAGGCTTGGCCTACTGAAGAATTCTTCTCACTTTCCATTGCTCTTCATTTAAACCTAGTGTTATAATCCACTATAATACTGACTACATGTGTTACTTGGATTTGATTTATGCTAATGAAGACATTTTCCAACCAATTCACCAAGGTAGCTTCATCTTCCTATGTTTGTGCCTCTTCATGAACTTCATTATTTTTTGAAGTTGATTCTTTTTAATGTTCATGAGGGTATGATATACTTTACACCATAAAATCTTGATTCAACACTTGATTTACATAGGTGGCCTAATTACGTGGTAGATTGTAAGGGAAAAACCACTCATAATCCTGGACTAAATTATTTTATATAGTGACAAGCAATCTTGAGGTGCTATCAATATTAGCATTTTGGGTATTATATAGTATAGATTAAGTGAGATTACCTTAGGTTTACGCACCATTGTGATAATGCTATCTAGAATGCTAATAATGTCAATTAAATGGTTGGTACATTATAGGATGTTGGGATTTATACCTATTTATGGTTACTAGATCATTCCTAAAACTTGAAAAAAGTTTTTTAACTTCATATTGTTCACCATAGGGAGCAACATAAGTAGTTTGTGGGTCACTGCAATGGGAATAGGTGCCAATGAAGGTTGAGCAATAGGCTGGTTGGGTGGTGGCTCTTGAAAAAGAGGCATGGGAGGCATAGGAGTAATTTTTCTAGCCTAAATTAGGCAATTCTAAACCCTCACATTAATATCATATGCATCAAGGAGTATCACTCCACTCATAGACTGAACCATTATAATAATATCACTATTTAGAGCCCGTAAATAATATTAAATGTAGTGTTTGGGAATGGTTTAAATGAGGGTTAGATCCTATCCTAGACTCTTTAGAATATAAAATTAAAATCAACCATCATCTCATGTGGGTCTCTCTAAATGGTGGTAAGTTGTTCCATCATAGATAAATGGTCACTCTTGTCTTTAAATTTCTTACACAATTGCTCTACTAGTTCATCCCAACTATGAATGGTATTGGGTTTCTTAATTATGTACCATTGGAAGGATTTTCCTTTTAGAGGAGAGGCAAGTAGCTTGACTGCTACATTATCGTTAGTGACATTATGGATACAAAAAAATATTGGAAATATCTTGTATGTGTGTTATAGGGGTGATTGTATTCTTACTAGTAAAATATGATAGGATTTTAAGTGATGAAACTTGAATATCAACATACCAAGCTAGAGCTAGAGGGTTTCCTCCATTAAAGGGCACAAAAAGATGGTTTATTTTGGAAGCCATGAAGGGAATAAGAAATACCCTTCCCCTAGGTTGGGGGAATCTACCAAAATGAGGGGTAGACTAAGTTCTAGGAGGTGTTTGAGTGACTCTCCTAGCTAGATATGGGGATACTCTAGCTCTTCTTATTCTAGAAGATGTAAAAATTTTAATAAAATGAAAATCAAACCCTATTAAATATGATCTCATTTGTCTTAGAATATAGATGAGATATTGATCTTTATAAACCATGTATGTTTGGAATTGTCAGGTGTTATGTAAAGTGTCTTCAACACTACTCACCAAGAATAACACCAAACTCTTGGTTAAATCTTTGATTACATCCAACCAGGTGTGAAATAAAATATTGTCATATGAACCATGCACCCTATAAATTGGAATGATTAGTTCATTAGAACATTGGAAACATCCCCAAGGTTGTGGGACCCTTACACTCCTTAGGATGGACATATGAAGAAGGCCAAATTTTGTATAATCTAAATACTCCTAATTTAAGATCATCATATAGGCCTAAAAGAGTTGAAAGGAAATCCACAACTAATATTAATTTTAAATTATTTTGAGGGGGAAAGGGAGAGAGGGAGTTGCTGAAATATAAAATGGTGATGCACTAAGACTAGATACAACTACTCTACAAGATTTGAAGAACACACTATAAATTGTAGAGAGCAAGCAAATATCACACATAATATAACATGGATGCTTCAATTACATAAGTTTTCTATACAAATTCATGGTAACATAGCGTAGCACTAAAAGGTATGATAGATGATCCATGGATAATGCATACACAGACCTGAATACACATAAAATACAACCTACAAATTAATTCTAAGATCTACATATAAATATTATGGATGGATGAATATGAAAGGGATGAAGATCATCCATATACAAAGATAAAAAAACATAAAATGCACATGAAATACAAGAAGAATGAATGGAGGTGAACTCAATTCTCATTAAAATACAAGATTCAGGGAGTAAAGGGATCATGAAGGGAAATTTTTGGTGGCATTACTATGCCTAAAAATGTTGACCCTTTTAAAATGTAAGACCCAAGATTTTATAAGAAATAGGAAGCCCACAGGTCATTGATTAAAATATAGAATAAAATTAAAGGAGTTAAATGAAAATCAAAGATTGGGACACATGATATTTATGCCAATCAAATAGGAATGGATCAAAATCAATTAGAATTATGATTGCATCCTCAAAGTATGGTGGTGATTGCCTTGATCTTGCATCTATCATCTTATCTTCTTTCTCTTATTGGTTATGTAGAAACCAATATTTAATCGCTCAACTGTTATATCTAAATCTGGACACTTCATGCATAGGGATGCTACTAGAGATCTCTTGGGATTATTTGTCTTTGGATATTTTACTTAATTTTACCATTTTTTCCTTCAATGATACCCTCTATAGATTTTTATGCCATCTATAATATTTAAGGATCTTCTTTATTTTGTATGCTTTTTAATTAATCCCAATTTGCATGCCATACTTTGGTGGCTACTAGTATTCAATTTTGCATTGAATTCCATCATTTATGATCATTTCTAGGTAAGAAAATGATCTACACTTGATTCAATGAGTTGAGATGGATATGTAGTCAATCCTCAGCCTTTAATAGTTTTGAAAACCTAATAGGACATCAAATTTAGGCTCATGACCTATTAGATACATATTAAATGTGTCCTTAGTGCTGGTGAGTCCCTGCCATGTGGCTCCTACTCATTCTTGCATTACTTGGTGTCCCTGTTATTTGCTAACTTGGTCATCACTTCCCTTACTATTTGTAACTTGTGCACTTGGGGCTTGCCACCTCCACATGGTAGGCCATCATTGGTACTCATTTTTTTTAGGGTCTAATAGGAGGGTTATATCTTTATGGCTCCTCATTAGTTAGTTTCCTGCCAGTGTTAATTTGCACTTATCAATCCAAGGGAAATTTAGGATAACAATTTTTCACATGGCATTCTCTAATTAGACTAGAGGTTTGGTTATTTTGACACCCATATTGGCTTATTTATATCAATACAAAGTAAGATTATACCACATGGCATAATCCCACTTACCCTCTTTCCTAGAGATTTGACATGTTGGGATTATACAAACCACCCCAGGGTTGTGAAGTAGGTAGGATTTTTCCATGTGGCATCATCTCACTATCCCACTTACCTAGGGACTTCAACATTATACTAACATCTTCAGTATGCTGGGTCACTGGGATTTAGACACAAGGAAACATCCAAATAACCCCCTAATTTTGCACTTTATTGATGTCATTTCCCTCTACATAACTTTGAAAAAAATGACTAAATCCTAAAAACTTTCGAACAAGCCTTAGTAGAAGGACACGTGTCACCAGGAAAAATTCTTAAATAATTGACTATATGCCAAGATGATTTTAAAAGGAGATGGGCTTGATATAACCTTTGAATGACTACCACATAGTGATAGGAGGCTTGGACTAGAGTCCTAACACACTAATAACATGAGAACCTATTAAGACGTTGCCTCGGGCCTTCCAATTTTAACATAGTTTCCCCTAAAACATGTCACCATAAAAAATATTGAAATTAACTAAGTAATTTTATGATTATTACTATTCAAATCCTATAGGATTTGAGAGTAATATGTGTTTATTAGGAATTTTGATAAAAAAGGCTGATATCTTGAACTTTTGATAAGTAAAAGAATTAGCCATTTTCATGAATTATGATTGGACTGTAGACACCGCAAACGTGTCTGCACCTTGGTTCTCCCCCTCATCCACCTCAAACCCCTATCCTAACCCTTGGCCTCCATTTGATTAAAATAACCTAAGTATTTTAATCAAGTGGCCCCCTTTCCACCCTACCCTTGCCACCTTGGATCCTCCCTTGAATCCCTCCACCTTCCCCCTAGCATTTATTAGGCCAAATCTCTTCATTATCTCCCCCCACACCCATTTTGGCATCCTCGTGACCGTTCTTCCCATAACCCCTCGCCCGGCGGCGTGCAAGAATGGGCAGAGGCTATTTTTAGCCTCTGTCCCCATCCTGCGACCGCCGACGTCGACGACCCTTCGGCCGACGTTGGCGAAACTGCCGGCGTCGGCAGCCTTCATTATCCCTTTCTGCATCCGTTGCAGCCCCTGGACCCTTGAGCTCACAAACAGAATCCTCTTGGCGCTTTGGCTTTCGTCTCTCCTCTGTCTTGACCTCGTGCAACAACAGCAACAGGTGCAAAGGCTCTGGATCAGGATTTTCTTCTTGCAACAAGTCTTCCGTGGCTCCAACAACAGCTCCTCCTTTTTTCAATCAGCAAGCCCAAGGTAAGCAAAATTTGGTGTTTCATTTTATTTCATTTATTTAGTTTTTAGTCATCTATCCTATCTATTGTCTTCTACTCCCTCTGTTCTTCCCCCTGAGAGGCTGCAAAGCCTTCTCAGGTCCTGTCCTCTGTGTCTCTTCCTCTTCCCCATCCCCCTGTCAACAAAGACCTTGCATAAGGCACCCAACCAGAACCAGACCACTCCCCAGTCCATTCAAATTTGTCCCCGTTCACGAACCAGACCCGTCCACAGTCCAAAAAGCAACTCAGACCCGACTACAGGCCACAACCCCGACCGACGCCGGTCACTTCCCCCACCGACGTCGGTAGGATAGCCGACGCCGGCAGATCAGCTAACCGACGCCGGCGACATTTCTGACCTCGGCGACTGTCTTCAGCCCAACAGCTCCTTCAGGTAATCATTTTGGTCTTTTCTTTCCTTTCTAATTTCTTTGTCACTTCTGTATTCTGGCATTCTGTCTTTTTATCAGTCACTTATCTCATCAAAACAGTGGGTTGACCTCCCTTAAGGAAGTTTTCACACTTCCGGGAACAAGCTTTTGCTTGGCAACCCACCGCCTATCCATCTAACATTTTCTTGTCCAAGTTTCCTTTTTTCTTACAGGTGTCATTCCTCCACAGCCAAAGAGGAGTGCTCACAAGCGTCTAGATTTACGGTGCGCAATCTTTAGTCCAGGTACTTCCCAAGCCTTGTCCATTATTCTTTTTAGTTTCTTCTTTCTCTTATGATCTGAAAAGTGAAATTTTGAGTAGAAACATCTCTGGCACGCCCGGTGGGACCCTAGGTTCCTCCTGGGTTCCTTTTCTTTTTCATTCATTTAGGAGCATTAGGTTCTTACCTTTTCTCTTCCTTCTTTTCTTCTCAATGACACTATAAGCAGGACTAAAACGAATCTTTCTTCCTTGCATTCTAGACTAGTCTAAACGTCATACTCTCAACCCTTTCTCAAACTTGTCTTCATAACAAACATCACATTTCGACTTGGGCATTAAAACGTATTGCACTTTCATTTCTGCTTGTGCTTGCATTAGTCCACATCTAGTAACTTAGACGCATATTGAATAAACCGTAGACACTTGATGTTACACTACCTGACCACATGCACTAAAACGAACATAAAACTTACCTGAGACAAGGCCCGACTGGGATTTCATCCCCCAGCGGATACCTTACCCGTCCTGGTGACCCTACTTGGATTTCATCACCAAGGGGGAAGCCCACTCCGTTCTCTGGTGGAGTCTAAACTCTAGGCGAGGTATATCTTGGCTAAGCGAGACCAGCTAACCACTGGAATCGTGAAGTGAGGGGAGCTTGCTCCTTAGCACCAGGCCACGTACCAGACCCTAACACAGATCTTTGAGCACCTAAAACAACACCTGAAACCATATTTAGACCGCCTTCTTCTAGGACCCATTTTTCAGCCAATTTCCCTAAACATTCATCTAAGGCATAAGCCACGATTTCTAAGGTTAATTCCTAGGATTTATCGCTTAGGCTTGTCTGTCTTTCTCTGTTTTCCTCTTCTCATCTGTTTGTTTGAGTGAGTGAGGATGCTTTCTTCATTGTTTTCCAAGAACCTTTTGGTTCTCTGGAAGACACAGTCACCGACATCGGTTCTGCCACCGACGTCGGCTTTCCCCCTGTCACCGGCATCGGTTCTGCTACCGACGTCGGCTTCATCTGTTACCGGCATCGGCTATCTGACCGACGTCGGCCACATTTGTTACCGACATCGGTTTTTAAACCGACGTCAGTCTCTGTCACTGTCCTTTTTTTAAAAAAAACTAGCAACCTGAAACCTGTCCCTTCTCTGTCAAAGACTCCATCCTGGTCTTCTGAAACTGAGCAACACAGTTCCTGAGACCTGAACCTTCTTTGCCTTGCATGGTTTTGACTCGTAGCCAAGCCAAGGCTCTTATCGACCACGCCAGCCGTCAACCACTTCCGTCCACCCCATCCGTGACCAAGCCTACAATGGAGTTCAACTCGGAGACCGAAAGAACTCCTGCCCGTCCAACCCCACCGCAGACTCCCATTGTCCAAGAAGGGGACCAAGATTTCAAGCGATTCTTGGACCTCAACGTCAAGGCCTTGCAACACTATCTCGCGCATAGCCGAACGCGGGACTCCTTGGGCAATCCAATCTATGGAATGCCAACCTCCCTTGTCGCGACTACGGCTGTATCAACAGCATCCGTAGTTCAACCTTCAGACACTCAAGCCATCACTTTGACCACTGACTAGACTTTGACCAATCCTCTAGGTGTGGCCTCTCCCTCTATCATTGGGCCCACTTCCACCGGGGTTCCGGCCCCTTGTTAACCCCAACCCGCTCAACCGCTATCCACTCCTTTTTAAAACCTTGTCATCTCTATCCCGCCTACCCTGGCCCCTATCAACACCAGGGTGGCTTCTTACCCCTTGGCCCCCGTTACCACAGTCCAACCTCTCGTGGCAACAACGGGCCCAGTTATGTCTTCTAACCAACCACCTTTAGCCTTCACCTCTGCCCCTGCGATCAGTCATCCGTATATTGTACAACTGACTATGTCGCACACCTCCTCTAGCCTCTTCCAAGCGCCCTACAACTTAGGGGGCGCACAACCCGTCAATCCGTCGACAGACATCATCAAAATGCTGATGGACAAGATGACCAGTCTTGAGACCTCTGTTTCCGGCTCGCGCAACACTCTTTCATACGAGCAGATCTGCAACGAACCCATCCATCCTTCTATCCCAATCAGACCATATCCTAGCCAGTGGGAGCTTCCAAAGTTTTCTCGCTTTCAAAACAAGGAAGACCCACAACAACACTTGCGGGCATTCAGACATGCCTGCTACCTCATTGGCCATGACGATGTGTTACTCTTACGCACATTTCCTATGTCTCTCTCGGGTGCTGCACTTGACTGGTACAGCTCCCTTCCTAGCCATTCTCTCTTCTCATTCACACAATTGGCTCAGCTCTTCCTCGATCACTTTTCCATCAACATAACCAAGAAGGTCTCAATCACGGACCTCTATTCTATTCGGCAATTCGAGGACGAGTCCATAGCCGACTTCGTTGCTCGATGGAGAGGCCTTATCAATCAACTCTCCTTTTCCTTACCCCAGGCCGAGCTTATTGAACTCTTTTCCCAAGCTTGTGCCAGACATATCTCTTCCACCCTGAGGGTTCAAACCTTCTGCACTTTTGACGAGGCCTTCACGATGGCCCACAAACTTGAGTTGCGTGCCATCGAGGAGAATAAGGTCAAGTTGCAGAGTAAGAATCCCAGCTCTAAGACCAATGACTCTTCTTCTGCTAAGCCATCATCATCCAATTCTAAATCCAAGGCTTCAGCTAATGCCGTGGTTGTCAGACCTTCATCTTCTTCGTCCAATCAGCCTGAGCCATCTACATCTCAGAGCGCTACTCGGCAATTCCAGCAAAGATACGTGCAGCGACGATATACTCCTCTTGGAGAATCATATGCGTCTGTGCTGGAAAAGCTTCTTAAACAGGGGGTCCTCAATCTCCCTCAAGCCCGACCTCCTCCGCAATTTGATCTCTCACACGCCATCCCCGCGTGGTATAGGGAGCAAGACTTCTGCAGCTTCCACCGTGTTAAGGGCCATGACACGGAGAACTGCAAGACCTTTAAGAACATAATACAAGACATGCTTGAAAAGGGGGATCTCATCTTAGACAATCCAAATGCACCCCCTAATCAGGCCATTGACATCTTTAAACAACCTTTCCCTAATCATCCGCCAACTCAGAACAATGTCCAGACCTTAATTGACGACAATCATGAGCACAATATTCAAACAGTCAATACGGTCTCTCCTTTTGTCCCCAATCAACCTCTTGAGGTTAGTCCATCAATCAGTCCGTCACATGTGGGCGAGCCTCTCTCCCCGGCTAGTTCTCCATTGACCTCTCTCATCCTGGAGGATGCCTCGGCCTTACCAGCACCACCGGTCTCGCCATCCTCCTTTCTGCAGCCTATGGAGGACCCGACCCTTCCTACTCCTCAGCTGCAAGTGGAGGGCACCGTCATCCCTGCCCCTTACTCGCTGGAGGAGCCTCACTCCCCGGTTTCTTCTCCACCCAGGGAAGAACCTGTCTCCCCTTCGTCTTCATCTAGATCTATCATGACTTCACCACACCATGCGTCTAAGACCACTACACCCATCTCGTCTTCAACCTCGCAACCATCAACATCTTCCTCTCAGCCATTTTCCCGGTTAGTGGAGAAGATCGAACTTCTCCCTCCGAGGAAAGTGATGCCTCAGGTGTTGTGGGAGCGTCTTAAAGCCCTTCAACATACCCGCGCCCTCTCATCACATGCCGCTAATCCTCCTAAGACAGAATCTCGTCAGACTCTTGACAAAGACCAGACTCTCAAACCTCAACCAAACCCGCCCAAACCAAAGCCTGCATCTATCTCATCTAAACCCATCAAGTCATTTGGCGTTCATCCTATCTCCACCCTCACTCACTCGCAAGTGAAGGTGGACCTAGGCCAGACCTCGACCAGTAGTAGTCTTCCAACCAAGGCGAAGAAGACTGCCAGACCACAGAAACGAACGTCTCCTTCCCCGTCACCATTGCCATCTATTTTGGGCCCCCATCCTTCGACCTTGGCTAGCATCCTTCCCACTCCGGCCTTCAACCAAAACTCGTTGCCTCCTTTGCTTCCTCTGCCTATCTCCAGTCGTCCCTCTCCTAAAAAGGAGGTATCAATCACCAAGAAAGAGCCGTCTCCATCTATCACCGCACCATCAACCCATAAGGTGGTACGGAAACCTCTTCTAACCTCTCCTAAGCAAAAGTCACCAACCTCGCGCATATCAAATAGCACGGACCCTCTATTGGGCTCCTACTCGTTGATATTGCGCCGGCTTCTCCAGACTTCTGACATAACCCTTCCGCCCATCAAGCCTTTCCAACCTCTCGGGTCCAAGCCCTCCTGGTTCGACGATACGAAAATTTGCTTATATCATCGTACACCAGGACACGACACCGAGACTTGTTGTGCCCTCAAGGCCGTCATTCGCCGCCACATGGAGAAAGACACTCTTCTCCTTGAGGACACTCTTGACCAGACCCCGACTCCTTCCTGTCCAACCTCTTCAAACACGTCAACATCTCACCGGCAAGACATGACCCCTTCCTCGCCTCCCATTTTTGAAATCAATGCTATCCGTATAACCACTAGGTCGCAAAAGGACAAGGCCAAAGAAAAAGCTGCCATTCCTTGGACCTATCCCTTCGTCAAGCCACCCCTTGCGCCCAAGCCTAAAATTTCTATCCTTGGCGCGTCCCAACCTTCTTCATCTTCCTCTTCTGGGCCAATTCACGACTCCATGCTGAAGCAGCTTCACCAGACACCTGTGAAGATGTCTCTTTATGACCTTGTCCAAACCTCACCTCAGCACCGTCAAGCCCTTATCCAAGCCTTGCAGGCAGCGGAGGTCCAACCCGAGGACCCCCAACCACTCGCTGCCCTCATCCATTCTTTATCTCCTGTCGCCTCCATCACATTCAGCGATTCTGAGATTCCCACATCTAACACGGAAGATCAGGACGCCGCCCTCTTCATCACTGCCTATGTTGATCGGACACGCATTAAACGCGTTATGATCGACGGCGGCGCTAGCATCAACATAATCTCTACCCACGCCTTTGATCAGTTGGCTCTTCCCAAGAACTGCGTCTCCAAAACTGACGTGATCTTACGCTCTTTCAACGACACCACCGCCACGACCATTGGCATAGTCATCCTTCACATTCGCATTGGCCCACGCACAGTCCCGGAGCTCTTCTATATCATTGAAGGAGAGTTTCAATACAACCTTCTACTGGGCCGACCTTGGATCCGTGCCATGGCCTGTATACCCTCCACCCTGCACCGTTGTGTGAAGTTCGAACATGACGGGCAAGTCCACACCATCCTCGCTGACCCTTCACCCTTCAAGACTTGCAACACCACCTACCGTCCTAACGATGTCCTCATTCCCATCAAGTCGTCAACTCCGGCACCGCCTCCATCTGCGGAAGCTTCGACCAGTTCGCAATCGGCGGTTGCCCTCACCCCTCCTCTTCAAGTGCCGACCAAAGACCCCATGGAAGACATCTTCCAATGATTATCGCTTGGGGAATATCGCTTGTTGACCCTCGACATGTTCCAAACTCCGCAAGAGTATGGACGCCTTCACCTCAGTCCTAATTATGACCATTGGATCGGGACGGTTGTACCTTATGGTCCTCCTCCCTTCTGAACCAACTTTGTCTATGGGGGGCTTAATCAAGCTCCTACCAATGGCACTTCCCTCTCTTCACCCCAACCTTTCACATCTGATTTCTTGTTTCTTGGCAACCCCGCCTTTGCACACACTTACCTTCACAGGTGTGCATGGAAGGGTTTTGGTTTCGAACGTTATGAGCAGGGCTCCCATCAGCCCATCGAGCCGCTCAATGATCACGATGCCAAGAAACAGTATGGCCTGGGATATCATGACCCCACTCAGGCTCCTTCCGACCTTTGTCCCGAACCAACCATTGACCAATCTCTTCCAAACTCGCCCATTTCTCCTTCGTCACCTACGGAGTCGGTGGTTTCCATCCCTCCTAGTTTTTTTTCCATAAACACCATCCGCCTGGAACCCCTGACCTATCACCTCAATGGGGTGCCCAGGTCTCTCCCTCTCATCTTTCCTAGCATGGTAGAGGATGAGTCGGCAACCATTCACACTGTCCACTGCGTTGACGATGATGCCATCCTTTCCTACATGGGTGCCGATGACTCTTTCGTCCAACATTTCCTCCCTTCCGAGACCCAGGTTATGTTAAATGAATCCACCATTGACATCAACCTCCCTTCTTCTTCCGATGTTCCTCACGTCTTAAAGATTGGCCAATCTTTAGACGCTCAGGAGCAGCTTGACTACGCCCAATTCCTTTCCAACCATAGTAAGGCCTTTGCCTGGACTTACAGCGACATGCCTGGCATCGACCCCACCATTGCTACCCATAACATTGTCACCAAACCAGAGGCTAAGCCTGTTAGGCAGAAGCTTCGAAAGATGCATCCTCGCATTGCGCTTCTTGTCAAAGAGGAGCTTCAATGCCTTCTTTCTATCTCCTTCATCCAACCCATCGATTATCCACAGTGGGTCTCTAACATCGTCCCAGTTACTAAAGCAACTGGGGGGATCCGGATCTGCACGGACTATCGCGACCTTAACCTAGCCTGTCCCAAAGACGACTTTCCTCTTCCTAACATTGACCAGCTTGTTGATCTCACGGCCGGCCACGAGATGCTATCTCTCATGGACAGGTTTTCAGGATACAATCAAATCCTGATCGCACCGGAAGACCAGCACAAGACTACCTTTATCACCCCATGGGGGACTTTTTGCTATCGAGTCATGCCTTTCGGCCTGAAAAATGCTGGTGCCACATATCAGCGTGCCGTGACCTACATTTTCCACGATCTCCTCCACAAAATCATGGAGGACTATGTGGATGACCTTCTCGGCAAGTCCAAACTTCACCGCGACCACTTGACCATTCTCACAATCATCTTCTCTCGCCTTCTTCAATACAATGTCCGCCTCAACCCCAAGAAGTGTGTCTTTGGGGTCCTCTCAGGCAAACTTCTCGGCTTCATCATTTCCTTCCGTGGTATCGAGATAGATCCCGCCAAGATCCGCGCTATCCTCGAAATGCCACCCCCGACCAATCTCAAGCAGCTTCGCAGTCTACAAGGGAAGCTCCAGTCCATTCGCCGTTTCATCTCGCAGCTTTCAGACCGCTGCCAACCTTTCCATCACCTCCTTAAGAAGGACGTCTCCTTTAAATGGGATAAGGGCTGTCAAGAGGCTTTTGAAGCCCTCAAAGGCTATCTGGTCTCTCCACCAGTCCTCATTCCACCTAAGGACGACCAACCCTTCTACCTTTACATCTCTGCTACCAACCATTCGTTAGGTGCCATGATCGCGCACCGAGACGAGCATCATCGTGAGCAAGCGGTTTACTACATCAGTCAAACACTGGTCGACTATGAAACTCGGTATACTCATACCGAGAAGCTCTGTTTGGCATTAGTCTTTTCCGCTACCAAGCTCCGCCACTATCTTCTCAACCACAAAACCTTTGTCATCACTCACACCGACCCTCTCAAGTACATGCACTCCAAGCCATATCAGAATCAACGTATGGCTCGGTGGCTCATGCTGCTTGCTGAGTTTGACTTTGAATTCATCCAACAAAAATCTATCAAGGGGCAAACCATCACTGACCAACTGGCAGATGCCCCTCTTCCCGACAACCAACCTTCGCACTGTGAGTTCCCTGACGAGTCTATCGCTACCCTTTCCACCGATGACACCGTCTACCAAATGACTATGTTCTTTGACGGCTCTAAATGTCAACACAGTGGGGGTGCGGGCGTCATCCTCATCCCACTCGAAGGGGAGCCCATGCCTCTATCTTTCAAGCTTGACTTTGATTGTACCAATAATATGGCCGAATACGAGGCCTTAATTTTGGGACTTCAGACTGCCCTTTCTCTCCACATCAAGTCTATCAACATCTTCGGCGACTCGCAGCTCGTCGTTAATCAAGTTAACGGTTCATATCTTTGTAAAAATGAAGTTTTACAGAGGTATAAGAATCGTGCTGACCTTCTTTTGGCATCTTTCGACCATTACCTCTTGCAGACTGTTCCACGCTCTACGAACAAGTTTGCCGACACCATGGCTTCTCTTGCTTCGCATATCCTATCTTCATCATCATCATCCCACCTTTTTGTCACAGTGCATCGTGTACCTTTGCCTTCATACATCTCTCCTCACATCGACCATATCAACGCTGTCAATTCTAGCCCACAAGATGACTGGTATAAGCAACTTGTGGACTACTTGTCTCTTTCTGTCACTCCTCCCAACCTCTCTAGCAATGCGCGGCGAGCTTTCATCAAGCGCACAGCTCGCTATACCATGCTAGGGGGTCTTCTCTATAAGCGAGGCTTCAACGGTCTCCTTCTTCGCTGTCTAACCGCCACTGAAGCTTCTCATGCCGTAAAGCAAGTCCACGACGGGATTTGTGGTGGACACTTCAGTGGAAACTCGGTTGCCAAGCGCATCCTTCGCCTGGGTTATTATTGGCCCACCCTTCATCAAGACTGTAGCGATTATGTTCGGCGTTGCATCAAGTGTCAGCAGCACTCTAACCTGCTTCATCTCCCCAGCCACGCCTTGCAAGTCGCTCAGGATTTTTGGCCTTTCTCTCAGTGGGGCTTGGATCTCATCGGTGAGATCAACCCTCACTCGTCTCTTCGTCATCAGTCCATCATCACTGCCACTGAGTATTTCACCAAGTGGGTGGAAGCCATTCCTCTTATCTCCACAAAAGCCGACAAAATTGTCGACTTCATCAGCAGCCACATCATCTGTCATTTCGGTGTCCCTCACAAAATCATCACCGACAATGGCAAGTCCTTCAAAAACAAGACTGTCCAAAAACTATGCGACTCATTTGGCATCAAACTCAGCTTTTCTTCGCCTTACTACCCACAAGCAAATGGGCAGGCCGAGGCTTCCAACAAAATTCTCACCAAAATTCTCATGAAGGTGGTCGACGATATAGGAAGGGATTGGCACGTTCATATTCGCTTCGCTTTGTGGGCCTACCGCACTAGCATCCGAACCTCTACGGGTGCTACTCCCTTCTCTCTTGTGTATGGAACAGAGGCTGTCTTACCTCTCGAAGTACAGATCCCGTCTCTCTGCATCTCCCTGCATGACATTCTCTCCAACGACGACTTTCATCAAGATCGCTTAGCTCAACTTGAGTTACTCGACGAGCGCCGTCTTGCTGCCCTTAATCATCTCCATGTCTACCAAAGTCGTATAAAGCGGGCCTACGACAAAAATCTGTGAGAATGAGATTTCAACATCGGAGACCTCATCCTCAAAGAGAATCAGCACGTGACCAATATGGAGCGAAGTAAACGAGGCAAATTTGCCCCCAATTGGCTTGGACCTTTTATCATCACGCACAAGTATGGGTCAGGGACTTATCGTCTGTCTTCCCTCGACGAATGGCCAGAACCTGAGCCTCTTAATGCGTTGCATCTTCGACCATTCTTCTGTTAGTCGAGTACTCGTATGCTTGACACGTAACTTGAGCTCGTCCCTTGAGCAATCCTCATCCTCTTAATTCTCATCCCTTTCAACCCTATTCCCCTTTAACAAGTCCTCTACGAACCTTTTATGATGCATGGATGCTTTGTCCTAATAAAAGGGGCATCCTTGAGCTTCTTCAGTCTTATCCGTGACTCTCATTTCTATCAATATATACAAATCAAGATGTCAAAACATATCCATGGTCACTATATCACGTCAAAATCAAAAAGACAGACTGATCCCTCGAAGGACAGCTGTACTGTCATTGCTGTATTACTAGACTGATCCCTTGAAGGACAGCTAGGCCAACTTTTCAAACATTATATCAAGCAAAAATATAGACCACTCCCTCGAAGGATGGCTATGACTACTCTTGCTACAAACAGCAATTTTTCTTAGAAGCTTCCCGCATTGATCAGCTTCGCAACATGACCATTACATCAAATGACATCTCTATGTAGGCTTCCCGCATCGATCAGCCTGCACCAAAAAAAAAAAAAGTCACGGACATTGGCTTGTAGTTGTCTCAGGGTCTCCTATAAAAGGGGCAAGGTTATTCCTGCTCTTAAACTGGGTTACCCTATCTTCCTCCTATCACCTGCTCAAGGGACTTCGAGCTCACTTTAATGTCAAAGTGATTCGATTACCGTTCTAACTCAACACTGGTCAACGACGTAATGCATGAACGGGGCTTTGGTTCTAACAACCCCTATCTATGCTTCCTTTCTGGTCCTTGTCAATGAAAGAGCGATTTGCCTTTCATCTTTTCTCTACGCTTTGGCCACATCAATTGTCGACTCATCTCAAACCCAGCCATTTTCATCATCTTCAGCTGACACCAACCTCGACATTTCATATAGTTTCTATGAACACCAATACACATGGAAACTACCAACCAGACCCAATTTATGTTAAGCATAAACCAATACTTGCTGAAGCATAAATAGACCTTCATTCATTTTTAACATACATCCATCGCGACTATGGAAACTTGCTAGGGATGAAAGACTCTCGACCAATTCTACAGAATACACCATCTGTAGCATCATTTTATCCTCATCTTAGCCTCATCATTTCGACGCTTGACCACATCCAATCATCGACCAATCTTCTCAATTCGTCCGAACTACATTGGTCTGAGGCCCTATGACCAGGGCTATGTAGGCAGCACTCAGATACCACATCTTCTGAGGTTAGCTCGACCACCCCCTTTTGTTCATCTCTATGATGGACAAACCTTCTCTTCTTTGGCTCTTATCACGCCTCATCATCGACTTTGACCAAGACCAATCAATCCCTCTGACCCTTCCTCCCTTTTAGGGAGAACTACATCGGCCTAAGGCCCCTACGACAGGGGCTATGTAGGCAGCACTTAGTTGACATGGGGTCTTCTGGGGTTAGCTCGGCTGCATCCTTTCGTCCATCCATCCTCTTGACTAATGACCATTGGAGATCATGCGTATCTCCTTCGACTACTTCCAAGCCAATGTTGCCTTGGTTGTTTTTGCGTGTGTGCTACCTCGCGGCTGGTTAGCAGAATTGTCTACAGACTATTTTTGACCCTTCGCAAGTATAGGATCGCGAGCCAGTTGATCCCTACTACTTGTGGCTTTTTCATGTTTCTGGGAGCACTTCCTGAGCCCTGGATACCTGGGACACGACGACCATTTGGAGCTTCAGCTTAGATTGAGTGACCCGATCAGCAGATGACTAAATGCTGGGGCCCGGTTACTTCAATTTTGGCACTCCTTGACCCTCGACATGCGACAATTTGACCTGACCCTCTCGTGAAGTGGACTACGCGCAATCACGACTATGGCAGCATTTTCACTCACTCTCTTCTATCCATTTCTCTGTCAAATCGACACTCGATCTTCGGTTCCCTTCTCTCGACTATCGCTTTGAGGGGGAACACCTCATCCTTTTTCTGGGGCAACCAACTCCTATTTTTGTCTTGCAGTTCGTCTAGAACAACCAACAAGACAAAAAGGGGCAAATGTAGACACCGCAAATGTGTCTGCACCTTGGTTCTCCCCCTCGTCCACCTCAAACCCCTATCCTAACCCTTGGCCTCCATTTGATTAAAATAACCTAAGTATTTTAATCAAGTGGCCCC
Source organism: Torreya grandis (assembly GCA_037957365.1). Lineage (NCBI taxonomy): Eukaryota > Viridiplantae > Streptophyta > Pinopsida > Cupressales > Taxaceae > Torreya > Torreya grandis. The sequence goes on along the minus strand of JARHVA010001863.1, from coordinate 1,049,873 downwards.
CTTTCCACCCTACCCTTGCCACCTTGGATCCTCCCTTGAATCCCTCCACCTTCCCCCTAGCATTTATTAGGCCAAATCTCTTCATTATCTCCCCCCACGCCCATTTTGGCATCCTCGTGACCGTTCTTCCCATAACCCCTCGCCCGGCGGCGTGCAAGAATGGGCAGAGGCTATTTTTAGCCTCTGTCCCCATCCTGCGACCGCCGACGTCGGTGACCCTTCGGCCGATGTCGGCGAAACTGCCGGCGTCGGCAGCCTTCATTATCCCTTTCTGCATCTGTTGCAGCCCCTGGACCCTTGAGCTCACAAACAGAATCCTCTTGGTGCTTTGGCTTTCGTCTCTCCTCTGTCTTGACCTTGTGCAACAGTAGCAACAGGTGCAAAGGCTCTGGATCAGGATTTTCTTCTTGCAACAAGTCTTCCGTGGCTCCAACAACAGCTCCTCATTTTTTCAATCAGCAAGCCCAAGGTAAGCAAAATTTGGTGTTTCATTTTATTTCATTTATTTAGTTTTTAGTCATCTATCCTATCTATTGTCTTCTACTCCCTCTGTTCTTCCCCCTGAGAGGCTGCAAAGCCTTCTCAGGTCCTGTCCTCTGTGTCTCTTCCTCTTCCCCATCCCCCTGTCAACAAAGACCTTGCATAAGGCACCCAACCAGAACCAGACCACTCCCCAGTCCATTCAAATTTGTCCCCGTTCACAAACCAGACCCGTCCACAGTCCAGAAAGCAACTCAGACCTAACTATAGGCCACAACCTCGACCGACGCTGGTCACTTCCCCCACCGACGTCGGCAGGATAGCCGACGCCGGCAGATCAGCTAACCGACGCCGGCGACATTTCCGACCTCGGCGACTGTCTTCAGCCCAACAGCTCCTTCAGGTAATCATTTTGGTCTTTTCTTTCCTTTGTAATTTCTTTGTCACTTCTGTATTCTGGCATTCTGTCTTTTTATCAGTCACTTATCTCATCAAAACAGTGGGTTGACCTCCCTTAAGGAAGTTTTCACACTTCCGGGAACAAGCTTTTGCTTGGCAACCCACCGCCTATCCATCTAACATTTTCTTGTCCAAGTTTCCTTTTTTCTTGCAGGTGTCATTCCTCCACAGCCAAAGAGGAGTGCTCACAAGCGTTTGGATTTACGGTGCGCAATCTTTAGTCCAGGTACTTCCCAAGCCTTGTCCATTATTCTTTTTAGTTTCTTCTTTCTCTTATGATCTGAAAAGCAAAATTTTGAGTAGAAACATGGACTTTAGAAATCTTGCATACCTGCACCTAAATATCAAAGCTTGGAAATAATTTTGCTCCTCTATGGTGACCAAGAATTGTCAACACTTCCCTGGGAAATAACTCCTCTCAAGTGCACAATAAATCAAATGATTAAAAGAGGCTTCTTATGGCATAAAGGTGTGAACATAGGATTACAATAAGGGGAAATTAGTATGGTGTTAGTGAATGAAATCAAAATCCAAACAAAACACACTAATGTTAACACCTTTAGCCTATCTTAAGGGGGGAGCATAATAAAAAAACTAAATGAGAAACACAACTAGAATGCAAAATATAAATAAACCCTTCACCTTCCTTGGATGCTCCAAATAACTTATTGAAGTGGCTTGCTCGACTTGTGCTCAATGACTCTTCATCAAAGGAGTTTTTAGCTATCTCCTCTTCTCCTTGGCACCAATGGATTTATGATGGCTTTGGCTTAGCTCAATAATTGTGAATGATAACACTACATCAATGGCTTGAGAGATATTTTTAGCATTATAACTTTACACCAAGAGAGCTAAAAAATCAATAGGCAAGGCCTCATATTTATAGATTTTTCAAAATGATCAAAATGAACATTAACCATCCAACTAAAGATGAAGATGTGTGGAATCCATTCAATTTTGGAGGCCAAATTTAATAAATTCCCTCATAAATATTTGGGATATAGATTCATTAAAGAGACATGGAAGACATTAATGAGGTATGGGAGGGCTTGATCATATATTTTATGCATTTATGGCCTAAGGATGTCTTCCCAAGAAATGATGTCACTTGATGATGAAAAAAATCATAATCAATTTCCAAAAATAAATATTCAACAAGTTCCATGGAAAATTAAATTAAGCTCTTGATCCAAATTAATTATCCTTAAACATATCTATCTATTTTGGTGAAAATCTTGGCAATTGGTGCACAAACTAATCAAATTGGTTAGAATATCATATTATTGGCTCAAAATTTGACTCAATTAAAATTAGGATGTGATATTAGATGTGTTGGATCTGCTATCCCATTTAGGATGTTGTCAACACAAAATAATAAAGGCACATGTCTCATGCAAGAAATTTGGTAGAAAAGAGCAATCTAGAGCACCTAGGTGTGAAAATGTCATTTTAACTTGAAATGATCTGATCAAAGTTAGTTGTATCATAAATTTCATTACCTCATTTAAAGATACTTTGGCCAAAATCAAAACTTGTATATGATAGGTTCAAATCTTTTAATGTGTTTTGGTGTTTTAGACCAAATTGTGATGCTTTGATAGAAATTAGTCAAAATCTTGGTTGGAGGTTATTCATGGCTAGTTTTAAGTGTCTATAGTTTGCCCCTATTTGGTAATGCATTGCAAGCTATAAGCATAATAACATATTCTCAAATAATTAAAAGGTCATGTATGCTTGTAACTTCAATGACAATAGATGAGCTGCATAATGCCCCCTCAAGGGAATGGTTAGCACAAGTAGGTCAGAAAATGGTCCCTTGAAAGAAAGAAGTGAAATGAGGGAACACAATATATGAAGATGATGGGGTGAGAACATAATGGGTTTGAAAAAGTAGTCAAAATCACTGAGAATACAAGTGGGATAATGTATAGTGGTTTACCCAAAGGCATTTATAATCATTGTACCCTAATAGTGACAATGTGGTATGATAACACAATGATTTGACCAAAGGTGGTTATAATCATTAAGAAGATGGAGCTGCCCCAATTAGGATAGACAAACAAGATAACAACATGCCCTTTTTTGGGAAAAATAAAGTAATTTTTTTGAGAATACAATGATTTGCCCAAAGGATGTTATAATCATTGAAAAATGCAGGTGGGATGGTGTAAAATGATTTGCCCATAGGTGGTTAAAATCATTGGATCCCAATTATGGAAAACATGATTGATTAGATGATGATGGAAAATATGATGTGGGTAACTTTATACAAAGGATAAATATGAATTAGGATAACCTACTAGTAGGGAGATGCTCATCTGAACTAAACAAGGTTGAATTTTTTTATTGTGTAATTAATCTATTTAGGACATGATTGGGATGTTGGTGTCAAAGAGATGTTGATGCCTCTATTACTGAGTAAACTTTTTAAAACTAATTTTTGTTGTATCATTGTATAGTAGGCTTCATAATAGAACACCATGAGGATTGGACCAAAAGATGCATAATGACCGACACCTGGAATCTAATATTCAAGGGAAAATAATACACCAATGATAAAAACCATGATGGTAATGAAAATTTATGAATATGCATGGATTCAAGTATAAATGCACAAGGAATCACCCAATGAATGCACATAGATTTAATCAAGGCAACAATGTTAACAGTAAACAAATAGGCACACAAATAACAAACAAACAAACAATCAGAGAAATAAACAAAGAAACAAATAACAGTTAGTCCTAATGTTAATACAAAGAATAAGATGTAAACCTACATGATGAACATTTCCCCTATAAAATAGGTGATAAATTAATAAACAAACAAGATGGGGGAAAAATAAGAAAAGGAAGGGGGTGGCTGAGCTGTCTCCATATGCTCTAGGTAAGTGGACGCTACCTACATAGTTTCATGGATGTAATATCCAAAAAAAAACTTTAGGTCAAATGTAGTTCTCCTAAGAAATAAGAAAATGATAACTGATGGAAAATGAACATGATGGATGTGATATAAAAATATGAATGGTCTTGAAAAATGACAAGTGCATGGGAGAAAAGGCCAAAAAGGATGGGGAAACTAAATGACAAGTGATTTGCTTATAACTTAGTAAGGGCTCCTGGAATCCATAAGGCAAATAAGTGGTCAATGTATTTGGTTTTTTAAAACAATTTGACAAATGTTTTTGGAAATTTTGAGTATCTTAACTCAATGGATAATGATGAGATACTAAATGATTCAAGCTCACAAAATAGTGAGAGTGTGGCTTAGGTTGCTCACAAAATGGTGAGAGTGTGGCTTAGGGTGACTATGTTGACCTCAAAAAGTATCAAGCACTAGCTACATAGTCCCAAGATGAGACCTCAAGTCATTATAGTTCAACCTTATAGTGGAGGAATATGACTAATGTAGTAGTCAATTAAAATAAAATAAGTACAACTGGTATAAAGGCATGGTACAACATAGGAAATGGCTAATTAGAATGTAAAGGCATGATAAACAAATGTTTTCCCTAGTTTGCACATAGGTAGTTATAATTAGGATACAACAAAGTAGGTCAATGGTACTAATTTTCCCATAGGTGATTATAATTAGTAACAAGACCGATGAGACACTAATTTGCCCATAGGCAGTTATAATAAGGCATGCTTGGAAGAGAGAATACAATAAGAAATGAAGGATGCAACTGCCAAACTATTGTCTTACTACTCCAAAATACTATCTCTATTTAGAATGTGTGAAACACCTACTAAAACTAAATTGGAATCCTCTTGTTGAAGATGGTGATGAAACTAAATAAGACAGAACCAAGGTCATAAGGTAGGGTAGGGAGGGAGAAATGAACTCAGTTGATCAGAAGGTATGGTAAAATGGATATGTGATAGAAAAAGTGATAGGTTGGAAGGATGATAGTATGGTAAAATGTTATAGAACAAAGAATAATATTAATAAAATGGCATAACTTAAAATGGTCCTTATAGAAAATATACCAAGTCACTAAAGCGTAGTACCGCTTAACATGGATAATGTTCATCAGCTCATCAAGTTCATGTCTATCTGTTGTGGTAAGCGTATATGCTATTGTTCCATAGTTTATCATAATGATGAAAGGACCAACCCATTTGGGTTTGAACTTGCCTTTATGCTTATTTTTGACCATGGTATTCTTTTGGTTTTCTTTAAGGACAAGATCACCAAGTTCAAATTCTCTATGTTTCACACATTGATTGTAGTGGCCTCAAAGTTAGTTTTGATAGGCTTGGAGATTATTCATCACATCCATGTATTTCTCATCAAGTAACTCTAATTCTTATAGGTGAGTTACTGATAGTCATTATCATTGAGGACATGCTTGAAATAGATGCGTAGAGATGGTAACTCAACCTCAATGGAAAAAATGGATTCAGTACCATAAACAAGTGAATATGGAGTGGCTCATATGGGTGTACGGTTATTGATATGGTATGCACAAAGGGTGTGGAATATCTAAAGGTGTTAATCATAATCAGAATCATTGACAATATTTTTGAGAATGTTGACAATGGTTTTGTTTGATGCTTTGGCATGACCATTACCTTAAGGGCAATATGTCATGCAGAAATATTATGTGATGTTGTATTCAGTACATAGATTTTTGCATCCTTATTCTTAAATTATCTTCCATTATCAGAAATAATTTTATAAGGTATACCATAATGAAAAATAAGATGGTTAAACATGAATTTAGAAATTTGATTTCTAGTCATGTAAGTGAGGGGTATAGCTTCAACCCAATTAGTGAAATATTTGATAGTGGTAAGGATATGTTTATGGGAGGTTTGGACTTTGTTAGGATAATATCTTTGAATTCCCCTAGGAATGATGAATTAGAGTCCCCTAATGGGAGGTTTGGCCATATAACAAAAACTGTTGGAAAATTTTGAATGATTCAATCAAAGGCTTGTTGTTCTTCAAAACTGAACTCAGACTCACAGACAAGTTTTTCATTGGTGGTCTCCTGAGCTATGCTTGAGGAAGGTTGAACACCTCTCTAATGTTGCCTAAAACAATTTTTCACCACTAGATTGGCCTTTTTATTTACCTTTTCTTGGTCAAAAATCACCTCAAAGAGGTTTTCACTTTGGGACCTCAATGTTTTAATTATTATTTTTTGGCTAAGGGTGTTCATCCACTCTCCAAAAGAAGCATCAAGATAAAACTTGATTGAGAACCTTGATTTATGTTCCCCCAATAGAATATTGTCTCTAAGGATGATAAAATCATAAAAATCCTCATCATTTTGGAACTCATCAATCGACACATTGGATTCTTGTTGGTCCTAGTCTATTAGTTGGGGATAATATAATGGCAGTGGGTTGTGATGAATGACTGACCTAAGGGTACAAATGGAATAAGGTTTAAATAGGTTGGTCTTAACTAGGTCATCAAAAATGCTATGATCAGACTTTGATTTTCTTTCATCATCCTCATCACTAGTTGATGGCAATATAACATGATTAAGGTAAATGGGGTCACCCCCAGGCAGTTTAAATCCAAATTCATAGGGCCCTTTATATTTAGTCATGTAAATTGGCTTGAGTGTGCCTCATTTATTTAGTCATAGTCCTCCTCCTTCATAATCTTTATTCTTCATGATCTTATTAGGAATATGATACTTTGCATTCTTGTAACAATTGGCCTACTTATCATTGTACAACCATGATTTGTCCCCTTCTAGGATAGATTCTAGTATAAACATGACAAGTTTTTTACCTTTGCTCTTTTGTTACCATTTTGGATGAAGCGGTTTGGTCTTAGGTCTTCCAAAGGACTTCAGGTTCTATGGAAGGTTGGTAGTGTGAAAGGTATCATGGGTTAAATACTCTCCTAGGCCATTAAGTGAGATGGTATAATGATTGGATATCTTAGGAGGTGGAATGTGGGAAAGGGAATCAAGGGTATTAGGATCAATGCAATTTTCCTCTGACAAATCAAGGAGTGTTACTTTTCCCTTATCTTGATTGGCCACTGGGTTCAAGCCAAAATGATAGTTATAACTCTTAAAATCAACCTCTAGGTGTTTACAGTGTTCATATGGATGAAAATCTCTTGGTATACAAATTTCCATCCCTAAATTGGAGAACTTGATACATTTATGCAACATCAATGGAACTACATGAATTTCATGTAACCAAGGTCTTCCCAAAAGCATATTGTATGAAAAATCAAGATCTAACACATGGCAAAGTGTATCATGGGTCAAGGGACCAAGGATAACTAGTAAACAAATGGTGCCTTTTGATTCTTATTCCTCATTGTCATAATATTTTATGGTTGTGGTCTCTACTTGAAGATCTATTGTTGTGTACCCAAGAAGCTTGATGAGCTTTAAAGACACTATGTTTAGACCTAATCCATTTTCTATAAGGACACATTTCACTTTGTGTCACTTCAGGCAAACTTCAATGTATAAGGGGTTGCTATGTAGTGGGCCAAGGGATGACATATCACTTTGGTTGAAAGTGACTTGTTGGGCTAGAGATAGGTGCCCAACTAAAGCTTGGAATTTGTCATGGGATATGTCACTTGAAATAGTGGATTTGCTTAGGAAGTTGTTCAAAATGTTTTTGTAGATTATCAACATATGTAACAATCTAAAATGGATATTTGTGTGGGCATATTTTGCAATTGTTTCACAATGTCAAACTTATTTTCTTGTTTAATGTTAAATGGCTTATTATAAGGTATAACGTTAAATGGATTTGGGCCTAGGATGGTAATATTTAACCTCTAAGTTGTGATTTCACAATTAAGATTAAATATATGACCATGATTTCTAACAAACAATGGTGATGGTGGGTGACAAGATAGGATATGTCTCGATTGGTGGTGCACTTGTGCATGGTCACAAGGAAATGATGAGTTATCAGTATAGGGTCTAAAATTAGTAATCCCTACTTGCTAGTATGCTTTTATGTATTCCAAATTCAAGGAAGGATTATCAATTTGAGTTGGTGGGTTGGTATTATTTATCAAAGGTCTTGATTGATTGATATTTGGTTTCATATTAATAGAGATGGTGTTAATTTTACCTCCTACAATGTGAAAATACATGGTAGGTTTGTTGGTTGTTATCATTTTGACCTTAGTTCTATCCATTGTTTAGATGTTGTTGGTTTTGTTATTGGTGATTCTATTAATTCTATTGGTTTGGCCTTGGTTGTTAAAATTGTTGTTGTTGGTATTGCATTGGCCATTATTTCTACTATTTTTGTTGTTGCTACTACAATTGGTTGTTATGTTGTGAAAAAAGGTTTTGAAATATTCCAAAGTTTTGATTGGAAGAGGAAGCACCACCATCCAATGCTATCTCCCATTCTCCAACATATTTTGAATTAAATATTTCATTTGCACACAATGGTGAAAATTATGTCCATTAACTTGATGATATTCATAGAATTCATTTTGGTGGTATCAACCAGGATAATAGATGCACTGAGGATAATGTTTTAGCATAGTCTAGCTAATCAGATTAGTATTGTCAAGCTTAAAAAACATAGACTCAATAAGATCTCCAAGGTCACTAAAAGTACAATGAGTAGGCATTGGTCTCCTTGGAGGAGGAGCTTGTAAATGTAAAGGTTACTACATTTTTTACATGGGCCTGGGTTGTTATGATTTCTATGTTTACTAAAAAGGTTGTTGGTTAGGAGTAAATTAAATATGTTGCATGGTTTGAGCAGATAGTGTTTGAACTATTTGGACATGTCTTTACTCTGTTAGTCCATTTCCAACAAAAAATTTATTACGATTGAATTGCCTTGTTCTATCATTGTTATTGGCTTGTCCTAGTTATGATGCTTATGTTTGGACTTGATGTTAGTTTTATCCATTTATAGGATTGGTACCTTGATTCTAATTTGATGAGGTAAGATTTATTATCCCTTTGTTGATAAGGGATCACTTAATGAAAAAAATTTTATCAATGATCTCCCTAAAGGTATGCACACACTATAGTTCCAAATGATAGGATATCTCACTATGTAAATTTTTGGTAAACATAGTGGCTAATTAATTATCTAATAAATTATGGGTGAATCAGCTTGTAAGGTATCTCTATTATTGTAGATAACTTGCAAAAATCTCACTGGCCTTTTTCTTTACTTGCATCAAGTTGACCAATGAAATCTCATGTTCGAGATTGTATGAAAAGTGTTACATAAACTTGTCTAAAAGATCATCAAAATCAGATATTGAATTCCTGGGCAACTTTAAAAACCACTCCAAGGAATGTCCTACTATAATCCTTGGGAATGAAAATGAAAGGTATATGTCATTATATACCACTAGTTGGCATGCAACAAAGAACTCAGTCAAATGAGCCTTGGGGTCACCTTTCCCCTTGTATTTATCAAAATTAAGTGGTTCATGTCTTGGAGGAAATGGTATCTACAAGTACTCCATGTTAAATAGATAATAATACACATCATCCAACTTAAAAAATTTAGTCTGTTTTCCAGCTTGGATGGCAACAATTTCATCCTTCATCTATTATAGTTCTTGGGCTAGGAAACTAGAGGGAAGATTGGCTTGAGATGGAACACTAGCCTGGGTTGAGGGTTGAGTCATCATAAGTAGAGCACTTTGACTGGGGTATAATGAAGTTATTTGTTAGGATATGTTGGTTTGGTTAGGGAATGGACTAGGAATATGCATACATGGAGTAGGGTCTGATTATTGAATGTGCACATATTATGGTGTGATATTCTGGTTGGAATTGGGTAAATAGGCTTGATTTTAGGGATTTTAATATTGGGATAGAAGGATATGTCTATACTATGACTAATGGGGTTGAATAAGAACTTACTACTGACTAATTGAACCTTGATATTGAGGGGGTGCTTATGAAGCATGACCATTTCTTTAAATTAGTGGCACATTCTATATAAAAGGTAATGGTTTCCTAATTGATACTTGAGGAACCTGGGAACCTCTAGGTTGCATGAATCCTTGTTGGGAATTTGATGCTTATTGAAGGTTCAACATTTTTTGCTGACCAATATTTTTATGATGTTGATTAGATATCATTTGAATTTGAATTGGTATATTGGACTACATGGAAAGAGGTATGTTCATTACTACTTGGTGAGATAGAACATTAGTTGCCCCTATTGAGGTGGCAATATATTCTACCTCTACTATGTTGGTATGTTGGATTGTACTTGCTATTTTGGAATATTACTTATTGGCTATTGATTAAGATTCATCACATTTTGTTTTGGATGAACGACATTGGTCACTGGCTAACCACCTAATCTTATTGGTTGAGTGCTTGAAGAAGAAGTTGGTTCATGATTAGTGCTAGTAGTTGGTTGAGGTTAGGATGTATAAAATCCTACTCCTTAGTTTGGAGAACCACTCATGATGTTAGTTAAAGTTACATTTATTTGTGTAATTACACAACTTTGGTTTGGATTGGATTTTGCTTGTGCATTATCCACTATGTTTTGCTCAATATTCTGCATAGAAGTAGAAGACACTTATTTTAGTCGGCACATGAAGCAAGTTATTGATCAAAGTGTTTTGTGTGAATGGTTATACACCTTGATTATCTTGACTAGTTGATTCTATTAGCACTCCTGTTAAAGGAACCAAATCTATGAGAGGCTTATTTGACATGGTCATTTGATTAAAATTGCATGCTAGGTTTAGGTACATTTGGTATGTTGTTTGAATTTGTACAATGTGATCCTCCATGAGGTCCTTTCCTTTGACAAGCATATTAGGGTCTTGATATGTCATTTGAACTAGAGCTAAAGGATTGTTACATGAAGCCTATTGACTATAAATTATGTTGTGAGGCATTCTTACTAGACTTGACAAGTTCTCATGGGTTAAGTCTGCCAAAAACTTAACCCCTAATTCTTTAACTCTAAGCAAAATTTCATCCTTGATTTCCAACAAGTGATACTCAAAGAGATAAGGATCATATGTGGATGGTGCAGTAACATAGTATAGTTTCTGAGGAACTAGTTCTTCAATTCTAGGTATCAAAACTAGATACTACAACCACATTACTAAATCTTAGATTGTACATGAGGCCACCATGAGTGTAATAATACATGTTAGGATCTATAGTAAATGTTTTACTACAAAAGGGAATAGATTTCTATAAAATTTGAAAAGGTCATGTCTAAAAAGAGGTTCAAACTTGGTCTAACCTAACAAAAATATGGATATGTATATCCAAAAATATTGATGCAATGACTTATGATAAAATAAGATAATTTCAAGTATATAACATTACAAACCTCACAAAAAATGGTCAAGAAAAATGACCGTAAATAAAAATGCCAAATTCTAGGTCAAAGTGTTGCAAACGAGTCTAATCTATGAAAAATAAAAGTTGCTAGGACTTTTAGCCAAATGTGGCATAAAAATCTAAGCTCAAACAAAGGTACATGCTAGGAATTTTGGCCAAATTATGTCAAAATATAGACTTTAAAAGATGAGATATTTAATCTAACAAATTTGAAACAATTCTAATAAAAACTAGGCATTTGACTCTTTGGACATAAACTTGATCAATAAGTCTGAGGTATGAAATAAAAGGAACTTGGAGATAGTTTATTTTTCTCCCAAATGATGACACAAACTATATTCTTTTGACCAATAAGCTAGGAAAAGGTGAATGATGTAACTACACTAGATAAAGGCACACAAAAAAAACTCAAATTGGTTGGAAAGTTGGAAAAAATTAATTATCTACGAATAGGCCTATGAAACAAGTTTCAAAAATAATTTGAGCAATGTAACCATGCTAAAATTCTAAAAATATGTGATAAATGCTTGGTTCAATAATCTAAGACAAAAATGGTTTCAACATAATTTTGGTAGCGTAATACTACTCTCCTCAACTCAAATGATACACCTACATAAATTTAGACAAATCTCTAAGACAAAATTGTGTTATCAAATGAACTCAAGACAAAGGGCAAAATAGGATAGGTAGCACAAAACATAGCCTAGGACTCAAAGTGTTAATAATACGTAATATGACTTGAGTCTTACCAAATGATGATATTAATGTTGACTCTAAAAATGGCCCTCAATTCAAATTGGGAATCAAACTTAAGTTAAAACAAGTCAAGTGCATAGTGGCAAACCCAATTTAACACATCAACCTTTAAAACTTATAAGAGTCCAATTTTGAATTTAAACTATCAATGAGGGGCTTAAAAAAATGTGGTATAAGGTCTAGACTCAAATGGGTAACATGACTATGCCAAATTGGAAGATATGACACAAAGTTTATGATAAGAATTTGAATAAGGAAAAAGATGATTTTTACTTAGGTAACATAACACCTCTTTGTTCAATAAATTTATGGACAATGTGTTTGGTTATGACGTTTGGTTAACAATCAAGTTTTGAACCAAAATAAGACCAAGTAATCTAAGATAAATACAAATCAACTAATTAATAATCTTAATCACTAAATTGACAAAGTGTGGCAAAGTGGAGTTAACTAACTAACAAGTTTTCAAACATTTAGATGGATCCCATACATAAGAACATCATGTTAAAGTACAAGAGAATCAATATGTTAATTAGGTTTGTGGCACTTGGCTTATTTTAAAAAGGTCTTATCCTTTTTACAACCACTACATCTGTCGCTCGCTCAGTGTAATGTGATGTCCAACATGTTCAAACATCCTGGGCTTAGCCCTAGCGATAGGAGATGGTTTAACTACTCGAACTATTGTCATAGTTGGGTGATCCTAATTTATATACCTCCCATGGAGAGGGGTTGAATATGATGATGAGAGATGAAAACTTGGGTCAAAGCTTCCCTAAATAACTTATGTGAGGTGATAAAATCTCCCTCACAATCCAAGATGCAAGGAAAGTAAAGACTAAGTAAAAGAGATTTAGGGTTGTTTCTAGATCACCCAAGCCATGTAGGTCTTAGGGAGAGCCTTTAAATCATCTCTTTTATTCCTTTAGACTAAGGCAATTTATAATGAATTTGGCACTTTTGATCTCACAATTTCTCTATAGGGGATGGGGGGAGAGCATACACACACAATTCCCTACTTGCCCAATCAAACTAATTAAAGAAAAAAAGATAAACAAGTTTCAAAAACTTGAATTGAATCCAATTTTAAATCACTTAATGAAATGTATGGTGATGTTATTTATCCCCTTGGCTTTAAGTTTTCAAAAATTGTAAATATTATTTAAGCAAACATCCTAGTGTTTTCTTAAGCACCAAAATGAAAGTTCCTAATACATTTTAAACACTTAAAAAGAGGATAAAAAGACTATATTAAGTTTGTTTAGATCCATTTTAAATTTGACCTTGTAAGGAAAAATTTAGATTTTCATTAGCCTTGAAGCATTTTTCCAAATGAAACAAACAACTTTACAAATTGAGCTCTCGAGTTCCATACAGTGCAATCCCACTACTCGATAGTGCAATCCCACTACTCTAAAAAATTATGACTTGGATAATAAATATCACTAATAGATTTATTCAACATAAATCCAAAATATCATGAATTGAGCTAACAATCCCACAAATCATAGTGCAATATTGCCACTACGAGAGTTATGGTATTGTCACTTAACCACTGACGGCTTACCTACAATATTATGACTCAGATAGGAAATATCATGACTATCAAGTCATAGTATTATAATATCATAAATGTCAAGTCATGATATTATAATATTTCTAATATCGACTCATGATATTGCAATAACACTACTTAGAGATTAGTGATGTTGTAATATCACTACTAATGAATCATGGTATTGCAATATTTCTACTTGCGAGTAGTGGTATTGTAATATAGCTATAGGATTTGTAGATGGAGACAAGGTTAATTTTAAAATATAGTTTAAAAATAATACCATGACTTAAAATTACAAACTCATGACTATGTCAATGGTGAGATTGTGGTCTAGAGGATAAAACTGTGACTCCACAGCGACAAAATCGTGACTTCTAGAAAAATGGATTTTTACTCAAGTTTTTACTCTCTTTTCTCCCACACTCCAAGATCCTATATGAAAATGGTTGTTAGGTTTATTTTAGGTTCTATTTTACCATAATTTTGAGGCTATATCCCACTAGGCATGTTATTTATGAACATAAGATTGCAATAAGAGGAGATTAGTATGGTATTAGTGAATGAAATCAAAATCCAAACAAAGCACACTAATGCTAACACATTAAGACTATATCAAGGGGGGAGAATAATAAAAAAACTAAATGAGAAACACAACTAGAATTCAAAATACAAATAAATCCTTCACCTTCCTTGGATTCTCCAAATAACTTGTTGAAGTGGCTTGCTCGGCTTGTGCTCAATGATTCTTCATCAAAGGAGTTGTTGGATATCTCCTTTTCTCCTTGGAACTAATATCTTTATGATGGATTTATATTGGATCAAAAATTGGGCATGATAACACTACATCAATGGCTTTATATGGATTTTTAACATTATAACTTTACACCCATAGAGCTTAAAAATCAAAAGGCAAGGCCTCCTATTTATATATTTTACAAAATGATCAGAAAGATCCTGAGCCATCCATCTCAAGATGATGTGTGGCTAAGAATCCATTAAATTTGTATTCCAACTTCAATAAATTCCATCATAAATATTTGGGATAGAGAGGCATTAAAGAGGCATGGAAGGCATCAATGAGGCATGGGAGGGCTTGCTCAGATATTTTATGCATTCATGGCCTAATAATGTCTTCCCAAGAAATGATGTCACTTGATGATGTAGAAACTCATAATCAATCTCCAAAAATAAATATTCAACAAGTTCCATGTAAAATTAATGTAAGCTCTTGATCCAAATTAATATTCCTTAAACATGATTTATCAACTTTGGTACACAAATTAATCAAATTGGTTAGAATGTCATATTATTGGCTTAAATTTTGACTGGATTAGAATTAGGATGAAATGTTAGATGTGTTGGATTCATTATCCTATTTAGGATGTTTTCAACATAAAATAACAAAGGCACATGTCTCGTGTAAAAAATTTGGTAGAAAAGAGCAATCTAGATCACCTAAGTGTGAAAATGTCATTTTGACTTGAAATGATCTGATCAAAGTTAGTTATCTCATAAATTGCATTACCTCATTTAATTATATTCTAGCCAAAATCAACACTTGTATATGATAGTTTTGAATATTTTAATGTGTTCTAGTGTTTTAGGCCAAATTGTGATGCTTTGATAGAAATTGGTCAAAATCCTAGTTGGAGGTTATTGATGGCCAATTTTAGCTATCTACAAAAGGGACCCTAGGCTTTTTTGATATACTATGAGGTATGTGGAAACTGATCTTTTTATTTAGTGATATATAATGGCTATGAGTGTTGAGGTAAAACTATAATTAAATTACTTAGATGATTCATAATAATAGAATTATATATCATAGAATTAAGATTAGAATAAACATATCCACAATAATAATTTTTGAAAGAATAGAATAATAGAATATTTTGACTGAGCCACTTTCAGGTAGCAACCTCCACAACAATACAATAAGAACATAATTCACAATATGATGATAAAAATAATATCCACTACCTCCTATATATACTCTACTTAACCATGGTTATTCCATAGACTGACTATACTAAGAATATCAAGAAATGCAACAAGTTAATAACAATGTGTGTAAGCCACACGTTGGCCACACATATCCCTAGACACACTATAGGTTAAGGGTGTATCATTCCCCTCCCCTTCAAAATAACATTGTCCTCAACATTGAATCAAACTAGGATATTGTTGTAGGAATGCTTCATCCTCCCATGTTGTATCTTAGAATGTAGGTTGTGCCATTTGATTAAATACTACTTAATGGTTATAGTCCTCAGTTACTTAGTGTGCATGGGAAGGATATCTTCAAGATATAGAATGAATCAATCTTATTCATCCAATTTAGGTAACTTAGTCTGAGTAGAAAATCTATTTCTAATTACTTTCTTTAGGCAAGATACATGGAATACCAAATGTATGCAAGTGGTTGGGGTTAATTCCAGCTTGTAAGTCACACTGCCAATTTTATGCAAGATTGCATAAAGGCCATAATACTTAGGTCACATATTTTTATCCTTTTTTTTAATTCTTAGGAATATACTCATATGGATGTAAATTCATAAATACCCTATCACCTATGTTTAAATTATGCTCACTATGGTGTTGATCTGCTTGCTGCTTCATTCAATTTTATGCCATTGCTAAATTGCCTCATAAACTAACTAGCACCTCATGTTGATCGTGAATGTGTTCCTCAACATCTCAAACCTTAGGATGAATTTTCAAAGCTAAATTGATGTATGTTGGAGGTGATACCCATATAATTCCATAAAAATAAACATCTTGGAAGAAGTGTTATACCACCATTCAACAAGTGGTAGCTAATGAATCCATTTGTCTTGTTTGTAAGAAATAAAACAATGAAGATACCCTATGAGATGTTTGTTGAATACCTCTATTTATCTATAATATTAAGGATGATAGGATGAGCTATGGGAAAAATGGGTACCCAAACATGTAAATAATTCACTCTAAAAATTATTAGTAAATATAGGATCTCAGTCACTTACAATGATCTTTAGAGTACCATATAATTTATGAACTATATTGAGAAAAGTAAAAGTGATTGTACTTGAAACAAACAAAAATGATAAGGAACAAAAATGAGCATACTTGTTGAGTTGATCCATAACTACCATGATAAAATTTTTACCTTTAGAATGTGTTATCCCCATAATAAAGTCCATATAAACCTCTTCTCAATGCTGGATAGGGATGGATAAAGGCTGAAAAAGACCTACGATCTTAATGGTTTCACCTTTATTTTTTGACATACCATGCATTCAATGACATGTTTTTTAATATCCCCATTGAGTCCTTTCCATAATAAATCTTACTTGATTTTTTGATATGTTTTCAAAAATCCAGTGTGATCGCCCAGTAGAGAGGCATGAAGTTCTTGAAAATTTTTATGTTTGATAAAAGAATGCTTACATATGTATAATACATATTTATATCATAATGTGTTCTATTTCCATGTAAATTTTTCATATTCATCAGAATCCTATTGAATATTTTGAATCAAATCCTTGGTATCAATGTTAGTCTCCCATTCTAATCTTACTTCCTCTAGCCAATCTACCTGCTACATGGTCATGGTTCATAACAATGCCTCAATAAATTCATCCCATTGTGAAAGGGCATATGCCACCAAATTATTTTTATCTCTCTTATACACTATTTAAAAATCATAATATAACATTTTATTCACCCATTACTATTGTTATATATATGACAATCATTGTTCCAAAAAATATTTGAGGCTATCATGATCAATCTTTACCTGAAAGTGATGACCCATTAGATAAGGTCTTCATTACTTCACTACATGAAAAATAGCCATCATCTCTTTCTCATTTATTGGTTTGAGCCTATTTTTTCCCTTTATTTGGATACTTTCAAATGTTGGTAGTCTACCTTCGTGTATGAGTATAACCCCTATACCATATCCTGATGCGTCACACTCCACAACAAAAGTTTTTTAAAAATTAAGAGGGGCCAAAACTAGAGTTGTGAAAATAACCATTTTCAAATATTTAAACACCTTGGTAGTTTAATCAATCCATTAGAAGGATTCCTTTTCAACAAAGAGGTGAGCGAGGCTACAATTCTACCATAAATTTTGACAAAATTGTAATAGTAATTAGTTAGCCCCAAAAATTCTCAGAGGTTCTTATCTCACATACCAATTTATCTCTAGCTAAATAACCTATTTGATCTATAGATTATTATGGTTGATTAATTGATTAACTCATATTTGATTAAGCTTGATGACTTGTATTGATTATAGGATAGTTTGTGTTGCTTAATTTACATTATTAGTTTGCTATGAGTTAGTAGCAATTTTATATGATATACATTATGATCATATTTATACATGATTATTTTATGGATATAATGATGTTTCAAGATAACTACCTTTGTTGTTGTGAGGTGGATGCATAAAAAAATCTTCCCTTAGATTATGATGGAGGGAGAGTATCACCAAATAGGGTGGTTAAATGAAGATGTTGGGGGTCTAAGAGAATGAATATAGAAACCCTTATACACACCACTTAAAATATCATGTTTCTTAAATAATTATTTGATATAAATATCATAGCATGTTTTGTGTACTTTTATTTTAGGTGATTGTTATTATTCTTTTTGGTATAATCTTGATTACTTATGATGATCATATGATTGTTTAATTGATTTCACTAGTTTTGTTATCATACTAGTTTATCTTATATAATTCACTTGTTTCACTGAATGAGTAAGTTTTGTTATGTTTACTTACATTAATATGTTGTTAAGTATGGTTGCATAGTGTTACAATACGATGACATATTCGATTGGTTTTAATTATCTACAAGGTTTAGATGATGATGATGATGATAATAATAATAATAGGTTATTATTATATATGCTAAATCTATGTCAAAAGATATAAATATCATTGTTTTTAAATATATTGAATACATTTATTATTATTATTAAATGATTTAATAATCATTGTATATATGATAGGGGATAATATAGTCATGTGGAACTATAATCTAGTAATATCTAAAAGTATTATCATGTGATGTAATATATATTATACAGTATTGGGTAAAGGTCATTACATGGGAATACTGTAGTTATCGATAATATGCTAGACTTTGCATGAAATAGATATTAGAAACAAATTTATTAAGGTATAGTGGTTGATAATTTTTTGTTATCATGCAGATTTTAAAAAGAATATAATATATTTTTTATGGAATGAATATAAGCCTTAAGATGATTAGGGTTACTAATAATCCATTGACTTTAGTTAAACTTATCTTTTGAGGAAAACATGGAGGCTACTATGTTTGCATGGTGATAGACTGTGGAAAGTTGTTGAGCAATTTATGCATGTATTTAAACAGTCAATTGAAATGGTTGTTAATGATGGGAAGAAAAAAAATAATAAAAAGAGAAGGAGAACTAGGAGGAGACACATGACTAACAACATAGAGGAGAGAGTTTTAGAATGTAAAGAAGGTGAATAATTGAAGGAAAGAGGAAGGAATTCAGTCAGTTTATTTGGTAGACATAGGTAGGTTTTGTATTTCAAATTCTTGTGTGAATAATTTAAGGGTTTTTCAAACTAAGTATTGGGTTAATGGTTTTTATATGTTTTAAATCTAGATATTTTGAGTGGAATGTGGAGACCTGTGGATGACTTGGCCTCCACATAACAACACCTTCAACTCAAGAAAAACCTAGGGTTGAGGGTTAAGCCATAAAAATGCCTTAACTATTAAGCTTTTATGAAACTATCTTAAACTCTCTCTTAGTTCAAAAAACTTTATACATTAAATAGATAACTATCCTTGATGGATATATATTTGTGGCTCAAACTGGATGTGTTTAAATCTATTATATATACTCATTTGGGTATTTGAATTATGAATTGAAACTCAGGTTACTGCATGAAATTTGATTGTGTATACACCATTGGTATTTAGGTGTAAAATGAGGAATTTTTTTATATGAAATGGGTTTATGGATATATACATAGATATAAATATATATAAATATATGCATAGTTAAAAATAAGGGGTATCTATACATATACTTATATATAAATATATTTGTATATGTGTCCTTGAATTAGATTTAAAGGGCTTTGTATGATATTGAGTTCATATACATTTATATGTATAATCCTATTATTGATTGTGTACATATACATTTATGTGTGTGTCTTTGATATTCAACTATGTGCTTATACATTTTAATATAAACCTATATTGTGAATTTCTCAAAATTTTATGGAGGGTAGTTGTATTACATTGTGAATGTACCTATATATGAGAATTAGGGATTAAGATTATGTTCTGTTGATTTTGATACAAACACCTAAAGGTTCATAAATATAGCTATACTATTAATTATGTAATGAAATAATGTAGCATATATATTAGTTCATACATATTTTTGAAATTAGTTGGGTTAGTCATCTTAAAGAACCTAAGTACGGGTAGGAGGATGACTATATGTAGACTGTGTTCTGGTTTTATACAAAGATCAAGCCTAATTTTGATATTAATTTCGTAAGTTTTTTATATGATTTTAATGTATTAAGAACGATACCTAAATAGGGATGACTGTGTATTCTACAATGGTCTTGTAAATAATAGAAAGTTTAATACAATAAATTGGGGGATTGAGCATGATGAATTATTTAAATAAAGGCATTTGACTATTTTATGTGATTATATGGATGATCCATATGTGGCTTAGTCGATTGTGTTTTTAGATTGATTATATGCATTTGATTTTATGAAAGTTTCAAAATGATTAAGCTAGGAATGTTTTTGTTTAATTGAATGCAACATATGATTGGTTGTATGTTACATATATATATTGCAAAAGTTTGCATGTTTGTTTTAAACAAGTATAAATGTGAGGAAATTATCGAGTTTCTAAAAAGGAGCTATGGGGATATTTTATGGATTAGATGTATACATTATAGTATACAAAATATTCTAACCCATGGATAATAGATATCTACTTAGAATATTCCATATAAGATAAATAATTGTATCGTATTCAAAATTTTTTAGGGAATTTAATATGTGTGTGTGTGTGTGTGTGTGTGACTACACACACACACACACATGATTATTGGCATGTGTAATACATCTGAACATATTCTACCATTTAAATGTGTGTGTGTGTGTGTGTGTGTGTGTGTGTGTGTGTAGTTGTATTGTGCTTAAAAACATTACTACTATTGGTGCATAATTAATTGTTCAAGTTATAATTTAATGTTATGGATATAAACATTAAAATATTATATTTAAGAGATTAATATAAGCAATTATGATGTTTGGACTCAATTTTTTTATATGTGGAATATAAAATATACTTATAAAGCTTGAAACATACTGTTATTTTGTGGAGAAATAACATTATGAGTTACTTGGTATGATAAGTAACTAATAATTTTGATGATATCATACCTAGATGGTATGTTTAAGACTATTTTTAGATTATGTTTATTATATATAATAAACTAAATAAATGGATTCATTACACTTCATTTGACAAACTAAATGAATGTAGGATAAGTTTTGTACTTAGATAAATTTGGATTTGCTAAGGAAGAATATTTATGAATGAATCTATTGGTTTTATTATTATTTATTTTTACCAAATCTAACATTCATGACCCTAATTAAGGAGTGGATAGATTCCATTGGCTTAATTAGCACCATCAATGCAAGATGAGGTGTAATCTGATCAAGTGGTGTGTATGAATTTGACTATTCTTAGAGATCATTTATTATTAAAAATTTTGGCCAAAATAATGTTTGGTAAATATTATCATTTCATATGTTGATATGGTTTTCCTATTTGTGCAATATCATATTAGAATAGATTTTTTATGGTACATATTAAGTATTAGATATATTTGACACATGGGTTCTAGTTTATTACTCTAGATTCCTACACCGTCTATCCATGAAGGTAGGGCTATACCTTTTTTGGGGAGATATTGTGGGGAATCTATGGTCCATGGTTGGTGTGTAACAATGCTCAGATGATGCTCTCCCTCCCAGTTGAAGTACTATACTTGAGACTACACTTGAGATTAGATATTGATACTTGAGTCATGGAGACTTTGCTTAGAGGAGCTTTGTATCATGTTTTATCATTTGAGATATTATTATGTAATACTAAAACTGTATCTTTATACATTGTACTTCTACAATAGAGGTTATAATATTATATCAGTTATGGTTGAATTTGTAATATTTAATTTATGATATGATGTAGTAACTATGGTAATTCATTATTGTTCATGATTTCTATATATGTTCATGGTGATCCTTAGCTAAGTGGATTAGCTATAACCTTTAAGGTTAACTAAATTAATATAGCTAGTTAAATATCACTAGTTAGGATTTATCATGGTGAAATCTATATGTTGAATATATGTATTTAATTTTTTTAAAATATTACAATATTCTGGTAAAACCCAGTGTTGTTTTTCCATTGATGAAATCTATATGTTGAATACATGTATTTAATTTAAAAATATTTATTGCAATATTATAGTAAAACTTGGTGGGGTTGTTACATCTTGAGGGTCTTAGGAACCTGCCATTCCATCATCACTTGGATTTTATTTAGATCAAATTTCACACCTTCATGCGAAAAAATACGACCTAAGTACTCCACTTCTTGGACACCAGAAATCATATTTGGAAAGTTTGGCATAAAGTTGATGTTGTTTCATAACTAAAATCACTTGTTTCACATGCTTCAAATGGTTTTCCCAATTTTTATTTTACATGAGTAAGTCATTAAAAAACACTAATACAAACTTTCTAGAAAAGGCCTAAAAATAATACTCATCAAACTCTAAAATGTAGATGGTGTATTTGTGAGGCCAAAAGGCATGCCCATAAATTCATAATGGCCTTCATGAGTTTTGAAAGCTATTTTAGGTATATCCTCATCATAGATACAAATCTAATGACACTTAGATTGAAGGTCTAATTTGTTTAAATAAATATCACGATGCAATTAATCTAGCAAATAATCAATTACTAAGATATTAAACTTATCTTTGATGGTGTATTTATTGAGTTCTATGTTGTCTAGGCATATCTTCCAACTGTCATCCTTCTTGCACACCATGAACATTAAGGAGGAATATTCACTTTGATTATGTTTGATGATTCTTACCTCCAACATACTTATACCATATTTTAAATTTCACTCTTTTAGGCATAGGGATACTTTTAGGGTCTGATGTTGGATGGTGTACTTCTTGGAATGAATCTGATGGCATGATCATGTGCACAACTTAGAGGAAGTCCTTTTGGCATGTCACCAAAAATAATAGAATGGTTATCTACCACCCTTTGTAAATCAAGATGTGTAGACTCCTTGGTTGGTTGAACCTCTATGGAAAATAAGCATGACACAAAACCTTTTGCACCTTTTCTGAGAATCTTCTTCATCTAGTGGAAAATAGCCAATTATAGAGATTTAGCCCTTAATCCACATAGCTCAAAGGTCCTACCTTCTGAATAGAACCTCATGAATAGTTACTATAAATTTATCTCAATAGTTCCCAAAGTGATGAGCCACTACACTCCCAAATTAATGTCAACTCCCTCATGGGAATAGTAAACACAGGGGAATATATAAAATAGTCTTCCATATCAAGCTTAATGCTATAGAATTTTCCATAATAGTTGACCATACCACCATCTTAAATCATGAATTGAAAGTTCAGAGATAGGTAAATGACATAATTCAAATGAGTAGTGAACTTACTATTGATGAATTTATGTGCACTCCAAGATTCAATTAACATAGTCACCTTTTGTTTATTCAAGAAACCCACCACTTTAAGAGTTTGAGGAGTATTAATTCCTAAAGGTTCATGATAGGAAATAGTAGGTTGAGAATATTCATATTTATCTTCAAGTTATTCTAAAACTACCCCTGAAGAATCCTCACCTTCTTCCTCCTCATTGGCACTGTTAATGTAAAACAAATTATTTTTAGCACATCGATGTCTTTTTCTCCATTTTTTATCACATCCATAACACAAACTTTTTGCATGATTTTATTCCACTTATTGAGGAGTCAATCTAGTAGGCTGATGAAATAATGGTGATGGGAAGGAGGGTTCATGGACATTGGTGAAAGGTCTACATTTGATCATCTCTTTTTTTCCAACCATGCATGCCCTTGGTATAGCCTCAAATATAGTACTACGATGAAACATGTGAACCTCCAATTGGATACTATCTTTGAGGCCACCCAAAACTAGGTCAATCAAATTTTCCTTAGTGATGTTTGTCATACATAAGGAGAGATTCTAAAATTTGTGAATGTAGTCCTTGATAGTCCCAGTCTAGTGAAACTTGGCTAACTAACTGTAATATTATTTAGAGAAATTGTTATGATAGTGGAGTTGTAACTCCTCAGAAAATACCAACCATAAAATTGGGACATCCTTCTTTTTATTTTGAGCACATAACCAATGATACCAAATGAATGACTTAGGGTTCAAATATAGAGAGGCCATAATTATTATTTTTTAACATGAGTTTGATGTAGATTAAATAATTTTTCAATTTGAGTGAGCTAGGTGAGTGGATCACTGCCATTAAACTTGTGTAGATCCACTTTTGGCAATATTGGCTTAGGGCCAGAATTGGTGTTGGTATTATTTGGAGGAGTAAAAATAAATTGAAGTGGTGGAAGGTTATTTTCTAGTAATTAAGCTAAAAATTTGGTTAATTTCCCAGCTATTTATTGTAATTGATCCATCATGCTATCTAGGTCTCCTTTCAACCCTGTCCCATTGAACCTATCAAAATCATCTTTTTTCACCATGCCCTATAATTTTGACTTCAATTGTTGAACTACCTCTAAAATATATAGATCAGGAGTTATAGATTCCATGTCATCCTTTTGAGGATTTTATGTATTTTCTTTCCTTTTCTCACATCTGTGAGTGTTTAGACCAACCATGCATAAACCCTATGAGGGTTTCATCCCCAAAAAATATGTACTATTAGAATATACCATTATGATCATCTTGTTGAGATGAATCCAACTACTACTATTATGTACAAGGGTGAAAATTTTGACCTAAAAAATTCTATCGATAAAATATACCATTTTGATTATATTGTAAAGATGAATATAATGACTACTAATTTACATAAGGTAAAAAAAATTCACACATTTTTATTTTTTTATTTTTTACTAGAAAATTGTTTTTTATTTTTTATAAAAAAGTCTCACAAAAAAAAATATAGTGATGAAAAAAATCAATTCCTCTCAGATCACAAGATATATTTTTTGGCCTTTAAGTGTTTAGGATGATAGATGCGGAAAAAACTGTGTTGCAAAAACTTGTCCAAATCAAAGCTTTGATACCACTTGTAATGAAATTACTTCGATGATTCAAAATAATATAATTATACATCACAAAATTAAGAGTATAATAAACAAATCCACAACAATAATTTCCAAAAGAGTAAAATAATAATATATTATGACTAAGGCACTTCGATGGGGAAACCTCCACACTAATGAAATAAGAATAGAATTCATAATACAATGATAAAAGACTAACCACTACCTCGTATATATACTCTACTTAACCATGGTTATTCCATAGGCCAAACATACTAAGAACATCAAAAAATACAACAAACTACTATGAAGGTGTGTAAGCCACAAGTCGGCCACATATATTCCTAAATGCATTATAGGTTAAGGGCATAGAAAAATCCCTCACACCACAATGTATGTAAAACATATCATTGCATAGACTTTAACAATAGTTATTAATTAATTTTAAAATTGGTAGAACACAATTTATAAAAAAAAACACAAAAAAATAAAAAATAAAGAGAAAAATATAATAGAATTATTTTTGTGTAGATATCAACAAATTTAAACCATAGGTTAAAAGAAAGAGATTTAGTGTTAGATTTTTTCTGAGGTGACAACTTCTTCAATGTTAGATTAAATCCAAGGGAGAATAAGATTGGCTCATTGTGTGTCAAATTTATATCAAATATTTAAGGTTTATTTATTTTAGTGTCAAGAATTTACAAAAAAAAATAATGAAATCCTAAGACAAAAATCAAACAAACAACAATCAATGTTCTAAAAATAATGATTTCACTAGAATTTTTAATCTATTTTGAATTCAGTGAATCAAAGTAATATACCTAAAATATTGACATTGATATATAAAAAATATAAAAATATATAAGTAAAATACAAAATATATAAAATTAAAAATTAACTAAAAAAAGTAAATCAACCAATAGATATCCAAACCTCCCTTAAATAGATTTTTTACTAATTGTGTAGGCTAACTGGGATTGAAATATACTTGAGAAAACTTGTGAACTTTTTCATGACCAAATGTAGGAATTTAAACTGTGCTAGGAAAAAAATACACTAGGAGGACATAGATGCATTTTAGCCTTTTCTATTGTTTACAACCATGTCCTAATTGACTTTTCAAACTAATTTTTTTATTTGGGTTTGTATATCTATCTACAAGGGTTTACTGATTTTCTATGTATGTTGATTTTCTATGCTAAGAACTACAAAACACAAAACCCTCATTCCTAAAAAATAAACACAAAGATCAAATGTCAAAATGGAGGAACAAGGTTAGGGTAATATCCAATCTATCCTTGTAAAACCTTGTGTAATTTAAGCACTACCTAGATATCCTAAAAGGGCATCATGTCGATGTAGTTTTCCCTCATAGAATGAGTGTGTAATTTTTTCCTTTGATATATGATTTCAACTAGATATATTATTTTGAATAATTGATAAAAATTATCATTGACCTACAATAAAATATATTTAGACTTAGTCTATGACTATTAGTATGTAACAAAATTGAAATTGGAAGAAATAATGCTCTCTTGGTCAATGTGCATTATAATTTTTAAGTGATTGCTAGATGTATTTTGAGAACCCTTAGTATGCTTATAAATAGGATAATATTTTGAATATTTATACTAATTGACCTTGCTAAAAGCATAGGAAGGGTGAAATGCAATGCCTAAAATTTAAAAAGTTATCATTGGAGCTTGGGGATAAGGCTGCATTAGTGGAAAAGGTCATAGTACGACCTTGTCTGACCTAGCATAGTCCTATGCAAAGAGGTCAAAGACTACTAAAAAAAGTCTAATAGGTGCCTATAAGTATATTAGGGACATGTAAATGATGTTCTGAGTATTTTCAAGACAATTTTTAGAATAGAGAATGTTCCCATATAAATTTCAACTTAAAAAAATGGCAAGTAGGCCAAGTGAAAGAAGGGTGCCAAGATTAAACATTGTCAATAACTTAATGATTAAATTTGAATGTTTACATATAAATGGGTGTTTAGATCAAAATGTAAAACATCTATCCATAAACATTAATTAGGCATAAATAGATGTAAAATAGTAAATCAAACTTAACTAAATAATGTTAATATATATATGATAAGTATATGGTTTTGTTAAAGTAAATAAATGAGTCCCACTTGGCGGCCAAGTCCATCCAAATCCAAAAAAAATGGGGTTCATTATAACCCCCATGTGCACTTTTTGAATGGGCTTCAAACAAAGGGGGTTATAACGAAGGAGGTTCAAACGAAGGGAGTTCAAACAAAGGGTTTCAAATATATATTTTATGAGTTTTATTAATTTAAATAAATTATCCAATGAAATGATTTATTTGGAGGGTTTAGAACGAAGGGGTTAGAATAAAGGGGGTTCATTCAAACACCCTTTGTTCTAACATCCTTCATTCTAACCCCATGTGGCATCAAATCCTCACCCATTCAAGTGGAAAGATATTATTAGCCTAAAATTGCCACTTTAGATGCCACGTATTAGGATGTAAAAATAAAATATAAACATGTGGCTATATGTATAAATAGGTATTTTTATGAGCTTTCTAATAATAGGATTTTTTTCTAAATTTTTAATTTTTAATATTTATTAAAATATACTTGTTTATAAAATGAAGTACCATATGTTTGAGGCATTGAAAAAAATAGGATAATATGGCCAAATTTTTTTTTAAAATATCATTGCACTCGACTTTAATGTCTTTGTTCCAATGGTGAAAAAATCAATCCATTTTCACACACACACACACACACACACACACACACACACACACACACACACACACACACACACACACACACACACACACACACACACACACACATCACAAGGAGAAATCATAAGTGTCGATATCACCCACCCTGATCATTAAAAAATAAATTAAAATTTAATTTTTTATCAAAAAATTATTAAAAAATGATCTTACACTACGTCAATATTTTTAGGAGAACTTTCCAAAAAATCTTGAGAAAATATTATGTTTTGAGAAAATTATGAGGATAAATCAAGTACTCAATAAAACTTTTTGCACATGAAACATACACACTGTGCATTTAGGTATTTAAAAATATATTTTTTATTTTTTCAAAAAATAATTAATCTAAACTTTTTATTAGATTGGGTAAATAAATGGGTTAAGAGGCCCATACCCATTATAAAAAACAATTGAAAGATAGATAATCATAACAAACAAAACCAAAGACCGAACAAAGCCACAAGACTTGACCAGCCAACAAAAACTAGCTATAATAGATGAGTTTCTTCCAAAATCCTACCAAAATGACAACAAAAGACAAACCCAAAGAGATTAAGAATTTGAGTCCTCTAACTTCGAATAAAGAATTGACTTATTAGTACTATAATTTTCTTTGTTCTTTTCCTTGCCCTTAGTCATATTACAAGGGCCCTACATAGAATTCATTGTATCCTTCTTTTTTTAATTCCCATAGCTCCTACTTCCTCCTTTACCTATCCAGTTTTCTTCCTTTCCACCCCTCCCTCCCCATTCTAATCATTGTTTCTATTTTTAAAGGGTGGGGTTGAGACAATCACCCCTAAATTTTCATTGCCATCTATTTGATTACCACCCTTCCCAAAAAAATGATTCCTCTAGATACAATAATTTTAGCTTGTCCACTTCTTTTCAAATCTCAAAACTCAAAACCTTCTAGACTATAACTTTTGTATGAATATTTTATAGAGATAGTTCAACTTTAGAAGTCAAATTGTACAGACCCATAATATTAATGGGGTCAACATGAACATGGATTCTTTTCTGACTATGTTCGAGGGATAAATTGCCACAGACATTATCTCCCTTTAACATGTGGGATTTTTCCCCTCGTCATTTCCCAAAAAATACTGACCGTTCCTTACAGAATCTTCATGTTCACTTTGAATATGAATTGCCTCTAAAATATATTTAATCTGAAGGGGCTCCCCCTTTTAAAAATCAAACGTATATGAGCATGGTGGATAAGGTCAGTAGAAGGATTGTTCTTAATTATTAATGAATACCACTAGAGACTACAAAAAAAAAAGGAATGCTTATAGGGTGCCTTTTGAAATGGTTGAACAAAATAAAATGATGGGAGAAAATAAATGTGTGCTTACCCTCTTGGGCTATGTATTTCATGACCTACAAACCAACTTTTGGCCATTTTCTAGGCAAATCAACATGGAGGAAACCTTATGACTAGATGTTTTCTCAGTACTATAAAAAATGTTAAACAACTCTTCTTTCCTTTTTTATCCTTAAATACCTTAACCCCATCATAAGCCATACCTATAACCTTGTTGATAATTTCTTTGGAGATGATGATCTTGAGGCCACACATCCTGACATGTCTCTTAGAGCATCCTTTTACAAAATCATGAGAAATATCCACATCATGCCCTACAATCCTCTCCATAAAATTTGACAGTCCACCCTTCCCCATCTTCTTCTAGACATAAGGGTCTTCCTTATCCTCTATATAATAAATCAACTCCACCTTGTCTCTCTCACCACCCATATCTAGTTTATCAACTTTACTTTGAATACTACAAAAGTCACAAATTACTATCGAAGTGAGAAAGCCCTTATTTGGATTTTTATATTTAATGATAATGTTGAAATCCAAACTTTTTCGCTCATGTGTTCCCTTTAGGTGTGAAAAGATCATGATTATAATGCATGTAACATCATAATTACTCCCACGTGACTTAGATTTAGAAATATTTATATTTATGATGTCACACATTTGATTGGGTTTTTTCATTTTGAATAATGGACATGACATCATTAGGAATATCCATGTCACCATACCAATGCTTGAGAGAGTAGCTCGTCTATATTATCCATCTTGTTTGCTCCCTTTTTGCCTTCCCTATAAACATGATAGACGGTTAATCCTTTAAACGAGAGGAGGAGTATTTTTTCATCCTCCATAGTATTAGTAATTGACTAGGAAGGTTGAAAACTCCCCTTCAAATAATTAATGATATTAAGAGAGTCCCCTTCCACCTGGAGATTCTCCACTCCTAACTTAACAACCAATTTAATCCCCCATCATGCTATATAAAATTCTATCACATGAATTGTATTAATCCCTAGAGGACTCACATAAGATACCATAATATTACCATTAGAATATATGATTACCCCACCTCCCCTTACTAGACTAGGATTCCCTTTCACTGCTCCATCAAAGTTCAACTTAAACCATGAATCCCAAGGATGAATCTATTTAATCAAATATCTATCAACATCCTACTTATGAGGATAAATAGGGATCATTAATTTCAAAGATTGAAGAACTTGAGAAAGGTGAATGGGGGGAGGATCATGAAATGAAGAAGCAAATGATGACCAGGTCTCCTTAATAGACACCATTATCCTCTTAAAGGTGGAATCAGGGCTGGGGTTCAAATTTTCAAAAATAGCTAAATTATTGGTCTTCTAGATTCCCCAAAAAATATGGGGGAAAGATATATCCCACCAAAAACCCAAGGGGGGAATAGTCTCAAGGGGCCTTCCATTGATAAATCAAATCTCGAATAGATTTTTTAGAGACCCAAAAATAGTTAGAGGAAAGAAAGAACGGATGTAAGATAAATGAAGCAAAAGGTCAAAAAAAGAAGACATGATCACTTGACTCAACCTCCTTTTTACATAAAACACACATGTTTGGTTAATAACCATTTTCATTAATTTATCTATGATGAGAATTTTATTTTGAGCAGCCAACCAATAAAAAGCATTGATTTTAGGTGTTATGTTTTTAACCCATAAAATATTCCAATCTTCCTCCAATCCTTCTTGATCCCAAAATAATTGGTATCCAAATTTAATAGAGAACACTCTACTATAATTCACCTTACAGATAAGTTCATCCTCTTTGGGGAATCTACTAATATGAGTAGTCTGGAGTTAGTTGTTTAAGTCCTAGAAAAAGAGAAGTTCTTGCTAATTCACTCCTTATTTATGCAATATATTCCACTTTTTGATCCCATCTTCTTCTTTCTAGTAATCTTGCACTTTGTGGCCCACAACATCCTTAAAGTGGTCTTTAATCCCAATAAAAACTTGAGAGGAACCCAGTGTGTCCTGAATAATCCAAAGATCATCCCAAAAATCAACTCTATCGCCTTTTCCTATTTGTCATTTTAAGCCTCTTTTAAGGAGATCATTTCCTTTACAAATGGCTTTCCAAAAAGTGAACCCATTTTTAGACCCTTCTTCCAAAAGGAAGCAGGAATCCTCCTTAGAAATCATATACTTAGCTTTAATTATTCTCATTTATTGATTATCTTCTTTCAACACCCTCCAACCTTATTTGGCCAACAAAGCTTGAATTATTGATTTTACCCTCTTGAGACCTAGGCCCCCTCTCCCTTTGGGAAATCATGCTTTTCCCCAAGAGATAATGGGGAATATGAAGATATCTTCTAACCCCCTCCAAATAAACTCCTACATTTTCTGTAATTGATCGACCACTTTACCCAAAATTGAAAACAAGGACATAAAATAGACATGGATACTTTGCAAGGAACTTTTAAGTAATTAAATTTTACCAACTTGGGATAACAGATTCTATTTCCAACCTACCAACTTCTTTTGGACCCTGTCAATTAGAGGATTTCAAATTTTGGATTTCACTTTTCCTTCAAAGAGAGGGATACCCAGATAAGAAGAAGGAAGATTTTTTTATTAAGCATTTGAGAATCCTAGAAATCTTCACCTAAAAATTAGTTAGAGTATAATAAATAAATTTTGAATAAGTTAACAGATTGCCCCAAAACATTCTCATAGATATTGAAAATTTAGCTTCGAACACTAAAGCTTCTCCCATCATTAGGGTGTCATCATCAAATTGTTGATGGGTTACTGGTCTAGTATTAAGAGCCACATTGATACCCTTAATAATTTTGGATGATCTATAAATTTCAATAATTTTTCTTAATGTTTTAGCCATCAAGATAAATATATAAAGTGATAACGAGCCCCCCTAGCGAAGACCTCTACCAACTGGAAAAAACCTTTAGGGACCCCATGTATGATGATCAAGCAAATGGGAGAAGAAATTCATGATGAAATTAGATTCCAGACCATCTAGTTAAACCCAAAATTTTGTATAACTTTGTACAAATAAAGCCATTAGACCCTATTATAGGCTTTATTCATGTCAAGCTTGAGAAACATTCCTTGTTTGAAATAATTGAAAACATAATGAATTATTTCATGAGCAATAATAATGCCATCTGATATTTGTCTATCAAACACAAATGCCCTTTGTTGTTCTGCTATCATCTTATCAAGAAGTATTTGAATTTTTAGGGCTAAACCTTTTGTACAGATCTTATAAAAGGGGATCAAAGGCAAATATGTCTAAATACATTAGTTGATTCACTCCATGTTTTTTGGGAATCAAAACTAAGAAAGTGTTATTAAATTCTTGGAGCTTAATCCCTAGTTTAAAAAATTTAGATACCATTAAACAAACGTCATGTTGAATGTACTATCCCACAAAGCTTGGAAGAAAAAATGGGAAAGTCCATCTGGACCTGGGGATTTGTCTCCTTCTAATGAAAAAATAATGGATTTAATATCATCACTATAAGTTTGAGATATATTTGAAGCATTATCCTCTTGGGATATGACCTCCAGAATAAGATTTAGAATCCGATCCTCTAGCTAAACATCCCAAGAAGGGACAATTGGAAAAATATTCTTATAGAAGATAATAATTTGTAAATCAATTTCCTTTTCCCCTTTATAAAGAACCCCATCATCTCCCTTGAATTCAAAAAATTTAGTGTAATGGAAATTTTTGGAAGCCAAGTGATGGAAATACTTAGTATTCCTATCTCCTTCCTTGAGCCATGTTTTCCTTGATTTTTGATGTCAGTAGATTTCTTCCTTGGCTTCCAAATTATGAAATGAGCCCAAGAGCTCCCTTTATTTAGCTTGAGAAATGGGGTTGGAACTGGAAACATTGATCTCCTCCTCAATTTTTCATAAATATTCCTCAATTTTATTCTTTTGAGTAAAAATATTCATGAACACTTCTTTATTCCATATCTTAAACTTATTCTTAACGTGTTTAAGTTTCAAAGCTAGGATGAACATATTTGAGCCCTGAATTGGAATCTACCACCACTCCTTTAGATAAACAATAATAGATAAGTGTGTTAACCACATCTTTTCAAATCTGAACAAAATGCACTTAGGTTTGGTCATCTTTTCTCCTACGAAAATCAAGGGATTATGACTAGAACCAATCCTACGAAGAGAAGAAACAAAAATACTAAATTGAATATCCTAGTTCATAAAAACCAATAACCTATCTAGTCAGATTGAAATTAGGTTTTCTTCAAGTCTCCTATTTGACCAAGTGTAGGGGTTGACTTTTAAGTCCACATCCATAAGGCCTACCTTAGCTATGAAATCTATACAATTAGACATATTGTCATTAAGCAAATAGATTCCCCCTTTTTCCATAGGAGAAAGAGGGGAATTGAAATCACCCACTATGATCCAATTCATATATTTAATATTCTTCATAATCTCAATCAGGTCAGTTGAAAGCATTTTTCTATCATTTATAGAATTAGGATCATAGATATTTGAAAGGATCCACTGCATTTTATTATAGATTTCCTTAAAGTGAACAATTATATGAGAATCTATTTTTAAAATAATTGATCCCTCTAGAGATAGGGGATTCAAAAAAACAACCAAACCACCTAAAGCTCCTCTAGAACTACTGCTAAGACTTTTTGCTTTATCCCAAATATTATCATTATTTTTCAATATTTTATCCTCTGACATCTTAGTTTCTTGAAGAATCAAAAGATCAGGTTTGTGCTTATAAATAATATTTTTGACCAATCTTTATTTTTTGGTATTATTTAAACCCCTTATCTTCTATGATGTGATCTTCATTTTTTAGCACTTGGGAATTTTTTGAGGTTCATTTGAGTACCCTTTCCAACTTGTTTTTTGGTTTCTTGTCTTATGACATTCATATTAGTCAATCTTCCACTTGGTTTCTAATCTTTTCCTACTTCTACTTTATTTCTACCCTTTTTAGATTGTACCTTCATCCATTGATCCTCTTCTTTTTCCTTATTTTTCCCATTGTTCCCAATTTTACCTATCAAGGAGCATTGGCCTTGATCTAGAAAAATAGACTAATATAACCCTTACTTTTGCATTGGAGTTAACAAAGCCTTTGTAGGTGAGCACTCTTGAATAATTGGGTCTCCTCATAAAATTAAAGTTTCTAAGATGAGAGAATATTTATGAACTTCTTGACCCTTAGAATGAGGTTGAGGCTTTGTTGGTGTTGAAACAAGAGAAGCTAAGGCTGCCTCAGCCAATTTTTCTACCAAAGAGAGGGGACTTGAAGAAGCCTTGACCAATTGTGATTCCAACATGATAGCCACATCAAACTTGCCTAAATATTTAGAGCCAACATGGATCAATAAATAAGGACTCTCTTTAGAGTAAATTCATGTTGTGTTAGAAGTAGATGAGGGATTTAAATCCTTAACTAAGACAATTGTTGAAAATTTTTATCCCAGGCTGAGGGGAGCAAGAGCAGGATGGGATGCAAAGGAGGGAGGCTGAAGAGGGGAGGGAGCCAAAGGAGGAGCTTTCTTCATCCAGTAGCAATTGGGTGGCTGGGAAGGCCTCTTGGAGAGAGGATAATCTTTCTAAGAGTGATTCAAAACATTAAAAGATTTACAAATCTCCAAAATCTCTTTCAAATACAAGTTTTTGGTTCTAAACCCCATATTTGGATCTTAACTTAATAGAGTGGATTAGGGGTTTATCTATCAGGATGAAAACATAGAATCTCGTGGCAAGAAGTCTATGTATAGATAAGGTAATAGTATCAATAGAAATGGGTTGGCCAAGAGATTTAGCAATTCATAAAACAGCCTCTGGAGCCCAAAATTCTAGAGGCAATTCTAGAAAATTGACTCAGACAAGGATATCTTCCATAACTGCACTATTTAAATTAAAACATACTTTCCACTTATGGAGATAGATATTAGATTTTCTCATAAAACAGGGGCCACCTGTTAGGATCATGATATAGTCCTCTAAATTATTCAAGTTAATAAAAAAATAAGTTTTTAGGTATGGCAATGATTTCTACCTAACCCTTGGGGCACCAGTTAAAATTTGCCCATTTTGTGAAAGAGTTGATATTTGGTCTAAAACCACTAAATTTAGCCAAAAGAGAGTTTGACAGTGAGGAGTCAATTTTATCGATGACCATGTTAGGAACATCTAGACACACCTCATCACTTTCATGGGTGGGGACCAAAGGGGAATATTCAATAATATTTATTTATGGTCACTCTCTAACCACCATGTCTACCCACAATATTGATTTCTTTCCACCTGACTGTTTAGTACCTTTGCCTACATATGTGGTAGGTGGTCCCTGACCTGATTCACAAGGATGAGCTAGTACATCCTTCATCAGATTGTCTTCAACTTGTAACTCACCATCTTCCTGCCCATCACTTAAATTCAAAATTTTTCCTTTAGGGTTACTCATCCTTTGATTGAACTAAAATGTAATCTACACTTGAAATGCAATATTTCATTAGTTTACACCATTTTTACGTTTTATATGGTTAAGTCACTATTGTCTATACAAATTGAAAAATATTCATATTTTCATTTTTTGTTGTCCCTTTTGTACCAAAAAATAGGAGACAATATTATGGGAAGTGTGTGTGTGTGTGTGTGTGTGTGTGTGTGAGTGTGATGAGGAGATGATTTTTAAGGGTATATTATTTTTTGAGAGATAAAAATACATCCATAAAAATATGACAGTAGGAAATAGGCTAAAATAATTAGACAAATGTAACCCAAAAAATTCAACACAAATAGAAAAGATTCCAAAAATAATATACTATGTGTTCTTATTCACAAAAAATGAAGAAAAACATTTCTAAACAATTACAAGAAGAAAAAAAATGATGATTGAGTTCATCATTATATCTTAGGATCTCCAAAAACCATGCTCAATTTTATCAAACTTGAGGTCAGTCACTCTAAAATTTTAGTTATTCTTAGGGGAGATAAAACAACAAATAATAAAGAAAAGTATATGTTTTTGGGCATGTGCTTAAGGTCAGAAGTATTGAAGGCAATGTAAATTTATGATTCTTTAGCTAGAAAAAATAGTGTGATGTAATGTATCATTATGTTGAATTGTAATGCTACAATGAATGCTCTATAAGTACTTGATTTTTATAAATCTCTTACAAATGATAAAGGTGATATTTAATATTTATTTTATATTCTTGGAGGCCTTTTAGATCTTACCTAAATGTACTAAGATGCTTGTGTATTTACAAATATTTTGAATTCAAAATAGAATAATATTATAATACAAAACAACATCAAATGGATTAAAATATAGATAAGATGGGATCATTGACAAATGAAGCACCTTGAAAATAATAAAGACCCCAAATCTATATAAATTTATATTTTTTTTAGTTTTTAGTGCTTTTTTTGGTGGTGACCATTAAAAGCAAAGGGAGATAGAAGGAAGAGAGAAAATAATGAGAGACAGAAGAAAAAGGAGGCAATAGTTTGTAATTTGGAAAAACAACTCAAAAATACACTAGTACCTTAGAATAATTAAACTTAGCAATAAAAATAATCTTAGGGGTCATTTTTAGGTTTCTACAATAAAAGAGAATAATTGAGGCTCCTATATGATATTTCCTCTATAAACTCTTATTACATTTATAGTAGATTAAAATTACTTACATTATAAATAAAATAGTGATAATAAAATATATAAGTTTTTTAAGAGTATATTATTTTTTGATAGATATGATGAGGAGATGGTTTTTAAGGTTATATTATTTTTTGAGAGATAAAAATACATTCGTAAAAATATGATAGTGGGAAATAGGCTAAAACAATTAGACAAATGTAACCTAAAAAAATTAACACAAATAAATAACTTTCCAAAATCATACATTAATTGTTTTTATTCATAAAAAATGAAGAAAAAATTTCTAAAAAATTACAAGTAGGAAAAAAATTGACGATTGAGTTCATCGTTATATTTTAGGATCTCTAAAAACCGTGCTCAATTTTATCAAACTTGAGGTCGGTCATTCTTAAATTTCAATTATTTTTAGGGGAAATAAACTGACAAATAATAAAGAAAAGTATATGTTTTGGGCATGTGCTCAGGGTCAGAAGTATTGAAGATAATTTAAATTTATGATTCTTTAGCTAGGAAAACTAGTGTGATGTAATGTATCACTATTTTGAATTACAATGCTATTATGAATATTTTATAAGTACTTGATTTTTATAAATTGATTACAAATTTAAAAGGTGATATTTAATATTTATTTTAGATTCTTGGATGCCTTCTAAATCCTACTTAAATGTACTAAGATGCTTGTGTATTTATAGACATCTTAATTCAAAATAGAATAATATTATAATACAAAATACCATCAAATAGATTAAAAAATAGATAAGATGAGATCACTAACAAATGAAGGACCTTGAAAATAATAAAGACTCCAAATCCATATAAATTTATAGTATTTTTTAGTTTTTATTTTTGTATTTTTGGCACAGACCATTGGAAGCAAAGGGAGATAGAGGGAAGAGAGAAAATAATAAGAGATAGAAGAAAAAGTGGCAATAGTTTGTAATTTGGAATAATACACTGGTTCCTTATAATAATTAAACTTGTCAATACAAAAAATCTTAGAGTTCATTTTTAAGTTTCTACAATAAAAGAGAATAATTGAGACCCCTATATAATATTTCTTTTATAAACTCTTATTACATTTATAGTAGATATAAATTATAAATAAAATAGCGAGAATAAATTATAAAAGGTCCTCATGATGAGGGTATATATATACTTTTGATCGGAGTTATGAATTAGAAGTACAAAGAGATAATCTAATAAAGTGCATCTAAAGATCAAGGCTAACAAATATTAAACAACTAGAATACAACAAACCAACAATAGAAACAATTTAAAAAAAAAAAAATACTATCAATTGTCTCAACAAAAACTCCAACTAACTAAGCCCGAAGAAAAGATACAAACTGGGTAAACATAATCCGAACAACAAAATTACTATAAAACAACAATAGAGACAACATTCATACAACAATCTGATTCACATTAAAATTGCTAAGAACCACCAGCAGGGTAGAACCTCTATTGAGGCATAAACATCTTGAGATTCTTACACTTTATTTTATTTTATTTTTGGGTGAAGAGCTCATGACATATATATATACTAACTACCCTGCTTGGCCCCATGGTCACAAAGAGCATAAAAATAGCCATAACTATCTTTCAAAAGGCCCAAATGTGCCTAGGTTTGGTGTCATAGAACGCATCAGAAATAGGGCCAATAAATCCCTTAAAAAAACCAGTGAAAAGGACATGGAACTTGGAAAGATTCCAATCGAAAATGTTGTTGTTCTAAACCAGTTCAATAAGAGCTCTTAGGAGGAGGGGGAGGAGAACGTCGAATGGTCGAGCCCTTTAAAAACAAACTTAATTTGATTAAATAAAAAATAAACGAAAATATATATTATCAAGAGACTTAACCAATGACTATTTGGCACAAACACACCAAAATAACATCTACCTAAACCGATTGGTCTAAACATGAGGATCTAAATCCTTAAGGACTATATGTGTATATATATTTGACTAAACATATAATTAAACATGTTATAAATACTTAACTAAAGATAATAGCTACAAGTACACCATATTTTGATTGTCCGAGTAATGCTTTTTAATATGAAATATAAATTAGTATAAATAATTTTATTTGAAAAATGTTGAGACATAATTTCAAGAATTTTATTTTGATTTTTTAATATATTATAATTATTTATTATTTTATTAATTTTTTTATAAATATTTTATTTGTTGGTAATAATTCGTATTAATCTAATTACAATAATATATCAAGTTCAAAATAATATTTTAAAAAAATAGAGTTCTAAATTTTATTATATAGTTAATATATTACGATCAATTGAATTCTCTAAAAAAATAATTTTTTAAAAGTAAAGATTAAACAGATATCAAATTTAAGGTTGAAATTAAAAGTGAACATACTCACTACATTACAATACAACACCACTCCTAGATACTATTGTAAAATGCCTCTCAACATAATTACATCTTTGATATAATAATATTTCAATTATTTATTATTATTATTATTATTATTATTATTATTATTATTATTATTATTATTATTATGTTGATTGATGTAATTTTAAATATCTAGTTGGGGTGGTGGTGGACTATAATATCTATGAGATGTTAAAAATTAATTCTTGAATTAAAATTTGATGTTTATTTGAGTGCTATAAGGTACTTTCAACTTTAAATTTGATGTTCATTTGATGTGTGTGTGTGTGTGTGTGTAGATTAAAAAAATCACAATATTTTATGTGTATCATAAAGTTGGGTCATTGTTTTCCTAATGTTTTTTTTAAGAACCCTTTGTAGTAATAAATTATATTGAAGACATATATCACCGATCAACGTAAATTTGTACAAAAAATAATTAAAATCATTAATGTATGTGATATATAACAAATCTAAAATAAATATTTCAACATTGAAATTTCCCGACATTTTTAAATTTAAATGTATTTAAGATATATATGCTAGTAGCACTCAGAGGTGTGACATGTACATTTAACATTAAATACCAATTAATGCATCATTTCATATTCATCCAAATAAGAAATATATATCACATTCAATAATAATTAAAGAAAATAATTTCATATACATCAAAATGTGAAAATAAGTATAATATATGTGATATTAAGCATGTAATATTATTATAGTTCTAAGGACTTGAGTAACATTATTATAGTTCTAAGGACTTGAGTAACATTATTTTACATGTGAGATGGCCACACATGTTAACCTTGGTCTTTTTGTATACTCTATATCAATTGTTGCTTTAGAAAGAGTCAATCCTTGTGATTTATGTATGGATAATCCTCAAGCCAGTCTTAAAGGTGGTTGTCGTGTTCATCTCCTTTGTATTGGTATAATTGGAATTGTATATGGAGTTGCATCTGCAAATTACATTCGAGAATAATTATCAAATTCTACCATAACATATGTAGGTGGCTTTGGCGGAGAACTTCCAGGTTTGTAAACTATAATTCAAATATAGCTTAGAGATCCATTTACAAGTCTTACTTATATACATTAGAGGTTAACATCATCCTTACATCCTTAGATATTAATAACTCTACATCTAATTTATCTTTCTGACCAACTGATGGATTGGTACTACTTATTCGAGTAGCAATGCTCTATGTAACTGGTCCTTTTAATGATTTTAATTTTATTTTGTTATGATTTTTCACATTATCATTTGTTGTAAATAAATGAATAGCATTGTCAAAATCTTCCTTGATGCTTGGGTGTAATACACTATTTGTCCTTGACATCAATAGTTTCCAATCATCAATAGTCAGATGTGCATCTCTAAGATTTATGAGCAGATGTCGAAACCTTTTTTGGTCATCACTCGAAACCATTTTTGGTTGTCACTTTCCATGTGTGTTACTATTGTATGGTGCTTTATCACTCATAGGAGGTAGCTAACCCAAATCTCTTAATAAAATGATTGATCTACCTCCAAAACTCATATTTGCATTTTCTAGAAATGCTTGACAAAGTCGTGCATCGATGTTCTGTAACATTTTTTCCCTAATGAAACTCATTTTATCAATCAATATGTATTTTATATGCCGCATTTCTTCTTGAAAACTTGTGAATCTTGTTCCTTCTAATTCTAAAAAGGTTGTGTTTGGGATTAATAGTGTTGAGTGGATTATTGAAGGACCAATATTAAATGTTGCAACTCCAGTTAGTGTAAGTAATAGAAGTGAACAACGTTGCATAGTTGATGATTCATTTTCAAAAGCTTCACCAATGGTACCAATTAGATGTGATATTCCTATTCCTAGTGTTCCTTGAATTATCATGCATAGTGGTGCGATATTATGAGTCTGAAAAAAATGTCTCATGATTATATCAAGTGCCTTTTTTTGTTTGGCACCTAAGGTTCCATATGAAATATTACTAGTTATATCATCTGGTATGAGTAACCCGTTGTTTTTCAGTATGCTTATGAAATTTATAGTTGAAGTTATGTATTCTTCTCCTTTATATTCATGATTCCATGATGCTCGTCTATCAAGATCTCTTCTTCCCAACATATCTAATTCTGTTACTTCCATAATTAGCCCATGATGTAGCCTTGATATGATTTCCCACTCATGTTCCATTGTATTTTGATGAACAGATTGAACATCATCACATTCAACATCACTTTTATTTTTATGGTCATCTGGCATAGTCCTTTGCTCCACATGCCAAGGATTGTAATTCAATGATTCCTAGTTTGATATTATATCATCATCAAGTCTGATGTCTCTTTTTATATTATGAAATGTCTTGTAAAGCAATAACTCTAACCAACATAAATCAACCCATTTTTCTGATTCACGTACTGACACTGTAGTAAATCTTGGGAACACTCTCACAATAGTTGTCACACTCCTGACCTCCCATTTATTATCTCACCTTTGCTTGGGATTATATGACCATGATCTAGCTATCTCTATAAGTGAAAAACTTTCCATTTCATAAGGTCTGTTCATGTATCTATCAATGAAAACTTTTAAAGGTTTATCATTTTTTGGTTCTTTAGTATGTGTCATCGGTTTGAACACTTCAGTTAATGAATTTTATTAATTATATTTATAAAGTGGATTATGAAAATAAAAATTAAATTTTATTATAACACACTTAAAAAGTATATCAGTAACAACTTGTTTTTGAATGAAACACTTTTCTAAATTTATCAGGTGAGTCCTTTTACAACTAGGGAAAGGGTCCTTCATTATTTAAATTTAACAACCATTTATATATTTATCCACGTAAAAAATGTAGTCTTTGGATATCTCCATCTCTTATAACTTATTACCAATAAAATTCATTTTTAATTTTAATTTTTTTTTTTAAAATAATAATTATATATTCCAAAGTGTCCTTCAAAATTTACAACAATTAATTTTAAAAAAAAAAGGAAAATTTTTTTAAATTTTTTTTACTATAATCTTTTATTAATATAACTGTTACCCTTCAAAAAATGTTCAATGGATCAGTAGAAAAAAACATAAACATAAATAAACAACATAACTAACCAATTAATTATTTATAATTATTTAAGATATAACTATTTAAGGAATGTAACTAATCAATTAACTATTTAAGAATGTAACTAACCAATTAACCATTTAAGATGTATTTTGATTCATTTATATATGTGTAATTATCTAATCTAGATATCACATACATACATACATACATAATTTTAATATAACTAACTAATTAACTATTTATAATTATTTAAGATAAAACTATTTAAGGATGTTACTAACCAATTAATTATTTAAAATGTATTTTGATTTATTTATATATTTATAATTATCATATATATATATATATATATATATATATATATATATATATATATATATATATATATATATATATAAATACATCTATATATAAAGTATTCAAACTTTTATCTAACAATTTTAAAATACAATAAATCTATTTAATTATTAATTAATAAAAGTAATTTATCCATCGATTTTAATAAAATTATATAAAATATTAATAATTATATAATAAATATATAACTCTATTTTAAATAAAATTGATCAATATTAAAAAATATTTAAATTTAAACTATATATTATAAATTTACATATACATAAAAATAATTACGGATATCAAATATTAAAAAATATTTAAATCTAAATCATATATTATGAATTTATGCAAATATAAAAATAATTATGGATATCAACATATTTATTATGGGCTTTGAAAATAAAACATAAAATTATGAATTTAGAAGTTTATAATAAATCATAAAATTATGGAATTAATAAAATAAAAGAAAAAACTCTAAAATCAAGCCAAAAAAAATCACGGCACATAGAAATACCAGGGCACACAGGAATGGTGGCATAGCAATATAACTTGGAGGATGATAAGGTTTTTGAGGGAGCTGGGTTTGCTTTGCTATTTTTTATTTTATGTTTTGTTATTTGTATTTATATATTTTTTAAATCTTTTCATATATATATTCAAATAATG
The DNA here is from genome assembly GCA_037957365.1 of Torreya grandis. Classification (NCBI taxonomy): domain Eukaryota; kingdom Viridiplantae; phylum Streptophyta; class Pinopsida; order Cupressales; family Taxaceae; genus Torreya; species Torreya grandis. The sequence goes on along the minus strand of JARHVA010001863.1, from coordinate 1,006,673 downwards.
TATTCGTTAATTACATGTTTTTTAGTCGGCTGTTTTTATTTTATTTTATTATTATATTGGCTTAACAAAATAAAAGTGAATAACTCACATCGTTGCACTCTTCGCTACCATTGTAGGTTACACCTCTCGTCGTAAAAAATAATAAAAATCATTAATGAATGTGATATATAACAAATCTAAAATAAGTATTTCAACATTGAAATCTCTCAACATTTTTAAATTTAAATATACTCAAGATATAAATATCAATTGTATATATATTTTAATTATAAAACATTCTATTATTAAATATATATCTATATGTTTTTAGAAATGTATTAAGCTCTGATGTAATAGAAAATGAAACTAAATTAGTTAGTAAATGTAAATTATATATTTTTCATGGAGTCATGGATGTGCAAACGTTGGTCGTTCTTTTTTTCGTAGAGAGGTAAGTTCATTTACATTACACACTTTGGAAAAAGTTGATCTTCGATATTTATAAAGATGTTATATAATTTTTTTTTGATATAGGTAATCATTTTTGGATTGGAACTTTGAACCAGTTTGGGACACAAACATTAGGTTAATATTTCTCTTACAATAATTGTCAATAGTTAATATTGATCTCATTAATATTATCTAACATGGCGCTATTGCCAACAACACCAATATCATCAGTGGTTCCAATCTTCTGAATATCTTCAATGCCCACCACTAGTCTAACATATTTTTTGAGATTTCAACTTGGGTAAAATTGGACACAATCAAGCCTCTAACGACTCTACCCACACCTCATTGACAAAAAATTTAAAATAAACCCTAAATAAATTAAACCAATAAAATATAATATCGAGATCATTCACTAAACACTGTACCTCACAATTCACTTTCATACCAATTCAACCCTATCCTCATCCTCATATTATATATTTGATATTAATACCCTTAAAAATGTCGATCCTTGTTGATAATTATAGAAAGGTCCACCGATGTTTTTTCAAAAGTCATGTCAGTTAAGAATAATAACGTTGTTCATATAAATTTTATTAAACGTGTTGGGCCATTTTGATTGCACTAAGATTTGATGCAATCAAAAAGGAAAAAATCTTTGACAATTAATACAGGCGTGTGAATTACACTCAAATATGAGTTGAAAGGTCGATGTAAAGCCAACATTGACAATGAAAAATATTATATTTATGTCGTTTCGAAATTAAAAAAGTGCATCCAAATTCTAAAATCGTGATCTTCAAAGGATAACAATTCATAAGACAAAAAGAGTGGGTGAGTTTTGGATTTTACTAAGGTTTTATGCCTTTGTTTGTGACATCATTATTAGTACTTTTGATAGGGAATTTATTTTTATATATTTGAAAATATTTCATTTTAATTATATTGCATGTACACAATTGTATATTGAGTGGTTATGTCCTTTTTTAAATGTTTTCTTCCTTTATTCATGTAGTATCTATTATAATTGTTTTTAAAAAAGTGAAGAATTCACATAAATTTGTTTTAAAAGTTTTTCATAAAAATAATAATTTTATTTTTGAAAATATTTTTGATATTGTTTTAGATTTCTCTTTAATAAGACATGTAATTTCTTAGAGTATTTTATTTTTATTGATTGTTTTGTTGGTTATCAGTGTACAATATTTGAATAACACTTCACAGTGTTAAACTAGACGGTGTCCAAAACATGATCAAGTTTTTTTGTATTTAAAATTAATAACATTGATCACTGTCAAACCATTATTGTTCATGGGCTTTGGTTTATCCATAACACCCTTGTCATGTTTTTTTTTAATTAAATTTGAGAATTTATCGACTCTCTTAAAAAATATTACAATTTTTCTCGATATAAATTTGGTTGATCATAAATACTTACTTTGTGTAATAAAATATATTACAATATATAGTGTATTATTCTCATACAAAGAATAAAGGAACATCAATCCAAAATCTCATAAATCCCTCTATCATATCTCCTAAAAACTCTTTCACAAACCTATATTCTAATGAGTTGTTTTAGTTTACGTATAACTCATTATTCTCACACAATTACATAAATGGATTGTTATTACAATTCATCACACATACACATAATTATATTAACAACAAAAAATAATTATTTGCATATAAAACATTAATACTTAACATTCCCCCTTTAGTATTCACATGAGGAGAAGAAACATATAAAATAAAAAATTCTAATTTATCCCCCACAAATTTGACTCAATAAATATCAGATTCACCTGATTATACTTTTAATTTTATAAAAGAAAAATTTACATAAAAAAAATTTTCGTATATATTTTATCAATTAATTACTTTCATAAACTTATTTGATATTATTAACAAAAGTTTATAAACATTTATAATAGAAAAATGATAACTATGAAATGCATATAACAAGAAATTATAAACACTATACTTGAAAATTTATACAACTAAATAAAAAAAGAAAAATGAACTTATACATCTAATGACAATTTTCATTAAAAACAAAAACAAAAAAATAATTAAAATAATTAAAAATAAAAATAAAAGATTGAACATTATCAACATACTAAAGACTTAAAACAAACTTAATATAAAATATATGTTAAACACTAAGGGGAAAAAAAAAACTATCACGAGATTCATATTAACATTGGCTCTTAACATTAACATGAAACAAATTATATAAAAGATAAATTAAAATAAATAAATAAATGTAATCATTAAATAAAATAAATTTAAAATAAATATTTAAAAATCTAAAACTTTAATATCAAATAATTATCAAATAAAATTAAAAAATATAGTTATAAAAGATAACATTAAAAATTAATCATGATTATAAGCAATAAAAAAATAAACGTAAACTTAAAATACGAAATACCAATTATAACCAAAAATAAAAAATTGTAAGGTACAAGTCAATTTTTTTTAAATATATGCGAACTATGAACATAATGGCTTGAAAACAATGGGCAAAGTAAATAAGATAGAAGTTTGAGGAGAAAATACATGTAGATGATAAATGACAACAAATTTTTATGTGGTATTAATTAAAATTTGTTGACAATATGAAAATAAGGTAAAAAAATATAACAAGAAGTATTGTGCGTGGTTTGTATTGTAACACTACTCTATGATATGTTTTGATGCAAAAATAATTGAATGAAGGCCATAAAGAGAGGTCCACATGGAATCTACTCTAATATGAATATTTAAAAAATTGATATTTTTTGGTTGATCATAAATACTTGCTTTATTCAATAAAATATATTACAATATATAGTGTATTATTCTCCTACAAAGAAAGAGTCAATAGTGATCCATAATTTCTCAAAAATCTTCCTATCCTATCTCCTAAAAACTCTCCCACAAGCCTATATTTTAGTGAGCTATTTTAACTGTCGTAAGATTCATATTATTCTCATATAATTACATAAATAAGTTATTATTACAATGCATCATACACACATATATCTAATTATATTAACATTATAAAATAATTACTCACATATGAAACATTAATCCCTAACACTCTTTACCCTTATATAATTTTATGAATATAATTTTATAGTTTCTCTTTACCCTTATATAGTTTTGTGCATCAATTGATTAAACCCTTAATAACTTGTATGTGGCATTCATCATTTTATGAGACATCTCTTTGTTATTTATATCTACCTTAGCATAGTGTATAGTTGATAATTATAGGTGGTTGAATCTTATCAGAAAATAACTGACTTGAGTTTTAATATAAAAATCTTTAAATTTTAAATAAATACATTTTTATTTTTCATAAAAATATTTTTTATTTAAGAAGTTTGTATCCCCAAAAAAGTAAATCTATTATTTTATTTAAAATATGTATTTTTTTAATCATTTCTAATAGCAAAACATTGGAAAAATCACCAGAAGAAACATTATATGTCACTGATTCAAAGTTGATAAAATTTTATTATTGTTTATATTCAACAAAAAAAAAAAAAAAAGCAGCATGGGCCCCATCTAAATATTTTTTTGGGCATAATATATTTAATGTTGGGCATTTTCTTTACTTACGGAGCAATATGTTTTCTAGGTAAAAGAACAATTAGTGTTTTCTTTTATTTTGTTGAATTTTTTTACTAAACCCTTAAAATTATTTTAAATATAAAATATTGTTTTTATGTCTCTAACACATGCATAGCCAATTTGGTTTAAGGGTTAAGATAAAAAAAAGTTAAGCAAAAGGTTTTGATTTTAAATCTCTCTCCATTGTCTTCTTGTTGAAATTGTTTATAAGACCATAAAATTGTGGATATATAGATTATGGTGAAATTATGGTTTCAAATTATACATATAAGAGTTAGTAACATAAATTTTATAAAAATATTGTGAGAAAAATTAGCAAATTAGTCAAATTTCATTAAATATAAAATAATTTTTGAATTCAGTTATATAGTACATTTAATACATGTTATATGTTTTTTGGTTTAATTGATATTTTGTTTAAGTATAGTGATGTAACCATTCATTACTTAGGTTTATGAACACTTTATATTTATTGAAGAGGTTTTTGTTTTTTGTTTGAGTATTCTATTATGAGTTTTGTGAATTTTTTTCTAAAGTGGAGAAATGTCGATTTTTATGTACAACAAGGTCATTTTCGGTGGAATCCAACACCTTATTTTTTATGTAATTTTGAAAATAAATAATTTATAATTGAAAACCATGAGTGTAACATCATTTCCCATTATTTTTGTTGTTGGAGAAGGCCATGTTACATTTTAGGATTTATAGGCCCCTAAAGATTGATAGGCTGACAGAGCCAAAAAAACACTCATCTTAAGTTTGATGCTAGATCTAAGATCAAGTTATGTTATAGTGGATTTTTTGGATAGATGATATGATGTTGTTTTATTTTATGTCCAATCTTTAGGCTTTGAGTTCTTTGATATCATTGATTAGGAGCAGATTAGGTTGTTTGCACTATTTTTCATTTTAAAGGATTTCTCACCTCTCATCTGATAAGGGGAAGATATTGTATTAATATTCAATCAATCACCAATGATTGTGTAGCTGACATGGTTGCTATCATTGGTAGTTTTGAGTAAAGGGAGGTCAATGTTGTTTGGCATCATCATAGATGCACCATACATAGGTGATGAATATCTACTAAGACCCAAATTGATGTAGTTGAACATTTTCATAATGGTGCCTATACTAAATTATGGGTACAAAATGGTCAAAAGGGATGAGCATGCCTAACAGGATATTCATCATTCATGTCACGATCTATAGATCACAAGATTTTTAAAGTGACATACACTGATCAATACCATGATGTATAAAGTGAAAATTTACAGGTGCAATAGAGACTATTGGATAGATTCAATGTCATATGATATGAATCATCTTTTAGATCCCTTTAGATCAACAGTTTTCTTTTGGTGTTGTGTGATTCAAAGTTTATAGTTCCATACTTTAGATTTATAATAAATTAAAATTTATGGGGCATGTATCCCTTTATGAGACACCACTTGTTATTTAGATCTACCTTAGCATTAAAAAGTAATTAATTTTAATAGTTAATTACTTAGTGGGTAGTTGATAGTTATGTGTGGTTGACTCCTATAAGAAGATAACGAGATTGAGTTTTATTATTAAAAAAACCATATATAAATTTAATGTAACTAGTTATATTTTAAATAAATAAAACATTCTTTTGAATAATATATTCACATAGTTCTTTCTTACCAACAAAGTTTAATATGACCTAGTCACAAAAACATGTCTACGTGAAGTAAATATCTCAAACCATTTCAAGGAAATAAAATATATCCAATTAGGTTACAAATGTACAACACAATGTTTACTTTACATTAATATGCCCAACACTTAATTTTATGACCAAACTATGGATCACAAAATTTGTGACTACCCATTGATGGCCAACTCTAAGCCTGGACTACCACCCAAAGCCTCTCCCATGGTGAAAAAAATATGATCAAACATCCATAGATGGATAGACAATTATGTCTAAGAATTAAAAAAAAGTAATATCACATGATGGGTAAGGCTTTGGTGACTATGTACATCTAACAAGAGGTTCTTCGACAATCACTAAATAACTAGTCTTTATTACTTAGCAAGTGATGTAGCCTATCATTTGCACCCTAAAAACTATGGAATTTGTATTTAATTCTAATGGTTCCCCACCTATCACATCCCCTTGTAGAGGAAATATATTTGGGTGCATATGATAAAATAATGGTGTTTGATATCAATTCAATATACCATCGAGGGTATAGGCCTTCTCCACTAACTAAAGATGTTGAATATGTAAAATATAAATGGTGGGATTTTTATTTAGGTGAAATCATGAAGGATAACCATTAATCCTACTATAGACACCTAAATTTGTTATAATCTTATTTTTTATAATTCTTTTATATGACTTTACATACGTATACTCTTAATAGAAAGTAGAACACTTATTGGTGCATTTATTTGGGTCTTGGGTCTTTTCTTCTTACTTATGAGATTGTGTAAGCCTTTGCTTTTCTCTATTCATTTTTATTGATATTGTCACAGGGATCCCTGCTCTTGACTTATTGATTTTTATATTTTATTTAGCTTGTGGGCAATGTCACAAATCAAATATGGATCTATAGTAGTAGAACCATCCTTAAAATACATAAATGTCTCAACATATCATGTGGGTATTATTTGGGTCATGTTTAAATTGGGTCACATTTATTGTGCATGTTTGAATCTTTTTGGTTGAGATTTTGCATGCCAATAGTTCTCTCGATTCAAAATTGATATATCTATATATGGAAAATCCATTAGAGTAATTTCAAGGATAAATAATTATTATTTAACAAAAAACACACGTAGAGCACACAATAATAATCTAGCTTATGGTTAATCCAATTATGAAGTTTCTAAAAGATTTTTTTTTTCATTCTTATATTAAAGGAGGTTCTATGAAAAATTTCACTTAGACTTAAATTGGCATGATTCAGCGCGTGCGTGCGCGCGCGCACACACACACACACACACACACACACACACACACACACACACACACACACACACACACACATTAACATGATAACTACATGTGGTTTGAGCCTTGTTTGGAGTATTGTTAATGTAGGTAATACTTAGATGGTCACCGAGGATTGGCTGAGGTTAGTCCAACCCAAGCCTTTAACCTTTTTCCTCATTCACATTGATCATCTACTACACATCAAAAAATTTAAGAAAAGAGAAGGAAAATAAGACCATTCATGCAGGATCAAATACATTTGCATACATAAGAGACATTATCAGATGTAGGCACATTAATCAAGACTATCACAAACCAGGGTAGAGACACATGATAGTTTCATACTCTAATATATAGTGTCACATTGAAGGCATCTACAAATCATAAAATTGTTCCAAATCATGTAGATACTCTATTTCTAGAACCGAGAGTTCATAAGCCTTTTCCTAATCTTTACTAATAACCATACCGTATCACAGACCTACACATAATAAACAAGCTAAGTATTCAAATCCCATTAGTATTTACATAAAAAAAAAGTTACTAAATTATTTTAGTTACACTTAAATTTTTATATGAATTGAATATCTTATGCAATCTAAATTTTCTACATTTTTATATTATTAAGTGCACTTAAGCTAAAAATAGATAAATCATATGGGTGAACCCTTTCCTTGTCCAAATATAACACACCTTAGGTGCTCTTAGGGTTTCTTCCTTATATCGGTATGGTTTAAGATTTATGTATTTAGGTTTGATTTTCAAATCTTATTTATAATTTACCCTTCTTAAATGGCCTCTTTATTATGGTTTCCATTCATAAAACCTTAGATATCCATGTTTGTTCATGTATTAAGAGTAGTCTTTGTGCTTCTCTTCTTTTTTATTTTAGGGTTTATAAAATTTTATATGTATATACAACTTAAAGAACCTATTAGTTCTAACTCTATGGATCCCTTATCATTTATTCATGTCATACCCTATGGCTATGATAATGAATGGACAAATCAAGATATAGATAATCATACTTGTGTGCCTAGTAAAATGTTTTTTATAAATAAAAAATATGCATATATAGGTGAAGGAAACAATTCTTGTTGGACACAAATTTTAGATAAATATGGAAACACATACTTTTGAAGATAGCATGGCACAAATTATGCATGCATTTTAAGGACCACACAGAAGAACAAGACTCACAATAAAAAAAAATGCACAAGGATGAGGATGCATAGATGTACTAGAAGACCTAAGATCTCTCAAAAATAAAAATAACCAAGTCTTAAAGTGCATATGTGATAACACATTGGTTGGCATGGAAAAAGGATTGTCTGGATCAAGGAGGAGGTTACACCAACCAAAAAGTATGAAAGGAGGAACTACAAGGTATGCTGACAAAATGAGTCATCCAGAGAAGAACATTAAGACATAATAGGTTTGGAGTGAATCTAGTAGATTGGTGATGATATAAGAGGTTATTAAAATTAAAAAATTCAATGTAAGAAATTATGACTTTTATTTATATAAGTTTGTTGCATAACTATTAAAACATGCATTAATGAAATGTAATTGTAAAGTGGTGCTTGAATTCTAAGAAATCCCACCTTACATTTGTTTTAAATATAATTATTTTATATTTAATACCATTATGTTATGAATTGTTAAGGTAATGTTATAATTTTAATATCTTGTAGTGGAATCTGGTATGTTATAAAATTAAACAATTATTCATGTGTTTAACCCTTTTTTAGATGTTTTGTTGAGGGTTAAAGTGTAGAATATCTTATACAAAAGGATGACTAAAACTATTCTAAACCAGACCAGTTAATTAAATGCTCCAATAAATTTATTTTGTAAATTAAATGTTGAGTTATGCTAAATATGAAAACTACATTCAAAATATTAATTTGATTGCATAAAAATGAGGAAGATATAATATTTAGCTTATGTGAAAATGTGCACTTAGATCTGAGAAGTGTAGAGGTGGAAACAAGTATAAACAAAATCAAGATCTAGTCATTAGGTTCTATAAATATTTTTTCTCGATACCTGGACACTTACATCGATACAGGTGCCCTGATCCCAACTAAACTATCTAGTACATAATATTCAATATATTATAGATCAACCACCTTAATCCCTACGGGTTTTATGTAACCTTTCTAATGATGTATTTTGTTTGCATTAATAGTTTATAGATGACTTTATGTGGATTTAACCCTATCTCTTTATGTTAGATATTTGTACCTTGCTAAAAATGGGTTAGTGGGATCATGATGTCAAAATGACCCCAATGACACCTTTGTCAATGGGCATTGCCTACTTATCTAATACTAATAAGAGGTCCTCAAACATATGTAGTTCTCCCTAGGTGTTGGCTTGTGTGTGTATAAGGGTGAAAATAAATTATATGTAAGGGCATGAAATGTTCTAGTTTATAGCTTGATAAATTATACTCATGAGTTGCTCTTTGAGTACTTTAGACCTATAATATGACTACTCCTATGAATTATATGAAAATAGGGAAGATTAGATCATTAGAACTTAGTTGTGCAATCTATTAAATGAGCTTAGATTCTTGTTTGGTATTTGTTAGATTAATAATGAGTAGGATTATATTTATATTTATACCACACCTTTTAGAAATATCTCACGGTAGGGTTTAATAAGACAAATAGGCTGATCCATATGTTTTGAAACATTTTCAATTTGGATGAATTATTAGGACTAGACACTTAATAATATTAGAGACACTTACATCGATGCAAGGGTTCCTATGTGGGATGCAAGTGTCCAAAAAGATAATAAGTTGATGAGGATCTAAAACTAATAATGATATATATATATATATATATATATATATATATATATATATAAAGTTTTATGATTTTTATACAGTGTCTGAGATATGGGTCATTGGAAATGATAAGGCTGGACCATAATATAAATAATTAGGCATAATGAGATGGTGAATGCGATCCTTTCAATAACATGAAGGTATAGAACTAAAGGGTAGAGGTATTTGTCAAGTATACAATATTGAGATTCTATTATGTCAAAGTTTAGTATCTACATGCCTCTCCCTCCCCCTAGCCCCCTTAATCTAGTAATGCATAAGGATGAAATTATTAGTTTAAATGAAATAAATGTGTACCTGGGTGTGTGCAACACACCTTACCTTTGATTGATCCCACTTTAAGTGTTTTGATGGTGTATGACATATAAACAAATTCAAGTTGCCATATAAATTAGTGTATATAATCTATAATTTGAAATAATTGAAATGTTTGAAAATTAAGAGAGTAAGGAAGGGTACACCTATGTGTTGGTGTAACCATGTTGCCCTTAGGTACTTTGATTTGGTAAAGATGATTTATTATGAAGCATTCGAGTTTAGAGAGGTTCAAAACAAAACCTTAAATATTTTAAGAGGGATATTGGAAGGTAATTATGCCCCCAATTTAGTGCAAGGGTGAGTTGTGGCATGGCCATTGAGATCATTGAATCTCAATCACAAAACTTAAAAATTTATTTTGGCTTTAAAATCAAGTGTATCCATTTATTTATTCTAATTTTACCTCAATTAAATTTAAAGCACAATAATTTTATCATAGCATCACTTTTGTTGTGCATATTGAACCAAACCACCTTCATCAATTAAACATCAGACAAACTTGAGATAAGGCCTGAATAGGATTTCATCACCTAGTGGTCACCTTACCCTTTCTCGACTATCCTACTTGGAGGTAATTACCAAGGGGAGAACCAACTCAGCTCTTTGGTTGAGTATAAACTCTGGAAATTAGTATATATTGGCTAAGCACCCAACACCCTGATCATTGTAGTGTGTCAAGTGAGGGGGTAGGCCCCAATACCAAGCCACATATTGATTCCAAACAAAAATCCTTTTGAGCACCTAAACAACCTGAAACCAACCATAGATTAATTTTATAGTACTTGATCTACAAGCCAAATTTTATCACATATTCTCATAACTTAAGACATAAGCCAAAAGCGAGATTAAAATTATCCATAATATCTTAATGTACTCTAGCATGTGTTGGATTTCCTAGATAATTTTCTTATTTTATTTATGTTTGAGTTGTAAGATTATTTGTGTTTTCCTCTTATCCTACTTGCATGGTTTTTACTCATGAACAACAAAGAGACTTAGCAATTCAAGACCCATCTATAGATTATCTATTCTCCTCTACCTCTTCATTTATGGAGCATATCTTAGATTTTGAGAGTAATCCTCATCATTTTGATTCTTTTAGTGTCATTTAGATAGTCTCCTAAGGTGACCCAAAATTTGTTGCCTTTTTGGATAATAAGCTGGTAACCTTGTAGCATTATCTTAGCACACTAGCTCACCATACACCCATTTTGGTACCACCTACTGATCCACCTTATGGAATGCCATTGGGATTTTTATGAAACTCTGTTGTTGTCGTTATCACCACCCAACTGTTAGCTACTCAAGCATCTATCTTATCTAGCAACCCATTTGACACAACCATGCAAAACTAACCATCTCAACCTTCTAATACCCAAACACTTCCTAGCCTAACTAACAATTCTTCCAACACAGCCACAATCGAACCTTTACCTACACATATCCAAATTATTCTTGGAGTACCCACTACCATCATCACTACCATTCCTTTCGCTACCCCCACTTTGCTTCAAATTATAGTAACACCAATACCTTTTACCTTACCACCTGTCACTACCAGGGTTACCACTTATCCTTTACCTTTGACTCAACCACTCATGCCCACTCAATAGTACACACCCTCTACCCAACCACCAATGACCACATATTCATACGTGACTTCAACCTAGCCACCTATGACCACTTATCCATATGTAGTAGCTTCTCAACCTCTAGAAAATTATCAATATGTCACTCAACCCAAACCATAATATGCACCCTACAACCCTTCAAGTGCACAATCCCAAATAAATATAATGAAGATGCTCATGGATAAGATGACTACCTTAGAGTCATCCATCTCTAGAGCTAACAACATTCTATCATATGATTAGACTATAATGATCCCATCCATCCATCTATGCCTATCAGACCATATCCTCCTCAATGTAAACTTCCCAACTTCTCCAAGTTTCAAAGTAAGGAGGATTCCTAGTAGTACCTTAGGCATTCAAGCACTAATGTTATTTGATTGCCTATGATTATTCCCTCTTCCAAACTTTCCCTATGTCCCTGGCCAATCTAACATTAGATTGGTATAGTGCCATAACCAAACACTATTTTTTCTCTTTCACCCAACTAGCCTAAACCTTCTTGGATCACTTTTTGATAAATATCTCCAAGAAGGTTTCCATCACTGACCTCCACTCTATCTAGTAGTTTGATTATGAATCTATTATCAAAATTTTAGCCCATTAGAGAAGCCTAATCGATCATATTTCCTTATCCCTACCCTAACCCAAATTGATCAAACTCTTTGCTTGAGTATGTGCCAAACACATCTCCTCCACATTGCATGTTCAGAGCTTCCAAAGTTTTGATGAAGATTTCACCATGGCACATAAATTAGAGAATAGATCCATCAATTAAGGAAAGCTAAAACTAATAAATAAGAACTCTACTTACAAAACTAATGAGGCTTCCTCCTCCAAAATGAGTAACCAAACAAACACTGATACCAAAACCAAGGTAACTGTGAACATAGTTGTCCTTAAAATCATTTCTACATCATTTTCAACCAACCAAATTCCTCTATTTCCTCAAATAAAAACATGAGGAACCAAAATTGGAACACCTAGAAGCAATTTACTCCACTCAGAGAATCTTATGCTTCAATCTTGAAGAAGCTATTGAAAGCTAATATAATATAGCTTCCTCCTATCAAACCAACTCAAAAATTTGATTCTTCTCATCCCATACCTAGTTGTTACAATGAGAATGATCTATGTGCCTTCCACCGAGTATTAGGGCATGATGTTAGTAGGTGTAACACCTTTAAGCATTGTCTAATCCCTCATTGACAAGGGTGATCTTGTGTTGGATAACCCCAATGCACCTTAAAACCAAGCCCTTGAAACCTTTAAGCATCATTTCCATAATCATGCACCTACCAAAAATGAGAGTAACATAGTTGAATGCTCTCATGATGCCCATACTGTTAACATGGTTCTTGGCGCACTCATTGCTGAAGAACCTCCTAACCAACCTATTTGTTCCCCTCCTCCAATTATTGAGGTAGTGGAGTTACCTTCTCCTCTTTTGAAGACCCAAACCAAGGAAGCATCCCTTTCTCTTCCTCCACTTGTTGAGGTAGTGGAACCTTCAATCCCTCCTTTGACTGACATACCAAAACATGCACCTATTTTACCTTTTCCCTTAACCACTAAGTAACTTACTACCTCTTCAGAGATCATTCTCAAAGAGGAATCCCCCATGTTTTTACCTCCCATAGAGGAGTTAGCCTTTCAAAACTTGCATCCTTTGAATGAGTAAAAGGACAAGGTTACCATCCCTCTTTCTCAACCTATGGGCTTATCTTTTAGGTCCACTATCCAGGGAATAAAACTAGCCTATAAACAATTCTCTAGGGTAGTGTAGAAATTGGAATTTATCTCCAACCTTGACATAGATCAAGCCACCTTCTGATAGCAATTAGGGATACGTTATATCACCAAGAAAGAGCCTCCAACCACAAATTTAGTAGAATAACCCACCATTCCTATTATCTAAACCCAATCTTACCATCCAAATCGATGAAGGCCTCTACCAACCCAAGAATTCCTCAACCATCCAAGGCATCTAAACCCCAAGTAACCAATAACCTTCTCCAACCAAACTGACCAAACCAACTAATAACTTTATCACCCTCCCTACACAAAGTCTTAATCACCCATCTATGAAAGTGGAGCTTACTTCACCAAACCCAACAACCAAACACCAACCCAAATCAACTAAGAGAGTAGAAACACTAAAAGGCTAGAGAGATAAACTCCTACCTCCCTCTAGTAAGACCTCTATCTTGGGGCCTCATCCCTCAACTTTGATTAGATTTTTTTTATTCCAACCAAGACCCAACCACCATTGTTGGTTACACTAACACACTTCCTTTCAGACACACCTATTTTTTCTAAGTCATCAATGACTAAGCTACCTATCCTAAAACCTCATACCTCTACTTTCTCACCCACCACCTTACCAAAATCAAAACCACAAACCAAACATACTACCTTACCCAAAACTTCCATCACCAAACCCACTCCCAAAATGACTTATACCTTACCAACCAAGACCAAAACCCCTAAAGCCTCTCAACCTTTATCTAAATCCTACTCCACCATCTTATAAAGGTTAATGAAAGCTTCTTACTTGACCTTACTCTCTATTAGGACCCTCTTAGTTCAAAACCCATCTAGTATAATGACCACCAGGTGTGTTCTTATCATAGGACACCAGGCCATGACATGGAGAACTACAAATATCTCCAAACCATTATACTTTAGCTCTATGACGAGGATAATATATTAATAAATGAACCTCCCATGGGCCCATTACCAATCCCAAAACCAACAAACACCATCTAAAACCTACCTATTCCTCCACTCTCACCTCTTAGAGTGATGAAGAACCAAATAACTCTCCTACCCCAATTCCTCCCTCTATCCATACCATTAATGACATCATGAGAGCACAACAAAAGGATAAGGGGAAAGCCAAAGTATCAATCTTGTGGACATACCCATCTTCCACTTCCCAACCAAACCCTACCCAAACATCTTTTCCTTCATCCAAACCCAAGGTATCTATCTTAGGTACCTCCCAATCTAACCCCTTTGAGTCCATCAAGAGAGCGGTGCTCAAATAGCTTCACCAAACGCTGACAAAGATGAGCTTATATGAGTTGATCACTACTTCACCTCATCATCACCAAGCAATGATAGAGGCATTAAAATTGGTAGAGGTCCAACCTAAAGACCCTCAACCTCTATTAGCCTTTTTTGGTGCTCTCCAAATTTATAACCTTGTCACCTTCAAAGATTTTGAAATACCTTATATCCATCTAGATGACCCAGATCTCCCTCTCTTTATAACTACTTACATCAACCAAACCTGCATCAAATGGGTCATGATTGATGGGGGAACTAGTATTAATATCATCTCTTCCCATGCCTATAACCAACTCAACCTTCTGGATAATGTCATGTCCAAAACCTCAACCATCCCTCAATCCCTTAACAACACCATGACCAGTACCCTAGAAACTATTGTCCTTCATATCCGTGTAGGGTCTTGCATGTTTCCCAAACTCTTCTATGTAGTGGAACGTGAATTCTAATATAATGTTTTATTGGGATGACCTTGGATTTACTCCATGGGTTGCATCCCCTCTACCCTTCATCATTGTATTAAATTTGAGCATGAAGGCTAGGTCATCACCATCCAAGCTAACCCAAGTCCCTTCTCAACATGCAACATGACCTACCAACCAAAAGACATCTTCTTACACCCATCTAGTACACCCTCCTTAACCAAGGATAAGACCTCCACCATGAAAGATTAATCCCTTCCTCCCTTTACCAATGAGGCATCCACTAGCTCATCCATCCCCTCTAATCAAATCCCCTCCTTAAACCCTTTGAAATCAATATTCTATTACTTTTCACTAGGGGAATATCACTTCCTTACCCTTGATGCTTGCCCTACTCCCCAAGAGTATGGGAAACTTGTCGACCAACCTAGGTATGACCCTAAATTCAGAGCCATTATTCCCTTTAGACCTTCACATTGTCAAATCCATTTCATTTTTGGGGGACTTGAAAATCCCTTCTGTGCTTCCATCACCTCCACTTCACCCCGATCATTCACCTCTAATTTATAGTACCTAGATAAACTAAGCTTTACCAAGACATACCTCCATAAGTCTGCTTGGAAAGGATTTGGTCTTAGATTATATGAGCATGTCCCACATGAGTTGATTTTCATTAAAACTAGAAATCCTCATGAGAAGCATGGCCTTAGTTTCATTATACCCGACAAGAAGCAAAGCAAACCACCCACCACCACCATTATTGAGGAAGATACCCCTTCCTTACAGACCTCTCCTCCATCTATGTGTCAAGATGATGACATCATCATACCTAAATTTTTTACATCGACATGATCAGCCTCAGACCTTGATTTATCAAAAGGAAGGGGAAATAATAACCATCCCTTTGACCTATCCTAAGATGATAAGAAATGACTTTCCTACTATTAACACTAATTAATGCCAGGATGATGATTCCATCCTCGCTTACCTTGTTGCACTAGATCCTTGAATCCACAAATCCCTTCCTCTCGAGACCTTGACCATGTTGAATGAATCCACCATGGATATTAACTTGGGTACTCAAGATAACCCCCACTTTGTCAAAATTAGTGAATCATTGAATTCTAAGGAACTTTGAGATTTTCCCTCCTTCCTCCAAGACCACATCATAGCATTTACTTAGTTTTGTAGTGATATGTCTATAATTGACCCCACCATTTCCATCCACAACATAATCACCAACCATGATGCCAATCCCATCAAGTAAAAGCTTCGTTACATGCACCCTCACATATCCCTTCTTGTTAAATAAGAGATTCAACATTTTTTATCTATCAATTTCATTCAACCCATTGACTATCGCTAATGGGTCTCGAATGTCATACCTATCACCAAAGCCATAGAGGGACTATGTATTTGTATGTACTTTCATGACCTCAACCTTGTTTTCCCCAAAGATGAATTTCTTCTATCGAGCATTGACTAGCTAGTTGATCTTATAGCTAGCCACAAGATGTTATCTCTCACGGATGGATTTTTGGGTTATAATTAAATCCTAATTACCCACAAAGATTAGCACAAGACTACCTTTACCATTCCATGTTGAAATTTTTGCTATAGATTCATGCCTTTTAGATTAAAGAATGTTGATACAACTTACCAATGTGCCATGACTTACATCCTCCATGACCTTATCCATAAGAATGTAGAGGACTATGTGGATGACCTTCTCAAAAAATCCAAACTCCAAAAGGATCATTTGGCCATTCTCAAGATCATCTCTGAGGGGCTTATCCATTACCATGTTTACCTAAACCCCAAGAAATGCATTTTTAGGGTCCTATCATGAAATCTCCTTGGTTTTATTGTCTCCCTCTAGGGAATTGAAGTTGATCCTAATAAGATCAAATCCATCCTCAATTTGCTTCCTCCAATCAACCTCAAACAACTCTTAAATTTATAGGGGAAGCTCCAATCCATTCATTACTTTATCTTTTAGATTTTAGACTAATGCCAACCTTTCAATTACCTTATAAAGAAGGATGTATCTTTCAAGTGGAATAGTGACTACCAAAAGGCCTTTGATTCACTCGAAAAGTACCTTTTATCTCCACCTATCCTCACCCCTCCCAAGGATGACCAACCTTTCTACTTTTATATCTCTACCATTGACAAATTCCTAGGGGCAATGCTTTCTCATCAAGATGAACAACATAAAGAGTATTCCATCTACTATATTAGTCACATGATTATAGAGTATAAGACTTGGTATAACCATATTGAGAAGATTTGCTTAGCTTTAGTCTTTGTGGCCACCAAACTTTTCCATTACCTTCTTAATCGTAAAACATGTGCCATAACCAATACTGACCCACTCAAGTACATGCACTCCAAGCCATAACAAAAGTAGCATATGGCCAAATGGCTCATCATTTTAGTAGAGTTTGACCTTTAGTTCCTTCAACAAAAGTTAATTAAGGGGCAAGTCATTCTTGACTAATTGGCTGAAGCACCATTAGAAGACAACCAACCTCCTCCTCTTGAGTTCCTCAATGAGTCCATTGTGACCCTCTCTTAGACAGACTTCACCTATCAAGTCACCATATTTTTTGAAGGATCAAAATGTTAGCATGGTGGGGGAGCTAGTATCATCCTTATTCTCTTTGATGGTGAACCTCTTCCTTTGTCCTTCAATCTTGATTTTGAATGTACCAATAATATGGCTAAGTACGAAGCCCTAATGATAGGCCTTCAAATTTCCTTAGCCCTAGGAGTAAAAATAATCAACATCTTTTGTGACTCCCAACTTGTGGTAAATCAAATCAATGGCTCTTACCATTTTAATAATGATGTTTTGTGTTATTACAAACAACTAGTTGATGAACTCTTAGCATCATTTGAATATTATTGCATCTAGTCAACACAATGATCTACCAATAAGTTCATAGATACCATGGATTCTCTCACCTCTCAAATCCCATCTACCCCCTCTAACTCTAACCTATATATCATTATCCATAGACTTACCCAACCTTCCTATGTCAAACCAGATTCTCCAACCATTTTCAATGTGAAGGAGACCCCACCTAACCTTTGGTATCAGTAGACCTTCAACTACCTAAACCTTACCATCATTCCTTCTACCTTTTTCAGGAATGCTCGAAGAGCATTTATCTAGAGTACCTCATGTTACACCATTATGAGAGGAATTATTTATAAATGTGGCTTTGATGGCCTCCTATTCCATTGCTTATGCAGTCACAAAGCCTCTTACGCTATCAAGGAAATGTATGATGGAATATGTGTGGGACACTTTAGTGGCCTCGATGTAGCTAAATGTATCTTTCACTTTGGATATTACTGGCCTACCCTTAACCAAGACTATTATGACTATGTGAAAAAGTGTGTTAAATGTCAATAACATATTAATTTAAATCATGCACCTAGCCATAATTTTCCCATTTCCATTGATTTTTAGCCCTTTTCACAATGGGGTCTAGACCTTATTGGTGAAATTAACCCCCATTCCTCATAGAAACACCATTCTATCATCATTGTGAGTAAATATTTTACTGAATGGATAGAATCTTTTCCTCAAGTCTTGACTAAAGTAAAAAATATTATCAATTTTATCAACCATCACATCACCTATTGCTTTGGTGTTCCTCACAAGACTATCATCGATAATGGTAAATATTTTAAGAACAAGCAAGTCTAGGGTCTTTGTGATGCATTCAACATTAAGTTAGTCTTCTCCTCACCTATCATCCTCAATTAAATGGACAAGCTGAGGCCTCTAACAAAACTCTTAACAACATGCTAACTAAAATGGCCAATGCATCTATTCAAGATTGGCATTTGCATATCCCCTTCACCTTATGGGCATATCGCAATAGAATTTTAACTCCTATAAGAGATACCCCTTTTCTCTTATGTTTAGAATAGAGGTAGTTTTACTTCTCAAAGTCCAAATACCCTCTCTTCACATATCTTTGCAAAATCTAATCTCTAAAGATGATAATCATCAACATTGTTTATCTTAGCTTGAGATACGTGATGAGAATTACTTATAATCCCTTACCCATCTCCATGTCTACCAAGAGCATGTCAAACATGCCTATAACAAACACCTTAAAGTTTGACAATTCAACATCGAATACCTCATCCTAAAATAAAATCAACATGTCACCAATATGGAGAAAATAAAGAGGGAACAATTTTCTTTCAATTGGCTTGGACACTATATCATAACCCAAAATTATGGATCAAGAGCTTACCAGCTGTCTTCTCTTGAAGGTAACCCAAAACCTGAGCCCCTTAATGCTTCAAATTTGCATTCATTTTTTTGTTAAGGGAGGATCAATCTCACCTTTTATTTTAACTTAAGCTCATCCCTTGATTTCAACCACATTCATCTCCATATTTTAAGGGAAACTATTAATATTGAATCATGTGATTATCCATCACAATCATAGCCTAATATTGAATAATGGGTACAATAGCTCTACCCATGGCATGATTTTCATGGTACTTTTTCCCCTCTCCTATGATAGATTCCCATGATCATTGTCACCTAAATATCCTTACACCTAATCATCCTTTTTGTGATTTTAGTTTTTCCTTCATAAAGGTGAACCCTTAAGCCTATATAAGCATGTCTATGTCAAGCAAAAAACAAACAAGCAATAAGAAAAATCTAAACCAATAGTAATCATGGGTCATTCCTAGCATTCATAGATTGCTCCCTTGAAGGATGATTGTATACGTATACTAAAATTACACAAATATAAGATAGAATACTCCCTTGAAGGATAGTTATCACAAAGATTTAAATAAAGTAAATAAACTTAGACCACTCCCTTTAAGGATGGCTAAATAAAGCATTTGTCAAAAGCACAATAATTTCTTGGAAGCTTCCTACATCAATTAGCTTCCCATATACAACAACAAATAAAAAGACCCATTTTCAAAATCATAACAAAATCTTACTAATATTGAAAGCCCCAATTGGCTCTCACATAGAAAAATACAATGGAAGCCATAATTGGCTTTCGTAAGTAGACTTCTTGCATAGATCAATCTATAATTTGTATGACATAGACTTGTTTATAATATCTCTTTGAACTCCTTTAGAAGAGGCATGCTCATCTCACATGAAGGTTCCATTTGCATCCATATTCCCTTTTATACATTATAAGCAAGGGATTTTTGAGCTCACTTGACATTTTATAAGCATGACACCTTTTTAACCACCTAATGAATGCTAATGCAAAGCATTCAAAGGGCTTATGTTTATTAAGCCAATCCATCTTTGGTTCTATATTAGTCCTTGTTAAATAAAAAGCATCATGTCCTCTTCCTATCTTGTTGTGGCCAATTGATATTTTCATTGTGATGTTTGTCTCTTGATAATATTCTTTGTTCTCCTATCTAGTGTTGTTATTTAGTTTGCCTCATGTGTTTTACCTTAAAACCAATTAACAAAAAATCATATGCACATGTGTCATAAGCAAACACATAACCATAACAAACATAATAGCATCATAGAATCCATGAGAAATAAAGTAATCAACCATTTTTCATCGCATGTTTAAATCTAAATAATGAAGCCTATATTCATAAAAATTTAGCATATGACATAAGCAAATGAGGAGCATAATCCATAAATAATATAACCATAAAATAATAAACATCAACATCAAAGTAAATCATAAACCATGAGTATGAGCAATAAACAAGGATCATATATATATATATATATATATATATATATATATATATATATATATATATATATATATATATATATATATATATATATATATGTATGTATGTAACAAGTCAAATAACATCATAATGTGTACAAATAGATAGACATGTCTCTCTCTTTCAAAATTTACATCTCATTGCATCGACTCATAGGCTAGAATAAAGATGATATACAATAATATATGATATGTATGAACCATGTCATGTTTATATCCCTAAGGAACCACTATCTCTCGATGTACCACTAGGTCCTAGTACCTATCTGTCTACCTACAAATGCTACCCACCACCCTGGTGTCACCATACTAACACTGCTCACCAAGCTTACTCTATACTCATCCCATCAGGGCTCATCAAAATACCACCTCAAGACTATAGCCTCATAATACTATAGCTCCTCTACTCTAGCCATGTATCATGCCATGCGGATGGTGCTCAGTGGCCCTCCTCTCTACCTCAAGGAGTCTTTCTCATGTGTAACTAAGGATAGTGAAGCTCTCACCTAGTTCATGTCCCATGTAAGAGTAGAAACCTAACCCTATAAAATAGCCACTTGACCCTATAGTTCCATGACCTGTGCCTATGTAGTAGCTAGTGCCACTCTTACATGAACATCTAGGGTTCCCCCTATACCTATACCTATGCCCTCTAACCCCTTCTCCCTACAGGGTCTACATCTATACGCCTCCTATCACCATCACCATCACCAATATCTGATACTACATATTAAATTTGGTACCATGCCATGTACCCATTTGTAAAATTAGCATCATCTACCTGTGGCTTGCCTAGTAGCTCCTCATGATCTAGCAGCATCCTCACAGGATGTGGCTCTTGCAATAAGATCTCTACATCCTCATGCCTATACTTAGGAAATATG
This sequence comes from Torreya grandis, assembly GCA_037957365.1. Classification (NCBI taxonomy): domain Eukaryota; kingdom Viridiplantae; phylum Streptophyta; class Pinopsida; order Cupressales; family Taxaceae; genus Torreya; species Torreya grandis. Next base: position 984,709 of record JARHVA010001863.1, on the reverse strand, counting down.
CCTAAGCTACCCTAAACAAATCTAAACTACTTACAAACCTTGTCAAAGGGGATAAGCTCTACCTCCCCATCCCTCCTACTAAGAATCCACCTATAACTCTATAAGGACAATGTCTACCTTCTATAGTTATGCCAACTATAAAAATAACATATAGTCTCCGGGTGATGTCTTGAATCAGCAATGCACCTAAAGCACCCCTAAACCAAGAAATGTCATGGGATCCTCCTCCCACACCTAAAGTGGTGAAGTTACCTCTCCATCACATCAATCCAATCAGGAACTCTATCTGAGTGTATCATGTCCATGGTAGCCCCACTAGACTCAACACTCAGATGTGTTCATAGGCCCAATAGTGTAGAAATAGACCAACACTAATGCCATATCTCTTATGGGCCCTGAAACCCCATAGTTTCCTATATATCTACAAAATTAATATTGGTACCCATATGAACACTATCCTCTCCACTAGCATCTCAATTAAAACCCTAACAACAATTATGGGAGCCTCTTGTTGCTTGAGTTAGAAAGAGAAAAGCAAGACATGGCCATCATCATCATGGTCATTAGTCTCCTCTAATACCTCACCCTCTAATAGAGCATAGAATAATTGAATCCCCCAACATTCCATCTAACGCGATCTTGGTCATCTCCATATATAAGCTCTAGCAAATCATCCCTCTCCTCCCACTCAATAGGGTATATTGGATCACCCCAAATGGAAAAGTGTGTAATCCAGTGCATGTCCTCTGTTAGGATGTGAGCTCACCAATGGGGAGCAAGAAAGTGTTTATGTTAGGATCCCATCTCTCAATAAGGGCCACAATCATGAACATGTCATGGGCTACATGATGGTAGTGCCTCATCATTCTAAGATCGACCTCCTCCATATGTGCCCAATTTTTAGGGGTCATCTCCTAGTGAACCTTTATGAAAATGTGTAGTACCCCTTCGTGCATCTGTATCTACTCTCATGCCTACATATAATCTATAGAAATAAGCTTAGACACCCATACTATTATTTCCTATATTCTTAGCCCCTTCAACATACCTAACCTTACCATTTGATCTCTTGTTTTAATCCTACCTACTCAAACCTCATAATCCAACCCACCAAAACCTCTCACCTAACTTATGCGTCAACCTATACCATACCGTTCAATGCTTGCTATACCTTAAAAAATCTGAATGTTTTTCAAAGACCTATTTTACTCTAAGTGACCAGCAGTGGTCATGGTGATTGTTGATGGTCAGGCATCTATATTTCTATAGATTTCAACCATAGACAGTTAGTCTCGATCGTTGATAGTTACTGTGGGTGTTCCATTAGTGGAACACCCAAAACCCTAGCTACCTAATCAACTCCCAAACTAACTAAATCTTTCCTAAATCACAACCTCAATACCTACCCCTACCCCTATCCACTTACCCCATCTTGCCAATTTCAACTTTCACTAGAAAAATTCACCCAAAACCTACCTAGGGCAAACCCTAAAACCCACTTTAGTAAATAAACTAACAAATAAGTCACACCCAAAAATGAAAAACCAAACTACTCTAAAAATTTAAATAGCATCCCCTACATCATTCCTCAACCTTTATCAAGGAGGAATCTATGGGACCCCTACACATAGTCACCTACATCCATATGTTCCCTATATCCTCCTTGGTCCCCTAGGTCTACGCGATCTAAATCAGTAACTTCTCACCTCTCAGTGATCACTGTCAACATTATTCTCGATCACAAGATACCAAAAGCTAAATATCAAGGTCAACAAGTTAAAAATAAACCAAATGACTTTCAAAATTACCTTTAATTTCTAGACTTTTAGGGTTTTCACCTTGACCATCGATGGTCACAGTGACCACTAATGATCACCCTTAAGAACCTTAATCATTGATGGTCAAGTGGCTCACTTTTTTGCTCTTACCTTAAGCAACCTATTTTTAAGTATAATTAAATCAAATCACCCACCCATGGAGACTACCTTCTCTACCCAACCTAACCACCTCATCATCTCACCATTGGTCTATTTTGGCCCAACTAGCATGCATTTTTTACCATGATAACATTACAGTGATAACATTACCATGTTGACCCTTTTGCACCTACACCACCTAGCACATACTAGACCCACTTGTGTCTTCTTGGGAGAACTTCTTACCTTGGATACCTATGACACTTGACCAATTTGTGTTTTCACCAGGAGCACTTCCTACTTTGGATACCCACCAAAATGTATAAATTACCTAGGAGACTTTCATTTATGAGTGTATCCAGCCACCATGCCTAAATGCAGTCACACAATATACTTATCACTTGTCCTTCTAGCACTGACCTTTATTTTTACCAACTATGGCAGCCTAGTCAATGCATGATCTTACTTATCACACTTTTTGTTGCACTTTATACACCTATTTTTGCTTCAATGCCCACCCTATCACCCACCTTCATAACATTCACCTTCATCATCCACCTTCATCCACCTTACCAAACCCACACTTGATTGTTTTTCCCTCATCGACTCCCTCTTAGAGGAGCAACACCTCCTCTAATGCTTAGGACAACTAGACCTATGACCAGCAATCCATTTAATTTGTAACTTATTGATTCAAATCTGCATAATAAAAGGGGCAAAATGTAGACACCAAAAATCTACACACCATGATTTTGAATGTCAAAATTCCCCTAGACTACCTTAGGACCCCCTTAGGACCAATCCAACCCTTCAACCCCTAACTAAGCCTAACCAAAGTTAGTTTGACCAACTGGATTAACCTACCCTTTTACCCAGCCTTTTTTTTGTCCCTTGACCATCGATGGTTAGGGTGCATCTCTTCAACCAACAACATGCAAACCATCCAAGTTGATTTTCTAAATATAACTTGGCTAAATCCATATGCACGCCATTACATAAATGAGTTATAATTAGAAAGCCCAGTTAACATCTTGTTTTAACTCTTTTGCCTTGCCTATAAGAAGAGAAGAATAAGGAGGTGAAATTAGTCTACAATTATTATCAAAAGCTTGTGCATCCATAGTTATTTTGTTTTGTAGGTCAATCATCATCAACAATCTAGAAATCCATTCATCACATTAGAGAGCCAACTTGCCACCACTACTCTGCTAGAGCATTAAGTACCATTACTCTACCAGAATCATGTTAAACTACACCAATGAGTCAACCACATCAAACACCCACTTGATCAACCTTTTGCAAGCTAAGTATTTTTTTCTAGTATTTAATTACTTTATTTTATTTTCACACTCAACCCAACACCAACCCATCTCTCAGAATCCAACTTTGTGATCAAGTCAATCTGACCATTTACCAACCAGACCTACACATAGTAACTATCAATAGTTTTTCAACCACCAATGGTCTGCCCAACCGTTGATAGTCATCTCCACCATTGATAGTCACCTTAATCATCAATGATCATCCAAACCACTGATGGTCACTGTGGTAAGAAATAATAATAAGTTATTCCCACCTACCTACCCTCAACCAAATCTAATTTTCTATGTCCCTACCTGTTCACAGACCCCTACCTAATTTTTTGGAGTAGACCCAAGCCATTTAACACTAGTATTGACTTGCTTATCATTATATCAGCCTATTTATTTAGCAAGCATTTATTTTGTTTAATTTTAGCACCTTTTGATTATTGATTCAAGTACCTTATCATTCTATTTATAAATTTAATTATTTAAAACATGTGGATTGATAGCCCCCTAAGATGATTTTGCTTTTGGGATATAGATAATGCTAGGCAATCCACTCAGCTATCTATCTAACCAACCATTCTATTTAGTGTTATCTTATTTGTAGGTCATCCTCTCAAACCAAATAGGATTTCTTCTCAATCATCTGATTCAATGTGCACACAATCAAACAAGTTTTTTAATCATACCCATATTTATTTTCTTCTTTTCCCTTTCTAAAATATAAGCTAAAATTCACTAAAATAATTAGACCTACAAAAATCTATTTTAAGGTCTCAAACTACCCTAACAAGTCATTCTCTACCAAAGGCCTAAAATAGGCCTCATTCTTTATAGCCCTAAAATGATGCAAACCTCCTTGTGTGGAGAGTTGTGCAGATGGTGTTGAGAATATTAAGACATATTCCAGTACCTAGTATGCCTTACAACTCTATGTTCAATTTCATGCTCTGAGAAAGAGTGGAGATATCCTTTTTGCAACTTCTCTCTGCTAACTAGGCCTCAATTAGGCCTCCTTGACAAGAGAGTCAAAAATGGATCTATAGGATACCCACACATGCCAAACCATAAAAAAGTGTGTGATTTAGTTAGAAAACATACTCCTTATTCTCCATGATAAATTTGAAGATCTGACAACTTATACAGACCTACAAAATATTTAAAATTAGTGTTTTTAGGCCTATTAGGTACAATTTCATATAGTAATGTAACAAACAATGGCATAAGATGATTCTTAGGGGAGTCTTGAAAATTTAATATGTTATTTAAAAGTTTTTTTATCCATCTAGAGTCATAAAACTTCATTTCTCTCTCATCGGGTCTTTATGGCTCTCCTAACTAGCCTCAACGTGTCTTAAGTTCATAATGATGGTTCATATAGCTTGGGGCCTGAATCCTCCACAAAATTCCATAATATTAAATTATACCAAGGTAGATAAATTCCCTTAGGAGCTCAGGGTCCCATTTATCATGTGATTTATGTATCAGGTAAGAGAATCTAGCCTCTTAGATTAAAACAAGGCATTTTATGAGGTCTAAGCACAAATTGAGGTTTGTTAGTGCATTTTTGAGTTTGGTTTGAGTTTAAATGATCTTCATGAGGTTTGTGATGTCCATATTATCAATTTATAATGGTTTTATTTCCACTTTTATTTATCAAACTCCATGACCATCTCACTTGCTAAAGCTTAGGGTTCTCAAGCCTAGTTGACTATCATAACCTAGCTAACTGTCATACCTATTTTCTCACTATTAGGAAGTTTGTGAATTCATGGAATGTTTGTATATTCCATTCACCATATTTTTAAGGTGTTCAATATCTCAACCCACCTCTAACTAGATTTATCTCTCCAAGACTACCTTTGTAAGAATGTGTATACACTCAGGCCTATTTGAGATTGATAGGGTATAGTATGATGTAGTCTTACTTCTTGCAGAGTCTAAGAGTGTGATGAAAAAATGTTCACATTATATCCCTCACCTTATATCACCCTACTCTCTCTCATATCCTTTATAGTCCTTAAACTCTTCCTACATGCAACATCCTCTTCATGAGCAAGCATACATGTATCCTTATCTAGACTAAGCAAGTAGGGTGTCTATTATTATCCTATACTCAGGTGAGTTTTAAAGATTTATTATGACCTATAGTCACTATGAAATGCATCCTTATATGTTTCAATTCTATCTCAAATTTCCATAAACTTTTACAATCCTTTTAGTCAAACTTAATTTCTCAAAATATAGACCTATGTAAGGATTATATGTATACAATTAGCCGTGTGACCCTATTTTAATCACCTTATCTAAAATGGTTTAGTGACTTTAGGTTTCTTTATATCTTTTAAACACACCCTATACCACTGTTCTAGGTTTTTATATCCTTAGTCACTTAGGTAGGCCTTTAGATTTATAACTGCTTGTGTGTGTACACCATATCACGTTTTGACCCCTGTTGGTCACTAGCTCTTCTCCCAATGACTTTAAAACTCTGATACCTTTTCTATCTTATATATCACACATATAAACCAATGTTTCAAGGTTTGGAGAGTCTTAAGTCATTTAAATAGATCTACATGTTTGATGCTCTAAGATTCCTATTTGTAATATTGAACCCATTGGACTCATGTTGTGCCATTGAGATAGTTGATTACCTCATTCAATGGATTGAAACCAATATTTTCATCCATCACTATTGCTCAAGACAAAATCTCTCAATTATGTTGGTTATTAGTGTCAATTAGGGAAGCCTGACTATGTATAGGGCCTTCTAGGTCTCCAAGACCAATCCTAAACCTCTTCATTGTCTTTTTATGTCCTATTGTGGTCTTAAGACTTTCTGAATGCCTTGAAGACTCCAAAACTCATGAACAACCCTATTCAAAGAAATTTCTTCACAAATGACTGTAGATACTATTGGAGGTCTACATTACACCCTAGATGGAAGTAGAAGTGTTCAGGTTCTACTTCCAAATCTAGCTCAACATGGGACTAACCCCAAGCTATGGTTATCCTATAATGGGGTCAGACCTCTAAGATTTTTAATGAGGCTAGCTCTTCAAATGCATCATTTAGTCCATTTACACTAAAACCTACTAATGACCAGGAAAAAGTGAGAGAGAGATAAATTGAAAGGGAAACCTAAGATAACAATGGTGATGCATCTAAATGATGGTTGATCCACTCCATTTGAGCTCATGTTAAACAATAATGAGACAAGCAAAATACTAGATCTATGACTCCAAGTATCTGTCATGCATCAGTATTTCATGCAGAGGTCCACCAAATTTTTAAAAGATAAGGGAAGTGATGGAGTGGTCTAATGCAAGATACTAACCAATCAAAGTATCCACATGTGGGTTGTGATCAAAAGATATTTGAACACTAAACATGACCTACATAATAAGATCAACTAGTAGCTAGGTGAGATCATGACTTGATGAGGGAGATATTTCTACCACATACGTAAATCAAACTGACATGTACACACTATAACAAAATAATTAAATTTGAAAAATAGTCTTGTATTCATCTCAAGAGGTTACAAGATCAATCTTGGTAGAGTCTAGTCATTCCCAAGAGAGGGAATAAAAGGATCAATTTTTAGGCTCAAATGCCTCTATATATAGTAGAAAAGGAGAAAGAGAGAAATGGGACCATGTGTATAAGAGTGAAGAAAGGGTCCTAGTCATCAAGAAGTGTGGTGGTAGTTCATTGGTTCCTTTATGTATGCATGTTTTCCTTTTACAAGGATTAATCCTTATCAACAAGCTAACCTCATTTTATCCCAATAATGTACAAGCTCTTCTCATTGGATAAGAGATTTAATAGAGGACAAGAGTTTATTTAGTATGATGACAAATACTATTTCAGTGGAATCAGTGACCTTAAATGATTCTCTAACTAACTTTTCACCACCTTAGGACCTTAATCCCACTTGACTTGTTCATGAGGATCAAATCCTCAAATCTTGAAACTAACAGAGCAATGCCATGAATGGTGGTAAGTACTTGATTTGTCAATGATAGAGCCATGTGGATAGATGAGACCCTTTTCATTAATCACATATCTATTTCATTTCCATGTTTGGATCATAGGTCCATTTTATAAATGGAAACCCAATCTAAGATTATTGGTTTTCCTATTGTCATTATGATGCATTCTTATAGATTGCATAGCCTCTTTTCTAGATCCAAATAGGTTCATATATATCCATTCTATCCTTGCAAGAACCAAGAATTCATCATACATAGGATATTTCTTTTCAAAATGGTGAACACAGTCATAGAATGAACAATGCCTGTCATAAATCTATGAACCCGATGTCTATATTTAGCCTTAATGGTGGTCCCTTTATGTTATTTAACTTAACTGCATCAATGTGTCCCTTCTTAACATTTGATCAAGCTCTAATGGTGGCAGTATGACCTTGCAATACCTACTTGCCTTGGTTGAAAATGGATTCATGGACTTTCATCAAAAATCTTGGGCTCACCTTTATTTAATTGGTTATCAAATATGACTCAAATATTTGACTCATTGAAGTTTGATTCACCATATAATCTCCATGGTATGCGCTAGCATTAGCCCTCAGATCTATCCTTGACCTATCAACCCTACTCAAGCTAGGGCCACTTGGCAGCCCTATATTTGCACTCAGGATCCACTCTCGATTAGCTTGTTTTATGCACTTACGCCACATGGTGGCCTCTCTATCTCCTTAACCTTTTGACTCATCTCATACTATTAGATTATGATGTATGAAGCAACATGAACCTTTAATCTCATTAGGCCCACTTTCCTACTAGTTGAGCTCACACCATCGGATCATCGATATGATTGCACACTGATCATTGATTTACTTGTATTTGAAAATAAATGGATATTTATTATGGTCTAAATTTGATGTATATGAAATCATCATTTTACGTTTACATAACCATTATTGATGTCTATAGGACCATGAAATTTAATATCCTATTGGTTTTTCACCATAGCTTAAAGTTGATGTATGCACAAATATATCCCATTTTTTGACTAACTTTGAAAGCTGGGATCTGGAAGTGAAAAGGTCATGGAGGCACCTAATTTATAGGAGATGTTCTTGATACAAAAATGATTTTGCCCACTTGATTCTCTAGTTTCAAGATATTTCTAAGTGTGTTTACAAGATGTTCAAGTGAGCTAACCTATGTGATTTTTCATGATGTCTACATGATTGTCACTAATCATTTAAAACTAAATGACTATTTTATGAAGCTCAAACTTGATGTTAACATGAACATCTTATGCTACAGGTCCATAAAACTTGCACTAGAAAGCTCATGTAGACATGAAACTTTTAAATCATGTTCCTAGCATAAAGAAATCTATAGTGATACAATTTTTTGGCTCATATGGATTTTTTAGGTGCATTTATTAAATGCACAAGTGAAATGGTCCGTTCATTTCTTTATGATGTCTTGGTGATGGTCTAGTCGTTAAACTTCACTAAATTCATCCTTTGATCAATATTTCAAGCCTCTGATGGATTCTTTAGATTTGTGCAACCTGGTTCATGCTCCTTAATGTTCAAACACCATGAAAATTTCTTGGATCCTCTTCTTTGTAATTGTATACATGTTCTTTGAAGATCAATTAGATCACACTTAAAGCTTGCTTAAAGTGTTTCAAAAACTCTGTAATGGCATGATCTCCTCCTTAAGTCATTTGGTCCTTATTTTCATAAGATATCTACTCAGGTCTTTAAAGCTTGGTATGTGGGTCAAAAATTACCAACATCTTTGGTCACTCAAAGGGGTTACATGCCTATCTATACAAGAGAACCTAGACCATGTTGCCTTGTCTAGTCCATTGGGTATGGAGTCTCCTTTCTGGTCTAACACATTGACCTAGAGTTAGAACTATATGTCAATCTTTCTCTAACCTCTCTTGAAATAAAACAAAGATATTAAGAAAAAATTATAGAAGGCAAGTGCACATAGGCACTTACAAGAAAATAAGAACAACTAACCCACTAAGTAAATGTGCATAAAGGCACTTAGAGAAAGCATGAACCTACTCTAATACATACAAGGTTATGATTTACAAGTACCTTCTACTTGGGTTAAATGGAAAACTTTGAGTGTCGTTCACTTGTGATAAATTTGGATGAAAAATACCTTGCTTTGGAGAGCTCATTATGGGTGGGTTAATATGCCTAACTGTTAATTATTTTGCATGTTCTCAATAGGATGAAATGGGACAAACATGTCTCCAATATTGATATATTGGTCCATTTATTCAAGGATTTCTTCATATTTCACCATAAGAGAACCTACAATATTCTCATCTGATGGCTCAATTTTGTGCTATTAAATAAGCACAACATGTGGTAGCTCCTTTGAACTAGTGCTTGGTTGGTTGTCTACGCTTAGGTATAAAATATCTAAGTCACCCCAAAAGGTAGATTCCTCTTCATCATATGAGATAATGACAAATTCAACACCATCTTTTCTTTTCTTTCTATAAAAAAAATCCATATGGTAGCTCATCAATCCACCTAAGGCCCAAAATGTCATGCTATTATGGCTCTAGATCTGACCATTCTCCTTCATTCTTGAAGACATCAGTACTACCATCAATAGACAATTCATATTGAGACTGTTCAAACTCTTCAACTTGATTAGCAAGTTCTTCTTCATTATCTAGAGGAGGCATAAGCTATATCAAAACCTCTACCTAGTCTATGAAATCATGGTACATCTACTACCATACTTCATCTCGATCCTCCTTTTCTTCTTCTTGCTCATTCATGACCTCTTCAACCTGATCATCTAATTAGTTAATTACTATAATATTTTCATGTTGGTTGTCTTCATCTTCAACCATACAAAAATCAATCTCTTGGGACCAATCAAAAACTTCCTTTCTCTTAGTTGTATCCTAAACATACCTGTGTTCAAAAATGAAGGTATTAATACTACCTTAATTCTTTAATTCATCAAAACCATACCATCAAGGTTGATCAAAACCAAACTTATCCTCTCTAATATAAAGTGGGTTGCCCATCATGATATCTTCATCATAGACACTAGCTTTTTCTTCTTCATGCTCAATTTTGACTATAATCTTCTCCTCTAATCTCTATAAAATAGGCTCTTTCTCTATAAGGGAGATGGTGGGAGGGTGAAAAATTTCACCTTGCATGTAGTTTAGGATAGTATCATTACAATTAGGGACTTTAAATTCTATTTTAGGTGGCTCTTGGGAGAAGGAGATAAAGTTTTATAACTCTTTTATGGTAAGCTCATTAAGCTGAGATGGCCCTTCTTTTTCTTAGACTAGCTCTTGGACTACCTTAGCTAACACTTCCTCTTTCTTCTTTGTACAATCCTTGATTTATTTCCATGAGGGGAAAGTGTAATAAGTATTTTCCCTCCTTTAATTTTGACTCTATTCCTCTTTCCTCATCTTTAACTCTAGTTGTTTGATTTTTCTACCTATATTATCTTGAAAAATCCCCTCTTTAAGGTGGTCAGTGACTTCATGAAGAAGACAAATGGGATCATGAGTTTCAATAATAGGTAGCTCCACAACAATCCCATTCTTTCTTTTAAGCTTTTCCTGGATTTAATTCTAAGAAGGGAAGGTCTATGGATTGTATACCTTCTCCTCCTTCTCCTAAATGAGTATAGGAAAGGGTGGTTTTATAAGAGTGGGCATGACATAGTCAGGGTCATTGGTATAGGAGAAGATCCAAGATGGAATAACTTGATATTCTTTAACATAATGGTCCTTAATGATTGGCCTAACATTTGATAGAGATGAGATTTGACAAGGTGGGCTAAGAGGCTAGGTTTGAGCATGAATAGGAGTAGGAGAGGGTAGTTGGGGTTTAGCATTGGCTACTCTCTATCTCAAGAATAACAGATAGTCATTTTCTCTCTTAGCTTGGTATTTCCTAACCAAGCATTCTTCTTGAGACCTCAACCTCTACTCCTGAACATGAGATTGGTGTTTAAGATTCTATTATTTCCTATAGTAATCATATTCTCTATCAACCTCTCTTATTTCATTTTTAAAATCAGGCCATATCTCCCTAAAACTCTTCTCTAGTTGACTAAGAGAGGTAAACTTTGATAAGATTGATACATTGAGTCTTGAGGGTCACTTGGGGTGAAGCCATGAACATTGATAACCTAATATGAAGGATACGGAATGAAATAACATGCATTTTGATCAACTAGGGAATGATACAAACCAAATAATGGGGATTAGGCACCTAATATGCTTACAACCAAAAGATATGGATAGAAGTCACCATTGGTGCTAACTTATTTTATTCCAAAAGTTTATTAGAGGAAAGACACACCAAGATATTCCCACTCTTTTGGACCTTTGTCCCACTGGGCATGTCAAAACTATTGGAGTTGTAGATTACACCTAGCTGGAAGAAGAAGTGTTCAGGTTCTACTTCCAAATCTAGCTCAACATGGGATTGACCCCAGGATGTGGGTATCCTATAATGGGATCAGACCTCTAGGATTTTTAACAAAGCTAGTTCCTCAGATGCATAATTTAATCCATTTACACTAAAACCTACTAATGACTAGGGAAAAGGGATAGAGAAAGATAACTTGAAATGGAAACCTAAGATAACAATGGTGATGCACCTAAATGATGGTCGATTTACAACATTTGATGTCTTATTAAACACTAATGATACTAGATCTGGGACTCCAAGTATCTATCATGCATAATTATTTTAGGTAGAGGTCCACCAAATGATCAAAAGCTAAGGGAAGTGATGGAGAGGTCTAATGCAAGACACTAATCAGTCAAACTATCCACATGTGAGGTTTTGATTAAAATATATTTTAACACTAAACATGACCTTCATAACAAGATCAACTATTAACTAGGTGAGATTAGGAATTGATGAGGGAGAGATTTCTACCACATACGTAAATCAAACTAGCATGTACACACTATACCAGAACAACTAAATCTGAAAAATAGGCTTGTATTCATCTCAAGAGGTTACAAGCTCAACCTCACTAGAGTCTAGTCATGCCCAAGAGAGGGAATAGAGGGATAAATTTTCAAGCTCTAAATCCTCTATATATAGTATAAAATGAGAAAGAGAGAGATGGGATAATGTGTAGGAGAGTGGAAAAAGGGTCCTTGTCATCAAGAAGTGTGGTGGTAGTTCACTGGTTCCTTTCTGTATCCATGTCTTCCTTTTACAAGGATTAATCCTTATCAACAAGCTAACCTCCTTTTATCCCAAAAATCTATGAGTTCCTCTCATTGGCTAAGATATTTACTAGAGGACAAGAGTTTGTTTATTATGATGACAAAGTTTGTTTGAGTGGAATCAATGCCCTTAACTACTTCTCTAACTACTTGTTCTCTACCTTGGAACCTTAATCCCACTTGACTTATTCATGAGAAACAAATCCTTGAATCTTGAAATTGATAGAGCCATTTTATGAATGGTGGTAAGTACCTAATTTTTCACTGATAGAACCACATGGGTAGATGAGACCCTTTTCATTAATCACATATCTGATCCATTTCCATGTTTGGATCATAGGTCCATTCTATAGATAGAAAAATAGTCTAAGATTATTGGTTTTCCTATAGTCATTATGATGCATACCTATAGAATACATAGGTTCTTTTTTGGATCCAAATGGGTCCATATAGATCCATTATGTCATTTTAGGAACCAAGAATTCATCATACATGGGATATTTCTCTTAAAAATGGTGAACACAATCACAAAATGAACCTTGCGCGTCACAAATCTACAAACCAAAGGTGAATATTTAGCATTAATGATAGTCCTTTTATGTTCATTAACTTGATTTCATCAATGTGTCCCTTCTTTCCTTTCAATTAATCTCTAATAGCAATAGGATGACCCTAAAATACCTACTTGCCTTGGTTAAAAATGAATTTGTCAACTTCTATCAAAAGTCTTGGGATCACCTTTATTTAATTAGCTATCTACTATGAATCAAATAATTGACTCATTGACCTTTGCTTGCACTATCTAATCTCCATGGTATGAGTTAACATGATCTCTCAGATCTATCCTTGACCTATATACTCTACCCAAGTTGGTGCCACTTGGCAGTCCTACATTTGCACTCAGGATGAATGATTAGTTTTCCTGTTTTATATGCTTACACCATGTGGTGACCTCTCGAGATCCTTGACCTTTTAACGCATATCACACTATTAGATCAAGATGTACAAATTAATGTGAGCTTTTGATCTTACTAGGCCCACTTTCCTACCAATTGAGCTTGCACTATTAGATCATCAGTATGATTGAAGGCTAATCATTGATTTTCTTGCATTTGAAAACAAATGGCTATTTATCATGATCTAAATTTAACATCTATACAAAATTCATTTGATGTTCATGTGACCATCATTGACATCTATAAGACCATCAAGTTTAAGACCCTAATGGTTTTTGGCCATAGCCTAAAGTTGACATTTGTTCAAATGTCTCCCATTTTTAACCAACTTTGAAGGCTTAGATCTAGAAGCAAAAAGGTCATGGAGGCACCAAATTTGTAGGAAATGTTTTTGATACTAAAATGATTGTGCCCACTAGATCTATTGGTTCTAACATATTTCTAAGTATGTTTAAAAGATGTTCAATTGAGCTGACCTATGTGATTTTTTATGACGGTCACGCTCCGGTCACTAATCATTCAAACCTAAATGGATATTTTATGAATCTCAAACTTGATGTTAGTATGAACATCTTATGTTATAGGTCTATCTTTGAAGATCCATAACTTGATCTAGAAATATCACATAGACATGAAACTTGTAGATCATGTTCCTAGAATGAAGAATTCCATGGCATTGTAATATTTTGGCTCACACAGCTTTCTATAGTGTATTTATTAAATGCACAAGTGAACTAGTCCATTTATTTATCCATGAAGTCCTAGTGATGATCTAGTCCTTAATATTTTCTAAATTCATTATTTGATCAATATTTTAGGACTTTGATGGATTATTAAGATTTGTCAAACCTGATCTATGCTCCTAAATGTTTAGACACCATAAAACTTGCTTGGATCCTCTTCTTTGAAATTGTAGACCTATTCCTTAAAGAGTAATTAAGTCACACTTTAATCTTGATTAAAGTGTTTCAAAAGATTTGAAACATCATTATATTCTCCTCAATTCATTTTCCCTTCTTTTCATAGGATCTTTTCTTAGCTCTTCAAAGCTTGATATGTGGGCCAAAAATAGCCAATAGGTACCAACATGAGAGTTATGAGCATGTAATTAGGGATTGACATTTTTTACCACATCATGCTAATATAAAAGTGATTAATGCTAATTAGAGGTCTCTTCTCACTTTATTTCAAACTCATTAGATTTATCAAATCATCTTCACCTCTACCATCACTTTTTCACAGTTAGTCTTGTAGGTGACTGTTACTAGGTCTCTATTCCTTATTGCTTATCATCTCAGTCTTCAACCTTTAATGACTCTTACTGGGCCCCTTATCTCATTAATTAAATTATTTACACCAAAATGACATCTACCTAGGCATGAAGGAATCATTTTGTATAGTGGTTTTTCTTATGGAATTTTGGCACCAGTTGAAAGGTGTAGTGCACATCTTGCACCAATTGGTAGGTGACTAACTAGCTCATAAATTTTTAGGGTATCTTTTACAATTGGTGATATGTGATGAATGCAAGATATATTTGTGAATTCATGGATCTATCCCTTATGATGACCAAGCTCCATCTTGGTACTTAGTGTGCACCTTTTAACCTGATGAAGATGCTCCAAAAAGTTATTTAAGGAGCTCAAGGTAGATGAAGTAGAGAGATAGATAATTAAAATGGAGCTATGGAAAAATGAATCCCTGATAGATGTTGATTCAATATCCATAAGGCTTAATAATAGTATGGAAGCCATGAAGGATCTATTTGTAAGCACCCAAGCTCATCTGTGAGCCTCTAGGTCGTTAAGTAGTAAAAGCTAAGCATATACTCTGTTATAAATATTATGGACTCTATACTCTATTTTGAAATATAATTAATGATGAAGATTGTTGAATTAATACATAATGTATTTAATTTATGCATCTTTGGTGTTGTTAGTGGAATGAGTAATGGTATCATCTTTCATATATATTAAGAAATGTTCATGCATCTTACTAGTTTACGTAGTTCGTGTAAAATTTCATGATGTCATCATAACTATGTATAGAGGATGAGTATTAGTTCTACACTAAGAATTATTATCCTTTTTAGGATTACATGTCTATCATGATTAGTTTGAGTGGAATTAGTCTTGTGATCCCTTAAGTGCCTAAGATGACACTAGACTTAGTGCATGAGAGGATTATGCCTTTGAATATACCTAAATATTTTTTATAATTACATAAGACCCCTTAATAAAGTCTTACACCATGGCACAACTAGCCCAACATGGGCCCCAATTCCTTCTCCACTACACTTTAGGTGAGAGCATAAGGTATGTGCCTTATGTGGATTAATGCTGATACAGTCAAGTGTTCAAATGTTGAGAGTAAAATGTAGTATCTGATTATTGCTCCTGGTCGAATTAAACTAAGAACTAACTATGAAAATTTTTGGCTCCATTATCAAGATTCATGTTGAATTTTGTTATTATGATGGTATGAGAAAATTATATCCCAAATTTCACTTAGAAACATCGAGCATTGGTTGTAATAGATGGAATATAGTTTTTCACTGAAGCATCCAACTTATAGAGGAAAAAATCCAATAAAATGGGTTCAAAATAACCTATATGATACTTTATATGAGGTCTTTTTCTATGAGTTACCTAAGCATGTGTATAAATGGTTGGCTTCATATTCAACCTATAGAAGAAGAAGTTATGGACAATGCTATGAGTGGATGAAGGAGTGACTAGAGAGGCTTGAGACCCTTGATGCTACTTAGATTAGAGTAGTAGATAAATGGTGTTAAGGAGATATGAATAGTTACATACTTGAGTTCATATTCTCAACATACTCATGCCCTAAAGAAGTAGAGTACCAATTTTTACATGAGCATAGAAGCATGTTTAAGAAGAAATTTAGTACAGAGCTCAAAAATCTAATGGTGGATTATAGTTTTGAAACTTTGGGAATGGAAGGCTAAGTACTTTCATGTATGGGAAACATAAAGGGGGAGAAAGGGATGTGTATGTGAGGTGTAATGGAATGGGATGATAAAATTAACACTTGAGAGCTTATAAGATAGACCTATAATAAGAGTAAATGCCAACTAATGGAAGATATGGAGCCTAGAAGTGATGGGAGAACCTATAAAAAGAGGGAAGGGCATGGGGAAGGATCTTTTGAAATACAATAATGAAAGGATGAGAGATATAATGAATTGATAGATCAAGATCAACACTTGATAGGTGTGGAGTTCATTAGGTTCCTTTAGAATTTGGTGGCTACAAGGTTTCTATATGTACCTACCCCCTTTGTACCTATGTTACATGTTCACATGTTGGATCCCCCACTTGAAGAAAGTAAAGAAGTAATAATTAACCCTACTAATGACTTAGATCTTAAACATTTTACAAACTAGGATTACAACTTTGTGATTGAATAGATTATTCCATACAAGGAGGTAAAGACAAATAAATCTAGGCCATTGGGTGAGAGTTCATCATAATATAAATTAAATGTGAGTTTACTAACTTAGCTGATATCAGCAATGCAAAGTGGGAAACAACCCACAAGAAGTATTCTAGTGCCACAAGTAGTATCACAACACCAATGCCATCAACTACACTAGCAGTAATGATGGGACCAACACCTAACCTAGTGATATGAGGTATTGGATGACCACCACCAAGACAAGCATCAGGAGGACAAAAACCTCAAATACTAGCCAATTCTCACAAATGTTAGAAATATTGTCATTGATGTCAAAGGTATAGCATTATTGGTGATAAAAGGCCCCATTGCATTTAATGATGTTTATAATAGTTATATCTTGGATAATGTGTGTTAATATTTATTTAATATTAATGAATATATTTTTGGTTGCATATAAGACAAAATAAGGGCCCATGGAGAAGTCAAAGAGTCATGAGGTAAAGATAAAAGAATAATGGGATGAATTTTCCCATGAAGAGTCATCTTGGGGAATTCCAAGAGTCACCAAGTGAAAACAAAAGAGGAAGGGCACAATTTCTCATGAAGGGACACTTTGAGGAATACAAAAAGTCACCAAGGTAAAGACAAAAGAGGGAAGGACACTTTTGCTCATGAAGGGTCACCACATGACTTTTCAAATGGAAGGATACGAAGGGTCATGAAAGTTTGGCACCATTTTCCATGAGGATTGAAGGGTCACAAAAGGGGAAGGCCAAATGTCATTTGGAAAGCTATAAATAAAGGCTTGAGAAGCCATTTGTGATATGGGAGATAGAGTTTGATTTGAGATAGTAATATCTAGCTTAGAAGAGCATTTGTGAGAGATGAATATGATTTGTATTTGTTATATCTAGCTTAGAAGAGCAAAGGTGAGAGAGAGGAAAGAGATATTGTAATGAACTATCATTTGTTAATATAGAAACATTGAGAGATAGTTGTGTGGTATACACAAAGGGGTTGGTTCTCCCATGGGTTGGTGCTCACGAATTGTTGATGTGTTGGTGCTTAGCAAAGGGGTTGGTGCTCCTATGGGTTGGTGCTCATGAATTGTTGATGTGTTGGTGCTCAGAAAATGGGTTGGTGCTCCTACAAGTTGGTGCTCATGAATATTGTTTGGGTTGGTGTCCATTCATATACTTGAGATTGTTCTCTATGGTTTTTCCCACATTGGGTTTCCTTGTTAAATCAGGTGTCTCTCTCTATCTTGTGTGGTGTTTATTGTTTCAATTTTATTGCATATCTTAAATGTTTGGTTAAGTGGAATTTGATTAAGGGAAAGTTTTTATAAGATATATGATATAATGATTCACCCCCCTCTCTCAGTATATCCCGTGCTTAACAACAATAAATATACTAAAAAATGGATATGCACTTGCTAGAGTATCATAGCATGGAGAATACTATAGGACGTGTTGAAGTGTGAACTATAGTGGCATGCATGGGGCATAACCTAATTAGAGTGCAAGGCTGTGTAGACACCAAAATAGTGTCAACCCCCCCTTGGTCCCTTTCTAACTTCAACATGCCTAACCTATACTTTATTAATTTAAAATACTTATTTTAAATTAATCATCCCCCCTAGACACCTCACCTTGGATTCCTAGCTCTTAAACCATTAATCACCCTATGACTAATCATAATTATCTAAGAAATATTTCAACTCCCCCACTAACCCCCATGCCTATTAAACCCACCTTTGGACCGTTTAACAACAACTAAGATTGGCAGATGGAAGAATGGGTAAAAGGCTAAAAATAGCCTTTTTACCCATTCTCTAGCCGCTGACATCGGTTAACCGTCGGTTGACGCTGATGGAATCGCCGACGTCGGTTGCTTAAAACTAAATTTTGACCTCAGCTGGAGCCCTCAAAGGTAAATTCTCTTGCTCCCAGGATCTAAATTCTCTTACTCCTTGACTCTTTACAGGCATCAGCATTCTATCATCACTCCCCAGGCTAAGAAACTTTGCATCAGTCACTCCACACCTGATTGAAACATTGCACGAGGTCTTCAGCATCAAGCCACAATAGGTACAAGCATTCAAACACCTCTAGTTCTTCTTCAGGAAAGAGCTAAGTATTATTCTGCCTTTCATTTCAGTATCTTTAGAATGGATTGGTAATTAGTCAATTTGTTATTTTCTAAGTACTGTTGAGACCAAACTCGGCTTTCTTCCTAGAGAGGCTGAAAAGCCTTCCTTTCATCCTGACCCATTTTGACAACCTGTCCCCTACCTTTTGTCCTTCCTAAGACTCTGTCCACTGTCTTGCATCCCTGGACAACCCTTTTGAATCTCCCAGACCATTCTATTGACCACAGACATTTCCTAAGACCCGTCCAAGGCCCATTGCCCCTACCGACATCGGCAGCCTAACTGACGTCGACAACATAGACCAACTGATGATGGTAGACTAACCAGCCTCAGCAACTATGAGAGGCAAATTGTAGGAATTAGGTACATGTTATCTATTTCTCTTCTTTATCCTTTCATCATTTCTCTTTCTAGCAACACTCTTTTGTCAAATAAGTGGACTGTCATCCCTCAAGGAAGTCTTTGCACTTCTAGGACCGAGCTTTGCTTGGCAGTCCACCATATATCTATCTAACATTTTCTTTGTTTAAGTCTTTATTATCTATAGGTGTCATCCTCCACAGCCAAAGAGGAGCTCCTACAATGTCTGGATATGGTGCGTAGCTTAATCCGGGTATCATCTAACCCCTGACCATTATCTTTAGTTTCTTATTTCTTCTGAATGTAAAAAGCAAAAATGAGTAGAAACATTCTGGCACGCCTGGTGGGACCCTAGAGTTTTCCTTGAGTTCATTTCTTCTAAAACAAACTTTCATATAGGTGCATTAGGAAAATTTCTCTTCTTGCATCCTTCTTCTATCTTTTTATTTCGAAAGGAAACCATTAGCACAAGTTAAAAATAACTTCTTTCTTTTTCTTCTTGTCACTTATTTTTTGCATTTTAGAGTAATGGAAATTCATGCTCTTAACCCTTTCCTCACTTGTTTGCATCTGAACAAAATATTTCAATTTGGGTTAAAAATCTATTGCATCTCATTCCTACTTGAATGCATTTTTAGCTCATCTAGTAATTAAAAATGCATTATGAAAAAATATTAGTGCACATATGTTACACAACCTGACCACATTCACAAATTAAACATATAAACATACCTGAGACAAGGCCCGACTAGGATTTCATCACCTAGCAGATACCTTACCCTTCCTGGTAATCCTACTTAGACTTCACTACCAAGGGGAGAACCCACTCTATTCTTTGGCAGAGTATAAACTCTAGGGGAAGTATATATTAGCTAAGCGACCCAACTTGTCTCTGGGCTCGTGAAGTGAGGGGAGCAAGCTCCTAGCACCAGGCCACGTACGAAATCTAATACAGATTTTGAGCACCAAAACTCAACCCAAAACCAACCTTAGACTACTTCTTTTAGTACCTGTTCCAAAATCCCAACTTCCCAAACACACTCTTCTAAGGCATAAGCCACCACGACTCTAAAATTTATTCCTAGGAATTTAATGTTTAGAGGCTGCTTGCCATCATCTATTTTTCTGACTGTATTTGATTTTTTGAGCTAGTGAGGTCGCATTCTGAGCTTCAAAAACAACTCAGAACTTTCCTCTTTCTTCCAAAAACCTTCAGTTTTTTGAGTTTCTGGAAATACACAATAACCAACATCAGTTTTTCTACCGACGTCGGCAACTGATCTTCACCAACATCGGTTATCTGACTGACATCATCAACTTACTTCACCGACATTGGGATTTCTACCGACGTCGATCACTGTCAAAAAAATTTCTTCTCAAACAACAAGCTAAAAACCTGACCTTTTTGCTATTAAAAACAAATTCTAGTTTTTCGAGGTTGAAACATACAATTTTTAGAACCTGAATCTATTTTGCCTTGGATGGTTTTGACACGTAGTCAAACCAAAACTCTTGTTGACCACGCAAGGCAACAACCACTCCCACCTTGGCCTTCTATATCAAGTCCCCAAATGGAGTATAATTTAGAAACTGAACGTACTCCTATCCAACCAACCCTAACTCAACCCCCTATTGTTCCCAAAGGGGACCAATACTTTGAAAGGTTCCTTGACCTCAATGTCAAGGCTCTTCAACACTATCTTATGAGAAGTCAAACGCGAGATCCTTCAGGCAACCCAGTTTATGGGATGCCAACTTCCTTAGTTAAAACGGCAATCATATCAACAGCCTCCATAACCCAACCCATGGTTACTCAAGTCATTGCTTTGACTATTAACCCAACCATGGCCAACGTTCAAGATTTGGCCTCCCCTCCTATTTGTGGACCTACCTCCATTGGGGTTTTCATACCCCCTCAACCACATAAATTCAAAAAAGTTCTACACCATTCCAGAACTTAATTGTCTCCATCCCACCTACTCTTGCACCCATAAATACAAGAGTGACTACTTATCCTTAGGCTAGTGTTTCCACCATCCAACCACCTTTGGCGACATTAAGTCAAGTTGTGCCCTCTAGCTTCATGACACAACCACCCTTGACTTCAACATCAGTCCCTATGATGAACTACCAATATGTTGCACCTACACAAACACAACCTAGTACGTCATACGCCCCTCACAATGCCTCCCAAGTACCTTACAACATAGGGGGCACCCCACCTACAAATCTATCAACTAACCTAATCAAGATGTTGATGGATAAGATGTCTAATTTTGAGACATCCATTTCCGGTTCAAGCAGTGTTCTTTCATATTAACAAATCTGTAATGAACTCATTCACCCTTCAGTGCCTATTAGACCATATCCTAACCAGTGGGAACTCCCAAAATTGACTCATTTTTAGAGTAAAGAGGACCCACAACAACATCTACGAGCATTTAGACATGCTTGCTACCTTATAGCACATGATTATGCATTATTACTTTGCATGTTCCCCATGTCACTTTTGAGGGCCGCCCTTGACTGGTATAGCTCTATTACTAGTCATTCTCTCTTTTCCTTCACTCAACTAGCACAACTATTTCTTGACCACTTTTCAATCAACATCACTAAAAAGGTCTCCATTACAGACCTATATTCTATTAAACAATTCGACGATGAATCAATCGCTGATTTCGTTGCCCGTTGGAGAGGTTTGATCAACCAACTCTCCTTTTCTTTACCTCAACCTGAGCTCATTGAGCTCTTTTCATGAGCATGTGCCAAGCACATCTCATCTACTTTGTGGGTCCAAACATTCTGCACATTTGATGAAGCTTTCACCATGGCCAAAAAGCTTGAACTCTGCGTTGTCGAAGAAGATAGAGTCAAATTGCGTAGTAAAAATACTAATGTAAAATCCAATGACCCTTCTTCTTCCAGATCTTCTTCTTTTAACTCCAAGTCCAAGGGGTCAGCAAATGCTATGGTCGTTAGATCATCATCTACCACAATGAACCAATTTGACCCCTCTATATCACAATACATCACAAAACAATTCTAACAACGATACGTACAGCATCAATACACTCCAATAGGAGAATCATACGCTTCTGTGTTGGATAAACTCGTCAATCAGGGGGTCCTCAATCTCCCTCAAATCTGACCACTTCAATTTGACCCCTCAAAAGCCATCCCTACATGGTATAGGGAAAATGACTTTTGCAACTATGATCGTGTCAAAGGTCATGACATAGACAACTTCAAAACCTTCAAAAATGTTATTCAGGACATGTTAGACAAGGGGGATCTTGTTTTGGATAACCCAAACGTGCCAGCTAACCAAAACATAGACATCTTCAGACAACCATTCCCTAACCATCCCCCTAGTCAAAACAATGTTCAAACCATGGCCGATGACCTCCAAGAGAGTAATATACACATGGTCAACATGGTTTCTAATCAACCTCTCCAACAGTCTGAAGAGGTTAGTCAACCTATTTCTCCACCATGGGTAAAAGAACCTTCTTCTCCTATTTGTCCTCCACCAATAGAGGATATTCCTCCATCCAACCCTCTTTCACATGAAGGAGAGTCAACTTTGAACTCTCCCATATTGGATGATGTTTTGGTGACTCCAATGCTGGTAGCCTTGCCTTCATCCTTCTTATCATCAATGGGGGATCATATCTTCCCCACTCTTCGACCACATGCAGAAGCCTTGACTATCCCTGCGTTCAATCCTCTTGAAGAGCCACATTCTCCAAACCCTTCTCTGTCAAGACAACAACTTGTCACTTCACCCACTTCGGTCGAAGAAGATTCGGTGATAGCTGTTTCTCACCTTTTTCCCAAGATTGCTACGTCTCACACATTTCCATCCACATCTTAACCTAAACCCTCACAAGCATCCACCACACCAAAATAGATTAAATCTCTCGGTGTTCACCCTGTCTCGAGCCTCACTCACCCACAAGTGAAGGTATACTTGACCACGCCCCGCATAATAGTGGCCCTCACACCATACCAAAGAAGGCTACTAAACCGTGTCAGAGAACTTCTCCCCCACCATCACCATTGCCCTCTATTTTGGGCCCACATCCATCCACCTTAATAGGAGTGCTCCCTACTCCAACACCTAACAAAAACAAATCATGTCCATTAATCCCTTTACCCATCAAACATATACTTCCTCCAAAACATCCAACACCCCTCACCACAAAAGTGCCAGCTACACGTGTGGCTACACCGCCAAACAAAAAGATGGTATAAAAAACTCCTACAACTCCTAGAAAGAAGTTGTCATCTCGTACTGCAACAAAGCACACAGACCCCTTAGCGGGTTCCTATGCTTTACTATTACACCAATTTTTATAGTCTTCTTGCATCATTCTCCCACCAATTAAGCCATACCAACCTCTTGGACCAAAACCATCTTGGTTCGATGACACTAAAATTTTTGCATATCATCGCACACCTGGGCATGACACTGAACATTATTGTGCTCTTAAGGTTGTCATCTGCCAACACCTGAGAAAGGGCACCCTTCTCATTAAGGACCTCTTTGAAAAACTACTAACATCATCCCATGCCTCCCAAACCTCCTCACCTTCACACTCATCAACTCTCGGATTAAAACCATCTTGGTTTGATGACACTAAATTTTGTGCATATCATCGCACACTTAGACATGACACTGAGCATTGCTGCACTCTTAAAGTTGTCATTTGTCAACACTTGAAAAAGGATACCCTTCTCATTAAGGATCCTCTTGACCACCTTTTCAACAAACCATCGACACCATCACATGCCTCTCAAACCTCATCACCTAAATCAGGATCTCAACACAAGACTATGGTCTCTCTACCACTTTTTACCCCATTATTCAAAATCAACACCATCAATGTGGTGAACATGTCACAAACCATGAAGGATAAAGGGAAAGAGAAGGTTTTTCTCCCTCAAACATATCCATTCGTTAAGCCTCCTCAACCACCAAAACCCAAGATTTCAATTTTGGGCACATCCCATCCAACATCTTTGAAGCCACTTCATGACCCCATGGTGAAACAACTTCACCAAACTCTTGTGAAGACATCTTTGTATGACCTCATTCAAATCTCTCCACAACATCACCAAACCTTGATCAAAACTTTACAAGTAGTGGAGGTCCAACCTGAAGACCCCCAAGCACTAGCTACTTTTGTCAAAACATTACCCATTATCACCTCCATCACCGTCCATAATTCTGAGATTCCTGCCTCCAACCTGGAAGATCAGAATCTTGCCCTTTTAAACTAATCCTATCAGGAAAAAGCTTCATAGGATTCATCCTCGCATCACACTCCTTGACAAAGAGGAGCTTCATCATCTTCTCTCCATCTCATTTATCCAACCCATTGATTATCCGCAATGGGTCTCAAACATTGTCCCTATCACAAAATAACTGGGGGAATTCAACTTTATAATGACTATCACAACCTCGACCAAACATCAACCAACCAAGCATCGACCAACATGTGACCGATATGGAAAGAAGCAAATGGGGCAAGTTTGCTCCTAATTGACTCGGACCTTACATAATAGTGCATGGATTAGGCACTTATCGTCTGTCTTCTTTCGAAGGCTGACTAGAACCTGAGCCCCTTAATGCCTTGTATCTTTGACCATTCTACTGTTAGTCAAGTAATCATTCACTTGACGTTTAACTTGAGATCATCCCTTGAGCAACCCCCATCAATCCTATTCCCTTCAACCCTTTTTCCCCATAAACATTAGTTAATCCTTTTTGCACTCATGCTTTGTCCTAATAAAAGGGAAACCCTTAAACCTCTATAGGCTAGTCCATGACTAAAGCTTCAGTCCAAAAAACATATAAAACTGGGATGCCTATTCAAAGGTCATAAAACTATAAATGTAGACTGCTCCCTCGAAGGATAGCTGCATAATTGTTGTAATTGATAGACTGCTCCCTTGAAGGAAAACTATTCAAAAATATTCAACCATACAAAGCAGAATATAGACCAATCCCTCGAAGGATGGCTATGCCTAAATTTTGCTACAAATAGCACTCTCTCAGAAGCTTCCCACATTGATCAGCTTCACATATGACGAAAAAACAAAACAACATCCCCACGTAGACTTCCCGCATTGATCAGTCTACCAAAAAAAAAATTGACTGACAAACTATTAAGTCATGGACTTGCCTATAATCATTCTCAGGGTCACCTATAAAAAGGGGAAAAGTTATCCTTGCTAAAAAGGGTTACGCTATCCTCACATCTCACATAATCATACCTATTACCCAAACATACTCAAGGGATTTCGAGCTCACTTAATGTCAAGTGATTCGACTACTTCTCTAATACAAACGAATGGTCAACGACACAATGCATGAATGGGGCTTTTGTTTGCAAAAACTCCTATCTATGCTATTATTATGGTCCTTATCAATGAAAGAGCAATGTGTCAGGATCTTGCTCCACCAGAAGCGCACAATATGATTACCAAACCAAGCAACTTAATATGCGGAAATTAACCAGATTCACCAAGTAACTAGAATTCAGAATAACACATGATATGAGAGACAATACACAAATTGTATTAACACTTTATACAGAAAAGAATACAATAAAGAAGATGCCACTTCTTCTCCACCACCTTACAGAGGTTTCCCACACCTCAAGTGAACAGTAATTCTTCTCCCCAAAGCTCTCCCTCTCAGGTCCCAACACCCAACTCAAATACAGAGTTGGTGTTCACCTCCTGTGCTCCACGCACACCACAAGTGCTCCACACACTCAAACAAGTACTCCACGTACTTCAAGTAGATCTCCCATGAACCTGAAACAACCTGCAATTCAACAGACCATACTTATGGAAGGACCTCCCTTGCCTTCCTCTTTGCTCTATCCGAGTACACACCTGTACTCCAAGTAGATCCTGCCTGATACTGCTCCCTGTTGTGTTGCTGTCTATATGATCCTGCACACCTACAAATCAAACACGGTTCTTCTCCCCTGTGAACCTTGACCTTGCACACACATACACCTACAGATCAACGATCTTACTTACCATGTAGATCTCCTATATAGGCCATGCAACTGTGACCAAGATTTTACACACCTGAAGAACCCTTGTCCTTGCCTCACCAAGTCCTTATGATTCTTCAACCAGTACCAAGCTTCGCACTGATAGGGAACTAGGAGGAACACCCTTACTCACTTCACACACAGAAGGAGCAAACTTTGCTCAACTCAAACTAGAACACATTTCCAATACAACCATGAGTCTATTATATAGATCTCATCCAAACAATGATTAGACATCTAATTACAATAATTAGATCCGCAGCTCTCAATCTAAAAATAGATCTCTTCATGCAAACACTTGGTTCGTTAGCTAACTACCCGTAATAAGCGCAGTTCGAACCACACAGGCAACCGACGTCGGTCCCTGTCTGCCTGGGGGTCACCGACGCCGGCCGATCCATGACCGACGTCGGTTGCCTTCCTGTCTAATACTGCCGACGTCAGTTGGCCAGACCAAACGCCAGTCTTCGTGACACTTCTGCAGCTCTCCTACAACCTCCTCCATGTCTGCATCAGTGAAGCTTTTAGCTCCACAACCTAACAATCTCCCACTTGGAGATAAACAGCTGCACTGTACCTGTACCTGTACTTTGTCTAATCTATTTCTTAGTTTGTATCCCTCTTCAAGCTCAATCCTGAAGACAACCCACCACACAACCTGTGATGTACCACCTGTCATCCAAGTACCCTGCCACATCCGAACCTACAAACACATGTAGTGAAGTCCTGACCCTGCATAGCATGAATCCCTGCTGCCGGTCCCTCTCAAATACCTGAGAATCCACTTCCCTGAATTGGCTCCTAACTCTCTGACAGCTCCCACTGCATGGGAATACTCAGGTCTATACCAGACCTCATGTGATTTCGGACATTACCTGTCCAGCCCTTAGTGTGCTCCGACTCTGCATCCTGAACCTCGCCAACACCTGATTCACATCAGCTCCCACTCGAGACAAAATCAACCTGTGATCTCCATGTCTCCCATGTCAAAGAATTTCGCTGCTCCAAATTCCCCCTGACATGCCACTAAACTAATCTTACCCTTAGCTCAGCAAAACCCTGTATGTACAATCCTGCTAGCAAAACATACCATCCACATACAGCAACAGAATGATGTCATGACTCATCATCCATCTGGTAAGGCAAACCCATAGTAGTTACCCTGACATTGACTGAGGCCATGCTTCGTCCTCCACCTGTCAAAACATATACCACTATCGTGCAGCTGCTCAAGACCATATACCTGATCTTCCGTCTCACGTATCCATTCTCTCTATTCTTCTACTAAGGTATCCGTTCGTCTCTGTGCTTTTATACCTGCTGGCAACCCTACCAAAACACAACTGTTTGGTTCTCTTCCAAGGAATCACATCCTCATCCATGCCAAGCTCACACCTATTTCCTTGATCCTTCCTGCTCTACAATCAACAACATGTATAAAGAAAAGGAACAACGAATTTGAGGGCCTACTTACATCTTCAGTCCTCCGTATGGGTGTTTGAGACTCCTTGACAGCGTGCTGTCCACCCAAAATCCGTTACAGTGACCGACCTCAGTCACCCCATAGTTTGCATCTGACTGACGTCGGTTCCATGCGTCTGTCCCTGACTACCGACCCTGCGGTGTCCCTGCTGCTGATGTCGGTCCTCTGACCGACATCGGTCTTACTTACTACCGACGTCGGTCTTACCCTACCCGACATCGCCGGCTTCGGTCTGCACATGACCGACATCGGCACCTGTTTGTTTGATGCCGGTTCCTCCTGACCGACATCGGTATCTGTCTTCGCCTGTGAGTGATGACTTTTTACCCGCGAGCTCCTTTGAATCAATACCCATGTCCAAACTGCCCTGCTCAGAAGTATCCAGCCACATCCACTGGGTTCTGTCCGCCATCTCCTCCAAGAACACCAAGGCTTTCCAGTTCTTAAGCCTATCAAATATATCTATCTTTCACTTAAGAACATGCATCTCCTTCCTGCTCATGTGACTAAGCCTACGAAGCCACGTCTCCACAACAAAAGAAGAATCAGTAATATAAACAAGTAGATAAAGGGTACCTATTTTCTTACCACCAACTAATTCAAGTGCATCCGCTGTGAGAGTTCTTGTGCATCTCTCATCACCCAATCTTTCTGAAGAAATTAGCCATATCTCCAAACCTGGGATCTGCATGACCTTCATCAACACATGTGTGTTGGCCGCCTGCAATTTCAGCTTCACTTCCCCTTTGCCAATTCTTTGGCAAGGCTCACCAGCTCCTCTACATGGAACTGCATGGAAAGAGGCAACCGAATATTTTATCCAAGATTCAACTTTATCCAAGAAACCTCCAAGAACATCCTGTGTAATAACACCTGCAACATCTGCTTCTTCAGTTTCTTCATGCTGATCTGCTACCAACCAACAATAATCTTTTACCTGCTCTTTCTTTCCATAGGACCGTGAGTGACCATCTGTGCTTTTCAACTCCTCCATTCTTAGCTTACTTTCATCTGCCATTGCTCTACTCCCACTCAATCAGAAACCCCTGAGAGTGACCTGTAATCAAAACACACTACCCAGATCTAAACCAATCTGTTAGTATCCCAACCGAAAGCTTTGATACCACTTATCAGGATCTTACTCCACCAGAAGAGCACAATATGATTACCAAACCAAGCAACTTAATATGCGGAAATTAACCAGATTCACCAAGTAACTAGAATTCAGAATAACACATGATATGAGAGACAATACACAAATTGTATTAACACTTTATACAGAAAAGAATACAATAAAGAAGATGTCACTTCTTCTCCACCACCTTACAGAGGTTTCCCACACCTCAAGTGAATAGTAATTCTTCTCCCCAAAGCTCTCCCTCTCAGGTCCCAACACCCAACTCAAATACAGAGTTGGTGTTCACCTCCTGTGCTCCACGCACACCACAAGTGCTCCACACACTCAAACAAGTACTCCACATACTTCAAGTAGATCTCCCATGAACCTGCAACAACCTGTAATTCAACAGACCATACTTATGGAAGGAACTCCCTTGCCTTCCTCTTTGATCTATCCAAGTACACACCTGTACTCCAAGTAGATCCTGCCTGATACTACTCCCTGTTGTGTTGCTGTCTATATGATCCTGCACACCTGCAAATCAAACATGGTTCTACTCCCCTGTGAACCTTGACCTTGCACACACATACACCTCCAGATCAACGATCTTACTTACCATGTAGATCTCCTATATAGGCCATGCAACTGTGACCAAGATCCTACACACCTGAAGAACCCTTGTCCTTGCCTCACCAAGTCCTTATGATTCTTCAACCAGTACCAAGCTTGGCACTGATAGGGAACTAGGAGGAACACCCTTACTCACTTCACACACAGAAGGAGCAAACTTTGCTCAACTCAAACTAGAACACATTTTCAATACAACCATGAGTCTATTATATAGATCTCATCCAAACAATGATTAGACATCTAATTACAATAATTAGATCCGCAGCTCTCAGTCTAAAAATAGATCTCTTCATGCAAACACTTGGTTCGTTAGCTAACTACCCGTAATAAGCGCAGTCTGAACCACACAGGTGACCGACGTCGGTCCCTGTCTGCCTGGGGGTCGCCGACGCCGGCCGATCCATGACCGACATCGGTTGCCTTCCTATCCAATACTGCCGACGTCGGTTGGCCAGACCAAATGCCAGTCTCCGTGACACTTCTGCAACTCTCCTGCAACCTCCTCCATGTCTGCATCAGTGAAGCTTTTAGCTCCACAACCTAACACAACGCGCCTTTCACTACTTACACATCTTTGTCACATACAACCAAACCCAACCAAACCAATTCAAACCCAACCAAACCAATTCAAGCCAAACTAAACCAATAACATGACATCATGACATCATAACTCATCATAGCCCATTCACACTAGTTTTTATGGAAAAAAATACACATGGAAACTATCGACCAAACTCATTTCATTTTTAGCATACACCATCACAAATATAGAAAATTGCTAGGGATGAAAACCCATACAACCAATGTTACAGAATACACCATCACTTAATATGGAAAAGGCTGTAACATCATCATACACCCACACAACCAATGTTACAGAATACACCATCACATAATATAGAAAAGGCTGTAACATCATCATACCCTTATCATTTCAAGCATGTACCAACAGACATATGGGAAAGTGTTAAACCATTAACCTGACCAAACCAACCTATCAACATCTTTGACCCTTCCTCCCTTTTACAAAGAACTACATTGGGCTGAGGCCCTTAAAACAAGGGCTATGTAGGTAGCACTCAGATAACATAGGGTCTTCTGAGGTGAGCTCGGCCACATTCATTTGTTCGTCTACCTGATGGACAAACCATTTCAGATTTAACCATGACTTAACCTAGTCCAACCCACAACCCATAGCCTACTATCTTCTTCCCTTTTGCGGAGAACTACATTGGCCTAAGGCCCTTTAAACAATGGCTATGTAGATAGCACTCAAATGACATGACATCTTCTGGGGTTAGCTCGGCCACATTCGTTTATCCGTCTATCTGATGGACCAACCATATTATCTTTAACCATGACTTAACCTAGTCCAACCCACATCTAACCTTGAACCCTTCCTCCCTTTTGGGGAGAACTACATTGGCCTAAGGCCCTTCAAATAAGGGCTATGTAGGCAGCACTCAGATAACATGGGGTCTTCTGAGGTTAGCTTGGCCACATTCGTTTGTCCGTCTATCTGATGGATGAACTATATTACCTTTAACCATGACTTAACCTATTCCAACCCATCCATAACCGACCCTCTTCCTCCCTTTTAGGGAGAACTAAATTGGCATGAGGCCCTTCAAACAGGGGCTATGTAGGCAGCACTTAGTTGACATGGGGTCTTCTGAGGTTAGCTCGGCCATTCCTTCAACCATCCATCTAATGGACCAACTATCTATACCAACCCAAAATCATGACAAAAAAACTAGCCCTAACACTAAATGAGTTACCTAGACTTCTCATGGGGCACATTGGAGATCACATACATCTCCCTGACCACAACACAAACTACACTTGAGATGACTTATATCTCAGCTTGACTCAACCAATGACCTTGGAGATCATGACTATCTCCTCAGACCACGACCACTTTTGAGACAACTATGCCTTGGTTGTTTTGATTGCATATGCTACCTCATGAATAGTTAGCAAATTGTCCATGACCCTCACAAGTATCGAATCACGCTCCAGTTGATCCCCACTACTTGTGACATTTTTTTGTTTTCTAGGAGCACTTCCTGAGCTTGAGATACTTGGAACACGATGACCATTGGAGCTACATCTTTGATCGTTTAACCCAATCAGCTACGACTAAATGTTGGGGCCCAATTATTTCAATTTTAGCATTCCTCGACCTTTGATTGTGACAATTTGACCTATCTATCATGTGAAGTGGTATACATGCAATCCCAACTATTGCAGTGTTCACACTCAAACTTCTCTATATCCATCCACTATCTATCAAATTGGCACTCGATATCAAGTTACCTTCCCTCAACTCCTACTTTGAGGGGGAATACCTCATCCCATACCTAATTCAATAACTCTTATTTTTGTCTTGCAGTTCATCAGAATAACCAATAGGACAAAAATGACCTTATCCCATACCTGGGGCAACTTATTCCTATTTTTGTCTTGCAGTTCATCAAGAACAACCAACAAGACAAAAAGGGGCAAATGTAGACACCAAAATAGTGTCAACCCCCCTTGGTCCCTTTCTAACTTCAACATGCCTAACCTATACTTTATTAATTTAAAATACTTATTTTAAATTAATCATCCCCCCTAGACACCTCACCTTGGATTCCTAGCTCTTAAACCATTTATTACCCTATGACTAATCATAATTACCTAAGACCTATTTCAACTCCCCCACTAACCCCCACACCTATTAAACCCACCTTTGGACCATTTAACAATGACAACTAAGCTTGGCAGATGGAAGAATGGGCAAAAGGCTAAAAATAGCCTTTTTACCCATTCTCTAGCCGTTGACATCGGTTAACCATCAGCCGACGCTAGCAGAATCGCCGACGTCGGTTGCTTAAAAATAAATTTTGACCTCAGCTGGAGCCCCCGAAGGTGAATTCTCTTGCTCCCATGATCTAAATTCTCTTGCTCCTCGACTCTTTGCAAGCATCAGCATTCTATCATCACTCCCCAGGCTAAGAAAATCTGCATTAGTCACTCCACACTTGATTAAAACGTTGCACAAGGTCTTTAGCATCAAGCCATAACAGGTACAAGCGTTCAAACACCTCTAGTTCTTCATCAAGCAAGAGCTAAGTATTCTTCTGCCTTTCATTTTAGTATCTTTAGAATGGATTGGTAATCAGTCAATTTGTTATTTTCTAAGTACTGTTGAGACAAAACTCAGCTTTCTTCTTGGAGAGGCTGAAAAGCCTTCCTTTCATCTTGACCCATTTTGACAACCTGTCCCCTACCTTTTGTCCTTCCTAAGACTCTGTCCACTATCCTACATCCCTGCACAACCCTTTTGAATCTCCCAGGCCATTCTATTGACCATAGACATTTCCCGAGACCCATCTAAGGCCCATTACCCCTACTGACATCAACATCAAGGCCCATTACCCCTACCGACGTCGGCAACCTAATCGACGTCGGCAACATAGACCAACTGATGACAGTAGACTAGCTGGCGTCAGTGACTGTGAGAGGCAAATTGTAGGAATCAGGTACGCATTATCTATTTCTCTTCTTTAGCCTTTCATCATTTCTCTTTCTAGAAACACTCTTTTGTCAAATAAGTGGACTGTCATCCCTCAAGGAAGTCTTTGCACTTCTGGGACTGAGCTTTGCTTGGCAGTCCACCATATATCTATCTAACATTTTTTTTGTTTAAGTCTTTCTTATCTACAGGTGTTGTCCTCCACAACCAAAGAGGAGCTCCTACAACATCTGGATATGGTTGTAGCTTAATATGGGTATCATCTAACCCCTGACCATTATCTTTAGTTTCTTATTTCTTCTAAATGTAAAAAGCGAAAATGAGTAGAAACAAGCTGCCCAAATTTTGATCCCTTTACTTGAATGTGCCTACATTTGGTACAAGATATTCATTCTTAACCAAGCCATGGTTGACTATGATACCCTAAAGGATGCATTCTTGAAGGAATTTGACATTATAAAATTTGAAAAATAGAGCATTGTCATGTTAAAAGAGATTGCCCAAGGACTCTCTAAGAGTGTGCACCTATATGATGCAAGGTTCAAAACTCTCCTATCAAATATCCCATATGATATTCACCCTTCCCATTAGGCACAGTGGTTCATTGGAGGGTTTCTCATGTCATTTTGAAGAGCACTTTCCATGATGACTTTTACAGACCCTCGAGAAATACTTGAATCTGTACTCAAAGCTAAGGTAGTTGAAAGTGTAGATACCAAGATCAACCCATTTATGGAAGCATCGATTGCATATATGGCCTCCCAAATCTAGAAGCTTACCACCATCTCCTCACATTATGTTTAAAGTGGATTATGATTTACCAAATGTGAATTAAAAGGCCATAATAGGACTAACTACCCATAGAATAATGTGCGCACCCTACTTCTAAGAGATGAATTCTATTAAGGGGTGCATGACATCCACAATTTTCCCTTATTATAACATGTCAGCCAAGTCAACACAACCATCTATTGTTAGTTATGTGATTCCTACACCCATACCACTATTAATTGTCAGGTGACTAATGAAATTTGTGAGAACATGGAAAGAGGTATATGACAGGCCATCGTATTAGTTAGAGGATAGGCTAACCAAGGTAATGATGGCTATGACCAACAAAACACAAGTTTTAGGATGCAACAGGGTACTAGAGGGTGAGGTAGAGGATGTGGTGGTGGAAGGCTCCCACCATGATCATGTTATAAATGTGTCTCAATAGATCATTATCTGTGCAAATTACCTACACATACCATGTGTGGGTATTGTTGATGGTCACATAAGGTCAAAGAATGCCATAACATATATAAAAATTGACCCAAAGTAGGCTTGACATAGATAAAATTACAAGAATGATCAAGCATGAGTAGAAAAAAGAAAAATAGACCCCAAAGGTGAAACCTACATGCACAAAGGCAATCAAGGTGCAAGAAACTACTCTTAGTGGATTCACCACTCAGTTTTCAGTTATGCTAGTACTTGAATTATGCTTAGAATATGGGGATAAGGGTCACACTAATCAAATAACATGACTTGAACCCAAAGCTACACCATAACTAGAGCCAACTCACTAGAAAGACATGTTATATTAGGCTATGGGTGTCATCCAAAATCTATAAAGGGAGGTCCAATTAGTGAGAGACCTAGAAATGTAGGCTACCACCTCTCATAAGAAGGATAGCCAAGAAACAAAGATACAAGAATTAACTAAGATCATGTGCCTCCTAAAAATAGAGGGAATACTCCCTTATTGAAGAACTTGCTCTTAGAGCATGTAGGTCAAAATAATGTTTAAGTCTCCATGCCATGCATAGAGAGGGTGCAAGAAGTTTGGTATACAA
Organism: Torreya grandis; assembly: GCA_037957365.1. Taxonomy (NCBI): domain Eukaryota; kingdom Viridiplantae; phylum Streptophyta; class Pinopsida; order Cupressales; family Taxaceae; genus Torreya; species Torreya grandis. Next base: position 949,700 of record JARHVA010001863.1, on the reverse strand, counting down.
AAATGTAGAATATGACCAAGAACTCCTAGTGGATTCTATTATTGATGAATGGTCTGTCTATGAGGTTCTTATAGACACAGGTACCAAGTTCAACATAATAACCAAGAATGCCTGGGATAAAATGGATAGTCCATCCTTGAGTCCTTCCCCTTATGTACTCTTCATGGCCAATAAGACATGGGCGTAGCCTTTCAAAATTCTAAAGAGCATAGTTGTAGATATAATGGGCACCAAATTCCATGTTAGCTTTGAAGTGATTAAGTTAGTAGAGCAAGATAATTAATTAATGCTATTATGAAGGCCATGGTGTTACGAAAATAATGCAGATCTACACTTCAAAAGGCCCTACATGATATTTGAGAATGGAAAGGAGAGGGTAGTTATACCCCTCTCAAATGACCAAGGACCTCCCTATGTCAAGAGCTTGGACATCGAGGATGAGATATACCACATATATAACATTATGATGTAAGGCACCAAAACTCTAGACCCAAATGATCAAGGAATACTCTCTTGGGAAGATGGACAATTAGTATCAGACACCATTGATGTTTCTTGTGACTAATGGGTCAAGGAAGAATATAAGAACATTGGTCTAAGGTGTCGCTTGGTGCATGCAAAGGTGACAAAACTAGTAAAAATATGATGGGTATAGATTGAGTGCACTTCCAAAATATGGATCCCTTAAACCAAGAAGAGGGGAAAACAAGTGTTCTAACATTGTAAGGTCAAACTTGTAGTACTCCCAAGATTTGGAGGGAGTAATCTAGTGGAAGACTATGTATGTGACCTTGAGTCATACATGATAAAGGATGTAGGTAGAATGGGTGCACTAGTATACACATTGAAGAGCACTACCACTCATTGGTGGGTAGTGAAAAATCCTAGATTTATAACTTGGTATAAAGTGAAGGCATCTATTTGTACCAGGTTTAGAATGAGTAATTAGGACCTTGACATTTCAGCCTACTATGGTGACTTTGAACCTATAGCACATGTATGTATTTGAAAAGAAACATGGACAGTTTTTAGTGAAAATGCCCCAAAGAACCTATATGTGAAAGATTTCTATAGGACCTTGAATACTTGGGTACGAGCATGGTACATATTCAATGAGACATGCCATGAGACATCCAACTAGGATGCCTTTAAGGAGTAGTTTATTCACACCTTCATTTATTCATAAAACCTTGAATTAATTGAGCCACTATAGGTAATTTGAAGGTCAATTTTTGAGAACACTAGAATATTGGAGGAACATATAAATGTCATGTTTATAAAAAAGGGTTAGTGCTCCCAACCTTCTTCAAAGAGAAAACTCTCAACAGTGACTCTAGCAATGAAGATGATAACACATGAAAGTCATGCAACTAGAAGAATTTGATAGGTAAAATAAAGTTAGTGTACCAAGTTGAGGATAACAACCTAAATAAAGAAGACCCTATCCATATCTAGGTAGATACAACCAAGGGTACTAGATAAGTCAAGGATTCAAACTAGGAGAAGAATGAACCCTACTGTGTGCCATTATGAACTACTAGGGTAGATATTAGTTTAGAAGGGGAACCAAAAATTACTATTCTGGGTGCTTATTGGTCTAGCACAGAACTAAAACATATTTTGGATCTCTTGAAGGAATTCCAAGACTTATTCCCTTATAACTATAGAGATATGAAAGGCACACACCCATCATTTGGGAAGATGATCATCAAACTAGTTGATGATGTAAGACCCATCAAGAAATGGCCTTACAAAATAAACCCAGATCTTCATGCCAAAGTTAAGATAGAGATCGATAGCATGCTATATGTAGACATCATCGAACCTATGTAGGAATATGAATGGGTTAGCTTAATGATCATCAACATCAAAAAGGATGGGTGCATTAAAATTTGTGTTGACTATAGGTTAGTGGAATGCCACCTACATGACTGACCCCTTTCAAACTCCATTTACCTATGAAGTATTGGATGGAGTCACAAGTTTTAAGATATACACCTTTACTGATGGTTCTCAAGATACCATTAAGTCTAGATCAAGGAGGAGGATAAGCCCAAAACAACCTCAATGACTGAATGGCATTGTTTTTCTTACAATGTGATGCCTTTTTGGTTGAATAATGTACCATCCATGTTCTCTTGAGTGGTGATCACTACGTTTAAAGACTTCATTTACAAGTTCCTCTAAGTATACTTACATGATTAGATAGTGTATGGGTTAGTGAAAGATTACTATGACAGCTTTCACCTTATGTTTGAAAGATGCAAATAGTTGTAACTTTCACTGAACCTCAAGAAGTGTGCTTTCTATTGGGTGAATATTTTGTCGTCAACTAACTGATGGCAAAATGGGTATATCAACCATAGTACAAGGAGATTTATATGGAAAAAGTATGGGTTTACCACATCATAGTGAGATATATATCTCCTCTCATCAAGGGGAGGTTCCCTATAAACTAATTATTTACTATATATATATATATATATATATATATATAAGAAGAAGAAGAAGAAAATAACACTCAGGGTAGGATAACACCATCCATGTCTCTTTTTTTAGAGATGATGTTCACAGACATAGGATAAATTCTAGTGAAATGACAGAAGACACTCCTCTTCTTTCAGAAGTGGTCTACAACAAATAGCAATAATTTTTTTTGGGTAGTAAAAGGTCTACGAGAAACCCATGAAAGCACAAAGTCTTTCACTGCTCCCCTTGCTAATTTGAAACATATGAAATAGTAGAGTTAAGTGTAGCTCAAAGTTTTCACCTAAAACTACAACAGAATATGAAATCACAAAGGATAGAAGCAGTTCAAAGTCTTTCTAATATCCTTTAGAATGTCTTCAGATAATTTCCACACACACTTTGCTTATTTAATCACACAGATGAGAGATTATTAGGAAAGAGAACATAAGAATGATCTCCTAAGTAACACAAATTATTTCAACACAAAGTTTGAAAATTAAGCTGCTTCTCATTCATTCAAGAAAATATGATTTACAAGCTGAGATCAAAGTCTCAGAAAGCATCTCAATTTTGGCAGAGTTTTTGCTCTCAATTATCAAAGAGATATGTATTTACAAAAGAGGCTCTCCCTATATATAGGGAAAAGCCTTCAAAATTGGAAAGACTTTAAATATTAAAACCTAGTCAAAGATGAGTCTCCTTTGATTTTGGGACTTTTTTGGATTTTTACATGTATTTACACGTAACAAAAGTACATGTGAAAAAGTCCCAAGTCAATTATAAAGTGCATGAGAATAATGGAGAAGAAAGTATGGAAGAACAGTTCAACTTTTGTCACCAGCTTTCTTTAGATGAGCATCGTACATGGTGATAAATGCCTGCATTCTGATACTATCTAGTGCAATAGTATTTTTTGAAGATCACATTAGCTCTGACCATAGCATCTCTCACTACTATGATTGATTTGGCATGACTAGTTAACCTAGTTCTCATATTGTCCAGAGTTAATTGATTATCTAAGATATTGTCCACATAAGCCATTGAGAATGCTTTCTCCTCAAATTCCTTTTGGATCATATTCTCAAATTCATAAATCATTTCCTCTACTAAAATGAATTGGTTGTCTTGAGAGGTAAGTCTACAAGTCAACTCTTCTAATTTGTGCACTAGACTGATATCGCTTTGTTTACTGGTGTCCTTGGAAGATTTGAGGTTGCTGATCAATTCTTTAAGTACCCAAATCCTATTTATCAGTGATTCTTTAGCTTCAACATAAGAATCTCTATTAGTAATGATGTTGATTGATACTAGGGTACGTATTGTCAGCTCCTTCATCTCTATCCATTTGCTAAGATATCTATCTATGCTTTCGACCACTTGAGAAATGGTATTGATAAGGTCATCTAATTATGTTCTTACTTTCTTCATTTTACCCATCTTCTTGGATAACTCTGTGAACAAGGAATCCCCTGTGCATGCATCTTATCTAGGTAGTCTTCAAGTACTTTACCCTTTAGATACGTCTTTTCGACTTTCTAAATTACAGGATCATCTATGGAGAAAGCCTCTAGAGTCACCACTTCTAGAGCAAAAGTGAATCCTCTGATCATTGCAATCAATTGTTCCACCATTGCTTTGTAGTGATCCTTCATTTCTCTTTCCCTATCAAATTTTTGGACCATAATATCCATCACAGATTGCAAATCACTCTTGGCACCCTCGTGAGTTATCTTCCCTAGCTCAACTCGAGAGATAAATAGCTACTCATATCAAAATTTTCAAGAGTTGCATCCTGTGGGGGTTTGGCTATCTCCAAAAATTTATGCCCGTTATCTCCAATCATTTTTGAAAGGATTTTTGGCTTCTTTGGGGTCTTAGCTTTCACTGATACTATTTTACCAAAGTCAAAGTCATTTGGAAAGATGGCTTGCTTTTTCCTTTTGGGAGTGAAAGTTGACAACCATAGTGGGAGAGTAGAAACACTTACATTAGTAACAGTCCTTGTAGTTAGTATCATCAGGGTAACACCTGCATTGTTGGTGGGAACAACAGGCATAGTGGGTGTAGTATCAGTCAAGATCACACTTGCAACTTACTGGTTGAAGGTTGAACTATCTCTGATGTTGAAAGAAGGAGATGATAGACTGGGGATGGAACCTGATGAACGAAGAACATCTCCAGAAGCACTTTGAGGGTCGACAAAAATAACTTTAGAAGGAGAAGTGGCTCTAGAAGAGGGAATACTGATGGGAGAAATAGGTGAAGGAGTTGTGACAGGTGAGTGGGGCATAGAAAAAGAAATTTTTGTGACTGGTTATGCACCCTCTTGTGGAGATTAGGCTTTTGTTCCCTATTGACCCACATGCCTATCATCTATTTCCATCTATTATGCCACTTGTTCTTGCGTGCTTTGTTTCTCAACCTCCATATCTATTGTCTCTGGCTCTTTCTTTGCAGATTTTGATTTCTTTGATATAAAAATGATGCAAGGCTTATGGGGCCTGGAAGGAGAAGGAACATCACTTTTATTTTTCATCTAGTTTTTCACTTTCCTCCTTATCTCTTCTTGAAATTCAGCCTCTAATCCCATGATGAATTCTTTTAAAGTGATCCTCTTTTTTGCTAACCAATCATTGGTGTTAGCCAATATAGGTTCAAATCTCATCCTCAAGGAGGTCAACTCTTGCTGAGACTAGTGGATTGGAGGAAGAGTAGAGTTAGGGACTTGTTCATCAAGATATCTGCTATTGACCAGATCTTTGTCATCTACTAGATTTGGAGGGATATCAGTGAGCCCCAGATACTCTATTTGTTCAAGAGATAGTCTACTGTAGTCCATCTTCCTGATATCTTCCGCTATCCTTAAATCTATCTAAATGTCTTTGATCATGGGTTCATGGAACTGATTCTTCCTTCTAATCATGTCTTTGACACCTCTATAGTCAAAATTGGGCCTTATTTTGAAATGCTTCATGGTGACAGGTTGCATTTTGGTCTCCATTGCCCTAGCTTTCATAGCAGTCAACACTGAGTACCTACCAATTTCAATGGAGAACCTGAAACTGGGTTTCTCAAGTTCTATCTGCTTATTGTGTATGACAATAATTTTCCTACACAACTCTATCAGGACCAATTTATCTGAAGGAAATCAAGGGAGCATATAGGGATAGCCTTAGAAAAAACCAACCCATAGATAGAAAAAAGAAGTAAACTATAAGAACATATAGCCGAAGTCATTTACAACAGCCCAGGCTTCATCAAACACACTTTTTTGTTCTAATTGAGGGTCAAAAAGATAAAAATACCATGAAAAAAGCATCATTTACCCTCCTAAAATGATGGATTGAACCCTTCAATGTCAACTGAGGGTAATATTGATATACAGGGGTGGTTTTCCTGTCTCCCTCTCATGTCAAACCTAAAAAGGTTCTCATTGAAGCTGTAATGTATGCCAAGTATGAAGTCATATAGAGCGTCAAGGTTGTAGACACCTTTGTTGATTGCTCATGCAGAGCATTGCTAATCTGTTCATCCTAGAAAAAGACTTGTTTGCCCTGAAGGATTATTTTGATGAAGGGATACATCCATTCATGAAATTGAGAAGAAGAGGGTAAACCTCGTACTCTGTTGAGAAGAGTAATCAAGTTTCCAACTTCTTTAAAGTCACTCCTTAAAAAATTTTGTGGCCATCTGGACAAGTTGGCTCTAAGAGTTTTAAGCCATCTATTTTTGATCACCTTCTTTGCCTTCTCAAGATCTTTATCGTATTACTTTTGTGCTTCAACAAAGTTGATCTTCAACACTTCAGTATCAGGAGGCCACATGAATTTTTTTTTGATGAACTTGGGGTCTAGTCGAATTACTACATTACCACTAGCATCTGACATAGCTCTGGTATCTTTGTTGTAGAATTGGGCACACTAGAGGACAAACTCTGTGTGATGTGTTGTCACAGGAAAAGAGGAGACCAGATGGCTATTGCTCTTAATTATCCTCTTCATTTTGAAGCTTGGATTGTTCTCTTTGGTTCTCTCCATGAACTCAGCCATATCTACGTGCCCGATCTCTATATCCCTAATGTCATTGACATTAGAAGTGACTGAGGTGATTGAGAAAACACCTTGATAATGGTACAACATCATCTTCAAGTTCTTTAGAGAAACTTCAGTCATTGAGACGAGCCTTTGTTGAAAGTATGTTGACGAAGAAGGATCTCGAGGAGAAACTGCAATAAGAGTCATGATCACATAATTAGGAGAAATATTGGCAATCTAGGAAAATTGCACTTTAGATGATCATGACTAGGGAAATGCGCTTGAAAGGGCTGAGGTGAGAGTAGATCAAAAAGTGGAAGAAAAGGGAAGCAAGCTCAAAAAATAGGAAAAAAATATTTCCCAGAGTTAGTAAAAATGGGGAGAAAGTATGCATGGGTAGAAAAAATTGCTGCCCTTGCATGATGAGGATTGTCTATGCATAGGTGGAAAAAATTGCCGCTTGTGCACGTCAGGGTAGAAAGAATGATGCATCGGTGACAAAAATCACCACTGATGCATGTGGAAGGTTAGGTTGTGCATAGGTGACAATTTTTATCGCCTCTACATGTGGTTGGTCAGGTAGATGTGTGTCGATAGTGAATTTTGCCACTAATACACATTTGATAGGTTTCATGTAAGGGAAAAAAATCACTGCCCTTGCACGGGTTGGTCAAAGGGTCTGTAATGGCGGTGAATTTTGCCACTTTTACAAATGGTCAAACGGCCACATGTTAGGGCGGCAAAATTCACCGCCCTTACATAGGTTGGAATGGTCCAGAAGGGTGGAACTATGTTAGGGTGGTAATTTTCACCACCCTCACATGGGTTGAACAGCCAACAAGTGAAGAAAGAGGAGGGTCAAGGCACAGTTAGGTCGAGTCATCGGTAGGGAAAAAGGGAAGGGGAAGAAGAAAAGGAGAAAAACTTGACCCAAAAGGAAAAATGACATAAAAAGAGAAGGAAAGCAAAAAAAAAAAAAACCAAAATCGTACCTGATAAAAATGTAAAACGATGCTTGAATCTGATGAAAATATGCTTCTTCTTATTTGCTAGATCACTCAGGCGCACTGGAGGATGAGAAACAAAGAATAATGGATTGAAATGAGGAAGAAATGGGATTAAATGGGGGTAAAAATTTCCCCTAACCACTCAGTGCGCACAACCAAAAATGCTATGTGCAAAAATTGAGACCATGCAAGGGTGACAAAAATCACCCCCTCTGCATGTGAGGTTAGAAAGGGATGTAGGGGTGGCAAAAATTATCGCTCCTACATGGAACACAACAAAAGATTTGTCACGTCCCCTTTTGAGTTGACATGTTCAGAGTTGAGGATTAGCCTATTATGCGAACTTCGTAGGCTGATGGGATGGATAGAGGGTCTTGATGGAGTTGGGCTTGCTTTTTTGCTTTCTGTTCGGATTTTTTTGGATATGAATTAAGAGAGATATTAATATTTGATTGATTTAATCAAATATTAATTATTTGGTCTAATTAATAATTAATTATTAATTATTAATTAGTTGGTCTAATTTTAAGACCCTAATTCTAATTTAAGGATTGGTCTAATTTTAAGACCTAAGTTCTAATTTGAGGAATTCTAATTTAAGAAACCCAAGTTCTAATTTGAGGAAATCTAATTTTAGCAAGCACACCTTTGGAGGGTATAAGGGTTTCTCATGGGAGAGAGTTTGGATAAGCCATTGATTATTGATTATTGATTTTGAAGAATTCTTCTGTGAAGACTGAGCCAAGGGTTCCAGGATTCCATTTGTAGTGGAGAACGTCAACTCTTCATTGTGTGCGATTCAGAGGCTGTGAAATATCAGCTGATCTATTGCCAATTTGAGAGATACCTTCACCCAGAAGTTATCATAGTATTACAGGTCTTTTAAAAGATAACTTCATACAGAAGTTGTTATAGAGCTTTCCAGGTATTTTCTTTATTTAATTTTGATTCAAGAATTATCCAGATATAGATCTTTTGTATTAGCCCATAATTCTACAAATTGGGATCAAACAGATAGGTTGTGCTAAATTGGCAGCCATACTAAGTCCGTACAGGTCCGTACAGATCCACGCAGATACTGACTTCTGCAGATAGAGATCCCAAGTGACCGACATCGGCCATCTGAGGACTGACGTCGGCAGATAAGGACCTACAGAGACCGACGTCGGCAGTATATTGACCGACGCCGGTGACTGTGTTTGACACAGCAGGCCGAGACTTCTAGATTCATATTTGTTTCCAAATTTGCACAAGATCAGGGTTTTAAAACAGTATTGTAATATTCTTTGAGGTGCATGACAGAGATCTATTGTAATAGTCTGAGCAAATAAATAAGAAATTATATTGTGGTAATTTGTTTATTTGAATTGATATTCTGCAAGTTTGTATTCAGATCAGAGCTTTTATTGTAGAAAAAGGAGCCCCTAAGTAAGGGACATCACAGTGGTATCAGAGCTTTTGTTTTGGTATCCAAAGGGATATTACAGTGGTATCAGAGCCAAATTCCTGCCATCCTGTTGGGCACATCAGAGCTAATGTCTTGCCATCCTGTTGGGTAGTTTGGGTATCAGTATGGCTATAACAGGTGTAAAGAATGATTCAAAGGCCAAACTAGCAGCACCACCTTTGGATTGTGAGGCACTTAACGATCTACGCAGGAAGAAGCTTTGCTTCTACTGCAAAGGTCCATATGATATCCATCACGATTGCCCTTTGAGCCCTAAGGGCAAAGCAAATCATGTGATGTGGGCATATTATGAAGATTTGGATTCAGAGGATCCCGAATAGTAGAATAGTTCTGAGGAGACAGTGGCAGAGTTAGAGCTTCACATACAGGAGGCACGCCTATCCAGCATTCAATCGGATGAGTCATTCAAACTTCGTGGAGTTTTGGCAGGGCAGAAGGTCATCACCCTTCTTGATACAGGAGCCACACATAATTTCATAGATGCTAGATTTGTGGAGAAACATGGACTCACTACTGAAGATTTTGAGGGAATTAGAGTTAAGGTAGCCGATGGTCACACTCTTAGGTGTGAGCGTATGATTAGAGACCTCCCATTGCGCTTGAACAACTACGAGTTCAAGGCTGATTATTATGTGGTGAACATGGGGGATATAGACTTAGTCTTGGGTATGAAGTGGCTTCATTCATTTGAGGAAGTTACTCTTCATCTCAAGGACATGGAGGTTTACTTTGATGTTGATGGGAAGACACATATTCTTAAGGCAATACGGGGCAGCAGCTTCAGATATATGTTTTTTCATCACATGGAGATGCTCATACGACATGACATGATAGAGTGCGATGATGAGTGCACATTGGCACCAACACAGGAGAGATATGAGGATGAGCTTGGTCTTTAGGTGAGTGTAGTTCAGGAGTTATCATATGTGGTAGGGACTCAGCTCTCTGTTACAATTGGGTCACAGGTTAATGATGATATGACTGTTTCTAGCCTTCACAATCCAGATTTAGATATTATTCAGGTAAAGAGTTTGCTTGAGTTGCTTGCTCATTTTCATTTATGGATTGGATGTTGGGGTGCTTATCTTAGTACTAGGGATGGACATGGTATGGAGTTTGCATTGATTGACTGCAGGGTAGATCATGACTACATTTGGGATCCAGGTGGATTGATGGGTGTATCATTCAGCGATTGCTTGAGGGCAAGCAATTTCAGGAGGGGCGGATTGTCATGTCCCCTTTTGAGTTGACATGTTCAGAGTTGAGGATTAGCCTATTATGTGACCTTCATAGGCTGATGGGATGGATAGAGGGTCTTGATGGAGCTGGGCTTGCTTTTTTGCTTTTTTGCTTTTTGTTCATATTTTTTTGGATATGAATTAAGAGAGCTATTAATATTTGATTGATTTAATCAAATATTAATTATTTGGTCTAATTAATAATTAATTATTAATTATTAATTAGTTGGTCTAATTTTAAGACCCTAATTCTAATTTAAGGATTGGTCTAATTTTAAGACCCAAGTTCTAATTTGAGGAATTCTAATTTAAGAAACCCAAGTTCTAATTTGAGGAAATCTAATTTTAGTAAGCACACCTTTGGAGGGTATAAGGGTTTCTCATGGAAGAGAGTTTGGATAAGCCATTGATTATTGATTTTGAAGAATTCTTCTGTGAAGACTGAGCCAAGGGTTCTAGGATTCCATTTGCAGTGGAGAAGGTCAAATCTTCATTGTGTGCGATTCAGAAGCTGTGAAATATCAGCTGATCTATTGCCAATTTGAGAGATACCTTCACCCAGAAGTTATCATAGTATTACAGGTCTTTTGAGAGATAACTTCATACAGAAGTTGTTACAGAGCTTTCCAGGTATTTTCTTTATTCAATTTTGATTCAAGAATTATCCAGATATAGATCTTTTGTATTAGCCCATAATTCTATATATTGGGATCAAACAGATAGGTTGTGCTAAATTGGCAACCGTACTAAGTTCGTACAGGTCCGTACAGATCCACACAGATATCGACTTCGGTAGATAGAGATCCCTAGTGACTGACATCGGCCATCTGAGGACTGACGTCAGCAGATAAGGACCTACAGAGACCGACGTTGGCAGTATATCGATCGACGTCGGTGACTGTGTGTTTGACACAGTAGGCCGAGACTTCCAGATTCATATTTGTTTCCAGATTTGCACAAGATCAGGGTTTTAAAACAATATTGTAATATTCTTTGAGGTGCATGATAGAGATCTATTGTAATAGTCTGAGCAAATAAATAAGAAATTATATTATGGTAATTTGTTTATTTGAATTGATATTCTGCAAGTTTGTATTCAGATCAAAGCTTTTATTGTAGAAAAAGGAGCCCCTAAGTAAGGGACATCACAGTGGTATCAGAGCTTTTGTTTTGGTATCCAAAGGGATATTACAGATGCAAGGGTAGAAAATTTTATTTCTCCTAGACAATAGATGCAAGGGCAATAAAAAATGCCACCTTTGTATGGGAAACTCAAAACAACACGCAGTGGCAGCAAAAATTGCCACCTCTACATGCAAACACAAGAAAATAACACTAAGAAATGAAAAATTTGTCATCTGGCCGCATCAAGATCATAACAATTTTCATGTTTTTGGGAAAATGTGAAAAGAGAACGTCATGAACTTCAAATGATGCCAGTTGAGCAAACACGAGAACAAGAAAAACTTGCCGTGAAAGATGAACTTGGAGTGAAAAACATGAAATAGACAAGTTTCTTAGGAGTTGTTCCAAAAATGAGCGTAGCTGATTTTGGGAACAACAGCTGGCTCCTATTGGGGAACTTCCATTGATCGAAATGATTGATGGGAGTAGAAACGAGTCTCTAAGTGCCTTCATCCAAGCCATTGGGCCACGAAGTCATGCTACCCAAAAATAAAGGTGCCAAAAATGAAAATAAAAAGCAAAAAAATAGAACTAGAGACTATACAAATAAACATATGTACAGATGATCTTATCTGATACTTCAAGAATTGAAGTGCTTCAAATGCTACCCATTATGAGGCAGAGAAATGCGCATGCCATCTTGATACTTCAATAGGAAACTATTTTCACCATTGAGATAATGGATAGTAAAAGGGCCCCTCCAAAGGGAGTCAAATTTCCCATGCATTCCCTTGGGTTCTCTTCTCTTGTCCCACAACAGGACTTGATCTCTAATCTAGAAATCATAGTTTTTTGCTTTCTGGTCGAAGAGCTTCTTCACCAAACTTTGATGAGCAGCAATTCAGTCCACCACCATAGTTCGTTGCTCATCCATCTCAGTCAAGCACATGATCCTCTTATCAATGGAGCTTTCATATGTCTGATCTTCAACTGCCTTAGCCAATTTCAATGCTGCCAATTCTAGGGTGATTGGTATCTTAGCATTAAGACCATAAAGAAGTTGGAAAGGTGACAGACTAATTACCCTCTTGGGTGTAATTTTGTCTGCCCATAAAGCATCAACCAGTGCTTTATGCCATGTTTGTTGGTTGTCATCTACTAGCTTCCTGATGATGGTCACCAAGTTCTTGTTGCTTGATTCAAATTGTCCATTCCTTTGTGGAAAGTAATTAGAAGAGTGGGAGAGGGTGATCCCATAATAAAAATAGAACTGGATAATCTCCTGGAAATTGAAACAAGCTGCGTTGTCTGTGACAATCTTGGTTGGGACCCTAAACCTGGAAATGATGTTCTCCTTGAGGAAATTGCACACTACTTCTAAAGTAGCATGCTTGGTTGAAATAGCTTCCACCCACTTGGTGAAGTAATCTGTGGCTATGAGGACATAATCATGTCTAGCACTTGAAAATGGGTTTACAGCATCAATGAAATTGATTCCCCATTGCTAAAATGGTTATTCTATGACCACTAGCTTGAGAGGCAGAGCAACTAACTTAGGTTTTCCAAAAAACTGTTGGCATAGCTCACACCTTCGTACCCATTTGTATGCATCCTGAAACAGAGTAGACCAGTAATACCTAGATCACAAAATCTTATGGGTAGTTATAGGAGCAAAAAAATGTCCTCCATAGGCTAGATTATGGAAGGACTTTAAATTTTAGTTCTACTGCTCTTTATCTACATAGCAAAGGAACACTCCATCAAGGCTCCTCTTATACAGGCCATTGTCTCAGAGGACAAAATTGGTAGCTTTTAACTTGACAGTCCTCTTTTCTTTATGAGATAGGTGAGCAGGACACTCACCATAAGTAAGGAAATGAGCATTATTTGAATACCACTCATTCATGGTGGAGACAAAGAGGATTGTTGGTGTGTCTTCAATTTCTTCTTCTCGATGCTTTATTTCCTTTGGTCTATTGTCAGCTATCAATTGGCAAAGGCCATTTTCTTGCACCAGCTTCATTGGTTTAATAACTAGGTCAAACTCTTAGATTTTAGCAATTCAATTGCCTCTTTTCGTTCCAAACTCTTGCTGAGTTAATATGGATTTAACTATGGTATCAGGAACCAGGGAAGTAACTTGTGAATTCAGGACATAAAACTAGAAATGCTTCATTGCCTTTATCACTGCATAAGCATGCTTCTCCATGTTTGAATACTTTAGCTCATGAGCTTTGAGAGGATAGCTCATGAAAGAAATGGGAGATTCCACACCTTCTTGATTTTGTTAAACTAGAATTACTGAAAGTGTGTGCTCAGAAGCATAACTATACATTGTGAAATCCTTGGTATAATTTGGACAAATTAAAATTGGGGTGTGGACAATAGCTATCTTGATGTCTCAGAATGCCAATTTGCCTTCTTCAGTCCAGCAAAAATTGGTTTTTCCCTTCATCATGTTTACAATATGGTGAGTCTTCTCAGCAAACTTAGGGATGAACCTTCGTAAAAAATTCACTTTTTCAAAGAAAGAGTGAACAATAGTCTTACTTGTGGGCAAAGTAAGCTCCTGGATGGACTTGACTCTTTTTGAGTCAATCTTTATGCCTTCTTGAGAAACAATGTGTCTGAGAAGTTTCCCTTCTATTACTCCAAAAATAGACTTCTAGAGATTTAAAGAAATACCATTCTGGCAACAGTGTTCCAACACTTGTTGCAAATGGTGCACATAGTCAAGGTGATGCTTGAAAAAAATGGTCAAATCATCAAGATATACCACAATAAACTTTCCAATTTCATCTTTGAAAGCAAGACACATTGCTCTTTGAAAGGTAGCACCAGCATTGATCAAACTGAAAGGCATTCTGCGATATGCGAAAGTGCCCCAAGGCGTGGTGAAAGCAGTTTTATGTTGATCTGTTTCATTGACTTCTATTTGATTGTACCCAAAAAAAATGTCTAGCATGGATAACATTTCTAAACTAGTTACTATTTGTAAAACTTGGTTCATGATAGGCAAAGGGTAGTTATCTTTTAAAGAAGATTGATTCAGGTTTTTGAAATCGACACAGATACGAATTTCTCCATTTTTTTTCACAGGAACTATGTTAGCAATCTAGGTGGAATGATGGGTTGGAAAAATAATTCTTACATTCACCATTTTTTGGATCTCAGAAAAGATAGTACCTTATTTTTTGGGATTGTATTGCCTTTGTTTTTGCTTGTAAGGTAATGACCCAACCTTAAGAAGAATTTTGTGCCAAATTTTCTCAGGGTTGAGAGATTTTAAATCATCGTAAGAATAAGCCAAAACATCAATGTAATGGTGAAGAAGAATAGTAAATTTGAGATTTTCATTGGAAGTGTAACAATTTCCAATGTTGACCACTTTGAGATTCTCTTCCGTATTCAAATTTATTTGATCAAACTCCTTGGAGGAACTTGAATCCACTTGTCACTGCTTGACATATCTGTCCTGCTTATCAAATAATTTCTCGAGAGAAACCAAACCTTTTGGAATTTTATTTTCCTTGAGTTGAAGGAAGTCTTCACTATTTTAAGAATTTACTTTGGGAACTAATTCCCGTGGTGGAGATTCGCTTCCTTCAAAATAGATATCTTCAAAGTTGTCCATATTTTCTAGAAAAGCAATTATTTGACTGTCATTATTGAATACTTGCTAATAACTAACATTATCAGGTACACTTGGTTGAAAGACCAACTCAATAGTGTACTTGTCTCCTTTGAAGTCTTTATGGGGAACCATGAGGGTCGCAGAGACAACTAATGAATCTGCATGGTCATTGCACTCTCTCAGTGCAACAAAAATATTGAAAGCATCAAAACTTTCAATACAATTTCATACAAGATTACGATAATGTTGTAATCTTTCATTTTTTATTTGGTATAGATTCCTTACCTAACAAAATACTAGTTCAGCATCTCCAAGGGCATGAAGAACCTTAATACCTTTAGAATGAGCAACTTTCAATCCAAGCAGCAAAGACTCATACTCAGTAGTGTTATTGGTATTATTTAACTTCAGCTTATATGAATAAGAAAACATTTCTTCTTGAGGGGAAATCAAAACAATTCTGGCTCCAGAAATGGTAGAAAAGCAACTACCATCAAATTCTAAGATCCAAACATTATCAAAATTTGATCCTTTTAAAAACTTCTCTTCATTATTGAGGGAAGATCCTTTGTTGTCTCAATTTTGCTTTGACAATTTTTTTGACTTTTCATCCAAATTTCTTGAATTATCACTAAAAGGACTTTCATCTGATGGGATGAAAACATCTTCAGTAGTTAAGAAATAATTACCCATTCTCAATGATTCAAATAAAATTTGGGCTTCAGGATCAGATGTTTGGGTGACTATATATTTCAACTCTTTCTCAAGGAGTAATTTATTCATAACACCCTTAACAGGAATTCTTGCTTCAGATAGATCCATATTCAATTCTCCACCTACATCCTTGCAAAAATTACACCTAAGCAGAATGCCATAAGAGGCTAGAACATCAGCTACTAAGACTGTCATTTTGATTCTCTTCTCTAGAAAAGTCACAAATGCAAATTGGGCATCTTTGATTTGGTCCAAGAGTGGGACTTGCTTGTTTTCCATGGAGAAACATCTCTCAAAAGTCTTAGTCAGAGTAAGACCAAGAGAATCTGCTACTTTAGCAAGCATAATGCTATCAAAATCTCCAAAGTCTATTATGCAATTACTCAATTTATGGCCATTTATCAATAGGAAAACATTAAAATGTTCTATTTTCTCAGGGGTGACAAGAGGAGTAGCGACAAGATTATTCTGGGTGAATTTGTTCTTGGATGAATCATGAGTCACCTTTGGGAAATCTTGTCCTATAGGGGTAGTTTTACTTTTCACATATTCAGCCAGCCTATCAAACTGTTCAGGGTTGGCTCGTAAGTACTCAATCTCAGTCATTTGAATCTTAGTCTTTTTAGCATGATCAATTATATCAAATATTTTAAATGAGCTAGAGAAAGAGGGAGGGAGCCCATCATATTGATCTTTAGTGGGTGTGGCACTGGTTTGAGAGATAGAAGTAGAAGGTACGAGATAGTTTGAGGTACTTACTTTCTTATTAGTTATCGAGTCCTTTGGTTGGAAAGGCAATGAAGTCCTTCATTTAGCGATAGAAACTATTGGCTGAGGTTATTTTCCTACTTTTTATTTATCAAATTATTGAGCTGATTGGTTTTGGGACTTGGTAAAAATAGTATAGGATCCATCAAACACTTCTCCCTTGCTTTTAGCTTCATCCTGATAATCTAGAAAACCAATATTGGAGTCACCAGCTAATTCTTCTTCTTGCTCGACAAAGAGATTAGCATCATCTTCTTGGTCTAATTTAGGTTGGAGCAAGGAATCATGTTCAGCTTCAAGGTAACCCACTACTGAATTAGCTGGTGTTGCTTCAATGGAAAGCTTTCCTAGTGGGGGAGGCAGACAATTTGGTTACCCTTGATTTCTGTAGCATTGCCTTGATATGACTGGTTCTGAAAAGTCTTCCTCAGCATATACCGATAAGGAAGAGCAGACATACCTTGGGCCATTTGTCTTTTCAAGGCTAGCAGTTCATTTGTCAACTTTTGCACCATAGGATTTGTGGTGCTCATAGAAGAACTTTCAGTAGATGAAGAAAATTTATTTTTATTAGAATCTTTCCTAATCTTACCTACCAGGATAAGACCATCTTCTACCTTGATAGCCAAATTTTGAGCTAAGCGAGATCCATAAGACCAGTCTGCCTCAACAGAAAACTTACTTTAGGAAGTTGTGAGTTGATGAAAAAATACTTGAGGTTTTTTGGTGTAGGCTGAGCAATCATAAGAATTTGGTTCTTCAGCTTATTAAATTTTGCTATGAAATCCCTCATAGGTTCATGAGGTTCCTTCTTCATTTGTGTAAGCTAAACCAACAAGGCATGTGCATCTTCAACAGATTTGAACTTGGCCTTGAGTGTATTCCAGTTAGCTATAGTTTGAGCTTGAAGGTGATAAAACTAGTCGACAGCAGTGCCTTACAAAGTTTCTACAAATAATCTGACCGTTATATATTCATATTCCATGCCTATCACACTACATGCTATGGAGAAGATAGCAATATGCTCATTAGGATGAACCTTCCCATCACCATAGAATTTGGGGAAATTCTTTCTCGAACTATGAGGTAGTTCGTGTAAAGGTGGGGCTAGATTGAAAGGACTGAAGGAGTTGCCCAAAGGGCCTTGAACTGCCATGATATGTTGATTGAAGGGAGGGATAACAAATCTTGGTGGGGTAAGTATAGACAAAACTCTACTAGTATTAAGACTAGAAGCTTCATTTGGTATTGAATATCTGAAGTTGGTAGGAGGAAAACTCCTGGTTCACTGAAGACGAGATGGTGGAGGAGAAATCTCAAAATTAGTTTGGTTCACCAACTCAAATACAGGATCAACAATACCTTGTGCTCTCTAACTTCACATATATGGTAGATCTGCCAGAGTGTAAACTGAAAAAGGACTGGAAAGGCTTCAGTTTGAAGCTTGAGGCTTCAAAGTGTGCGTTCATTTCTATCGAGGTGTGGGGCTGCCAGAGTATGAATAAGGTTATATAATGGAAATGGATAAGGATAGGAACCTCTTCAATCTGAAGCTTGGGGTTTTAGACTGCATGTTCAATCTCCAGCAGAGTCGCCAAAAGCTGTTGGGTGAATATTTTGTCATCAGCTAACTAATGGAAAAATAGGTATATCAACCACAGTACAAGAAGATTTATATGTCAAAAAGTGTGGGTTTACCACATCATAGTGAGTTAAATCTCTCTTCTCATCAAGGGGAGGTTCCCTATAAACTACTTATATATATATATATATATATATATATATATATATATATATATATATATATATATATATATATATATATATATATATATATATAAGTAAAAAATAACACTCAGAGTAGGATAACACCATCCATCTCTCTTTTTTTAGAGATGATGTTCACAGACACAAGAGAAATCCTAGTGAAATGACAGAAGGCACTCCTCTTCTTTTAGAAATGGTCTACAACAAACAACAAGAATTCTTTTTGGGTAGTAAAAGGTCTACGAGAAACCCATGAAAGCACAAAGTCTTTCATTGCTCCCCTTACTAATTTGAAACGTAAAAAATAGTAGAGTTAAGTGTAGCTCAAAGTCTTCACCTAAAACTACAATAGAATATGAAATCACAAAGGATAGAAGCAATTTAAAGTCTTTCTAATATCCTTCAGAATGTCTTTAGATAATTTCCACACACACTTTGCTTATTTAATCAAATAGATGAGAGATTATTAGGAAAGAGAACATAAGAACGATCTCCTAAGTAACACAAATTATTTCAACACAAAGTCTAAAAATACCCTGCTTCTCATTCATTCAAGAAAATATGATTTACAAGCTGAGATCAAAGTCTCAGAAAGCATCTCAATTTTGGCAGATTTTTTGCTCTCAATTATCAAAGAGATATGTATTTACAAAAGAGGCTCTCCCTATATATAGGAAAAAGTCTTCAAAATTAGAAAAAGACTTTAAATATTAAAACCTAGTCAAAGATGAGTTTCTTTTGACTTTGGGACTTTTTTGGATTTTTATATGTATTTACACGTAACAAAAGTACATGTGAAAAAGTCCCAAGTCAATTACAAAGTGCATGAGAAAAATGGAGAAGAAAGTATGGAAGAATAGTTCAACTTTTGTCACCAGCCTTATTTAGATGAGCATCGTACATGGCGATAGATGCCTGTATTCTGATACTGTCTGGTGTAATAGTATTTTTGAAGATCACCTTAGCTCTGACCATATCATCTCTCACTGTTTTGATTGACTTGGCATGACTGGTTAACCTGGTTCTCAGATTGTCTAGAGTTAACTGATTATTAAGATATTGTCCACAGAAGCCATTGAGAATGCTTTCTCCTCAAATTCCTTTCGGATCATATTCTCAAACTCCTAAATCATTTCCTCTGCTGAAATGAATTAATTGTCTTTAGAGGTAAGTCTGTAGGGAAACTCTTCTAATTTTTGCAATAGACTGATATCACTTTGTTCACTGGTGTCTTTAGAATATTCAAGGTCGCAGATCAATTCCTTAAGTATTTTAGATCCTATATATCAGCGATTATTTAGTTTCAACATAATAATCTCTATTAGCAATGATGTCGATTGATACCAGGATACATATTGTCAGTGCCTTTATCTCTGTCCATTTGTTAAGATATCTATCTATGCTTTCGACCTCTTGAGAAATGGTATTGATAAGGTCATCTAATTATGTTCTTACTTTCCTCATTTTACCCATCTTCTCGAACAACTCTGTGAACAAGGAAATCCCTTGTGCATGCATCTTATCTAGGTAGTCTTCAAGTACTTTCCCCTTTAGATAAGTCTTTTCGGATTTTTGAATTACGGGATCATCTATGGAGAAAGCCTCTGGAGTCACCACTTCTAGAGTAAAAGGGAATCTTTTGATCACTGCGGTCAATTGTTCCACCATTGCTTTATAGTGATCCTTCATCTCTCTTTCCCTGTCAAATTTATGGACCATAATATCCATCACGAATTGCAAATCACTCTTGGCGCCCTCATGAGTTATCTTCCCTAGCTCAACTTGAGAGATAAAGAGCTGCTCATATAAAAAATTTCAAGAGTTCCATCCTGTGGGGGTTTGGCTATCTCTAGGAATTTGTACCCCTTATCTCTAATCATTTTTGAAAGGATTTTTGGCTTCTTGGGGGTCTTAGCTTTCACTGGTACTATTTTACCAAAGTCAAAGTTATCTAGAGAGATACCTTGATTTTTCCTTTTGGATGTGAAAGTTGACAACCACGGTGGGAGAGCATAAACACTTACATTAGTAAAAGTCCCTATAGTTGGTGTCACCGGGGTAACACCTGCACTACTGGTGGGAACAATGGGCCTAGTGGGCATAGTATTAGTCAAGATCACGTCTACCGCTGACTAGTCAAAGGTGGAACTATCTCTGATGTTGAAAGGAGATGATCGACTGGGGATGGAACCCGATGAATGAAGAACATCTCCAGATGCACTTTGGGGGTTGCCAAAAATAACTTTAGAAGGAGAAGCGGCTCCATAAGAGGAAATACTGATGGGAGAAATAGGTGAAAGAGTTGTGACAGGTGAGTGGGGTGGAGAAGAAGAAATTCATGTGACTGGCTGCACACCCTCTTGTGGAGATTGGGCTTCTATTCCCTATTGACCCACAGGCCTATAATTTGTTTCCATCTATTCTACCGCTTATTCTTGGGCACTTTGTTTCTCAACCTCCATATCTGTTGTCTCTGGGTCTTTCTCTGCAACTTTTGATTTCTTTAATACAAAAATGATCCTAGGATTATGGGGCCTGGAAGGAGAAGGAACATTGCTTTTATTCTTCATCTAGTTTTTTACTCTACTCCTTGTCTCTTCTTGAAATTTAGCCTCTGATCTCATGATGAATTCTTTCAAAGTGATCCCCTTATTTGCTAACCAATCATTGGTGTTATCCAATATTAGTTCAAATTTCATCTTCAAGGAGGTCAACTCTTTTTGAAACCATTGGATCAGAGGAATAGGAGAGTTAGTGACTTGGTCAGCAAGATATCTGCTATTGACTAGATCTCTATCATCTACTAGATTTAGAGGGATATCAGTGAGCCCCATATACTCTATTTATTCAAGAGATAGTCTGTTATAGTCCATCTTCTTGATATTTTCTGTTGTCCTTAAATCTATCCAGACGTCTTTGACCATGGGTTCATGGAATTGAGTCTTCCTTCTGATCATGTCTTTGACACCTCTGTAGTCAAAATTGGGCCTTCTTTTGAAATGCTTCATGGTGACAAGTTGCATTTCAGTCTCCATTTCCCTAGCTTTCGCAGCGGTCAACACTAAGTACCTACCAATTTCAATGGGGAACCTAAAATTGGGTTTCTTAAGTTCCATCTGCTTATTGTGTATGACAATAATCTACCTACACAGCTCCATCAGGGCCAATTTATTTGAAGGAAATCTAGGGAGCATATAGGGATAGCCTTGGAAAAAGCCAACCCATAGATAGCAAAAAGAAGGTAACTATAAGAACATACAGTCGAAGTTGTTTACAACAGCCCAGGCTTCATCGGACACTCTTTTTTATTCTAATTGAGGGTCAAAAAGACACAAAAATATCATGAAGAAAGCATCATTTACCCTCCTAAAATGATGGATTGAACCCTTCAATGTCAACTGGGGGTAATATTGATATACAGGGGTGGTTTTCTTGTCTCCCTCTGCTATCAAATTTGGAAAGGTTCTCATTGAAGTGGTAATGTATACCAAGTATGAAGTCATATAGAACTTCGATGTAGTAGACACCTTTTTTAATTGCTCGTACAAAGCATTGCTGATCTGATCACCCCAGAAAATAAATTGTTTGCTTTGGAGGATTATTTTGATAGGGATACATCCATTCATGAAATTGAGAAAAAGAGGGTAAACCTCATACTTTGTTGAGAAGAGTAATCAAGTCGCCAACTTCTTTTATAAAGTCACTCGAAAAGTTTCGTGGCCATCTAGACAAGTTGGCTTTAGGAGTTTTAAGCCATCTATTGTTTATCACCTTTTTTGCCTTCTCAAGATATTTATCATATTCCTTTTATGCTTAAATGAAGTTGATCTTCAACACTTCAGTAGCAAGAGGGCACATAAAAACTTTATCAATGAACTTGGGGTCTAGTCGAATTACTACATTGCCACTAGCATCTGACACAGCTCTAGTATCTTTGTTGTAGAATTGGGTGCACTGGAAGATAAACTCTGTGTGATGTGACACAATTGGAAAAGAGGATACCAGATGGATATTGATCTCAATTATCCTCTTCATTTCAAAACTTTGATTGTTCACCTTGGTTCTCTTCATAAACTCAGCCATATCTACGTGCCCAATATCTATATCCCTAATGTCGTCGACATTAGAAGTGACCGAGGTGATTGGGAAAACACCTTGATATTAGTACTTCATCATCTTTGACTTATTTGGAGAACTTTAGTCATTGGGATGAGCCTTTGTCAAAAATATGTTGACGAAGAAGGATCTCGAGGAGAAACTGTGATAAGAGTCATGATCACGTAATTAGGGGAAATATTGGCAATCTGAGAAAATTACACGATGGGTGATCATGACCAGGGAAATGTGCTTGAAAACACTGAGGTGAGAGCAGGTCAGAAAGTGGAAGAAAAGAGAAGTGGGCTAAAAAAATAGAAAAAAAATTCCAGAGTTAGTAAAAATGGGGAGAAGGTATGCATGGGCAGCAAAAATTACCGCCCTTGCATGATGAGGATTGTCTGTGCATAGGTGGCAAAAATTGCTACCTGTGCACATCAGGGTAGAAAGAAGGATGCATTGGTGGAAAAAATCACTGTCAATGCATGTGGAAGGTTAGGTTGTGTATAGGCGGTAATTTTTGCCACCTATGCACATGGTTGGTTAAGCAGATGTGTATCAGTGGTGAATTTCATTGCTAATACAGATTTGATAGGTTTCATGTAAGGGAAACAAAAAATTTTGCCCTTGCATGGGTTGGTCAAAGGGTCTGTAACAACAAAAAAAATTGCTACTTTTACACATGGTTCGATGGCCACATGTGAGGGCAGTGAAATTCACCACCCTTACACAGTTTGGAATGGTCAAGAAGGGCAGAACTATGTTAAGGCAGCAATTTTCACTGCCCTCACACGGGTTGAATAGCCAATGGGTGAAGAAAGATGAGGGTTGAGGTGCGGTTAGGTCAGGTCGTCGGTGGAGAAAAAGAGGAAGGGGAAGAAGAAATGGAGAAAAAATAGATCCAAGAGGAAAAAAGAGGAAAAATGACATAAAAAGAGAAGGAAAACAAAAACAAAAATAAATACCAAAATTGTACTTGATAAAAATGTGAAATGATGCTCGAATCCAATGAAAATATGCTTCCTCTTGTTTGCTAGATTGCTCAGGTGCACTGGAGGACAAGAAGCAAAGAAGAATGGATTGAAATGAGGAAGAAATAAATGGGGGTGAAAATTTCCCCCAACCACTCAGTGCGTGCAGCCATAAATGCCACACGTGAAATCTAAGACCATGTAGGGGCGACAAAAATTTCCACCCCTACATGTGAGGTTGGAAAGGGATGCAAAGGTGGCAAAAATTTTTGCTCTTACATGGAATGCAACAAAAGATGTAAAGGCAGCAAATTTCACCGCTCCTACACGACATATGCAATGGTAACAAAAAATGCCGCCTTTGCACGTGAAACTCAAAAAACAACACATAGTGGCAAAAAAAAATGTCGCCTTTGCATGCAAACACAAGAAAACAACTCTGAGAAATAAAATTTGTATCATTTGGCCACATCAAGATCGTAACAATTTTCACATTTTTAGGAAAATGCAAAAAGAGAATGTCACAAACTTTGAATGATGCCAGTTGAGCAAACACGAGAATAAGAAAAACTTGCCTCGAAAGATGAACTTAGAGTGAAAAACATGAAATGGACAAGTTTCATAGGGGTTGTTCTAAAAATGAGCATAGCTGATTTTGGGAACAATATCTGGCTCCTATTGGGGAACTTCCATTGATCGAACCGATCGACGGAAGTAGGAACCAGTCTCTAAGTGCCTTCATCCAAGCCATTGGGCCATAGAGTCATGCTACCCAAAAAGAAAGGCATCAAAAATGAAAATGAAAAGCAAAAAAATAGAACTAAAGACTATACAAATAAATATATGTACAGATGATCTTATTTGATACTTCAAAAATTGAAGTGCTTCAGATGCTACCCATTGTGAGGCAAAGACAAGGGCATGCCATCTTGATACTTCAATAGGAAATTGTTTTCACCATTGAGTTGATGGATAGTAAAAGGGCCCCTCCAAAGGGAGTCAAATTTCTCATGCATTCACTTGGGTTCTCTTCTCTTGTCCCATAATAGGACTTGATCTCCAATCTAGAAATCACGATTTTTTGCTTTCTAGTTGAAGAGCTTCTTCACCAGAATTTGATGTGCAGCAATTTGGTCCACCACCATAGTTCATTGCTCATCCAACCCAGTCAAGCACATGATCCTCTTATCGATGGAGTTTTCATATGTTTGATCTTCAACTGCCTTAGCCAATTTCAATGCTGGCAATTCTAGGGTGATTGGTATCTCAGCATTGAGACCATAAATAAGTTGGAAAGATGACATACCAATTGCCCTCTTGGGTGTAATTTTGTCTGCCCATAAAGCATCAACCAATGCTTTATGCCATATTCATTGGTTGTCATCTACCAACTTCCTGATGATGGTCACCAGGTTCTTGTTGCTTGATTTAGCTTGTCCATTCCCTTGTGAGTAATCAGAAGAGTGGGAGAGGGTGATCCCATAGTAAAAATAGAACTGGGTAATCTCTTGGGAAGTGAAACAAGCTGCGTTGTCTGTGACAATCTTTGTTGAGACCCCAAACCTAGAAATGATGTTCTCCTTGAGGAAATTGCACACTACTTCTGAAGTAGCATGCTTGGTTAGAATAGCTTCCACCCACTTAGTGAAGTAATCTATGGCTGTGAGGACATAATCATGTCCAGCATTTGAAGATGGGTTTATAGCACCAATGAAATCGATTCCCCATTGCTGAAATGGCTCTTTTATGACCACTAGCTTGAGAGGCAGAGCAACTAACTTGGGTTTTCCAACAAATTGTTGGCATAGCTCACACCTTCGTACCCATTTGTATACATCTTGAAATAGAGTAGGCCAGTAATACCTGGCTCGTAGAATCTCATGGCCAGTTACAAGAGCAAAAAATTGTCCTCCACAAGCCAAATTATGGAAGGACTTTAAAAGTTGGTTCTGCTACTCTTTATACATAGTAAAGGAACACTCCATCAAGGCTCCTCTTATATAGGCCATTGTCCTAGAGGACAAAATTGGTGGATTTTAACTTGACAGTCCTCCTTTCTTTATGAGATAGGTGAGCAAGACACTCACCATAAGTAAGGAAATGAGCAATATTTGAATACCATTCATTCATGGTGGAGATAAAGAGGACTGTTGGTGTGTCTTCAATTTCTTCTTCTCGATGCTCTATTTCCTCTAGTCTATTGTCAGTAATCAATTGGCATAAGCCCTTTCCCTACACCAGCTTCATTAGTTTAATAACTAGATAAAACTCTTAGATTTTAGCAATCCAACTGCCTCTTTTCGTTCCAAACTCCTGCTAAGTTAATATGAATTTAACTATGGCATCAGGAACTAGGGTAGTAACTTGTGAATTCAAGATGTAAAAGTAGAAATGCTTCATTGCCTTTATCACTGCATAAGCATGCTTCTCCATGTTTGAATACTTTAACTCATGAGATTTGAGAGGATAGCTCATGAAAAAAATGGGAGATTCCACACCTTCCTGGTTCTGTTGAACCAGAATTGTTGAAAGTGTGTGCTCAGAAGCATAACTATACATTGTGAAATCCTTGGTATAATCTGGACAAACCAAAATTGGGGTATGAGTAATAGCTATCTTGATGTCTCAGAATGCCAATTTTCCTTATTTAATCTAGTGAAAAGTGGTTTTTCCCTTCATCATGTTTACAATATGGAGAGTCTTCTCAGCAAACTTAGGGATGACCTTAAAAAAAATTCACTTTTCCAAAGAAAGAGTGAATAGTAGTCTTACTTGTGGGCAAAGTAAGCTCTTGGATAGACTTGACTCTTTCTAAGTCAATCTTTATGCCTTCTCAAGAAATAATGTGTCCGAGAAGTTTCCCTTCTATTATTCCAAAAATAGAATTCTTTGGATTTAAAGAAATACCATTCTGGTGGCAGCATTCCAACACTTGTTGCAAATGGTGCACATAGTCAGGGTGATGCTTAGAAAAAATGGTCAAATCGTCAAGATATACCACAATAAACTTTCTAATTTCATTTTTGAAAGCAAGATCCATTGCTCTTTGAAAGGTAACACCAACGTTGATCAAATTGAAAGGCATTATGTAATATGCGAAAGTGCCCCAAGGCATGGTGAACACAATTTTATGTTGATCTACTTTATTGTCTTCTATTTGATTGTACCTAGAAAAACCATCTAGCATTGATAACATTTTTGAGCCAGTCACTGTTTGCAAAACTTGGTCCATGATAGGCAGAGGGTAGTTATCTTTTAAAGAATATTGATTCAGGTTTCTAAAATCAACACAGATACGAATTTCTTCATTCTTTTTTCTCACGAGAACTATGTTAGCAATCCAAGTGGAATGATGGATTGGAAAAATAATTCTTGCATTCAACATTTTTTGGATCTCAGAAAAGATAGTACCTGATATTTTGGGATTGTATTGCCTTTGTTTTTTCATGTAAGGTAATGAACCAACCTTAAGAGGAATTTCTTGCCAAATTTTCTCAGCCCTGAGAGATTTCAAATCATCGTAAGAATACACCAAAACATCAATGTAATGGTGAAGAAGAATAGTAAATTTGAGATTTTCATCAAAATTGCAACAATTTCCAATGTTGACCATTTTGGGATTCTCTTCCGTACTCAAATTTATTTGATCGAACTCCTTGGAGGAACTTGAATCCACTTGTCGTTGCTTGACATATCTGTCCTGCTTATCAAATAATTTCTTGAGAGAAACCAAACCTTTTGGAATTTTATTTCCCTTGAGTTGAAGGAAATCTTCACGAGTTTGAGAATTTACTTCAAAAACTAATTCCCGTGGTGGAGATTCGCTTCCTTCAAAATAAAGATCTTCAAAGCTGTCCATCTTTTCCAAAAAAGTAATGATTTGACTATCATTATTGAACACTTGCTAATAACTGACATTATTAGGTACACTTAGTTGAAAGACCAACTCGATAGTGTACTTGTCTCCTTTGAAGTCTTTATGGGAACCATGAGGGTCATGGAGACAACTAACGAATCTACACGGTCATTGCACTCTCTCGACACAACAAAAATATTGAAAGCATCAAAACTTTCAATACAATCCCATACAAGATTGTGATAATGTCACAATCTTTAGTTTTTTATTTGGTATAGATTCCTTACCTTACAACTACTAGTTCAGCATCTCCAAGGGTGTGAAGAACCTTAATACCTTTAGAATGAGCAGCTTTCAATCCAAGCAGCAAAGACTCATACTCAGTACTGTTATTGGTATTATTGAACTGCAGCTTATATGAATAAGAAAAAATTTCTCCTTGGGGGGAGATCAAAACAATTTCAGATCCAAAACCGGTAGAAGAGCAACTACCATCAAATTCTAAGATCCAAACATTATCATAATTTGATCCTTTCAAAAACTTCTCTTTGTTATTCAGGGAAGATCCTTTGTTGTCTAAATTTTGCTTTGACAATTTTTCTGACTTTGCATCTGAATTTATTGAATTATCACTAAAAGGACTTTCATCTGATGGGATGAAAACATCTTTAGTATTTAAGAAATAATTACCCATTCCCAATTATTCAAATAAAATTTGGGCTTCAAGGATCAGATGTTTGGGTGACTATATATTTCAACTCTTTCTCAGGGAGCAACTTATTCATAACACCCTTAACAGGTATTCTTACTTCAGACAGATCTATATTCAATTCTCCACCTACATCCTTGCAAAAATTGTGCCTGAGCAGAATGCCATAAGAGGCTGGAACATCAGCCACTAAGACCATCATTTTGATTTTCTTCTCTAGAAAAGCTGCAAATGCAAATTGGACATCTTTGATTTGGCCCAGGAGTGGGACTTACTTGTTTTCCATGGAGAAACATCTCTTGAAAGTCTTAGTTAGAGTAAGACCAAGAGAATCTACTACTTTGGCAGGCATAACATTATCAGAAGCTCTAGAGTCTATTATGCAATTATTGAATTTATAGCCATTTATCAACATGAAAACATAGAAAGGTTCTATTTTCCTGGGGGTGACAAGAGGAGTAGCGACAAGATTATTCTAGGTGAATTTGTTCTTGGAGGAATCATGAGTCACCTTTGGGAAATCTTGTCCTATAGGGACAGTTTTACTTTTCACATATTCGACTAGCCTATCAAGCTGTTCAGGGTTGGCTCGCAAGTACTCAATCTCGGTCATTTGAATCTTGGTCTTTTTGGCATGATCAATTATATCAAATAATTTAAATGACCTATAGAGAGAGAGGGAGGGATCCCATCATCTTGATCTTTAGTGGGTGTGGTACTGGTCTAAGAGATACAAGTAGAAGGTATGGGATGGTTTGAGGTACTTACTTTCTTATTAGTTATCAAGTCCTTTGGTTGGAAAGGTAATGAAGTCCCTCATTTAGTGATAGAAACTACTGGCTGCGGTTCTTCTCCTAATTTTTCTTTATCAGCTTATTGAGCTGACTAGTTTTGGGACCTGGTAAAAATAGCATAAGATCCATCAAACATTTCTCCCTTGCTTCTAGCTGATGGGAAATCCAGAACAAACACACCTGTTTTGATCCCACTTATTAGGATCTTGCTCCTCAGAAAGAGCACAATATGATTACCAAATACAAGCAATTAAACATGCAGAAATATCCATAATTACAAGTAACTAGAATTCACAAATAGCACAGAATATGAGAGACAATACACAATCTTATATTAATAATCATACAAAAAAGAATACAATAAAGAGATGCCATGCTCTTCCACCTTATAGAGGCTTCCCACACCTCAAGTGTACAATAATTCTTCTTCAAGAGTTCACTCTCCTACCAAAA
The DNA here is from genome assembly GCA_037957365.1 of Torreya grandis. Taxonomy (NCBI): domain Eukaryota; kingdom Viridiplantae; phylum Streptophyta; class Pinopsida; order Cupressales; family Taxaceae; genus Torreya; species Torreya grandis. The sequence continues at coordinate 920,598 of JARHVA010001863.1, read as the reverse complement.
ACGGTCCCAACACACAACTCACACACAGAATTGGTGTTCACCTCTCCAACCAGTCAGTAATAACCCTGCCAGTACACCAAGCACTCTAAAGTACTTCAAGTAGATCTCCCATGAACTTGCAACCTGCAATTCAACAGACCATACTTACACATGTAGATCTCCTATGAGCTTGCAACAACCTGCAACTCAATGATCTTACAATGGAAGGATCTTCCTTGCCTTCCTTTTCAGCTCATAATTACAATACATGCCAATGGGTCTATAAATAGATCCCAGACTTAAACAATAACTTAGACTCTTAATTTACTAATAATAGACATGCAACTCAAGACTCAAAGTAGCCTTTACATGTAAACAATCAGTTCAACAAACTAACTGTGGAACACACAGGTGACCGGTGTCAGTCCCTGTCTGACTAGAGGTGACCGACGTCAGATGACTCCCTATCGATGTTGGTTGCCTTCTGCACTGAATCTGACCGACGTCAGTCCCACTACCAACACCGATATCCCTGAACTCAACAACCTCCTCCATGTATGCAACAAGTTGAAGCTTTTAGCTCCACAACCTAACAATCTCCCACTTGGAGATAAACAGCTGCAACTGTACCTATACTTGTACATCATCTAGTTTGTTTCCTGACATTGTATCCCTCTTCAAGATCACCCTTGAAGACCAACCACCAAAAAACCTATGGTGCACCTCCTGTCATTCAAATTACCTGCCACATCCACATCTACAAACCATGTAGAAAATAACTTGACCCTGCATAACATGTGCACCTGCTGCTGGTCCCTCTCAAATACCTGAGAATCCACTGAACTACCCTCCAATGCTTCTTTCCCAAATTGGCTCCTAACTTTCTGACAACTCCCACTGCTTGGGAAAACTCAGGTTTAGTACACATGTACTCAACCTCATTATGTGAATCAAGACACTGTTCATAGAACTATCCAACCATCGGCGTGCTAACCGGTCTCACACAATCATCCTAAAACAAAGTCAACCTGTGACCTTCCATGTCCCTAGAACACACTCATGCCAAAGAATCTTGCTGCTCCCAGATTCCTCATGACATACTTCTGAACTAGCTTTACCTTTAGTTCAGCAACTCCCTATAGTTGTAACCCTGATACAAGCACAACATACAGTAATAGGATAATGTAGCTAATATTATCCAACCTAGTAAAGAGAAACACAATGATCAAACCTCCATTGTCATGCAGCTTATTCAAGACCATATACCCTAGCCTTCTGTCTCACGTATCCATTCTTGCTCTTCTTCATCCTGAACATCCATTCGTCTCTCAGTGCTTTCTTCCAGCCAGCAACTCCACCAAAAACTCCCATTTGGTTCTCCTCCAAGGAATCACATCCTCATCCATGCCAAGTTCCCACTGTTTCCTGGATCTACCTGCTCTGCTTCTTTAACAACTTCCTGGTTCTTTACCATCAGTGAGCAATAAGTAGTGTAAAGAAGGAAAATGACAAATTTGAGGCTTACTTACCCTTTAAGTCCTCCATATGGGTGCTTGAAACTCCTTGACAGCTTGATGTCCACCCAAAATCCATCTCAATGACCGATGCCGGTCACATCTCAGTTTGCACCCGACTGACATCGGTTCCATGTGACTGCCTCACTACCAATGTTGGTTCCCCCTGACCGACGCTGGTGTTTATCTACCCTAAGTCACTGACATTGGGCTGCACATAGCCGATGTTGGTCCCTGTCTAGACACCGACATCAGTTTTCTAACCGACGTTGGTCTCTATTTTTTTCTTGTGAGAACTGAATTTTTCTTGCGAGCTCCTTTTGGATCAAACCCTTGTCCAAATCACCCTTGCTCTGCTCAGAATTCCTCAGCCCCTTGAGCTAAACTCTGTCTGTCACTTTCTCCTTGAAAACCAAGGCTTTCCTGCTCTTGTCACGAACATCAGAGTCCTCAAGAAACGTTACCTTCTTCTGCATATAGAAATCTCGATTCATGCTTTTCAAATTTGAAAGCATACCCTTTGACTCAAGAACATGCATCTCCTTCTTATTCATGTGACCAAGCCTATTAAGCCACATCTTTGAATCTACAGCTGAAGTAGATAACCCAAAAAGAGAATCAGTAATACAAGTAGATAGATAAAGCGTACCTACTTTCTTACCTCTTGCTACAACAAGTGCACCCTTGGTAACCTTCCAAGAGTTCACTGTGAGAGTTACTGTGCAACCCTCATCACCCAAACTTCTTATAGAAATCAAATTCTGCTCTAAAACTGAGACATGCATGACCTCCTTCAACACCCATGTGTTACCTATCTACAATTTCAGCTTCACTTTCCCTTTGCCAACCATCTGACAAGGCTTACCATCCCCTAAATAAATTTTTCTAAAGTCTCCCTGGACATACTCATGAAAAAATTCCCTATTTGGGGATGCATGAAAAGAGGCACCAAAATCTAAAACCCAAGATTCTACTTTATCTAAGGAACGTACCAGAGCATCCTGTGCAACATAATCCACAACATTTGCTTCTTCTTCATGTCCTTCATGCTGATCTTCAATCGACCTGCAATCTCTCTTTAAGTGCCCTTGCTTTCCACATTTCTAGCAGGTTATTCTGCCATACCTGGACTTCGATCTCCTGCCTATCTTGGACCTTGGTATCCCATGCTCTATCTTCTCTCTTTGCCTTCCCCTACCTTTAACACTCAAAGCATTCCCTGATGATTCACCTATGCTTTTCCTGCGTATATCTTCATTCAAGATTACACTCATAACATCATCCACTTTTAAGATTTTTGAAGCAGATGCAGTATTACTAACTGCCATTACCAAATTTTCCCATTTTTTAGGTAATGAGCATAAGATTAAGAGAGCCTTAATTTCATCATCAAAAACAATATTGACTGAATTTAACTGGTTTACCAAACCATAGAAATCACTAAGATGACTATGAACAGATCCACCTTCCAACATTTGCAAATTAAATAATTGATTCATAAGAAATACCTTATTCAAAGCTGAGGGTTTTTCATATAAATTTGCCAAAGATTCCATCAAATCTACCATTGTCTTAGCATGTGATAAGTTGGAAATCACAGACGATACAAGACTCAACCTTATAGATCCCAGAGCCTTCCAATCAAGAACCTCCCATTCTTCATCCTTTATATCTCGAGGCTTGCAATGAACCCCACCCAATGGTAAGTACAAATCTTTCTGATACAGATAATCTTCAATCTACATCCTCCATATTTGATAGTTCTTTCCATTAAACTTCTCCATTCTTAGCTTACTGTCTTCTACCATTTCTCTACTCCCACTCAAACAGAAACCCCTGTGAGTAACCTGTAATCAACACACACTAACCAGATCTGATACAACCTGTTAGTATCCCAACCAAAAGCTCTGATACCAATTGATGGGGAATTTAGAACAAACACACCTGTTATGATTCCACTTGTTAGGATTTTGCTCCTTAGAAAGAGCACAATATGATTACCAAATACAAGCAATTAAACATGCAGAAATATCCAGAAGTACAAGTAACTAGAATTCACAAATAACATAGAATATGAGAGACAATACACAATCTTGTATTAATAATCGTAAAGAAAAGATTAAAATAAAGAGATGCCATGCTCTTCCACCTTACAGAGGCTTCCCACACCTCAAGTGTACAGTAATTCTTCTTCAAGAGTTCACTCTCCTACCAAAAACGGTCCCAACACACAACTCACACACAGAATTGGTGTTCACCTCTCCAACCAGTCAATAATAACCCTGCCAGTACACTAAGCACTCTAAAGTAATTCAAGTAGATCTCCCATGAACCTACAACCTACAATTCAACAAACCATACTTACACATGTAGATCTCCTATGAGCTTGCAACAACCTGCAACTCAATGATCTTACAATGAAAGGATCTTCCTTGCCTTCCTTTTCAGCTCATAATTATAATACATGCCAATGGGTCTATAAATAGATCCCAGACTTAAACAATAACTTAGACTCTTAATTTACTAATAATAGACATGTAACTCAAGACTCGAAGTAGCCTTTACATGCAAATAATCAGTTCAACAAACTAACTGTTCGTGCAATGAACAGTTCTAGAACACACAGGCAATCGACGTCAGTCCCTATCTGACTGGAGGTGACCAACATTGGCCGACTCCCTACCGATGCCGATTGCCTTTTGCACTAAATTTGACCGACGTCGGTCCCACTGTCGATGCTGGTATCCCTGAACTCAGCAACCTCCTCCATGTCTGCAACAAGTTGAAGATTTTAGCTCTACAACCTAACACTAGCTTCATCTTGATAATGTAGAAAACCAATATTAGAGTCACCAGCTAATTCTTCTTCTTGTTCGACAAAGAGATTAACATCATCTATTTGGTCCAACTCAAGTTAGAGTGAGGAATCATGTTTAGCTTCAAGGTAACCAACTGCTAAATTAGCCAGTGTTGCTTCAATGGCAAGCTTCCCCGGTGGGGGAGGTAGACGATTTGGTTACCCTTGATTTTTGGTAGCATTGCCTTGATATGACTGGTTATAAAAATTCCTCCTTGGCATATCTTAATAAGGATCAAACATGCTTTGGGCCATTTGTCTTTTCAAGGCTAGCAGTTCATTTGTAAACTTTTGCACCATAGGATTTGTGGTGCTCATAAAAGAACTTTCAGCAGATGAAGAAAATTTATTTTTATTAGAATCTTTCCTAATCTTACCTGCCAGAATAAGATCATCTTCTACCTTGGTAGCCAAATTTTGAGTTACAGCAAGATCCATAAGACCAACCTACCTCAACAAAAAACTTACTTTAGGAAGTTGTGAGTTGATAAAAAAGCACTTGAGGTTTTTCGGTGTAGGCTGAGCAATCGTAAGAATTCGGTTCTTCAGCATATTGAATTTTGCTATGAAATCTCTCATAGGCTCATGAGGTTCCTTCTTCATTTGTGTAAGCTGAGCTAACAAGACATGTGCATCTTCAATGGGTTTGAACCTGTCCTCAAACTTGGCCTTGAGCGCATTCCAGTCAATTATAGTTTGAGCTTGAAGGTGATAAAACCAGGCGACAACATCACCTTGCAAAGTTTCTACAAACAATCTCACCACTATATCTTTGTATTTCATGCCTATCACACCACATTTTATGGAGAAGGTAGCAATATGATTATCAAGATGAACCTTCCCATCATCATAGAATTTGGGGAATTTTTTTCTCAAACTATGAGGTAGATCATGTAAAGGTGGGGATAAATTGAGAGGCATGAAGGAGTTGCCCAAGGGCCTTGAACTACCATGATATGTCGATTAAATGGAGGGATAACAAATCTTGGTGGGGTAAGTATAGACAAAACTCTACTAGCACTAAGACTAGAAGCTTTGTTTGGTATTGGAGATCTGGCGTTGGTAGGAGGAAAACTCCTAGTTCACTGAAAGTGAGATGGTGGAGGAGAAATCTCAAAATTAGTTCATCGCACCAACTCAAATACAGGATCAACAATACCTTGTGTTCTTTGACTTCATGTATACGTTAGATTTGTTAGAGTGTAAACTGAAAAAGGACTGGAAAGGCTTCAATTTGAAGCTTGAGGCTTCAAAGTACGCATTCATTTCCAGCAAGGTGTGGAGCTGCCAGAGTATGAATAAGGATATATAATGGAAATGGATTAAAAAAATGGAAATGGATAAGGATAAGAACCACTTCAATCTGAATCTTGGGGCTTCAGATTACACATTCGATCCCCAGCAGAGTTGCCAAAAGTTGTTGGATGAATATTTTGTCATCAGCTAACTAATGGCAAAATGGGTATATCAACCATAGTACAAGGAGATTTATATGGGAAAAAGTGTGGGTTTACCACATCATAGTGAGATAAATCTCTCCTCTAATCAAGGGGAGGTTCCCTATAAACTACTTATATACTATATATATATATATATATATATATATATATATAAGCAGAAAATAACACTCAAGGTAGGATAACACCATCCATCTCTCTTTTTTTAGAGATGATGTTCACAGACATAGGAGAAATCCTGGTGAAATAACAGAAGGCACTCCTCTTCTTTCAGAAGTGGTCTATAGCAAACAACAAGAATTCTTTTTGGGTAGTAAAAGGTTTATGAGAAACCCATAATAACACAAAGTCTTTCATTGCTCCCCTTGTTGATTTGAAATGTACAAAACAATAGAGTTAAGTGTAGCTCAAAGTCTTCACCTAAAACTACAACAGAATATGAAATCACAAAGGATAGAAGTAGTTCAAAGTCTTTCTAATATCCTTTAGAATGTCTTCAGATAATTTCCACACACACTTTGCTTATTTAATCAAACAGATGAGAGATTATTAGGAAAGAGTTCATAAGAATGATCTCCTAGGTAACACAAATTATTTTAACACAAAGTTTGAAAATAACCTGCTTCTCATTCATTCAAGAAAATATGATTTACAAGCTGAGATCAAAGTCTCAAAAAGCATCTCAATTTTGGCAGAGTTTTTTCTCTCAATTATCAAAGAGATATGTATTTACAAAAGAGGCTATCCCTATATATAGGGAAAAGTCTTCAAAATTGGAAAAAGACTTTAAATATTTAAAACTAGTCAAAGATGAGTCTCCTTTGACTTTGGGACTTTAGCAAATTTTTACATGTATTTACATGTAACAAAAGTACATGTGAAAAAGTCCCAAGTCAATTACAAAGTGCATGAGAAGAATGGAGAAGAAAGTATAGAAGAACAGTTTAACTTTTGTCGCCAGCCTTCTTTAGATGAGCATCATACATGGTGATAGATGCCTGTATTTCGATATTGTCTAGCGCAATAGTATTTTTGAAGATCACCTTAGCTCTGACCGTAGCATCTCTCACCACTATGATTGACTTGGTGTGACTAGTTAACATGGTTCTCAGATTGTCTAGAGTTAACTAATTATCTAAGATATTGTCCACAAAACCCATTAAGAATGCTTTCTCCTTGAATTCCTTTTGGATCATATTCTCAAACTTTTGAATCATTTCCTCTGTTGAAATGAATTGGTTGTCTTGAATGGTAATTCTACAAGGCAACTCTTCCAATTTTTGCAGTAGACTGATATCGCTTTGTTCACTAGTGTCCTTGGAAGATTCGATATCATTGATCAATTCCCTAAGTACCCAGATCCTATATATCAGTGATTCTTTAGTTTTAACATAAGAATATCTATCAGTAATGATGCCAATTGATACTAGGGTACGTATTGTCATCTCCTTCATCTCTAACCATTTGCTAAGATATCTATCTGTGCTTTCGATCTCTTGAGAAATGGTATTGATAAGGTCATCTAATTATTTTCTTACTTTCCTCATTTTACCCGTCTTCTCAGACAGCTCTATGAAAAAGGAAATCCCCTGTGCATGCATCTTATCTAGGTAGTCTTCAAGTACTTTCCCCTTTAGATAAGTCTTTTAGGCTTTCTGAATTATAGGATCATCTATGGAGAAAGCCTCTGGTGTCACCACTTTTGGAGCAAAAGTGAATCTTTTGATCATTGCAGTCAATTGTTCCACCATTACTTTATAGTGATCCTTCATCTCTCTTTCCCTATCAAATTTTTGGACCATAATATCCATCACAGATTGCAAATCACTCTTGTTGCCCTCATGAGTTATCTTCCCTAGCTCAACTCGAGAGATAGAGTAGTTGTTCATATCAAAAAAATTAAGAGTTACATCCTGTGGGGGTTTGGCTATCTCCAAAAATTTGTGCCCCTTATCTCCAATCATTTTCAAAAGGATTTTTGGCTTCACTGGTACTATTTTACCAAAGTCAAAGTCATCTGGAGAGATGGCTTGCTTTTTCCTTTTGGGTGTGAAAGTTGACAACCATAGTGGGAGAGCAAAAACACTTACATTAGTAACAGCCCCTATAGTTGGTGTCACCAGGGTAGCACCTACACTATTGGTGGGAACAATGGGCGTAGTGGGCATAGTATTAGTCAAGATCACACCTGTCGCTGACTGGTCGAAGGTGAAACTATCTCTGATGTTGAAAGGAGATGATAGACTGGGGATGGAACTTGATGATTGAAGAACATCTCCAGAAGTGCTTTGAGGGTCACCAAAAATAAATTTATAAGGATAAGCGGCTCCAAAAGAGGGAATACTGATGGGAGAAATAGGTGAAGGATTTGTGATAGGTGAGTGGGGCGAAGAAGAAGAAATTCCTGCGACTAGCTGCACACCCTCTTGTGGAGATTGGGCTTTTGTTCCCTGTTGACCCTTTACCTATCATGAACCAAGTTTTGCAAACACTTTTGCAACACCTTTTAGCACTTTAATCAAGCACATCATCTACAAGGATGGTTAGCTCATTTATCTGACAAAGATTACAATCATCCTTTAGCTCTAGACCCCATCAATGTAGAAAGATGTTCATTCCTTTCTTGTATATTATGGGTACTACAGGAAGTTCATAAGGAACTATGACATTATTGTAGCACTACTAGAAGAACTCTTACAAAAGGATGGCCCATTTTATTAGGACATAACATAAGAATATGCATTTGAAACCCTAAAGCTTAAACTAGTAAGTGTGCCAATATTATAATTTACTGACTGGGTGACTCCCTTACACATCCATGTCTATTCATATAGTTCTATGATATGTGCCATTCTCATGTAACCAAATGAGATAAAAATGGATCATCCTATTTCCTTCACAAGTAAAAAACTAACCAAGATAGAATAAAATGACACCACAACTGAGCACGAGTCACTTGTCATGATTTACTCCCTTTAAAAGTTTTGACAATATTTGATTTTGACCCCCTTCATCTTCTTCACTGATCACAAGGTACTTAAGTACCTGGTGAATAAGCCCATTTTATATAGGCATATTTATCTATGGATTATTTTGTTTCAAGAAGTCTAGGTCTTTATTATAGTAAAGCTTGGAAAACAAATCTTGGGACCAGACCATTTGTCTTGCATCAACTTTGGTGATGCAACAATGCTTATTAAAGATGATATGCCTAATGCATAAATTTATAGGGTCAAATGCATCCCCAAAGACTTGGTAGAGATTGCTAAATTTTTGACCTCTAGATTATGCCCCAGACTATGATGACTAAGGAGAAGAAGCAACACATAGTTTGTACTACCCCTTTTTAACTCATTGGTAGGGAAATGCACAAATTAAGTTATGAGGAGGTCATGCATCGATGTGTCTTAGAGCACAAATGGGACTCGATATTATAAGATATTCATGAGTGGATTACTAGAAGCCATTGTGCTAGACATGTTACAACATGAAAAGTACTATAATTAGGCTTGTGGTGTCCATCTTTATTTCATGATGCAAAAGAGTATGTTAAAGCATGTGACATCTACCAATACATAGGAAAACCAAACCACCAAGATGAGATGCCTCTCATCCCCATCCTTGCCTAGGCACCATTTTAAAAATGGGCCACTAACTTTGTTGGGCCTATTACTCCTATTATGAGGTGCATAGGTGTATGATACATTCTAACTACCACATACTACTTAACCAAGTGGGCTGAAGTAGCACTAACCAAAGATTATAAAGCTACAATAGTATCAAGATTCATTAAGGAGAATATCATCAGTCACTATGGATGCCTACTTAGTTTGACTAGTAATAATGGGGTTTACTTCATCAATCAAACCCTTCAGATCTTACCTATTGAATATATGGTGGCTCACCACAAAATGACACCTCACCATCCCAAAGAGAATGACACCATGGAGGAATTCAATAAAATATTATGGAAGTGCCTCATAAAAATATGTGATGTTAGTTTCAAATATTGGGATGACCATATGTTAGCAACATTATAAGCCTATCATACTATGTACAAGTTCTTGAACAAGGTTACACCATTGTAACTGATGTTTGGTGTAGATGCCATTTTACCTATGCAATTCATAGTGCCCTCATTATACATCACATGTATTTGTCAGTTGGATGACCATGAATCTTTAAGCACATCCCTAGAAGACTTAGAGCACCTAGATGAGACATACACCCAAGCATGATGGAACCAATAGGTAGAAAAGATGTGCCAAAAGCTATGGCATGACAATCACATCAAGCATAAGGTATTTATATAAGGTGCACTAGTCTTGTTATATGACTCTAAGTACCTCAAGCACACATGCAAGCTATAAATTAGGTGGATGGGACCTTATGTCATGCATACTATATTGGATATTGGTGTATGCAAATTACACATGTTGACAGGTGAAATACTCCTTGGGCATTTTAATAGAAATAAATTAAAGCTCTATTATCATTAGAATGGAACTTGTACCATCACATACCAACTTCTCAATCACAAGTTGTTTGGTTGGTTTTAACCATAATTAGATTTGGCACAAGCCAATATTTCTTTATGTTATTTCTTTTTAGAACCATAGGAGATATTTTTTGGTGCTTACATGTATAAATCCAGTCATATTAGTCAAGCACAATCAATTTATAAGCACATGAGGCTAGACAATTAAGTTTTTGGGTACATTAATTTTTCCAAATTTATAAATCTATAAGTATAAATTGACAAAGGCATACAAAATTTTCATGTGAAATAAGTTAAGAGGAGATAATGAGGCACTAGAGGACTAGAATAAGGATTTATATGGGGTATGGAAGGTAAAAGTAAGAGACATGAAAGCATAGAGAAATTGAGCAAGAAATATAGGTGTATTTATATGGAATCATAACATTGAGAAGAGATCGAACTAAGGATGGTAAATTATAAGCATGTGAAGCGTTGCACCCAATATTCCATAAGAAGGGTGAAGGTCACACCAAGCTAAATGAAGCACAAGATAATGACTATAAAGATAGTTGACACCCACCCAATGGTCGATGGGAAGTGATCATTTGAATTACCTATCACTTCACTGAATAAACTATTATAAAAGTTAATGCTATAATGGTAGAAGAACAAATATCTATAATAAATGAGTAGTTGGCAGTAGATTTTAGTAGATTTCATGGGTTTAACATATTTCAAAAAAACCACATAATGTCAGCCATTAATCTCTATCCATTAATGAGGTAGCTAAAAAATAAAATATAAAGGGGTGGACAACAGAATTCAATAGGTTATTGACCTTTGTAAGAATTCATAATAGAATATAGAGATGAATCTGTTAAAACTAGAGAATGCAACTAGAGAAAATATTCATCCATAGCCCCCCAAGAGAGAATGGTTAAAAAATGAAATTGCATTCGACTTAGAATTGAAAAGAAGGTAAGAGGAGATAAACTAATAAATAAATAGGGAAGTAGGAGTTTTACAAAATAACCAGGCCACTATTAACGACATAATAAACTTGAGATCTAAATGCACAATCATAATTCCCATGACTATGAAGAAGCACCAAGAAAAATTTTGGGCTTCAGAAAGATCAACTAGTTACACTTTAATAGCAATAGGATTAGAATGGGAAAAAAGAGGCTAATCATAGGTCCATTGTAGCCACATAAGGATGCGAATAAAGCATGGGTCATGAAAGAACTAGTTGCCATGAAATGGGAGGCACAATTGGTGGAAGGTGTAAGTATCATAAAAGTAGACCTATAAGTGAGTGCAAAGCTTTCCTATAGAGAAATGAAATTCCCCCCAAAGGTCATAGTGGGGGAGAAGTGGGTGTGATTTATGCATATGTGCAATTTTAAGGATTACAACCACCGAACAGGGATCAATGCACAAGAGTTAAGCTAGGATTGGATGGTAGACATGGGGAAGAATATAAAGGTGGGAACCATACTCTTTGATGTCTCCATTAGATATAAATTGATAACTATAGGTGCCATATAACTATTCAAGATGCCAAGTTTTGGTAAGCTGGAAGAGTTAGTACAATTCCTCCTCTCACATGTACATGATGACTGGTTTTAGTTCATAGGATGACACATCAGGATCTTGATGAGCCTTATTAGTATAATCATGAGACTACTTGGCATAGGTCTAGACATCCATGAAATGATGGAGGATGAAATAAAGGTTGAATGGGTCATAAAGTTCCTAGGCTATTACAAGTCAAGGTTTATATTTCCCATCAAGGTTGTCCAAGACCCTAGCACAAGGGTAGTAACACACCTAGTTAGCTTAAAACTATGCCCTAGTATGCTATGGTATGATATTAGCAAGACCTTCTTATGTATTGCCCACCACATGATGCAAGGGGTAGAATTTAACATCTCCAAGTTCATTATTGAGGAGATTGTCAAGAATGTTCAAGAGTGCCATCGAGTACATGAAACCTTTAAGTGAGAGTACATGTTGACTCTAATAGTGATGGAGGAGATAGGTGTGTCAGATAGTGATGAAAACCACCTATGGGTATTCTCACCCAACCATGAGCCCCCTAGAATGAAGTACCAAGACTTCATTTTCCCACCTAGCTTCTTTTAGAAGTATAAAATAAGAGTGCAAGGGTGGGAAATAGGTACATAGAATACTTTGGGAAGGAGTGGTGTATCCCTCAAGAAATTCCCCAATAAATGGTGGGAATGGTAACCTTTTCTATAATGTAGCACTTCCATGTAGTGTACTTAGTATTCACATATGGGAACCTGTCAAGGTGGCTCTAGTTGCTTTATGCCTTCTTAAAAAATTATTTCATGACAGTGTAGGGATAATACCCAATGCACAATAACTTGAGATGTTGATCAAGATCATGGATTAAGAAAAAAGCAAGATGAGGCACCAGTTTGTGCACCCTAGATTCAAGGCCACCAAAGATGAGGAAGATGACACTAATAAGATGAACATACATCCCCTCCATATAGTGATAATAAATGGGAGGATCTTTAACCTCTACTAGGAAATGAAGCAACGTAAGAAGGGAAGTGATCTTAGAAAGGATGATGATCTCCCCCTCCTAGTTGGTGATGAAGGGAAGGATGCACAAAAGATGCAGGAGAAGACTCTCCAAAATAAATGAGGAGAGAATCTTGAAGAAATCATGGAGTGAATTAAATTAAAAATTGCCTCCAAAGAGAAAATTTTATCCCCCACTCTAAATAAGTGCATGACCTTCATGCAAGAGAGTGCTTCCTCTAGCAAGAAGCACAACAAAAAGACTAAGGGACCAATTATGTTCCCTACTATAAATATTATAGAGATGGAGAAAGAGGTGACCCTCATCCCCATTATAGAGGAGGAAACTATAGAAGACTGGGTAAGGACATATATCCTATAGGTAGAAGAGGAGCTCAGTGCCCAAAATGTGTAGGAAGTCCTGCAAATTGACATGACCATTACACTTAAGGAATAGAGGAACTAAAAATCCCCTCATCTAGTGAAGAATCCTCCATACCACCTCCATAAATAGAAGAGAAAAAAATAAGGGTTTAGAAGAAAATGGGATTGAGCGAGGAGGACACCAATAAGGCATTAACACTTGAATAAAAGTGGAGACTCACTTGAGAAAAGGAATTAGCCAAGGTAGAGATGAGGGTCCCAAAGGTTCCTACAGGCATACGACCAGTAGTTGAAGTGGTCAAGATAGTTCCAAGAGACCACACCATGAAGGTAGGAGAAGTTTTTCAAGAGGCACACCCAAGTAGTGAAAGGGTGTCTAAATAAAAATATGGTGATATTGGTACCTTAGAGAAATAAATAGAGACAACGGAGGAACCCCAACAGTAACAAGGTGACAGTAGTATTGAAGGAATTTCTTTGAAGAAGAGTATTGAGAAATTTCAAGATGAATAAGTGGGTGAGGGGAGAATTCTAAGGAGGAAACGTTTAAGGATCAAATAGGTAAGTCCTCTAAAGAGAGTGCTGAAGAAAGTAGTGACACAAATGAAGAAGAGGAAGTATAGACAAAAAAGGCCATTTTTAAGAAAGATGACAAAAATTTGAATATAAAGGAGAAAGCACAAGAGGGATGGGAGGATGAAATCTATATGTATGAAATATTTCCTCCCAAGCCACCATGACTAGGATGTGCAAATAAATTTCATTTGTGCTAGACCAATACATGGATGAGCCCCAATTTGAGGTGTCTAAGGTGGCTACTTCAAGATTAGAAGACCCTGATGAGAGGTAGGACTCCATCCTTATTAACCCTCATGCTATGAACCTAGTCTAATCTAGGAATGCACTGATCAAGATGGCCATAGAAGTTTCATGTTGAAACATCATCAATGATGATTAAGGTTTAGAAATGAAAAAATCTACACAAAGAAGCTAATGATGAAGTGTTGGCCACCAAATTCAAGTTGTAACAACTCTGTGAGTACATAGAGATGGCCAAACCATCTCTTCTAGTCAGCATTAGTACTTCAGACCTTTTAGAGGTTGAAAAAATTTATGTGTTGGTGGAGTAGATGCTCCCAAGGTTAAAACCAGAGCTGGTGTAAGAAGAAGAATATTCTAGCATCACACTTAATAAAGAGATAATTGATAAGCTCAAAGAGGTAAAAGACCTCTTTTCTAAATTATAGGAGGGAGATGATGTAATAGATGCCATATTCTTAAGCTTCTTAAACCAAGCCTCAATTATAAACATGTGCCTAAATCAGGCAAAGGTAGAGAAAAAGAATTTGATGGTGCAAGTGTAATTAGTAAGCAAGTAGAGTGGGTAAAATCATGGGTAACATCAATGTGCTCAAAAACCAAATCAAAGATTAAGATTAGAACATAGAATCACTCTTCCATGCTCTATAGACTAAGGCCTATGTGCAAGGAGTGATTTTAGATGGGAGTATAGAAAAGGCAAAAGCTAATGTTGAGATCTCCTAAAAGGAGCTAGATAAAATGGACGTGCTCATCCTCACTATTGCATCCACTAAGATAGATAGTGCCACTTAATAAATAAAGGTCAATATTAAGGGCTTTGAATACTTCAACACTGAACTAAAGGAGCATGTGCTCAATTTTTTCACTCCCAAGAGCTTGATACCCTAGTTCAAGGATGGACTAAAGAATTTGTATGGGGTAATGTTGGGCCCATTATCTCATTAAGTAAAGGATTCATGCTAGCATGACATCAACCTAGGTATGAAGGAATCATTTTGTATAGTGGTTCACCTTGTGGCATTTTGGTGCCAACTGGAAGGTGTAACACACATCTTGTGCCAACTGACAGGTGGCTAACTAGCTCTCAAAAAATTTAGGCATCTTCTAGGATTGGTGATACGTTGTGACTACATCATAGAGTTCATGAAGTCATAGAGCTGATGGTTATGATGACCAATCTCTAGCTCGGCACTCAATGTGCACCTTCTAACTTGGTGAAGATGCTCTGAAAATCTATTTAAAGAGCTTGAGCCAGATGAAGTAAAGAAGCAGAGAATTACAATAGCAATCTAGTGAAATGAATCCCTGATAGATGTTTCTTCGGTAGCCATAAGGTTTAGGAATAGTATGAAAGACATGAAGGCTCCATTTGTAAGCACCTTAGCTCATCTATGAGCCTCTGGTTTGTTAAGTAGTAAAAGTTGAGCATATACTCCATTATGAATGTTATGAATTTTATACTCTATTTTGAACTATAATTAATGATGAATTCTACTCTGGTATTGTTAATAGAATGAGTAATGGTTGTAATATCATCTTTCAATTATGTTAATAAATGTTCATGTGTGCTACTATTCTTCATAATTTCTATAAAATTTCATGACATCATCATAACTTTGTATAGAGGATGAGTATTGGCTCTATCCCAAGTATTCATATCCTTATTAAGAGCACATTTCTAGCATGAGTTGTTTGAGTGGAATTAGTTTTATGACACCTTAAGTGCCTAATATTACACCAAACTTAGTTCATGAAAGGCTTACACATTCAAATATACTTAAAGATTTTGTATAATTTCATAAGATCCCTTAATTGAAGTCTCATGCCATGACACAACTAGCCCAACATGGGCACCGATTCCTTATAAATTTTGCTTCAGGTGATGGCATAAGGCCTATGCCTTATGTGGATCAACGTTAGTTCAATTTAGTTTTCAAATGTTAAGCACAAAGGGGAGTATCCCATGATTTTACTTGGTCAAAGTAAACCAATAATTGACTAAGACAACTTTTTGATCTTTTCTACAACAACTCTAGGTGTTTGGAAAGTCTTCATTGGTCCACTGAATCTTTAATTGAACAATATAATTTTAAAATGTCTAGATAAATTTCCTTAAACATTAACACCATTGAGTTTATCAAAGTTGTATACCTACAAGTCTGTAGACTTGTAGGTCTGCAACGTGTGTAGAAGTATTGGAATGTGTAAAAGACTTGTAGGTCTACAACCTATGTTGAAGTATTGGAAATGTGTAAAAGTGGCATGTTAGAGGTAAAATATCATTGCTTATTGAAGCAAAATATAATGAACCAAGAAAATAAAACTCTCAAGTTCCCTGAAATACACATTCAAACTACTTCAAATCAACTGAACTTGCTAGCACACAAAACATAGTCCAAGATTGAATGAATATGTGACCATATATTCAAAATTATATGGAATACTTGAGTGAAAAAAAATCCATAAATATATTGATAGATTATTATAGGACCATGAATAACCACTTAGATTAATTTGACCACCTAGAGAACTCAGAAACACATAAAAATAATAGTCATTTGTAGGCAATGCACAAGAGAGACTTTGCTTTCTAAAGGGCCATCCACACATGACAAGAAGATGATTTAACATGTTTGAGGCATATAAATACATATGATAACTAAATCCAACTATTTTCAATAATCCATAATTTCACATGTTGCATTGGAGTCACTTTAAACTTAACCTTTGGGGTTTTAAGCTCTCAAAAAGTAGTCTAGCTTCTGGGTGATTATTCATAATTTTAAGAGAAAAAAATATAATGAAATATTAAACAAATTAGAATCCCATAGTGTTACCAAACTCTGGCCAAATATATAAGCCCCAAACTCTACTTATATAACCTGTACCATCTGATTGAACTTGGCCTTCACTAGCTTCTGAATGGAGCGATGGAAGAGATAGAGATATTTATGCAACTGTGGAACTTAAAACTTATTCCCAATATTTATTTTGACCTTTATAATATCAAGGGACGTTATGAAAATCTTTTCACTTTCACATGAATTCAACAAGTTTGTACAACTTCCTTAACCCCTCAAGATGCCATTGAAAATCAAGAATATGACTTTGTTTTGATTCCACTTATAGGTGTGACAATTGAGTAAATTCTCCATTGACTTTGGATGGTGTATGATATGAATTTATGTCTTTTATGACTTTTTTCATACATAAATGTTATCCAAAATCACATTTTCATGCATGTTTACCACCTCCAAGACTACAAGTGAACCTTAAACACTTCAAAACATCATGAAATGTTATGATAAGATGTTTAAGACATAAAATGAAATTAATAAACCCCTAATTACCTATGACACAAATTTACCATGCCTTATCTCTCCATGACACCCATAGACTATTATATAACCACAACATGAAATTAACTTAACTTCTCCAAACTAACCTTAAATAATGCTAACAAGGTTAAATGAAGACTCTTAGGGACCATATAAGATATGACATGAATACATCACAAGACCATGATAAGTTTTAATTTATAGAGGGTGACCAATTTGACTTGGGGTCAAATTTGGTCAATAACTACTATCATCACCAAATCCTGCACCCTAGAGGAGGGTGTTCAACCCTCCTCTAGATTTGGGAAACATGGGAGTACTTCTAGGTATGTGGGTTTACCTATAGGTAGAAGTAGACCTCTAGTTTCAAGGGTTAGCTCCCTGAATATACTTTGAAATTATTATTACTTACTTAACTAGTTGCTTATGGGAAAAGAGATATAAGTTTGCATGAAATGAAACTAATCTAAGGGGGTGATAGATTAGGATGATTTCCACAAGACCATCATACTTTTATCATAATGAAACAAGACCTATAAACCAACTTCCAAGTCCTATGGGGTTCTAACATAAGTGTGTCAACATAGAGGTGATATGCATGAGACAACACAAGGTAAGTGAACTAGAGGTTAGATTGCACACTCTAAGAAAAAATTTACACTTGAAAGGATCCTAACACACTAACTACACTCTATCTAAATTGTTTGAATAGGAACTATTGCATAAACATGAGAGGATAAGCAGAAGCAAGGATAGAATATTATCACTTAGCATCACCATACATCACTTTCCATACTTAGACAAATGTTCATGAACTCAAAACCAGAATTGAATTTACTTTTAAAAGGAAAAGTACAATGTCAATACAACAATCCTTTGTTATACATGGTGTGGTACTAGTCTACAAGAGCTAAAATGGTTATTACTTATAGATTTGGAGAGAGAGGAGAAGAAAATGAAGTACAAGAGTCACCAAGACATGTGTCATTATAAAAAGAAGAGTTACACATATAGGAGAGAGGAATATATAACAAACCATGCAAGGTATACTTGGATAAATGTCCCTCAAAACATGAAACTCCTAAAATGTGGCATAGGATTCCTCATTTGTTTACCAATAAACTACCTTCATCATTTGACCTCCATAGAATGTTCCACAATAGACTAGGAATAGATGTCATGATTTTAATAAGAGGGAGGGGTTTTAGACATGATCCAACATTCATTGGAGGTGTCCCTCATCAATATTATTTTGGATATGAATTATCATTCCCTGTAGTCCAAATAACTCCTCTTTCACTTAGCTTGCACACTTGGCACCAAATTTGCCTTTAGTTTTCCAAACCATTCCATAAAGAGGAGTGTATAACATGTGTAAAGATCTCTCATGACATTATATTCCTTGGGTATACCATAAAAATACTTCCACTTAGATTTTTCACCTTCTCACTTACTTGTTCACTACGCCAGTTTTAACTCACTAAGATGAAGGCACTTGCAGAAGCACTTTTGAGATTTTCTAATGCATGAAATAGACATGAGGGGTTAGATATATTAGAGATTTGTCAATGATGTCATGGTGATATCATGAAATTTTCCATGTGAGTGGATTAAGTGCCTTGATATTCTAAGTGACAATGACAAAGTGTGCAATGTGTTTGTCCTAGTATGCTTGAAGGAGGCTTGGTTGATCTTTAATTTTAGCATGGTTAGAGATGTTCAGTTATGAGTATGGTGATTTGATCATGTGAAATGGGTAATATTATAGGTCAAGGATGCATTGAGTGATTTTTTTGATGATTGTATTTCATGTGGTTGATCATTTTTTTCATTTAGACATTTTGGTTCTAGTGGTAAAAAATTTGAGTAGGTATTTTGCTGACATCATACTTTCCATCTATGGATGAGTCAGGGGGAGTTGGTCATATGGTTGTGATAAAATTATTCCCAAATTAATATGTGCTAAGTATCAATTCATGTGATGAAGTGAATTCAAATAGATGTGGTTGCAAAGTTAGTCTCTTGGGCATTTTGATAGTGTTTTCTATGTTCAAATAGAGTTGAGTAAGCATGTTGGTGATGTCAGCATTCACACACATGAAGGTGTTAAGAGGAAATGGTCACATGGGTTTATTTAATTTTTTTACTAGTTTTTATTTGTTAAATTTTAGATCATGTATGAATCATGACAAAATATATTCAAGTGAAAAGGTGGGATCCCAAGTAGTTTGACAGTGTTTTCCCATACTTAGCCAAATTTGCAATATGGTAAGAAATGCTGAGTAGGCATTTTGATGATGGTATATCTCACATGTGTGGATGATTCAAGATAATTTTATCATATGGTTCTATTAAATTTTATTCTAGTTTATTTACACTAAATTTTAGGTCATGTAATGAAGCGCATCAAAAGTTATGTGTGTGTAAAATTGGCCTTTCCAAATAGTTCTTGACATAACTGGCTCTATGGGAGAAAAATCTAAGTGAGCAGATTAATGAAGTTATATATTTCATGTGTCAAGGTTTCAAGATTATATTTATATATGGTTATATTCTCTTATGTGAGGATATCATACGGTCCAAATTTTAAATCATGCATATAAGCGCAACAAAATTTATTGAGGTCTAATGTTGGCCTTCCAGGTAAATAACATTGGTCCCCATAATTAGCCAAATTTATAAAGGGTAAAGACCAAGATAAAATTAAGATCAAATGGTGTGTGTATTATGATTAAATATTTATCTAATGATGTTTTTTTATTGATATGGTAATAAGTGCATGATGTTTAATAGTAAAAGTGCTCAAAAGGCACACGAAGGTGCCAAGTGTCATGATCACGATGGTTTTGAGCAAGATCAAATGATGACAACTATAAGATAAAGACCTAAATAATCCAAAAATAT
Organism: Torreya grandis; assembly: GCA_037957365.1. Classification (NCBI taxonomy): domain Eukaryota; kingdom Viridiplantae; phylum Streptophyta; class Pinopsida; order Cupressales; family Taxaceae; genus Torreya; species Torreya grandis. The sequence continues at coordinate 900,310 of JARHVA010001863.1, read as the reverse complement.
TTATGTTGTGTGTTGATTCAATATCACAATATTTTTAAATATGAGGTCAACTATTCTAGGTTTAACTGTGACCATTTGAATTTGAATATTTGAATTTTACAAAGGGAAAAACTAGTGCTTTGTATTTTGACCATAACTTTTGATCCAGAATGAATTATAAGGTGATATTTAAATTAAATTTGAAGAGGAATGCATGGAACATATAATTAACCTAATTTTAATATTTTATAGTGTGTATAGTGAAATATATTAAGGTTCAAATTTGATTGTCTATTCGTGTTTGTTCTACAAGTAACCTGAGAAGGGTATTTGAGTTATGTTTGTTGGTATCTTGATGTTTAAAGGTGAAATAGCTATTGGAGTATGTTTTATACTCAATTAAGACAATATATATGGATTTTTTATTATTTACCAATCCATAATTAGTATGAATAATTTCTTATAAGATGACTATGTGTTCATTCATGGTGATTGTGTGCATAGAATGTTGTTTAAGCAAATTGTGTTTTAGTATAAGAGTGTTTTGGTGACTGTGATCATTTGAGGATGTTAAAGGGGTCATATGGAATTTTTAAATGAATTTGGTAGTGCTCCTATGTTCTTAATTTTTTCATAAAATTTTTGAGGAGCTGAATGGGTATCCATAGGACCTAAAAGTGACTTAGGCCTATTGAGTGAGAGTTGTGCTTAAGTGTGACCCATGTTATATGCCTTAAGGGTGAAGCCATTATTCTAGATAAAAATTAAATATTATGAAGTTCATAATTAATTATTTCTTTTTAAATAGTGAAACCAAATGTGTTAGTTTTTAGACTTGTGTAAGACTTATGCAAGGTGTGCATGTGAGAGTTATGGGGCAAAGGAGTAGGTGTGTCCAATGGATTTGTTGATAAGCAAAGTAGATTGAGGATTGTGTGTATGACCTATACGTCATATTTATGATGTAAAAATAGTGATTTTTTATTTTAAGGATATTCAAAGAGGTATGAGTGTGAATATGAGGACAGTTTGAGTGAAGGAGAGAGATTGTTTCCTACTTATGTGAGAGCCCTGCATGAGATAGAAAGGGAGTTTTTGTAGGGGATAGATAATTATATATCCATCATCAAGTATTTAGTACATTATTAATAAGGTATATATGTTCAAAGGAGGGTCTAAAATACTTGATCTTCTTTAGGGGCAGTTGTTCCTTGTGAAATAGGTGTTTCACTAAAGGTCTTTGGTCAAGAGGATTTGATCAAAGTTTTTTAGACTAAAGGAGTTAACCAATCCCTTATTTGTAATTTATTAGAGGATAAGTAGTCCATGTGTTTCAAGATTAAGAGTGATTTTTATTCCCCATGAGGGTTTCCCATAGGAACTATGTTTTATCTGTTTGATCTTGTGCATACATTAAATGAATGAGCTCTCTTGTTATTATTGCTTGATCAAGTTGATATATGATAATTATTTAATAGTTTGAAGGGATTAGAATTAAAATTGAAATATATAAGATCAATGACTCAACCCCACCCTCTTATTGATTATACATCTAACAAGCTTAGGTTCCAACCTACCTCCCAAAGTGACTTACATCTTTTGAAACCCTTATGTACCTACACACCACCAAAAATAGTCAAGAAAAGCTAATCTCCACCCTATATATACAAGTAGAGTAGAACTCAAGTTGATGGGGAGGAGCCCTAGAGAGTCCTATGCAATATCTAACCATCTCCCAATCCATTATATTCCATCTAGATGCCTCTCCTTCTTCATTTCCCAATCGGGTCACTAACAAGGGTATTAAATGGTTTTATGTGATTTTACCCTCTAAGGATTGTTCATGCAAGTCTGACGTCCAGTTTGCTCCCATGAATCCTATTGTTTTTCTATTTTAGGTTGCTCTAATGTGAGCTCTTCAACCTCTAAGGCTTGTTGTGAATGTCACAAATCACTTGAATAGAACATGGAGCTAGACACATGTGCTTTCTTGTGTCCCAAAGTAACCAACCTACATTTGGGTGATGGTGAAGTTGAAGATGAAGAAGGCTGCACTTCCTACATTATGGATATTCAACCAAATGTGCATTCTTTGAGGGTAGGCAAAACCCTCACCTCTAACCACATTATGGGTTTGTATAGCATAGACTCCTTTGATATTTTTGATACTAGCACAAAGACATAAATGGATATAAAGGTTGTCAAAGGTTACTACTAGAAGAAGTCAACCTTTCATTGTATCTTCTTAGCTTCTTTGCATATAGTATTGAACATGATGGATGTAAGGCATAGTGGCATTTCTACCCATAGAATTAGAGGATCCTTATTATGGACTTGGACTTTGTGCACTACCTTCTAGAAGAAGATCATCTTCTCCTCTCTGTAATAAAAATCTCCTATCATGTTTGTAACCATTACCTAGTAAACCTCCTACTCATCTATTCCCATTTGAGGAAGGTTGTAAAAGCTTATGATTTAGGAAACCTTAAGATCATCAAGCCAAGTTATAGTTATCCTTGTATTTTACTTTAGTGGAGGAAAGGATGGCTTTTATTCAGTAAAGAGATTGTACTTTCCTTTCTATGGCTATGAAGTTGTGGCTTGTTATTGTTGTTGTTGTAATACAAAGACTATTATACCAGATGGTATAATATGGAGTAATGTTGCATGCTTAGATACATAAGATTTTTGATCAATGACATCATCCTAAATCATGGCCATGGTAACAAATAATGGAAAAGGTCTAAGTGGAAACATTGGTAGCTCATGAATATGGATGAACATGGATTTTGGTATCAAAGTGATAACAGCATGTTGCCCTAAGTAATGCATGACATCTGACAACCCTTGAAGATGTGTAGTGATCATATCTAAGCACTCCTCCTACCATGTCTTAAATTTACCCTCATGGGCTAGGGCACCATGCTCAGGTGTCCATATCAGGTTCTAGAATTGTTAAACTTGTCAGTAGTTAGTGTCAAGGTGCACCTCTCCTTCAAGGGACTTCCGTTAGGTGAAACAAAGTATAAAGATGAGGAATTGGTACTGGAAGGTCTACATAAAATTCATGCAACACTTTTTGATGTTTTTTAGTAGCTCCTAAATAAAGTATTTAGGCCAATTAAACTACTCATTACTATGGATCATACGGTGTGAAATGTCCATGACCCCTTTTGGAATTCACTTTGCAGACTTGGTGGTCTCCTAAAACCTCCATATGATGCATTCTAATAAGATACACACTATTTTATCTTGAATTTATTTAATTGGGATTACTTTAAATCCATGAACATATAAAGATCTAACCTCCTAAAGGATAGGTGACATTATCATCTTATATGGGGCAAGAGAATCTCCTCATGTAGGCATGTCCAAAGCTCGATCCATTACTCTTATGTTGATGACTATCATGGTGTCAGGGCCAATGTAAATGTTGTCATCATTGTATCAGTCGAGCAAGACTTACACAGTCTGCCTCAAGTCTCTAAAAGTGAGCATATAAAATAGGTACTTGATGTATGTGTTATGGAATCAGTGAGAGACTATAAGAGTCAGTGGTTGTGCAACATTGATGGGATCTAGTCAAATAGTTTCTTTTCTATTGCTCAAAGGTAATCAAAAATCTCTAGATCATTGAATTTTATCTAAAAAAGTGTAAGGTCGATGCCTATTACTTATTTTTTAGCATATTTCAAACTCCTAATGAGTTGTGAATGATTCATGATCACTGAGTGATGAAATTGAAAATATTTTGGCTTTCTGCATAGTAAAAATTAGCTCAACTCTTTAAACTTCATTGCATGAAAATATTTACAAGGATGAAATGTAGACTTGGTTTGGAACCTTATGCCTTTATAAATTTCATGCATGTTTGTTTTCATATAAACATCATGTTGAGCTATCTATTTGACATTAATGTAAATGTTGATGTGGAAAATTTTATTTGATATATTAATTAAGGCATTTAGTAGTTGTCACATTCATCGAGATACATCATTATGTTCTATGTTATCTGTACTATAGTATGAATGGATGATGTTGATTGGTCATCAATTTGTGTAAGATTAGGTCAATCAAATGTTAGATCTGGCATTAACTACTTAGGGATGATCATTAAACAATAAAGATCTTGGTTGATGTGACTTGACCATACATTTCTCAGGCTTAATTGCTTTCTTTCACTCATACTTACATCCATGATGGCACACCTAAATATTTTGTGCATGATTGGCACATGCTATACTTGTTATTCTAGTTTTGAAGAGCCACTGAAGAGATCATCTAAAAACACACACACATGCAGACATAGAAAAATAAACACACAAGAAAACATATGGAAATGGGAAATCCTAATCTACTTAGTGCTACTCAGCACCCACTCACTTAGCATAAAGAGATAAATTAAGACTATTGGTGGTAGGACTTAAGCCTACATCCATTCATCCACCCTGAAAAAATGGTTCCTTAATATCTCTCAAAATAATGTTTCATTGCTACAATATTTCATGTATAACATAATACCCTTCCATCTAGTCTATAATTTTCCTAGAAATGCTCTAAATTGACTATCATATAACAAAATTGGTTGATCTTTATGAAATACCTTATGGTGCACATTTTAGTCATACCATGATTTCTATCTCTACTTATACACTTCATACATCCAAGATGCTCTGCATCAATATTCATCCATATTATTGAGTTTGAGAAGCCTTTTAGTGAGAGACTCATGATCCCCTAGTCTCATGACCATTGTAGTGCATAGACTAGGTACCAAGTATTCCATTGACATGACTGCTTCAAGCCCATAAACCAATTGAAATGGAGTGAAACCTGTATCCCTCTTATAGTGCATGCAATATGCCCAAATAATCATAAGAATACAATCTTCTTAATAATCCTTCTTGACATCAGAGATCTTTGTCAACATCTTTCCCAACACTTTATTAGAAGCCTCATCTGAGATGTTAGCTTGTGGATGGTACATAGTACTTTTATGATAAGAGATAATGAATTCTTTAGTAAGATTTTTGATGGTATTATTTAGGAAGTGTGTCCCTCGATCGCTAATTGACTTTTGGGGCATCCAAATCTTGTAATGATATTCTCATAAAGAAGCTTTATTGCATCCTTCACACCACAGCTAGGTGTTGTCATAACTTCAACCCATTTGGTAAAGTAATATGTCATAGTGATAATATACCTTACGTTACTACATTTACTTAGGGGATTAATACTTCATATAAAATTGAAGCCCCACTATTCAAATTTTTTTTTGGATAATAAAGGCTACAAAGGCATTTCATATTTTTGGATTGGCTTACCCATGTATTGATATAAATCACAATACTATGCTACACTATGTGTATATTGAAAAAGGTTTGGCCACCATAACCCACTCTATAATAATTTATTGGAAGTAGCTTCTCTATAAAAATTACCTATTGCTATTCCTTGGTGTGCCTCCTATAAGAGATATGGTCATTCATGTTTCAAAACTACCCTGTGTAGTAATTCATCCTTCCCAAAGTGATATAAGATCCCATTTATAATATTAAATGGCAAAGGTATGGAGACAAAATGCATTTTTGTCTCTTTCTTGGTAGTGTATAGGGAATACTCTTTGTTATAAGAGATTAACAATTACCTCAAAAATTTTGGGGATCACTGAAACATGAAATAAATGGACGTCAAGGGAATCTTCCAATAGTTCTTTTGGTTCTTCCACATTTTTTATTTGACTAATATGATCTGGTCCCACATTTTCTCTTCCTAGTTTGGCATTAATGTGAAATTGGAATTATTGAAATAGCATCAATTATATGGAAGTGTATCCTCCAATCATCAGTTTATTGACAAGGTAGCGTAGAGTTTGATGATCAATGAAAACTTCTAATGGTGTTGCAAGAAGATAATATCAAAATTTATATAGTGAAAACACTATATCCAATTCTTCTCTTTCAGTTATCATGTAATTATTTTTTGCATCAAATAGCTTTTATCTTGTAAAATGTATGAGGTGGTCCAGTTCACCATCTCTTGGTTATGCAAGAACAACATCAACTATGATACTAGAAGCATCAATGTGAACATGACAGGGATTGATCTAATCTAGAAAGATGAGAAAAGACACAATGACTAGTCTCTAATTTAATTTGATAAAGGTTGTTTGGCACTCAAAAATCCAAACAAACTTTTCACCTTTGTGTAGTCAATACTCCAATGATGATGAAATGGATTCATACCCCTTTGTAGACATTAGAAAACTACACACTTATAGTTTTCGATGACTAAATGCCTTAGGACCCCTTAAAAACCCCATATACCTTCTTAACCCTTAACCAACCCCTCTTAACCTAACCAAATCAGTATTCTTCTATTCACATAATACTACTCAAAAATATTATTTGAAAGTACTATTCAAAACTACTATACAATATCACTATTCACTCTAGGACCCACTATCACATGGCATGTGACATGGAAGGTGATTTGGGAGGTGATATGGCAAGTGACATGGATTAGAATTGAGGTGGCTTGATGTGGGACATCATTACCAACCTAGGACACTTTCCCAAGGTGCTTAATTACCTTATTTAAGTATCACAAGGGCCCCCCCTTGAAATATGGTGAATTTCCCCTTAAGGGACCATAATTCAAAATTTATTTTGTCTTCACACATGAAAGTGGCCTTCAAAATGGGATACTCACCTATTTAGTTCTTTGAAAAAGACAAAGGGCACTATATCCATCCATTTTTGACTTTTTAACCCAAATGGGAGACCTATGATCAAGGTGGGAATCCCACCACCCTCATATTTTGACTCATTCATAAATACACATAGAAAATATCACCACATTTTATGGGGCATATCTTTAATTTCTTGGATGAAGACAAGAAAGGGTGGTGAAAAGTCTTTTAGCCTCATTTATGCCCATGTGCATGATTCCCATTCAAATTGGACTCATGTGCAAGGTGGGAGACACACTAACCCAAATGGGAGAACCATGATCAAGGTAGGAATTCCACCACACTCATATTTTGACTCATTCATACACCCACATGGAAAATGGCACCAAATTTTTTGTGTCATCTCTTTAAGTGCTTGGATGAAGAAAAGAAATGGTGGTGAAAAGTCTTTTGGCCTTATTTAGATCCATGTGCATGATTCCCATTCAAAATTGGACTCATGTGCAAGGTGGGAGACATAAAAACTTGAATGGGAGACCCATGATCAAGGTGGGAATCCCACCACCATCATATTTTGACTCATTCATACACCACATGGAAAATGGTGCCATATTTCTACTATTCCCTCTTTTGGCATGGTTCTTGACAAAAAATGCTCTAAATACCCCCTCTCCTTCACCAAAGATTAAGTTGTAAGTTAGTATTTGGTTATTAACATCTTGTTTCAAGTATTTTAAGGAGGTAATCATTTTTTAGTTCATCCACATCTTAGAAGAAAATAATTCAAAGAAATGAAGCTCTACCAAAATTGCCACAGGATTCCTTCATCACATCATCAACCACATCAACAAACCTCAAGGTACCTTATTTGTTTTTTTAATTTCAGTTATTTAATTAATTGATTTAGTTCATTACTTTGACATATACCCCTTAATCCACTTTCTATTGGGTATCAACCAACAATGTTGATTACACTATGAAATCAATTAAATGCGGAATTAAACCAGAATGATAAGTAACTAGAATCAGAAAATAGCAAAGAATAAGAGATACAAGAAACCACCCTGAAAAATTGTATTAAACTCTTTACAGAAGGAATATAATTGAAGAAACTTCTTTTCTTCCACACCTCTCTCAGATGTACAGATCTCTTTCTAGATCTCTTTCCCTCAAGAGCTCTCTCTCTCAATTACAATCAATTCCAACAACCTGGATTGATACACATATACAATACAATATAGTACTATTCTTGACCAATTCTAAAATTGTGTCCAATAAGCTATGAAGATCTAATCCTATATATAATATTAGGAAACATGAGCATACAACTATAGCCATTAGATGCACCTCCTAATCAAGGGCTCTAAACAATCTTACTTAAAATAGAGATGCGGACTTAAGACTATCACTTAATCCTAACATGCAAACATTCTGTTCTATCCATAAAAATAGCATTCTGGATGCACAGGCGACCAATGTCGGTCCCTTCCTGTCTGCACTTGACCGACGTCAAATGAACATAACCGACGCCGGCATCTCCCAGTCGACTCCTGACCGACGTCGGTTGCTCCTGATCGATGCCAGTGACTGTGTAAATCTTGCAACTTTACAAACTCACTCATTTGGTGAAGCTTTTAGCTCCACACCTTAACAATCTCCCACTTGGAGATAAACAGATGCACCAGTACTTGTACAGCAACATCTTCTAGCTCCTCCATCTTCAAACTCAATCATGAAGACCTACAAAAGTTGAATGAAGATTCAACTTCTCCTTTGTTACCAGCTTGGTTAACATATCAGTAGGGTTCTTATCTGTATGGATATTCTCTAGCTTCAACTCACCATCCTCCAATACCTATCTAATGAAGTGGTACCTAAGTTGTATATGCTTTGTTCTTGAATGAAAGGCTGAATTCTTAGCCAAATGAATTGCACTCTGACTATCACTATATAATCTATAACTCTGTTGTTCCTTTCCTAGCTCTTCCATGAACCATGTCATCTATATCATCTCTTTGCTAGCCTCTGTGACTGTAATATACTCTGCTTCTGTAGTTGACAAGACAACAACCTTCTACAACTTTGATATCCAGCTAACCACCATTCCACCAATAGTGAAAACATATCATGTGGTGCTTCTTCTACCATCCAAATCACCTACCATATCTGAATCTACATAATCATGTAGAGAAGTATCTGAACCTCCATAGCACAAATGCCTACTGCTGGTTCCTCTCAGATATCTAAGGATCCACTGAACTGCTTTCCAGTGTTCCTTCCCTGGATTGGCCATATACTTACTTACAACTCCCACTGCTTGGGCAATATTTGGTCTAGTACAAACCATTGCATACATTAAGATCCCTACTACGGAAGCATATGGAACTCTACTCATCTACTCTACCTCATCATGTGAATTAGGACACTATTCTTTACTCAACTTAAAATGTCCAGCCAAAGGTGTGTTTATCGGTTTTGCATTCTGCATATTGAACCGTTTCAACACCTTGTTCACATAATCCTCTTGAGACAAAATCAACCTGTGATTCTTCTTGTCTCTCTTAATGCTCATGCCAAGGATTTTATTTGCTGCTCCCAAATCCTTCATGGCAAATGTGTGAGCTAATTTCACCTTAAGCTCAGAGATATCCTGCATGTGTGATCCTGCAACTAGCATATCATCTACATACAACAACAGAATAATATATCTACCATTATCCAATCTCTTAAAATACACACAATGGTCAGATTGACACCTACTTTAGCCATGCTCAGTCATAAACCTGTCAAATCTCAGATACCATTATTTAGGAGCTTGCTTGAGGCCATACAAGCTTTTCTTCAATCTACACACTAGCTTCTCCTTACCTTTGACCTCAAATCCTTCTGGCTATTCCATATATATTTCTTCATCCAAATCTCCATGAAGAAACATTGTCTTAACATCAAGCTGCTCAAGATGTAAATCCTCAATAGCAACTAAAGACAATACAGTCCGTATAGAAGTCATTTTAACAACATGAGAGAAAATCTCACCAAAATCAATACCTAGTTTTTGTGCAAATCCTTTCACTACCAATCTGGCCTTATATCTCATATGTCCATTCTCACCTTCCTTTAATCTGTAGATCCATCTATTCTTCAGTGTCTTCTTTCTTGCTGGCAACTCAACCAAATCCCATGTTTGGTTCTCTCTCAAGGAATCAATTTCCTCATTCATGCCTAGTTCCCACTAATTCTTGGATTCCACCTGTATTACTTCATCAAAACTCTTTGGTTCTCCACCATTAGTAAGCAATAAATAGAATAATGAAGGGGAATATTGAATTAGAGGTTTACTTACCCTTTTTGACCTCCTAATGGGTGTCTAAGACTCATTCACAACATGATGTCTGTCCAAATTCTCTGACAGTGACTGACCTCGGTCACTTGCAAGCCTGTTACTGGCCGACGTCGGTTCTCCATGACCAACGTCGATTCCTTCCTCACCGACGTCGGTCACTTTATGACTGACATCAGTTCCTATATTGCTGATGTCGGTTCCTGCCTGACTGACATCGGTCTCTATGTTTTCCTGTTTGTGATTAATTTTTCTCGTGAGTTCATTTTGGACCGTCACCTCGTCCAATTCTCCATTGCTCTGCCCAGATTGATTCAGCTTCCTGAGCTGATCACTATACATCACTTTTTCATTGAAAACAACATCATAGCTCCTAATTATTTTGTTAGTTCCTAGATTCCAAAACCTGAATCTAAAATCATCAGAGCCATAGCCAATAAATGTGCACCTCATAGACTTAGCATCCAACTTCTTTCTATTTTCCTTATCAACGTGCACAAAGGCTTCACAACCAAAAACTTTGAGAAATGAGAGATCTACCTTTTTACCTGTCCATGCCTCTTTTGGAATTCCACCATCCAGAGCTATAGAGGGTCCTCTATTAATCAGGTACAATGCAGTATCCACAGCTTCTGCCTAAAACTCTAAGGGTAAACCAGCATGCAATCTCATACACCTTACACGCTCCATTATTGTTCTGTTCATCCTTTCAGCAACTCCATTTTGCTGAGGTGTCCTTGGAACCATCTTTTGCCTACGTATTCCATTCATATAACAATAACTTCTAAACTTAAAGCTGCAGAACTCACCACCATTGTTAGATCTCAGGCACTTCAATCTCCTGCCTGTCATATTCTCAACCATAGCTTTCCAAATCTTAAAAGTGTCAAAAACATCATATTTCTTCTTAATACAATAGACCCATACCTTTCTTGTAGCATCATCTATGAAATAAACTTAGTACCATGATCCTCCAATAGAAGCAACCTGAGCCGGTCCCCACACGTCTGTGTGAACAAGCTGCAACTTGTGCTTCTTCTTTGTTGACCCAGTCTTGAGAAAACTCACTCTCTTCTATTTTCCAAACACACAATGCTCACAAAAATCTAGATCTATGCTTTTCAAATATGAAAGCTTACCTTTTGAATTAAGAATAGACATTCTCTTCTCACTCATGTGGCCGAGCCTAGAGTGCCACAACTTTGCATCCACATCTGAAGTAGATAATACAGAAGGAGAATTATTAGTAACACAATTACATAAATAGAGAGTACCTACTCTCTTACCTTTGGCCAATACAAGTGCACCCTTGGTCACCTTCCAAGATTCAGCTGTGAGAGTTACTGTACAACCCTCATCCCCTAACTTTCTTGTAGAAATCAATTCCTCTTCAAGCTGGGAACATGCATGACATCTCTCAACACCCATGTGTTGCCATTCTGCATTTTCAGCTGCACTTTTCCTTTGCCAACAATTTTACAAGGCTCAAGATCCCCTAAATAAACTATTCCAAAATTTCCATGGACATAGTCACTAAAATATTTTTTATTAGGGGTAGCATGAAAAGAGGCACCAGAATCTAATACCCAAGATTTTATATTATTATGCAAAGAGAATATAAGAGCATCTTGTGCAATACCTGCAACTTTTGCTTCTTCCTTACCTTCATGCTGATTGTCCTCCTTAGGCTTTGACCAGCAATCTTTGCTTATGTGCCCTATCTTTCCACAATTCTAGCATTGTGGCTTCTTGCCATTTCTGTATTTGGATCTACCTCTCATCTTTGACTTAGACCTTGATCTCCCTTTCTTACCCTTCTCTTTTTTCCTTCCCCTGCTCTCAAAACTTAAAGCATTCCCTGATGTTTCCTCTGTGCTTTTCCTGCAAATTTCTTCATTCAAGATTACGCTAACAACATCCTCTACTTTTAAAATATTTGAAGCAAATGTAGTATTACTAACTGCCATTACCAAGCTATGCCAGCTTTCAAGCAAAGAACATAATATTAAAAGAGCCTTAATTTCATCATCAAACACTATTTTGACTGAACTTAATTGATTTACAATTCCATGGAAATCATTTAGATGATAGATACAGATCCACCTTCTTGCATTTGCAAATTAAATAATTGCTTCATAAGATATACATTATTTGAAGCTGAGGGTTTTTCATATAAATTTGCTAAAGTAGTCATTAACTCTACCGTAGACTTTGCCTGTGATAAATTAGATATCACAGTAGATGCTAGACTCAATCTTATAGATCCAAGAGCCTTTCTATCAAGAACTTCCCATTCTTCATCATCCATGTCTTTGGGCTTCTTTGAAACCCCACCTAACGGTAAGTATAGATATTTTTGATACAGATAATCCTCTATCTGCATTCTCCAATGTTGATAATTCTTGCCATTAAACTTCTCCATTCTCAGTTTACTTTCTTCTGCCATTGCTTCTCCCACTCAAATAGAAATCCCTGTGAGTAACCTGTAATCAATACACACTAACCAGATCTAAAACACCTGTTAGTCAACTTGAGCTCTGAAACCACTTGTTGGGGATCAACCAACAATGTTGATTACACTATAAAAGCAATTAAATGTGGAATTACACCAGAATGATAAGTAACTAGAATCAAAAAATAGCAAAGAATAAGAGATACAAGAAACCACCCTTAAAAATTTTATTAAACTCTTTACAGAAGGAATACAATTAAAGAAACTTCTTTTCTTCCACACCTCTCTTAGATGTACATATCTCTTTCTAGATCTCTTTCCCTCAAGAGCTCTCTCTCTCTCTCAATTACAATCAATTCCAACAACCTGGATTGATACACATATACAATACAATACAGTACTGTTCTTGACCAATTCTACAATTGTGTCCAATAAGCTATGAAGATCTAATCCTATATATAATATTAGGAAACATGAGCATACAACTACAGCCATTAGATGCACCTCCTAATCAAGGGCTCTAAACAGTCTTACTTAAAATAGAGATGCAGACTTAAGACTATCACTTAATCCTAACATGCAAACATTCTGTTCTATCCACAGAAATAGCATTCTAGACGCACAGGTGACTGACGTCGGTCCCTTCCTGTCTGCACTTGACCGACGTCAGCCGAACATAAACGACGCTGGCATCTCCCAGTCGACTCTTGACCGACGCCGGTGACTGTGTAAATCCTAAAACTTTGCAAACTCACTCATTTGGTGAAGATTTTAGCTCCACACCTTAACACTTTCCATATTAATCCATTGGCCTCCTTTACCACCTTTGTCATTGTAATTCCATTTACCTCATTTGCCCTCTTTGCACCTTTGCCACCTTCACCCTCTTTGCCCCCTCAACCCTTTGATACCCTAGTTACTTGTTATTTTATATTTTAAAACATCCATACCTCTCATTTTATTATCTCAATCAACCCCAACAAAACCATTCTTTTGACCCTCATCAAATTACCAAACCCAAAACCACAACCTTGCCTTAACCAATTTTCAGCATTATTATAATCAAACTAGTTACTTCATTTTGGTTAACTTAGCAAAGAATATAATTTTCTAACTTAATTTGATGTTATATGTTGTATTTTATTTTATTTTTATAGTCATTTAAGACAAATATATTTATTTTATAATTTTCACTTAAGTGTTTTAAAGAAGGTGGAATGACAACCTCCTAGAAATCTTTCACTTCTAGGATCTAGCTCATGTTACACAATCCACCCATCTACTTGTCTAACAAACAAGTTTATTTTAGTGTTTTATTATTTTCAAGTCATCCCCTCAAGTCAAATAGGATCTCTCCATAATCACTTAGATTCAATGCATGCACATTCAACAAGGATTCTTCCATACCCTTCTTAACTAGTTTCTTCTTTTCACGCTTAAGAAAAAACAAAAATTAGACATAAACATTTTGGCACACCCGGTGGAGCCCTTGAGTTTTATTGGGTCCTTGGATGTTTTAGGATATTTATAATTTAATTATTGAAATTAATTTAGTTGAATTCTTAGAAAATTAAGCTTCTTTATTTACAAAAAAAAAGGGAAAAAAAAGTTTTAGTTGCATTTTTTTAGAAAATTAAATTTTATTGCATTTATAAAAAGATAGAAAAGAGCATTCATCCTAGGATTAGGATTGCATTTTCATGTTTCATTTAGGTGAATTTTATTTTTTCTTATCTTCATTCAAATATATCAAAAAAAAATTCTTTTAGTTAAAATTTAATGCATCCATTGCCTATTTGCTTGATTTTAGCTCACCTAGTTTAATTAAAAGCATTATGAATTAATCGTAGTTCACAAATGTTACACAAACCAAACCACTTGCACAAAAAAATATAAAAGCACACTTGAAACAAGGCCTGACTAGGATTTCATCACCTAGCGGATCACCTTACCCTTTCTCGATTATCTTACTTGGATTTAATCATCGAGGGGATAACTAACTCAATTCTCTGGCTTAGTGTAAACTCTAGAAATCGATACATATTGGCTAAGCACTTGAACTGGCTATAGGATATGACATGAGGGGAGAAAGCCCAAAGTACCAAGCCACATACTTAAACTAATATATACTTCTATTGAGTGCCTGAAAATGACCCGAAACTAAACATAGACTACCTTGTTTAGGACCTATTCAAGCCAATTTCCTCTTCACCCTTTTCTAAGGCATAAGCCAAAAGAGAGATTAAAAAAATCCTAACATTTAATGCACTCTTAGTGAATATATTATTTACCTTGAGTCTTTTTATTTCTCTTTGTTTGACGTATGAGAATGTAATATCCTTCTTATCTTCTCGTATGGTTCTCACTCATTAACAATAAAAAGAACTCGAGGAACAAAACCCACCACCAAATCAGCCATCACCAACTTCCACCTCTTCATCTATGGAACACATTTTTTAACCTGCATACTCCCCTCACTCTATGAGAATTATTACTCAAGTATTCCTAGGAGATTCAAATTTTGTCACTTTCCTAAACAATAATCATACAGCCTTACAATACTACCTAAGAAACACATCTTACCAAATCCTAGTTTCGACCCCACCCATAGATCTACCTTATGACATGCCTTTCCACCTCATGGGGAATACCTCCAATACCACAGAAACTACTCAAATTTTAGTTACCCAAATGTTATCATCAACCAACACTCCCTTGAAAATAACCCACCAACCCAAACTACCACTTCCCTTATACCTCTTACTAATCACTCACCCACAATAAGATTGCCTACCACTAGCGCTACCCATCTTCCTTCAGTTACCTCCAATCCATCAAACACTACTCTACTTTCAATCCTTTTGGTGTCCATACCCTCCATGTTACCACCAATCAGTATAAGATTCACCACCCTTCCATCGACCACTAACCTAACCACCACTCTGACCCAACACATAACCTCTTTATAACCTATAAGGTCATATTCCTTAATTCTAACCACCTAACTCTACCTAGCCATTAACATCCACATACCAATATATATCTTCCACCCAACCTCCAAGACCACATACCAATACATGGAGTCATCTCAACCATCTACTAGTTATTCACACGTTTTCCAACCTCAACAAAATATAATAGATAACTACACATCCCAACAACCTCAAACAGACTTCATGAAGTTGATCATGGACAAGATGACTACCCTTGAGCCATCCATATCTGAAGCCCATAATATTTTATCCTATGATCAAATTTGTAATGATCCTATTCACCCTTTAGTCCCTATCAGACCTTATGCAGTCTAATGGAAACTTCTAAAATTTACCAAGTTTAATAGTAAAGAAGACCCTCAACAACATTTAAGAGCATTTAGGCATTCATGCTACTTGATTTCCCATGATGATGATCTTATCCTCCGTACCTTTCCTAGGTCATTATCCAGACCAACATTAGATTGGTATAGTTCCATACCCAAACATTCCATCCTCTTTTTCACCTAATTAGCCCAAAACTTCTTGGATCACTTTTTGATCAATATATTCAAGAAATTTTTTATTACCGACCTCTACTCTATTCAGTAATTTAAAGATGAATCTATTGCCAATTTTTTGGCTCATTGAAGGAGCCTAATCAACCAACTATATTTTTCATTGCCTTAACTTGAGCTTATAAATCTCTTCACCTAGGCATGTGCAAAACATATTTCATCCACATTGTGTGTCCAAAGCTTTTGGACCTTTGATGAAGCTTTTACCATGGCTTGTAAACTAGAGAACATAGCCATTAATGAAAGAAGGTTAAAGTTGAAAAGTAAGAATTCAACTTACAAACCCAATGAGACCTTTTCTTCCAAACCAAACATAACCAATCCCAACACCAAAAACAAAGCAACTGCCAATGCCATTATCCTTTGCACCACCATCTACGAACCAACAGAACCCAAAGAACTAAATCTTCAACTCCTCTAATTATTCAAATTGAAACCAAATGAACCTAACTTAGAATAATCATAAGAAATTAAATCCACTTAGGGAGCCCTATCCTTCTATTTTGGAAAAGTTACTAAAATTCAATACCATCCAACTTCCACCAATTAAACCACCCCAATAGTTTGATGCTTCCCACCCCATACTGGGTTGGTATAATGAGAATGACCATTGTGCCTTTTATTGAATGATAGGACATGGAATCAATATGTGGAACACCATAAAATACCTTGTCTAATCCCTCATTGACAAGGGGGAGCTTATGTTGGACTATCTTCGTACACCACCGAACCAAGCCCTTGACATATTCTGTAAGTTTTTTTCTAATCATGCTCCTTCTACACCTAATCATGAAAATAAACTAGAACCATCCCATGAGTCATATACTACTAATGTGGTTACTAATGAACCCATTGTTGAAGAAAACATTATTTCAACCACCTCTTTCCCCATCCCCCTAATATAAGAGGAAAAACTACCTTCTATTCCTTTGGACACCTAAACAAAGTAAGCCATTATACCCACACCTCCATTATAGGATACCACACCTACCTCCCTTATCATATAACCATCCACTCCCTCTTTGAAAGCTAGCTCATAAGAGAAGATAACTTCATCTTGTGAGCTAGGAATTTGACTCAATAGAGGATGGCTAGTATTGTCTTAGTTTCAAAATGAAAGAAACATACTAACTAGCATAACATCTCCAAGCCTAGACACTAGGAAGAGCTTAGTTAAAAAATATTAATAAAACACACAATTAAAATATAAAATAAATCTACTTTTACCTTCTTTGGATGCTCCAAAATGCTTGTTGTAGTGGTTTGCTCGATTTGTGCTCATGAAGTCTTCATCAAAGGAGGCTTAGCTATCTCCTCTTCTCCTTGGCACCTTGTGGCTTTGGATTGGCTTAGATTGAAATCAATTTGGCATTGTAACACTAATTTAAATTGTTTTTATAATCATTTTTTCATTATAACTTTGCACTAAAATAGCTTAGAAATGATGTTCATGGCCTCTCTATTTATAGATTTTGGAAAATGGCTAGAATCAACCTGAACCATCCATCTCATGATTGAGATGTGTGGCTAAGGATTAATCCAATTATGTAATTAAATTTTATAAATAGGCTCATCAGTATTTAGGATAAAGGATCAATTAAAAGGCATAGAGGGCATTGATGAGGCATGAGAGGTATGAATCCTGATATTTGTGGCATTTATGGCCTATGGATGTCTTCCCAAGAAATGAGGTCATCTGATGATGTAGATATTCAATATTCATTTCTAAAAATAAATATTCAACAAGTTTCCATGGTATTCTTAGTTAGGCTCTAATTTGGTTTAACTAGCTCTTAATCATGATTAAGCACTTTATGCACAAATTACTCAAATTGATCAGAATGCCTTGTTATTGATCCAAAATTGGATTAGATTAGAATTGGAAGGTGATATCTGATGTGTTAGAACCATTATCCCATTTAGGATATTGCCAACACATAATAACAAAGACACGCATCTCATATAAAAAATTTGATAAAAAAGAGTAATCTAGAGCACCTAGGTGCAAAATTGGCATTTTGACTTGAAATGATCTGATTAAAGTTAGCTAGACCATAAATTGAATTGCCTCATTTTATGATACTCTAGCCAAAATCGGCACTTGAATATGTTAGATTCAAATCTTTTAATGTGTTTTAGTGTTTTTAAGCCAAATTATGCACTTTGGGTGGAAATTGGTCAAAATCTTGATTGGAGGTTATCGATGGCAAGATTTAGGTCTCTATAGTTTGCCCCTAGATGGGAAGGTGTTTCAAGCTATAATCATAGTAATGTATTCTCAAAAAATGAAAAAGTCCTATATGCCTACAACTGTAATGATGATAAACTAACTATATAATGCCCCCTCGAGGGAACAGTTGGCATAAATAGGTCAATAAATGGTCCCTCAAAAAGAAAGAAATGAAATGAGGGGACCAAATAAAGGAAAGATGATGGGGTGAAAACATAATGATATTGAAAAAGTAATCAAAATTACTGAGAATACAAGTGGGATGATGTACAATGGTTTGCCCAAAGGTAGTTATAAGCATTGTACCTCGATAGTGGCAACATGGTATGATAACATAATGATTTTCCCAAAGGTGATTATAATCAGTGAGAAGATGGAGCTACCCTTGTTAGGATAGATAAACAAGATAACGAAATGCCCCTGTATGGGCAAAAAAAGTAAAGTAGTGACAACCCAATGATTTGCACAAAGATAGTTATAATCATTGAGAAATATAGGTGGAATGGTGTGCAATGATTTTCCCATAGGCGGTTATAATCATTGGACCTAGATTATGGAAAACATGATTAATTAGCTAATTGATGATGATAACTTAACACAGAGGGTAATCATGAATTAGAACAACTTACTAGTAGGGAGACGCTTGTTAGAACTAATAAAGGTTGAAATTCTTTCATGGTTAATTACTTTGTTTGGGATATGATTGGGTTTGAATTACGATGTTGGTGTAAAAGAGATGTTGATGTCACCATTTTTGAATAGACTATTTGAAGCTGAGGTTTGTTATAGCACGTGTTGGTAGGCATCATAGTATAACATCATAAGGACTTGCTTGAAATATGCATAAGGAATGACTCTCGAAATCCAATACTCAAATAGAAAACAATGCACCAATTATAGAAACCATGATGACAATGTAAACATATGAATATGGATAGATTCAAGTATAAGTATGGGCAAGGAATCACCCATGAACACACATAAACTGAATCAAGGCAACAGTGCAGAAAGCAAACAAATAGGGAAACAAATAAATAAAATAAGTAGAAATAAACAAACAAAAAAATAACATAAATAGAAACCAGATGAACATTGCCCCTAAAAAATAGGTGACAACTTATCAAATGAATAAAATGGGGGAATAGAATAAAAAGAAAGGGATGGTCGAGTTGACCTCAACAAGTATCGAGTTCTACCTACATAGTTATATGGATGTAATATCTAATAAAAAACTTCAAGCCAAATGTAGTTCTCCTAGGGAATGGAAAGAATGTGATAACTAAATAAAATAAACACAATGGATGTGATCTAAGAATAGGAATGGTCTTAAAAAATGGCAAGTGTATGAGAGAAAAGGCCAAAAAAATTGGGGAAACTAAGTGATAAGTGGTTTGCTTGAAACTTAGTAAGGGTTTATAGAATCTTTAAGGCAAAGAAATTCTTAATGTTTTTGGTTTTTTATAATGATTTTACAAATATTTTTGGAATTTTTGAAGTATCTCAACTTGATCAATAATGATGAGACACTAAATGGTTTAAGCTCATAAAGCGGTGAGAGCATTCAAACTTAGGTTGCTCACAAAATGATGAGAGCATGGAAAAAAGGGTTACTGAGGTGACCTCTATAAGTATTGAGTAAGACCTAAAGTCACTATAGTTATTCCCTATAATGGAGGAATTCGACTAGTGTAGAATTCAATTCAACTACAAATAGGCACAGTTGGTAAAAAGGCATCGTATGGCATAGGAAGTGGCAAGTTGGTATATCAAAGCTCAATAAACAAATGTTTCCCCTAGTTTTCCCATAGGTGGTTATAATTAGGACACAACAACATAGATCAATGGTACTAATTTTCCCAAATATGGTTATAATTAGTAGCAAGACCGGTGATAAAAAAAGACTAATAAACAAAAGATGCAACTGCCAAAACTTCTATCATACTAATCCAAAATATGATCTCTTATCTAAAGTAGTTGAAATAACTAATAAAATTGATCAAATTCCTCAGTGTTAAAAATGTATAATGATTGGAAAAAACCAAGGTCAAATAGGCTAGGCTTTAGAACACTTTTGGTCAATAGATTAAAAATGTAAAGTGAATACAACTAAGAGGATGGATAAGAATGATATTTGTACAAAGAAGAATAGTGATAAAATGGTACCACTAAAATGGTCCTTAAAAATAAAACACCTTAGTGCTCAAACATAGTATTGCTTGATGTGAATAATATTCATCAACTCAAGAATTTTATCTTTTTCTAGCATGGTAAGCCTGCATACTCCTAATCCATAATCTATAGTAATGATGAAAGGCCCTATCCAGTTTGGTTTGAATTTACCTTTATGCTTCTTTTTAGTCATGGTATTCTTTTGGTTTGCTTTAAGAACAAGATCACCAAACTCAAATGTTCTATACTTGACCCATCGATTGTAGTGGCCTTTGACTCAATTCTGATATGCCTAAATATTATTGAGCATAGATGTGTATTTTTCATCAAGTAGGTCTAGCTCTTGTAGGTGAGCTACTCTATGTTCATGATCATCTAAGACATGTTTAAAATATATGTGTAGTGAAGGCAACTCAACCTCAATGGAAAGGATGGCTTCTATCCCATAAACAAGTTAATATGGAGTGGCTCCTGTGGGGGTATGGTGATTGGTACGATATGCCCAAAGGGTAGGGAATATCTTTAGGTGCCAATCATGATCAACATCATTGAAAATATTTTTGAGAATATTGATAATGGTTTTATTCGATGCTTCAGCCTGGCCATTACCTTGAGAGTAATATATTATAGAAATTTTTTGTTGTGTGATGTTATATTTGCTACATAGTTGGTCTACATCCTTGTTCTTGAATGATATTTCATTATCAGATATAATGTTAGAGGGGATACCATAGTGGTAAATGAGATGGTTGAATATGAATTTAGAAATTTGCTTTCTCATTACGTATGTGAGGGGTATAGCTTCAACCAACTTAGTGAAATACTCAGTGGTGATAAGGATATGTTTATGGCTGTCAGATGAAGTGGGGTTGATTTTCCCAATAAGATCGAGTCCTCATGTATCAAATGGCAATGGTTTCAACATCAATTTAAGAGTTTGTGTTGGGGCATGAATTATATTAACATGTCATTGACATTTGTCACACGTCTTTACTTATGTAGCTACATTTGTATCCATCATGGGCCAATAATAACTAGTACATAAGGGATTTTTAAATATGACTGACCTGCTAGAATGAGCACCACATACCCCTTTATGAATTTCTCTTAACACTAGTGTAGAATTTATCAAAGTTAAATAATGAAGTAGAGTTCCCTCAGAACTATGGTGGTAAAGGGTAGATCCAAGTAGAGTACAATGAGTGGAGTGATGGATAAAGGCTTTGGTTTGTTTTCAAGATAGGTTAAGTAGTATAACTTGGTCATGAAAGGAGTTGTAAAGATATAAGTATTAGATAGAATTAGGACCAATAATATCACAAATCATTACCATAGTTGAAGTTTCATGAGCTGATGCAACCAAATTCTTGATGAGGAACTGATACTCTCTATCTTTATCTATTTGTCGAATCAGAGAGTTGATAATAGCCATGGAATTTATAGTTCTATTACGAGCCCTTGGTATATGCTCAAATTAGAGTTGATAATAGCCATGGAATTTATAGTTCTATTAAATATGTTGCTTTAGGGAATCGACCATAGCCTTATATGGAACCAACTTGTCATCTTTGGTCTGAAAATGGTATGTGACCTAATTGATGATGAATTGAGAATCACCATAAACTTGGAGATGAGATATGTTTTAGTGTACTACCTATAAAATTCATGTGATAAGTGCTTCATACTCAGCCATGTTGTTTGTATAAGGAAAACTAATTCCAAATGATTTAGGGATTAGATCCCCCTATGGTGTAATAAATAAGAGGCCTACCCCTAATCCATGTGTAGTAAATGAACTATGAAAATATAGTTTCTAGTATTGATCCTCAAGAGGTGTGTTAATGATGATCATTATGGATTCATAAATAAAATGAAATGTGAGTGGTTTTATGTCTATAAGGGGTGCTTCAGTAAGTTGATCTACAAGGAACTATCCCTTGATTGCCTTTTGATTGACATACTCTTTGTCAAACTTACTAAGAAGCATGATCCATTTGGCCATTCTACCTTGTAAAGTTGTTCTAGATAGTAGATACTTGAGTGGATCTAATTTTGAAATGACCATGGTCTTATTGTTTAACATGTACTAGCATAGTTTATGAATTGTAAATACCATAGCTAGACAAGCTTTTTCAATAGGTGCATAGTTGTGTTCATATGTGACCAAGGTACGGCTTAAGTAGTATATTGCATGCTCTTTTCCATCATTATCATGTTGAGATAAAGGTGCCCCCAAGGCATTGTCAGTAGCTAATAGATTCAACAAGAATGGCTTTCTTGGCATAGGAGGTAACAAAATAGGTGGATTAACTAGATAGTCCTTGAGTTGTTGAAAATCTATTTGGTAGTTATCATCCTAGTGAAATGCAATTCCCTTCTTCAAAAGATGTGTAAATGGATGACACTTGTTTGCTAGCTGATAGATAAAGCATCAGATTGAGTGGATCTTGCCCTACAAACTGTAGAGTTGCTTCAAATTGGTTGGTAGTGATATCTTGATTATAGCATGGACTTTGGCCAGATCAACTTCAATGCCCTTATGAGACATAATGAATCCAAGTAACTTTCATGAGGTTACTCCAAACACACATTTATTTAGATTAAGTCTAACTTTGTACTCCCACAATCTTTCAAATATCCTGCGTAGCACTGTTGGATGGTTGGCCCTGGTCTTAGATTTTCTTAATATGTCATTAACATAGTCTTCAACAATATCATGCATCATATCATAGAATGTGACAGTCATAGCTATTTGATATGTAGCTCTAGCATTTTAAAGACCAAATGGCATTACCTAATAACAAAATGTTCTCCATAGAGTGGTGAATGCTATTTTATGTTGGTCTTTTGGTGTTATTTTGATCTAGTTGTATCCTAAAAATCCATCCATGAGTGAAAGCATTTCATAACCTACTATGGTGTCAATGATCATGTCAATATTAGGCAATGGAAATTCATCCTTATGACAAGTTTGTTTGTCTTAGAAATTAGTACAAATTCAGATTCCTTCAAGATTTTTACTAATAGGTACAACATTAGATATCCATTCTAAGTAGTCAGTGGATCAGATACATCTTGCTTCTAAGAGTTTTTATAACTCTTTCTTTACTAAGATATCAATGTGAGGATACATCTCATGTAGCTTTTATTTCACTGATTTGGCATCACAATTGATCACAAGGTGATGCAGAACCAAGGTGGGGTCTAAACCTAGCATGCTAGAATAAGCCCATGCAAAGATATCTACAAATTCTCTCAAAAAATCTATAAAGACTTCACATTCCTCCTTAGTGAGGGACATGCCTAATTTTATATAGTTTGGCTCTAATGAATTCTTGATGTTTACCTCTATTGTATCTTTGACTAGAAGGGTCAAACTATCTTCAAGGATAGTAGGCAAAGACTTGAACTATTGGACTATATCAGGGTCTTCTATTAAGACTTACTCTTCAACGTCTCCTAAGAATGATTAATATGAGTCCCCCAATGGAAGATCTAGCCATGTGAAAAAAAAAAAAAAATCTTGAAGAATTCAATCAAATACTTGTTATTTCAAAAAACTGAACTCAAATCCATAGGCAAGTTCATCATTGGTGTTCTCCTGATCTAAACTCAAATAAAAATGAACACCCCCATCTAATGGTGCCTAAAATAGGTTTTCACCACTAGACTAGCCTTTATCTTTACTTTTTCCCAGGTCAAAAAGTGCCTCAAAGAGGTTTTCACTTTGGGACCTCAATGTTTTATCTATTTGTTTTTGGCTAAGGGTGTTCACTTGCTCTCCAAAATATGCTTCAAGATATAATGTAATTGAGAATCCTGATTTATGATCTCCCAATGGAATGTTGTCTCTAAGGCCTAAAAAATCATAGAATGCCTCATCATTCTAAAACTCATCTATTGGAAAAATAGATTCTCATTGGTCCTAATCTATCAATTGGGGATAGTATAATGGCAGTGGGTTATGACAAATGATTGGGGTAAAAGTACATATGGCATTGTTATCAAATAGGTTAGTCTTAGCTAGGTCATCAAAGGTGAGGCTATGAGTGGACTCTAGTTCATTATCGACATCATCATCACTATCCATCAGTGATGGAACTTGAATAAGATATGTGGGGTCACCCCTAGGTGATTTAAATCCAAGTCCATAAGGTCTTTTCTACTTAGTCATGAAAATTGGCTCAATGGTTCCTTGTTGATTTGGTCTGAGGCCTCTTCCTTCATAATTTTGATGCTCCATGATCCTATTGGTAATAGGATAATTTACACTTTAATAACAATCATCTTGGTTGTCATTGTACAACCATGATTCATCCCCTTCAAGAGGGTCTGGATCTAGGCCAAATGTTGGTACAAACATGACAAGTCCCTTATCTTTATTCTTTTGTTGCCAATGCATGTGTGGGGTAACTTTAGGCCATCCAAAGGTCTTTGGATTTTGACGAAGATTGGTAATATGGAAGGTATCATGGGTCACATATTTCCCTTGGCCATTATCTAAAATGGTGAAATGATTGGAAGCTTTAGGAGGCAACATGTAGGAAAGAGAATCCAAGGTATTAGGATCTATGCAATTATCCTATGGAGGATCAATAAGTATGGCCCTTCCTTTATCCTATTGAGAACTTGGATTCATTTTGCATTGGTAATTGTAGCTTTAAAACTCAGCCTCAAGATGTTTACAATGTTCATATGGGTGTAAATCTCCTAGAATATTCACTTCCATCCTCGAGTGAGAGAACTTTATACATTATTGGTGCAACGTTGATGAGACTAGATGAATCTCATGTAACCAAGGCCTACTTAGAAGCATATTATATGATAACTCAAGATCACATACATGGCAAAGTGTATCATGGGTCAAAGGCCCAATGACAACTGGTAAGCTAATGGTGCCTTGTGATTCTCTCTCTTGATTATCATAGGCTTTGATAGTTATAATTTTTGGATGGAGATCTGCCATTGTGTACCCAAGAAGCTTGATGAGCTTTAGAGGCACTATGTTGAGGCTTGATCCATTATCTATATGGACATGTTTCACATTATGCCGCTTCATATAAACTTCTATGTATAATGAATTATTATGGAGCAAGCCAAGGGAAGACATATTACTTTGGTTGAATGTGACTTGTTGGGTTAGAGCTAGGTGTCCAACCAAAGCTTAAAATTTATCAGGGGATTTGTCACTATAAATAGTGGATTGGGTTAAAAACTCATTCAAAATGTTTTTGTGGATTATTGACATTTGCAACAAATCTAAAATATAAATTTATGCTAGTCTCTTATGAAATCGTTTAACAATATCAAACTTTTTGTCTTGGTTAATGGTGAATGGTTTATTCTGAGGTTGAATGGTTGGTTGGATAACATGCAAAGTGGTAGATGGTTGTGGACCTAGGATAGTAATCTTTAACCTCTGAGTTGTGATTGCACAATAGATATCAGATGTTGGACCATAATTGCTAACAAATGATGGGAATGGTGTGGGACCAAATAAGACAAGTTGTGGTTGCTAGTGCAATTATATGTGGTCACGTGGCAAGGGTGAGTTATCAGTATATAGTCCAAAATTGGAAGTCTTGACTTCCACTTTTGGTCAAAGAAGGATTATCCATGTAATTTGGTTGAATGGTATTGTTTAGCAATGGTCTTGATTGATTAGTGCTCAATCTAGGATTAATGAAGATGGTATTAATATTGCCTCATGCAATATGACCTACAACCCTATTGTATTCATGTGTAATTGCATGGTAGGTTTGTTGGTTTTTACCATTCTAACCTTGGTTTTGTATATTATTCTAATGTTGTGGGTTTTATTGTTGATTCTATTAGTTTGGCCTTTGATTTTGATACCATTAATTTTGTTGTTTTACTGCCCAGTGTTGTTGTTGCTAATTGTTATGTTGTTGTTGTGTGTTATGTTAGGGAAATAAATTTTGATAAATCCCAAGAGATTTATTGGAGGTGGAATCACCCTTATCCAATGTTATCTCCCCATTCTCCAACATATTCTCAATAAAATGCTTGATTTTCATGCATCTTCATAGATTATGCTCATTGACCTGATGATATTCACAAAATTCATTTTTATGGTACTAATTAGGATAAGGAATGCCTTATGGATAATGCTTTGGTATAGGCCAACTAATCAGATTAGCAGTGGCAAGTTTGTAAAATATAGACTCAATAGGCTCTTCTAGGTCACTAAAGACATGATGAGTAAGCATAGTTCTCCTTAGAGGAGGGGTTTGTAATTGTAAAGGTTGTTGTATTTATTGCGTAGGTCTCAGTTATTATGCTTGCAACATTGGATGGAGAGGTTTTTGGGTAGGAGTAAGCTGAAAAGGTGGTGTAGATGATGTTTTCACTATTTAGACATAACATAACTCAGTTAATCCATTACCCACAACATTCCTATTACATTTGAATTACTTTGGTCTATCTTGGTTATTAGCCTATGCTGGTTGTGATGCTTACACTTGGATTGGATGTTTTTTTTGGCCACTTAATTATTACCTTGATTTTAATGAGTTGATGTAAGCTTGATGATCCCTTTATTAATAAGGGCTTGCTCAATCAACAAGCCTTTATTGATGATCTCCTTGAAAGTATGTACACATTATAGTTCCAGATGATAAGCTATCTCACTATGCAAATTTTTAGTAAACATAATGGCTAATTATTTATCTGGGTAGCTATGGGTAAATTAGCTTTCAAGGGCTCTCCATCATTGTAGATAAATTTCAAAACTCTCACCAATGTTTTGTTTTGCTTGTGTTAAGTCAACCAATGAAATCTCGCATTTGAGATTATAGGAAAAGTGTTGCACAAACTTATCAGAAAGATCACCAAAATCTATTACTAAATTATTGGGAAAATTTAAGAACCATTCTAAGGCTTTTCCAGCCAAGCTCCTTGAAAATAATAATAAAAGGTATATATCATTATATGCCACTGGTTGACATGTGACAAAGAACTCGATTAAATGGGCCTTAGAGTCACCTTTCCCTTTGTATTTGTCAAATTTCAGTGGTTTGTATCCTAGAGGAAATGGTATCTACAAGTATTCCATGTTGAATGGATAAGAACACATGTTATCCAACTTAAAAATTTTAATCTATTTCTTAGCCTAAATGGCAGCAATTGCATCCTTCATCTGTTGTAATTCTTGGGATAGGAAACTAGAAGGAACATTGGTTTGAGGGAGAATATTGGTTTGGTTAGATGGTTGGGAGGTCACAAGGGGGACACTTTTACTAGGGTATGATGGAGATATCTATTGGGGTACAGTAGTTTAGTTGGGAAATGAACTAGGAATATACATACGTGGATTAGGATGTACTTGGAATTGCACATTTGGTTGTGTGATATTCTGGTTTAGATTGGATATGAAGGTTTTACTTGGAGGATTTTGTGGTTGGGATGGATAGATATAACTATACTATGCATGTTTTGGTTGAAAAGGGAAATGCTACCGACTAGTTGAACCTGGATGTTGAGTAGGAACTTGTGAACCAAGAACTTGTCTCTAAACTTGTGGCACATTTTGAACTGATTGTTGTCTAGTAGGTACTTCAGAAACATGAGAGCCTCTTTATTGCACAAATCCTTATTGGGAAGTGACCACCTATTGAATATTTGTCATCTGTCACTGACCAATATTTACACATTGTTGGCTAGTCATCATTTGGTTTTGGATTGATACATTGGTCTGCGACTGAAGAGGTATATTTGCCATAACCTGACGAGGTGGAACATTATTTGCCCCTTATTGAGGTGGTAATATATTCAGCCTCTATTGTGTTGGTACACTATATTATGCTTGCTATTATGGAATACTACTCATCACTTGTTGAGGAAGAGTAGGATTCATCACATTCGATTGTTGAGGCACGACATTGGTTGTTGGTTGACTACCTGATCTTATTGGTTGCATGGTCGATGAAGTATCTAGTTGAGGAAGGGATGTATAAACTCCTAATCTCTAGTATTATAGTCGACTCATGTTATTAACTATAGGCACATATTTTTGACTAGTTGTTTGTGCATTAGTACCACTTTGATTTGGATTGGATATTACTTGCACATTATCCATTATATTTGGCTCATTATTTTGTGTAGATGTAGAAGACACTTCCTCAATAATGAGCATATGCAACAAGTTATCTACCAAAGTGTTTTGCATGAATGGGTTTGAACTCTAATTGTCTTGACCAATTAACCCTGTAGACACCAAAATCGTGTTGACTCCCCTGGTCATCCCCCGTTTTCTTCTTCTTCACCTATTTAACCTTTGCCAATCACTTTTTCCACTAGCCTCGACCCTGGCAGCATGTAAAAATGAGCACAGAGCTAAAGCTAGACTCTATCCCCATTGTGCATCTGCCGACGACGGTCGTTACCCGACCGACGTTGTCGACGTCAGTTACTTATCGGCCGACGTCGGTAATCCTACCGACGTCGGTCACCTTACCGTTACCCGTTTTCAGTTATCATTTGGTTCCCAATCGGTTTCCCGATCGATTATCGAACCGTCTCTCGAATCGTTCCTCGCCTTCATCAGCAAAATCAATCAATCAATCAATCGACCCCAAAACTCTGACATTCACAGACTCTTGCAACCAATCAGCTCTGACGATCAACCAACTCCAATGTTCGACCAATCTGCATTCGCTTCGATCAACTTACAGCAACGCTTCGACAACTTCAACCATGGCTTTTATCATGTCCTCTGACAGGTAAGTATTCTCTCTATTTATTTTTATTTCTTTCTGGTTATTATTTGTTTACTATTCCTATTTCTATCATCTCGGATCTTTATACCGTAGACCTAAGCCCTGAGTCCCTTCCTTACATCTCTGCCCACTATCCCAGTCTATAACTCCGTCCAGACTCGACCAAAACCCCCAGACCCTGTCCAGACTCGACATTACCTTGATCAGACCCTGTCCCGACCCTGTCCAGACCGTGTCCCGACCTTGACCAGACCCTATCCCAACTCTGTCAGACCTTCTGCAATTCGTCCAGACTCTATCCAGAACTTGCCCCGACCGACGTCGGTCACCACCCCTGCCGACGCCGGTATCTTAACCGATGTCGGCACCTGTCCGACTGACACCGGCAACACAGAGACCGACATTGGTGACTGCACAGAATAGTTTTACTTCATTATCAGGTATGCATTTTATTTTCTATCCTTTATTTTTGTCATTTTATCTTTCATTATATCTACTTTAGTCCAATATTTTGCTTTTTTATCAGTGGGTTGATATCCTTCTAGGAAGTCTTCGTACTTCCGGGATCAGGCATTCGCCTGATAGCCCACCATATCTTTGACTAACATTTTTCCATGTTTCAATCTCTTTTCTTCTCAGGTGTCATTCCTCCACAGCCAAAGAGGAGAATCTTCCAACGTCTAATTTCGGTGCGCACAACTTTATCAGGTATCTTCTAGCCTTGACCATTTCTTTTAGTTTCTTATTTCTTCTTTGAATGTAGAAAGCAATTTTGCATAGAAACATTCTGGCACGCCCGGTGGGACCCTAGGGCCTTCCTTGGGTTCTTTCTTTCTTTCGTTCATATAGGTGCATTAGGTTCCTTCCTTTTCACCTCCTTTCATCTCTTCTTAAACGACATCATAAGCAGGACTAAAAAAAACATTTCTTTCTTTCTTACACTTCTAGACTAGCTAAAACTCATATTCTTCAACTCTTTCTCCATTCATCTTCATACGAACAAAACATTTCAACTTGGGCATTAAAACACTTTGCATTCATTTCTGTTTGCCTGCATCTCTTAGAACACACAGTAATTAAACCGCATATTGAATTAATCTAGATCACTTGATGTTACACGACCAAACCACTTGCACAAAACAAACATTTTAACTTACCTGAGACAAGGCCCGACTGGGATTTCATCCCCCAGCGAATACCTTACCTGTCCCGACAATCTTACTTGGATTTCATCACCAAGGGGAAAGCCAACTCTGTTCTCTGGCAGAGTCTAAACTATAGTGGAAGTATATTTTGGCTAAGCAAAACCAGCTAACCACTGGAATCGTGAAGTGAGGGGAGCTTGCTCTTTAGCACCAGGCCTGTACGGAAGCTAACACAGACTTCTTGAGCACCATAACAAAACCCAAAACCATCCATAGACTGCTTCTTCTAGGACCCGACTCACAAAGCCAATCTTCCTCTACACACATTCTAAGGCATAAGCCACTATAATCCTAATAATTTACTTCTAGGGTTATAGGATCTGCTTGTGTCTTCATCCTTTTTTAGTTCTTATCTACTTGTTTGAGCTTGTGAGGACATTCTTCCTTGCCTTGAATGGTTCTGACTCGTAGCCAAGCCAAGGCTCTAGTCGATCACGCGAGATATCATCCTCTTCCGTCTACCCCGCCTATAACCAACCCTATAATGGAGTTCAACTCGGAAACTGAAAGAACTCCTACCAGACCATCTCCGACCTAAACGCCTATTATCCCAAAAGGGGACCAAGATTTCACATGATTCTTGGACCTCAACGTAAAAGCCTTGCAACACTATCTCGCAAATAGCCAAACGCGAGACCCCTTGGGCAATCCAATTTATGGAATGCCGACCTCTTTCCTCGAGACTGCGGCCGTATCAACGGCGTCTGTAGTCCAACCCTTAGACACCTAGGCTGTTGCATCAACCAATGACCAACCTTTTACCAACCATCCAAGTGTGGCCTCTCCTTCCATCACTAGGCCCACTTTCACCGAGGTTTCGGCCCCCTATCAATCTCAACCCACTCAACCACTTTCTACCCCCTTTCAAAATTTGGTCGTCTCTATTCCGCCTACCCTTACTCCTATCAAGACTAGGGTGGCTACCTATCCATTGGCCCATGTTACCTCTAATCAACCGCCCATGACAACATCAAACCTAGCCATGCCTTCTATCCAACCATCCTTAGTCACCTCTTCTATCCCTACGACTAGTCATCCGTACGTTGCGCCCTTATTGGTACAACCGACTACGTCGTATACCTCTTCCAGCCTCTTTCAAGTGCCTTATAATCTAGGAGGCGTTCCACCCACCAATCCGTCAGTAGATATTATCAAGATGCTGATGGATAAAATGTCCAACCTAGAGACCTCTGTTTCCGGCTCACGTAACACTCTCTCGTACGAACAAATTTGCAACGAGCCCATCCATCCTTCTGTCCCCATCAGACCATATCCCAGCCAGTGGGAACTTCCTAAGTTTTCTTGTTTCCAGAGCAAGGAAGACCCAAACAACACTTACGGGCATTCAGACATGCCTGTTACCTTATCGCCCATGACGATGCGTTGCTCTTACCCACATTTACCATGTCTCTCTCGGGTGTTGCACTTGACTGGTACAGCTCTCTTCCCAGCCATTCCATCTTCACATTCACTCAGCTGGCCCAGCTCTTCCTCGATCATTTCTCCATCAATATCACCAAGAAGGTCTCCATCACAGACCTCTATTCTATTCGCCAGTTTGAGGATGAATCTATTGCTGATTTCGTCGCTCGATGGAGGGGCCTTATCAATCAACTCTCATTCTCCTTACCCCAGCCTGAGCTTATTGAACTTTTCTCTCAAGCCTGCGCTAGACATATTTCTTCTACCTTGAGGGTTCAGACCTTCCGCACTTTTGACGAGGCCTTCACGATGGCTTGTAAACTTGAGTTACGTGCCGTCGAGGAGAATAAAGTCAAGTTGCGGAGCAAGAATCCTAACTCCAAAACCAATGACCCCTCTTATAAGCCT
Organism: Torreya grandis; assembly: GCA_037957365.1. NCBI lineage: Eukaryota > Viridiplantae > Streptophyta > Pinopsida > Cupressales > Taxaceae > Torreya > Torreya grandis. The sequence continues at coordinate 868,126 of JARHVA010001863.1, read as the reverse complement.
TCCTCATCCAATCCTAAATCTAAAGCTTCAGCAAATGTTGTGGTTATTAGATCTTCTTCCTCTTCACCTTCAACTAATCAACCTAAACCATCCACATCTATGAGTGCCACTCGCCAATTTCAGCAGAGATACATACAGTGACAGTTTACTCCACTTGGAGAATCATACGCATCTGTGCTGGAAAAACTCATCAAACAAGGGGCCCTCAATCTCCCTCAGATCCGACCACCACCACAATTTGATCCCTCACGCGCCATCCCTGCGTGGTATAGGGAAAATGACTTCTGCCACTACCACCATGTTAAAGGTCATGACACGGGCAACTGTAAAACCCTTAAAAACATAATCCAAGACATGTTGGAAAAGGGTGACCTCATCCTCGACAATCCTAATGCCCCTCCTAATCAAGGTATCGATATCTTCAAACAACCGTTCCCCAATCATCCACCAACCCAAAACAACGTCCAGACCTTGACTGACAATACCCATGAACATAATATTCGAACAGTCAATACGGTCTCGCCCTTCATTTCTAACCAACCTCAAGAGGTGAGTTCATCCATCAACCCATCACATGTGGATGAACCTCTTTCTCCGGTTAGTTCTCCATCAACTTCTCTCATTTTGGAGGACGCCTCGACCTTACCAGCATCACCAGTTTCACCATCTTCCTTCTTACTGCCCATGGAGGACCCAACCTTTCCTACTCCTTGACCGCAAGTGGAGGGCACTATCATCCCTGCCCTTTACCTGCTTGAGGAGCTTCATTCTCCAGTTTCTTCTCCACCCAGGGAAGAACCCATCTCTCCTTCGTCTCCAGCCAAAGATGAACCTATCACGACTTCACCATGCTTTGGGCCCGAAACTACTACACCAGTCTCACCTTCAGTCCCACAACCATCGACATCTTCTCAAGAACCCAAACCTCATCCCGCATCTTCTCAACCATTTTCTCGACTAGTGGAGAGACTCAAACTTCTCCCTTCTAGGAAAGTGGAACATCAGGGATTGTGGGACCATCTCACAGCTCTTCAACAAGCCCGTGCCCTCTCATCTCATGTTGCTAATCCTCCCATGGCAGAACCTCCTAAGACTATCAACAAAAATCAGATCTCCACTTCTAGACCGTCTACATCTTCATCAACCTCATCAAAACCAAAACCCTCATCTATTCAGCCTAAACCTATCAAGTCACTTGGCGTTCGCCCCGTCTCTAACCTAACTCATCCACAAGTGAAGGTGGACTTAACCCAGACTTCAACCAATAGTAGTCTTCAACCCAAATCACAAAAGACTGCCAAACCATAGAGGCGAATGCCTCCTCTTCCATCACCATTGCCTTCCATTTTGGGCCCGCATCCTTCAACCCTAACCAGAATCCTTCCCACTTCAACCTCTAATCAAAACCGGTTGCCTCCTTTGCTTCCTTTACCTACCACTAGCCTACCCTCTCCCAAAAGGGTGGTACCTCTCATGAAGAGTGTACCGTCTCCACCTGTCATCGCACCATCAACCCAGAAGGTGGTACGAAAACCCCCTCCAACTTTGCCCAAGCAAAATTCATCGACATCGCATACATCGATGAGCACGGACCCTTTAGTGGGCTCATACTCTTTAATCTTACAATGACTTTTACAAACTTCTAGCATTACTCTTCCACCCATCAAGCCCTTCTAACCTCTCGGGTCTAAACCCTCCTGGTTCGACGACATGAAGATTTGTTTATATCATCATACACCAGGACACGACACCGAGACTTGCTGTGCCCTCAAGGCTGTCATTCGCCGATATCTGGAGAAAGACACTCTTCTCTTTGAGGACACTTTCGACTGACCCCTGACTCCTTCTCATAACCCTTCAACCTCTTTAAGCCCATCCACATCTCATCAACCGGTTACAACCCCTTCATCACCTTCACCTCCCATCTTTGAAATCAATGCCATTCACATCACCACTAGGTCACAAAAGGACAAGGCGAAAGAAAAAGCTGCCATTCCTTGGACCTACCCTTTTGTCAATCCACCTCAACCGCCTAAGCCTAAGATTTCTATCCTTGGCGCACCTCAACCCTCCTCTTCTTCTTCTTCTTCGAGACCAATCCACGACTCCATGTTGAAACAGCTTCACCAGACGCTTGTGAAGATGTCCCTCTACAATCTCATCCAAACCTCACCCCAACATTGTCAGGCCCTCATCCAAGCCCTACAGGCAGCAGAGGTCCAACCCGAGGATCCCCAGCCACTTGCTGCCCTTGTCCACTCCTTAGCCCCTGTTGCCTCCATCACATTCAGCGATTTTGAGATTCCCACATCCAACACGGAAGATCAGGACGCTGCCCTCTTCATCACTGCCTATATCGATCGGACATGCATTAAATGCATTATAATCGATGGAGGCGCTAGCATCAACATCATCTCCACCCATGCCTTTGATCAGTTGGCTCTTCCCAAGAATTGCGTCTCCAAAACTGACGCAATCTTGCACTCTTTTAATGACACTACTGCCACGACCATTGGCACAATCGTCCTTCATATTCGCATTGGTCCACGCATAGTCCCAGAGCTCTTTTACATCATAGAAGGAGAGTTTCAATACAACATCTTCCTGGGCCAACCCTGGATCCGCGCCATGGCCTGTGTTCCCTCCACCCTGCACCGTTGTGTGAAATTTGAGCATGACAGACAAGTCTACACCATTCCCGCTGACCCTTCACCCTTCAAAACTTGCAACACCACCTACCGTCCAAACGATGTCCTCATTCCTATCAAACCGTCAACCTCGGCACCGCCTCCATCCGTAGAAGCTTTGACCAATTCGCAATAGGTGGTTGCCCTTACACCTCCCCTTCAAGCGATGACCACAGACCCCATGGAAGACGTCTTCCAAAGACTTTCATTAGGGAAGTATCACTTGCTGGGTTTAGACATGTTCCAAACTCCACAAGAGTATCGACGCCTTCATCACAGCCCCAGCTACGACCATCGGATCGGGATGATCATACCTTATGGTCTCCCTCACCTCCGCACTAACCTCATCTATGGGGGGCTTAATCAAGCTCCTACTGACGGTAATCCTCTTTCTTCACCTCAACCTTTTACATCAGATTTCTCATTTCTTGGCAACCCTGCCTTTGCACACACTTACCTTTATAGGTGTGCATGGAAGGGTTTTGGTTTTAGACGCTATGAGCAAGGCTCCCATCAGCCTATCCAACCGCTCAATGATGACGACGCCAAGAAATGGTATGGTCTGGATATCACGACCCCACTCAAGACCCTGTAGACCTTTGTCCTGAACCAATCATTGACCAATCTCCTCCACACTCGCCTATTCCGCCCCCTTCACCTACGGAGTCAGTGGTTTCCATTCCTCCTAGTTTTTTTTTTTTTTGCATAAACACCATCCGCCTAGACCCCTTGACTTATCAGCTCAATGGGGTGTCCAAGTCTCTCCCTCTCATTTTTCCCAGCATGATCAAAGATGAGTCGGCAACCATTCACACTGTTCACTGCGTTGATGATGATGCCATTCTTTCTTACATGGGCGCTGATGATTCTTTCATCCAGCGCTCCCTCCCTTCTGAGACCCAGGTTATGTTAAATGAATCAACTATTGACATCAACCTTCCTTCTTCTGATGTTCCTTATGTCTTAAAGATTGGATAATCTTTAGACGCTCAGGAGCAACTTGACTATACCCAGTTCCTCTCCGACCATAGCAAGGCCTTTGCCTGGACTTACAGTGATATGCCTGGCATCGACCCCACCATCGTTACCCATAACATTGTCACCAAACTAGAGGCTAAGCCTGTCAGGCAAAAGCTTTGAAAGATGCATCCTCGCGTTGCCCTCCTTGTCAAAGAGGAGCTTTAGCACCTCCTTTCTGTCTCCTTCATCTAGCCCATCAATTATCCACAGTGGGTCTCTAACATCATCCCAGTCACCAAGGCAACTAGGGGGATTCGGATCTACACGGACTATCACGACCTTAATCTAGCCTGTCCTAAAGATGACTTTCCTCTTCCTAACATTGACCAGCTTGTTGATCTTACGGCCGGCCATGAGATGCTATCTCTTATGGACGGGTTTTCAGGATACAATCAAATCCTGATTGCTCCAAAAGATCAGCACAAGACCACTTTCATTACCCCATGGGGGACTTTCTGCTATCGAGTCATGCCTTTCAGCTTAAAAAATGCAAGCGCTACTTATTATCGTGCCATGACCTACATTTTCCATGATCTCCTTCACAAAATCATGGAGGACTATGTGGATGACCTGCTTGGCAAGTCCAAACTTCACCGTGACCATCTGACCATTCTCAAAATCATCTTTTCTCATCTTCTTCAGTACAATGTTCGTCTTAACCCCAAGAAATGTGTCTTTGGGGTCCTCTCTGGCAAGCTTCTCGGCTTCATCGTTTCCTTCTGTGGCATCGAGATAGATCCCACCAAGATTTGCGCTATCCTCAAAATGCTGCCCCCAACCAATCTCAAGCAGCTTCGCAGTTTACAAGGCAAGCTCCAGTCCATTCGTCATTTCATCTCACAGCTTTCTGACCGCTGCCAACCTTTTCATCATCTCCTTAAGAAGGACATCTCTTTTACATGGGATAAGGACTGTCAAGAGGCTTTTGAAGCCTTAAAATGTTATCTGGTCTCTCCACCAGTTCTCATTCCACCTAAAGATGACCAACCCTTCTACCTTTATATCTCAGCCACTCATCATTCGTTAGGTGCCATGATCGCGCATCGAGACAAGTATCACCGTGAGCAAGCAGTTTATTATATCAGTCGAACACTGGTCGACTATGAAACTCGATATACCCATATCGAGATACTCTATTTGGCGTTAGTTTTTGCTGCTACTAAGCTTCGCCACTATCTTCTCAGTCATAAAACCTTTGTCATCACCCACACCGACCCTCTCAAGTATATGCACTCCAAGCCATATCAGAATCAACGTATGGCTCGGTGGCTCATGCTGCTTGCTGAGTTTGACCTCGAATTCATCCAGCAGAAATCTATCAAGGGGCAAACCATCGCTGATCAACTAGTAGATGCCCCTCTTCCTAACAATCAACCTTCGCAGTGTGAGTTCCCTGACGAGTCTATCACTGCGCTTTCCTCCGACGACACTACCTATCAGATGACTATGTTCTTTGACGGCTCCAAATGTCAACTAGGTGGAGGTGCTGGGGTCATTCTCATCCCACTCGAAGGGGAGCCCATGCCTTTGTCTTTTAAACTCGACTTTGATTGTACCAATAATATGGCCAAATACAAGGCCTTAATTTTGGGACTTCAGACCGCCCTCTCTCTCAACATCAAGTCCATCAACATCTTCGGTGACTCGCAGCTCATCGTCAATCAGGTCAATGGTTCATACCTCTGTAAAAATGAAATTTTGCAAAGGTACAAAAACCGTGCTGACATTCTCCTTGCATCTTTTGACCATTACCTCCTGCAGACTGTTCCTCGATCCACGAATAAGTTTGCTGACACCATGGCTTCTCTCGCTTCGCATATCCCATCTTCCTCATCTGCATCTAGACTTTTTGTCACGGTGCGTCGTGTGTCGTTGCCTTCATATATCTCTCCTCACATTCATCATGTCAACACTATAGACCCTAGCCCACAAGATGCTTGGTATAAGCAACTTGTAGACTTCTTATCTTTCTCCGTCATTCCTCCCAACCTCTTTAGTAATGCACGATGAGCTTTTATCAAGCGTACCGCTCGCTATACCATGATAGGGGGTCTTCTCTATAAGTGAGGCTTCGACGGCCTCCTTCTTCGCTGTCTCACCTCCACTGAAGCATCTCAAGCCATTCAAAAAGTCCACGACGGGATTTGTGGCAGACATTTCAGTGAGAATTTGGTTGCCAAACGCATCCTTCGTCTGGGCTATTATTGGCCTACCCTTCATCAAGACTGTAGCGACTATGTTCAGCGTTGCATCAAGTGTCAGCAGCACTCTAACTTGCTTCATCTTCCTAGTCATGCCTTACAAATTGCTCAGGATTTCTGGCCTTTTTCTCAGTGGGGTTTAGATCTCATCGGTGAGATTAACCCTCATTCGTCTCTTCATCATCAATCCATTATCACAGCCACTGAATATTTCACTAAGTGGGTGGAAGCCATTCCTCTTGTCTCCACAAAAGCCGACAAGATCGTCGACTTCATCACCACCCATATCATCTGTCGTTTCGGTGTCCCTCATAAAATCATCACCGATAACGGCAAGTCCTTCAAAAACAAGACTGTCCAAACATTATGCGACTCATTCGGCATCAAACTCAGTTTCTCTTTGCCTTACTACCCACAAACAAATGGGCAGGCCGAGGCTTCCAACAAAATTCTCACCAAAATTCTCATGAAAGTGGTCAGTGACACAGGCAGGGATTGACACATTCACATTCCCTTCGCTTTGTGGGCTTATCGCACTAGCATCCAAACCTCCACGAGTGCTACCCCTTTTTCTCTCATGTACGGAACAGAGGCTGTCTTACCTCTCAAAGTACAGATCCCGTCTCTCCGCATTTCTCTACATGATATCCTTTCCAATGATGACTTTCATCAAGATCATTTAGCTCAACTTGAGTTACTTGACGAACGCCGTCTTGCTGCCCTTAATCATCTCCATGTCTATCAACATCGCATCAAGCGCGCCTATGACAAAAATCTGCGAGAACGAGATTTCAACATCGGAGACCTCATCCTCAAAGAGAATCAACACGTGACCAATATGGAGCAAAGTAAATGAGGCAAGTTTGCTCCTAATTGGCTCGGACCTTTTATTATCACGCACAAGTATGGATCAGGGACTTACCGTCTGTCTTCTCTTGATGGACAACCAGAACCTGAGCCTCTTAATGCATTGCATCTGCGACCGTTCTACTGCTAGTCGAGTACTCATCTACTTGACACTTAACTTGAGCTCATCCCTTGAGCAATCCTCGTCCTCTTAATCCTAATTCCTTTCAACCCTATTCCTCTTAACAATTCCTATAACCCTTTTATGCTGTATGGATGCTTTGTCCTAATAAAAGGGAGCCCTTGACCTTCTATAATCTTGTCCATGAATCACATTTTTATCAAAACATATCAAGATGTCACAATATCCATGGTCACTATATCAATATCAAATCAAAAGGCAGACTGCTCCCTCGAAGGACAGCTATACTATCATTGCTGTAATTAATAGACTGCTCCCTCGAAGGACAGCTATTCAAAAGCCCTTATATTAAACAAAAATCTAGACCACTCCCTCGAAGGATGGCTATGACTAATCTGGAAATAAACAACACTATTTTAGAAGCTTCCTGCATTGATCAGCTTCACAACTGACCACCAAGCAAATGACATCTCTATGCAGACTTCCCGCATTGATCAGTCTGCACCAAAAAAAAAAAAAAAACGAGTCATGGACTTGACTTATAGTTGTCTCAGGGTCTCCTATAAAAAGGGGCAAAGTTATCTCTGCTCTTACAATGGGTTACCCTCTTTCCTCCTCCTATCACCTGCTCAAGGGACTTCGAGCTCACTTTAATGTCAAAGTGATTCGATTACCGCTCTAACATAACTATGGTCAATGATGTCACGCATGAATGGGGCTCTTGGTTCTCATAAACCCTATCTATGCTATCTTTTTGGTCCTTGTTAATGAAAGAGCAATATGCCTTTCACTTCTTCTGCACTTTGGTCACATTCACCTTCATCACTTGTCAATCAACTCAACTCAACTCTCTTTTCAGACCACCCCCATAGCCTATTCCCCCTAGTTTCTATGGACACCAATACACATGGAAACTATTGACCCGCCGCAATTTATGTTCAGCATAAACCAATACTTGCTGAAGCATAAATAGACCTCCATTCATTTTTAGCATACATCCATCACTAATATGGAATATTGCTCGGGATGAAAGACCTCTCAACCGATGTTGCAGAATACACCATTTGGAAAAGGCTGCAACATCTCTTCTCTCCTCCTCATCCTTTCATCATAACCAAAGACCAATCTATCGACCATTTTAACCACCTGTCTACTACTCGGACCCTTTGTCTGCACTACATTGGTCTGAGGCCCTTCCACAGGGGCTATGTAGGCAGCACTCAGATGACACGACAGTCTTCTGGGGTTAGCTCGACCATTCTCGTTTGTTCGTCTCTCTGATGGACAAACCTTCTTTCCTTCTTTTAACCATAACCTTGCCCTTGACCATGACCCATGTTATCCCTTTGACCCTCCCTCCCTTCTAGGGAGAACTACATTGGCCTGAGGCCCTATCACAGGGGCTATGTAGGCAGCACTCCGTTGACATGGGGTCTTCTGAGGTTAGCTCAGCCACATCCTTTCGTCCATTCCTCCCCTCGACCACCAACCATTGGAGATCATACCTATCTCCTCCGACCTCGACCACTTCCAAGACACTATTGCCTTGGTTGTTTTTGCATGTATGCTACCTCATGACTGGTTAGCAGAATTGTGCGCAGACCTTTTTGGACCCTCACAAGTATCGGATCGCAAGCTGGTTGATCCACACTACTTGTGACTTTTTCATGTTTCTAGGAGCACTTCCTGAGCCCGGGATACCTAGAACGCGATGACCCATTTGGAGCTTCAGCTTCGATTGAATAACCTGATCAGCAGACGACTAAATGCTGGGGCCCAATTATTTCAATTTTGGCACTCCTCGACCCTTGACCTGCGACAGTTTGACCTAACCATCTCGTGTAGTGGTATACGCACAATCACACCTTTTACAGCGTTCACCCTCACCCCTTTTTCATCCACTCTTTGTCAAATCAGCACCCGATTCCTGGTTCCCTTCCCTTAAATCTTGCTTTGAGGGGCAATACCTCATCCATAATCGGGGCAATCCACTTCCTATTTTTGTCTTGCAGTTCATTCGAACAACCAATAAGACAAAATCAACCTTATCCCTCACCTGGGGCAATCACTCCTATTTTTGTCTTGCAGTTCGTCCAGAACAACCAACAAGACAAAAAGGGGCAAATGTAGACACCGAAATCGTGTCGACTCCCCTAGTCATCCCCCGTTTTCTTCTTCTTCACCTATTTAACCTTTGCCGATCACTTTTTCCACTAGCCTCGACCCTGGCAGCATGTAAAAATGAGCACAGAGCTAAAGCTAGACTCTATCCCCATTGTGCATCTGCCGATGACGGTCATTACCCGACCGACGTTGCCGACGTCGGTTACTTATCGGCCGACATTGACAATCCTACCGACGTCGATCACCTTGCCGTTACCCATTTTCAGTTATCATTCGGTTCCCGATCGGTTATCGAACCGTCTCTCGAACCGTTCCTCGCCTTCATCAGCAAAATCAATCAATCAATCAATCGACCCCCGAACTCTGACATTCACAGACTCTTGCAACCAATCAGCTCTGACGATCAACCAACTCCAGTGTTTGACCAATCTGCATTCGCTTCGATTAACTTACAGCAACACTTCGACAACTTCAACCATGGCTTTTATCATGTCCTCTGACAGGTAAGTATTCTCTCTGTTTATTTTTATTTCTTTCTGGTTATTATTTATTTGCTATTCCTATTTCTATCATCTCAAATCTTTATACCATAGACCTGAGCCCTGAGTCCCTTCCTTACATCTCTGCCCACTATCCCAGTCTATAACTCCGTCCAGACTCGACCAGAACCCCCAGACCCTGTCTAGACTCGACATTACCTTGATCAGACCCTGTCCTGACCTTGACCAGACCCTATCCCAACTCTGTCAGACCTTCTGCAATTCATCCAGACTCTGTCCAGAACTTGCCCCGACTGACGCCGGTCACCACCCCTACCGACGCCGGTATCTTAACTGACGTTGGCACCTATCCGACCGACACCGGCAACATAGAGACTGACATCGGTGACTGCATAGAACAGTTTTACTTCATTATCAGGTACGCATTTTATTTTCTATCCTTTATTTTTGTCATTTTATCTTTCATTATATCTACTTTAGTCCAATATTTTGCTTTTTTATCAGTGGGTTGATATCCTTCTAGGAAGTCTTCGTACTTCCAGGATCGGGCGTTCGCCTGACAGCCCACCATATCTTTGACTAACGTTTCTCCGTGTTTCAGTCTCTTTTCTTCTCAGGTGTCATTCCTCCACAGCCAAAGAGGAGAATCTTCCAACGTCTGATTTCGGTGCGCACAACTTTATCAGGTATCTTCTAGCCTTGACCATTTCTTTTAGTTTCTTATTTCTTCTTTGAATGTAGAAAGTAATTTTGCATAGAAACAAACCCTATCAAAACTCTTGTTGAAGAAACTAAGTCAATAAGAGGTTTGATCACCATGGTCATTTGATTGAAATTGTATTCTAGTTTTAGGTAGGTTTGATATGCCATCTATATTTGGTTAAAGTGGTCTTACGTGAGGTTTTTTCCTCTATTAAGCATATCAGGGTCCTGATATGTTGTTTAGAATAGAGACAAAAGATCGCTAAAAGAAGCATATTGATCGTAAATTATGTTGTGCGGAATTCTTACTAGACTTGTTAAATTCTCATGAGGGAAGTCTACTGGAAACTTGGCCCCTACCTCTATAGCTCTAACAAAAATCTTGTCTTTGTTCTCCAAAAAATGATGCTCAAATGAAAATGGATCATAAGTGGAAGGCATATTAATAGAGTGTGACTGTTGAAGAACTAGTTCATCAGTTGTGGGTATTGTAGCTAGGTATTATGTAGTTTGTTCTTGGTCTTAAACTAAATAAGGTGGTGTATTAACCAAATAGTTAGCCAATGGATCTTGGCCTTATGCCTCTAATTGAGTATTATAAGAGGGATATAGATCCGTCTCATAATCAATATGATTTATATAGGGGTCTTGCACCATTTCTCCCTATGCAACCACATTACTAATCCCCAAATTATATATGTGTCCACTACAAGTGTAGGAATACATGTTGGGATCCATAGCCAAAGTTTTGTGATAGAAAGGTAAGAGAGTTATACAAAATCTAAAAGCACAATGTCTAAAAAGCTGATGTTCAAACTTGGTATAGATTCGTCAAAAGGATAAAAAGATTTGTGATAACACAAGCTAACGTTAAATGTCTAATGTTACATGTCTTACATAAAAAGATTAAGCAAATGAACTAAAAATTGAAATGCCAAAATCTAAGGTCGAAGTGTTTCAAAACAGTCTAATCTAGGAAATTAAAATTTGTTAGGTCCTTTGGCCAAAATGCGACGTCAAAAGCTATGCTCAAACAAGGCATGCGCTAGGACTTTTGGCCAAATGATGTCAAAATATAGACTTTAAAATAGATGAAATTTTTAATCTAATGGATTTGAAACACTTCTAAAAATTATTAGGCATTTGACTCTTAGACATAGACTCGATCAAATAGGTGTAAGGTATGAAACAAAAGTCACTTTAGAGATAGTTTGTTTTTTTATAATTAATGGTATAAAACTTGGTTCTTTTGAAAAATGAGCTAGACAAAAAGTGAACAACATAAATGTGCTAGACAAAGGTTTACAAAGGTATACTTGGATTGGTTTGAAAATGTAGAAATAAATTTAAACTTTATGCAAGGGGGCCTATGAAAGAATATCTAAAATGTTTTGGGCAGTGTAATAGCACTAGACTACCCGAAAGATGAGACAAAATGCTTGTTTCAAAAAATATCTAAGGCAAAGATAATTTCTCACAAATTTGACAGCATAACACTACCCTTTTTGACTCAAAATGTTGTGTTGCATAGACTCAAAGTGTAATTATTTAGCACAAAATGACTTAATTATATCAAGTGGTGATAACAATCATGAGTCTTTAAATGGCCTTTAACCCAAATTGGAAATTGAACCTAAGTTCCCTCAAGTTTAGTGTAAATGGCAAACCCACTTAACACATCAACCATATGAACTTATAAAGGTTAAATTTTGAATTTAGATTATAAATGAATGACTTAAACAACTTTGGCAAAGATCTAGACTCAATTGGGCAGCATAACTGTGTCAAAGTGGATGATATGACTCCAAGTTTTAATGAATTTTGAACAAGGCCAATTGATGATTTCGTATGGGCAGCATAATGCATCTTTGTTTAAAGGAAAAAGAGGACCATGTGTTTTTATTTTTATAATTTGTTTACACTAAGTTTTAACTCCAAACAAGACTTTAATCTCAGACAGAACCAACTAATTAATCTCTCTTAGATCCTAAACTGGCAAGGTTGATTGGTATTGTTGGAATCTATCAATATACGTTATTTGAGGGGATTTTAAGTGTTCATCCAAAAGTAAATGCACATTATATAGTAGTATTTTTACACCCCCCTTCTCTCAAATGACAGTGCTACAACATGGACCTTGAGGCACACCTTGTACCAATAATACTTCTATGGCAAGTAGGGATTTTTCTAAGATCTAAAGGTTTCCAAATGTTCTCTGGGAATCAATTACACAATGAATTTCACATCAAACAATGCAAAACAAAAGCACAGATTTTGGGTTTGCATCACTTGGCTTATTGCAAAAAGGTTTAGTCCTTTTTACAACCACTACATCTTGTTGTTCACTTAGTGTAGTGCAATGTCCAAAGTGCCACTATGTCTTATGTAAAACTCCAAAGGAGAAAGTGAAGTCAATGTCGAGATATGAAACCTTGCGTCAAAGCTTCCTTAAATAACTCATGGGAGGTAATGACATCCCCCTCAAGCCAAGTTTTCATGAAATAAAATACTAATAGAAAGATTTTAGGGTCATTTTCAAGGTCACCCAAACTTTGACAAGTTTTTTGGGAAGTGCTTTAGACAACATTATTTCTAAGCCTTGGGCTAGGATTTTTGCAATAGGAATGGTGCTTTTGATTCTAAGGGTTCCCTAAAATGGACAAACAAAAGAGCATACACGCAACACCCCTCTCTTTGCTAAACAAAATTATATCAAATAACTATTGAAGATAAAAATGACAAGTGTGTTCAATTTTAAGCCCAAATGAAAGATTTGGTGGTGTTCATTTGACCCCTTAGTCTTATTTTGTAACTTTGAAAGCTAAATAGAAGATTTAATCAATAGCACCCTAAATGATTTTTCTTTAAGCACAAAAATGAAAATTTTGATTCATTTTAAAACACCCTAAAAGAAGTTTTAAAGGATCTATTTAAGCATGCTTTGATTATTTTTCAAGTAAAACCTACAAAAAAAATGTTAGTAAGATGTTTATTTTGGAAGCACTTTTGAAGATGAAAAACAAACTTAGAAAAATGAACTCTTGGGTTTGTGTAAAAAAAAACACAGTGACCATCGATGGTTATACTAACTGACAATGATGATGTTTATATAGATTGACAATGGTTTTACTAACTAGTGACGGTTATGTAGACTGATGTTAGTTTTACTAACTTAACCAATGATGGTTATATTAAGTAACAATTGTTCATCGGTGGTTTACTCAATTGGTGATAGTTACTGTGTAAACCTGTGATAAAGAAAAAAATGGCAAAACAAAGTTAAAACTTCAAATTGCAAAAGTATTAATGATCCAAATGAAGATTTTAAAGTTTCATAATTATCGTCTTCACGTGTGGGATGTGTTTAGTCCCACTAGGTGTGCCATTATGTGAGCTAGGAATTGGACTCAAGAGAGGATGGTTAGTATCGTGTTAGTTTCAAAATGATAACAAAATGAAAAAACACACTAATTAGCATAACATCTCTATGCCTAGACAACACACAACTAAAGTGTAAAATAAACCTGAATAAAACACACAACTAAAGTGTAAAATAAACCTTCTTTTACCTTCCTTGGATGCTCCAAAATGCTTATTGTAGTGGTGTGCTTGATTTGTGCTCATAAAGTCTTCATCAAAGGAGGCTTGGCTATCTCCTCTTATCCTTGGCACCTTGTGGCTTTGACTTGGCTTGGCATGGAATCAATTTGGCATGAAAACACTAATTATAATGGTTTTTAGAATAATTTTTGCATTATAACTTTTCACCAAAATAGCTTAGAAGTGATGTTCATGGCCTCTCTATTTATAGATTTTGGAAAATGGCTAGAATCAACCTAAACCATCCATCTCAAGATTGACATGCGTGGCTAAGGATTAATCTAGTTATGAAATTAAAATTGATAAATGGGATCATCAATATTTGGGATAAAGGATAAATTAAGAGGCATGGAGGGAATTGATGAGGCATGGGAGGCATGAATCCTGATATTTGTGTCATTTATGGCCTAGGGATGTCTTCCCAAAAAATGAGGTCACCTGATGATGCAAATATTCAATATTCATTTCTAAAAATAAGTATTCAACAATTTTCCATGGAATTATTAATTAGGCTCTAATTTGGTTTAACTATCTCTTAAGCATGATTAAGCACTTTGTGCACAAATTACTCAAAATGATCAAAATGCCTTGTTATTGGTCCAAAATTTGTCTAGATTGGAATTAGAAGGCAATGTTAGATGCATTGGAATCGTTATCCCATTTAAGATGTTTTCAACACAAAATAAAAAAGACATGCATCTCATACAATAAATTTGATAGAAAAGAGAAATCTAGAGCACCTAGGTGCAAAATTGGCATTTTGACTTGAAATGATCTGATCAAAGTTAGTTGGCCCATAAATTGCATTGTCCCATTTTATGAGACTCTAGCCAAAATTGACACTTGAATATGTCAGATTGAAATCTTTTAATGTGTTTTAGTGTTTTTAATCTAAATTGTGCACTTTGGGTGGAAATTAGTCAAAATCTAGATTGGAGGTTATCAGTAGCCAGATTTAGGTGTCTATACATCCACCCAAACTCTAATTTCATAACCTTTTATAAAAAACCATAAAGGAATCATTCCTTATCCTCCACCTAAGGCTTTAATAATTAAAACTAAGACCCAAATAACCAAACCCTCTTCAAAATTTCCAACCAAAACAACCAAAGAGGTAAAACCACCAAAAGGCCCAAAACCTTGAATCTTACATCCCTCAAACTTTCCCTCCATTTTGTGTCCTAATCCCTCTACCATGAGCATGAAGCCCATTATCTTTACCAAAACCCCATCATCGTTATTGGTCACACCTTCATACTTTCTTTCTAAGACACCTCTCCTCACTACATTGACAATTCCTAAGTTACCTATTTTTCCATCTTCTACCTCCAGATCATCAACCATCTTGCCTAAACAAAAGCATACCACATTCCCTAAGATACCTATCACCAAACCCACATCTAGACAACCTTCTACCTCAACACCCCCAAAAAAACCACTAAATCTTTACCACCTTTAATTAAGTCCTATTAAACCATTCTAAAAAGATTGTTTTGAACCTCTTCCTTGGCCTTACCACCCATAAAAACTTTCATCCTTTCACATCCTAAACTATCATGGTTCAATGACAATTTGATTTGCCTATAGCATATGACACCTGGCCATGACATTGAGAAATTCAAAGCTCTCCAAACTCTTATCCATTAGCTTTACAATGAGGATGATCTATTAAAAAATGAACCTCCTATGCCACCCCTACCGACCCAAATAATAACCATACCTACCCAACACCTACCCACTCCTCCACCTTTACCTAGGAATAAAGGAAAATCAAACAACTCCACTACCTCAACCTCTTCTATTATCCATACAATCAATGTGGTCACAAGATCATAATAAAATGATAAAGGGAAGGCAAAGGTGTCCATTCCTTGGACTTATACCTCCCCAAACTCCCAATCTAACAATACCCAACCATCTCCATCATCAAACTAAACCAAGGTGTCTATCTTAGGTGCCTCCCCATCTAACCCTCCATACCCTAACCCATATGCAATATCCATCCAGAAAGTTATCCTCAAGTAGCTTCACCAAAATCCAGTAGAAATGATCTTGTATGAGTTAGTCTCTACCTCTCCCCATCACCTCCAAGAACTCATATAAGCCTTACAATCCATCGAGGTCCAACCCAATGACCCTTAACCTCTAGCTACCTTTGTTGGTGGCCTTCAAACTTCCAACCTTGTCACCTTAAAAAATTCAAATTTACCTTCTATTCATCTAGATGATCCTGATCCCCCCTCTTAATTATGGCATTTATTAATCAAACCTACGTCAAAAGGATGATGATTGATAGAGGAACCAACGTCAATATTATATCCTCCCATGCCTATGAACAATTGTATTTACCCACAAATATCATGTCTAAAAGCATAATGATCCTTCATTATTTCAATGATACCATGAATACTATCTTGGGCATAGTTATCCTCCATATTTATGTAGGGCCTTGTACCATTCTTGAACTTTTTTATGTTGTAGAGGGAGAATTTCAATACAATGTATTACTTGGGTGCACCTGGATTCGTGCCATGAGTTGTGTCCCTTCCATCTTGCATCGGTGTGTCAAATTTGAGCACGAAGGGTAAGTTGTGACTATCTAGGTTAACCCTAGTCCTTTCACATATTTTAATATGACATATCAACCTAATGATGTCCTTCTTAATCCTTCATCCACCTCAAAACCATCTTCTAATTACATAACCCCACCAACCAAAACTTGTGACACTTCCACACCAAATGTTGACAAAGCTTCTACTAGCTCGTGTGATCTAGGAATTTGACTCAAGAGAGGATGGTTAGTATGAAGTTAGTTCCAAAATGAAATAAACACACTAATATCATAACATCTCTAGGCCTAGACACTAGGGAGAGCTTAGTTAAAAAAATAAAATGATAAACAAAACTAAAAAGAAAGGAATCAAATACAATAATTCATTTACGTTCCTTAGATGCTCCACATGCCTTTGTAGTAGTTGCTTGCTCGACTTGTGCTCATGAAGTCCTTGGAAATGGAAGTTTGGCTACCTCCATCTCTCTTTGGCACCTTTGGCTTGTAGCTTGGCTTGGCTTGGAATCAATTTGGCATGGTAACACTAGTTGCTTGAAGATTTTGGAACCAATTTGGCATTATAACCTTGCATCAAAAAATCTTAGAAATGATGTTGTGAGGCCTCCTATTTATAGATTTTTACAAATGTCTATAATCAACCTGAACCATCCATCTCAAGATTGAGATGTGTGGTTGAAGATTAATTCAATTTTTGGAATTAAGTTTGTAATTATCCTCATCATGACATTAGAAGAAGGGTAAATTAAGAGGCATGGAGGGCATTGATGAGGCATGAAGGGCATAAATCCTAATATTTGTGGCATTTACGGCATAGAGATGTCTTCCCAAGAAATAAGGTCACCTAATGATACAAATATTCAATATTCATTTCCAAAAACAAGTATTCAACAAGTTTCCATGGAATTCTTTATTAGGCCTTGATTTGGGTTAATTAGCTCTTAAGTAGGATTAAACACTTTGTGGACAAATTGATCAGAATGCCTTGTTATTGGTCCAAAATTTGATTGGATTAGAATTGGAAGGTGATGTCAGATGCATTTGAATCATATTCCCATTTAGGATGTTTCCAATAACAAATAACAAAGGCACATGTCTTTTGTAAAATATTTGATAGGGAAAAGCAATCCAGAGCACCCAAGTGCAAATTTGGCATTTTGACTCAAAATGATCTGATCAAAGTCAGCTAGACCATAAATTACATTACCCCATTTAGGAATATCCTAACCAAAATTGGCACTTGAATATGTCATTTTCACATCATTTAGGATGTTTTAGTGTTTTTAGGCCAAATTGTACATTTTGGGTGGAAATTGATCAAAAGCTTGATTGGGGGTTATCGATGGCCAGATTTAGGTGTCTATAGTTCACCCCTATTTCGGAAGATGTTGAAAGCTATAATCATAGTAACATCTTCTCAAATAATTAAAATGTTGGCACAAGTAGATCGACAAATGGTCCCTCGAAAAGAAAGAAGTGAAATGAGGGGACCAAAGAAAGGAAAGATGATGGGGTGAAAACACAATGATATCGAAAAAGTAGTCAAAATCATTGAGAATGCAAGTGAGACGGTGCACAATGGTTTGCTCAAAGTTGGTTATAAACATTGTACCCTGATAGTGGCAATGTGGTATGATAACATAATTATTTTCCTAAAAGTGGTTATAATCATTGTGAGGATGGAGTTGCCCTAGTTAGGAAAAAAAACAAGAGAATAACATGCCCATGTATAGGTAGAAAAAGTAAACTAGTGAAAACATAATGATTTGCCCAAAAGTGGTTATAATCATTGAAAAATGCAAGTGGGATGGTGTGTAATGATTAGCCCATAGGTGGTTATAATAATTAGACCTTGATTATGATAAACATGATAAATTTATTCAAGGATGATGATAACTTAACACATAGGGTAATGATGAATTGGAACAACCTACTAGTAGGGAGATGCTCATCCAAACTAATAAAGGTTGAAATTCTTTCATGGTCAATTACTCTATTTGGGATATGATTGGGAGTAGAATCAAGATGTTGGTGATGAAGAGATGCCACCATTGTTAAATAGACTTCTTGAAGCTGAGGTTTGTTGTAGCATGTGATGGTAGGCTTCATGATAGAACACTATAAAGACTTGGCCAAAATATGCATGAGGACTGACTATCATAATCCAATATGTAATAGAAAATAATGCACCAATGATAGAAACCATGATGATAATGTAAACATATGAATATGGATGGATTCAAGTATAAGTGTGGGTAAGAAATCACCTAATGAACACACATAAACTGAATCAAGGCAATAGTGCTAAAAGCAAATAAATAGGCAGATAAATAAATAAAAATAAGTAGAAACAAATAAATAAACAAAGCAGTAGTAACCCTACAAACATTACCCCTAGAAAATAGGTGATAACTTAACAAATAAACAAAATAGAGGAATAGAAGAAAGGGAAGAGGGTGGCTGAGCTATCTCCATATGTAATAGGCAAGTGGATACTGCCTACATATTTCCATCGATGTAATATCCAATAAAAAAACTTCAGGCCAAATGTAGTTCTCCTAAGGAATGGGAAGAATGTGATAACTGATGAAAATAAATAGAATGGATGTGATAGAAGAATAGGAATGGTCTTGAAAAATATCAAGTACATGAGAGACAAGGGATAAAAAGGATGGGGAAACTAAATGACAAGTGATGTACTTGTGATTTAGTAAGGGTTCCTATAATCCTTAAGGCAAAGAAGTTATCAATGTTTTTATTCTTTTCTACCAATTTTACAAATGTTTTTGGAAGTGTTTTGGAGGTATCTCAACTCAATCAAGAATTACAAGACACTAAATAGTTCAATCTCATAAAATGGTGAGAGAATTCAAATTGAGGTTACTCACAAAATGGTGAGAGCATGGCTTAGGTTGCTCACAAAATGCTAAGAGTTTGGCTTAGGTTGCTCACAAAATAGTGAGAGCATAGGGAAAAGGGTGACTGAGATAACCTTAAAAAGTATTAAGTGTTACCTACATAGTCCTAGAGTAGGACCTCAAGTCACTGTAGTTTTGCCCTTATTACAGAGGAATTTGACTAGTGTAGTAGCCAATTCAAACAAAACAGGCACAGTTGATAAAAAGGCACATCATAGCATAGGAAGTGGCAAGCTGGTAAGTCAAGGCTTAATGTTTCCCAAAGTTTACCCATAGGTGGTTATAACCAAGACACAAAAACATAGGTCAATGGTACTAATTTTCCCAAAGGTGGTTATAATTAGTAGCAATGGTAAGAAAGGACTAACAAATGAAGGATGCAATTTCCAAAACTTCTATCACACTATCCCAAGATACACTCCCTATTTAAAATACTTGAACTAACTGATGAACTAATCTGATACCTCAATGTTGAAACTACATAATAAACAATAAAAACCAAGTTTAAATAGGCTAGGTTTTTAGAACACACTGGGTCGATAGGTCGGAAGCAAAAAGTGGATATGGCAAAGAGGATGGATAAGGATGGTATTTGTACAAAGAAGAATAGTGATAAAATGGCAGCACTAAAATGGTCCTTATAAACAATATACCTTAACACTCAAGCATAGTACCACTTGAGATGAATAATATTCATTGGCTCCAAAAGTTTGTCTCTATTTGGTGTGGCAAGCCTGTATGCTCCTAATCTATAATCTGAACTAATGATGAAAGGCCATATCTAGTTTGGTTTAAATTTTCTTTTATGCTTCTTCTCAATCATGGTATTCTTTTGGTTTTATTTAATAACAAGATCACCAAGTTCAAATGTTATATACTTCACATGTCGATTATAGTGGCCTTTGAGTCAATTCTGATATGCTTGAAGACTGTTGAGTGTAGTCGTGTGTTTCTCATCAAGTAGATATAGCTCTTGCAGGCAAGTTATTCGATAGTCATGATCATCCAGGACATACTTGAAAGAGATGTGTAGTGAAGGTAATTCAAACTCAATAGGAAGGATGGCTTTAGTACCATAAACAAGTGAGTATGGAGTAGTTCCTATGGGGGTACGATGATTGGTATGGTATGCCCAAAGGGCAGCAAATATCTGGAGGTGCCAATCACAATTGGCATCATTGACAATCTTTTTGAAAATATTAACAATGGTTTTGTTGGATACCTCAGCGTGGCCATTACCTTGAGGGTAATATACTATAAAAAAATGTTGTGTGATGTTGTACTCAGTACATAGTTGTTCTACATCCTTGTTCTTGAATGATCCTCCATTATCAGATATAATCTCAGAGGGGATATTGTAGCGGCAAATGAGATGGTTGAAAATTAATTTGGAAATTTGATTTCTAATTATGTGAGGGGTATAGCTTCAACCCACTTAGTGAAATATTCAGTAGTGGTAAGGATATATTTATGGCCATTAGATGAAGTGGGGTTAATCTTCCCAATGAGGTCAAATCCCCATGTTAAAAATGGCCATGGTGTCAACATTGGTTTGAAAGTTTTTATTGGGGCATGAATTAGATTAGCATGCCATTGACATTTATCACATTTATTTACATATGTACTGGCATCTGCATCCATTATGGGCTAATAATAACTAGTACACAAAAAAATTTGGATAGGATTGCCCCATCTAGAATGAGCTCCACATACTCCTTCATGAAATTCTCTTAACGCTAATGTAGACTCTATTGAAGTTAAAAAATGAAGTAGAGTTCCATCAAAAATACAATGGTAAAGGGTGGATCTAAGTAGAGTATAATGATTGGAATTATGAATGAAGGCTTTGGTTTGTTTGTGAGAGAGGTGAGGTGGAATAACTTGGTCATGAAGGTAGTTTTAAAGGTTTGAATACCAGATAGAATTAGGACCAACAATATCACAAATCATGGCAATGGTTGAAGGTTCATGATCTGGTGCTGAAAAATTCTTAATGAGGAACTGATACTCTCTAGCTTTATCTATTTGTCAAATTATAGATCCAATAGTATCCATGGCATCTAAAATTTTTTTACTATCCCTTGGTATGTGCTCAAACTAAATAGTGGGAATTTGTTGTTTAAGAGTGTTGACCATGGATTTATATGTAACCAGCTTGTCATCTTTGGTCTGAAAATGATTTGTGACTTGATTGATATTAACTAAGAATCACCATAAAATTAGAGATGAGATATATTCCAATGCACTTCTTATCAAAGTCTTGCAACAAGTTCTTCATACTCAGCCATGTTGTTTGTACAAGGAAAGCTGATTCTAAATGATTTAGGGATTAGATCCCCCTATGGTGTAATAAACAATAAGCCTACCCTTGATCCATGTGTAGTAAATGAACCATTGAAATACAGCTTCTAGGGTTGTTCCTCAAGGGGTGTGTCGATGATGGTCATGATAGATTCATCAAGAAATTTAAAGGTGAGTGGTTGTGTGTCTGTAAGGGGTGCTTTGGCAAGATGATTTGCAAGAACTTGTCCCTTGATTGCCTTTTGATTGACATAATCTATGTCAAATTCACTGAGAATCATGATCCATTTATCCATTCTACCTTGCAAAGCTATTTTAGATAGTAGATACTTGACCTAATCTACCTTTGTAATGACCATGATCTTATTATTCAATATGTAATGGTGCAGTTTTTGAGCTATGAAAACCATGGCTGGATAATTTTTTTCAATAGGTGCATAGTTATGTTCATATGTAACCAAGGTACGACTTAGATAGTATATAGCATGTTCCTTTCCTTTGTCATCATGTTGAGCCAAGAGTGCCCCCAGGGCATGATCAATAGATGATAAGTATAATAAGAATGGATTTCCTAGAATATGAGGTAATAAAATAGGCAGATTGACAAGATAATATTTAAGATGTTGAAAAGCTATTTGGTAGTAATCATCCTAGTGAAATGTGACTCTTTTCTTTAAAAAGTGTGTAAATGGATGGAACTTATCCACTAATTGAGAGATGAATCATCAGATGGACTAGATCTTACTCTACAAACTACAGAGTTGCTTCAAATTGGTTGGTAGTGACATCTCAGTTATAGCATAGAATTTAGTTGGATCAACTTCAATACCTCTATAAGACATAATGAATCCAAGTAATTTACCTGAGGTTACATCAAACACACATTTATTTGGATTTATTTTAACTCTGTACTCTTGTAGTCTTTCAAATATCTTGCATAACACTGTTGGATGGTCGGCCCTAGTTTTGGATTTTCCTAATATGTCATCGAAATAGTCTTCAATAATATCATGCATCATATCATGGAATATGACAATCATGACCCTTTGATATGTAGCTCCAACATTCTTAAGGCCAAATGACATCACCTGATAATAAAATTTTCCCCATGGAGTGGTGAACATTGTTTTATATTTATCTTTTGGTGCTCTTCTAATATGATTGTATCCTAAAAATCCATCCACAAGTGAAAGCATTTCATAACCTACCATATAATCAATGATCATGTTGATATTAGGCAAGGTAAAATCATCTTTAGGACAAGCTTTGTTGATATCTCAAAAATAAATACAAATTCTAATCACTTCTAGCTTCTTACTAATAAGTTCCACATTAGAGATCCATTCTAAGTAGTCAATGGATCAGATACATCCTACTTCTAAGAGTTTCTCCAACTCTTTCTTTACCAATACAAAAATTCAAGGATGCATCTTACATAGCTTTTATTTTAATACTTAGGCATCAGGATTAACCACAAAGTGGTGCAAAACCAAGGTAGGATCTAAACCTAGCATGTCAGAATAGGCCCATGTAAAAATATCCACAAACTCTCTCAAAAGAGCTACAAAGATGTCACATTCCTCCTCAGTGATGGACACTCCTAATTTTATCCATTTTAGATCTAATGGAGTCCCAATATTTACCTCTATTGTGTCTTCAACTACAAGGGTCAAACCATCTTCTAGGATAGTAGGTAGTGACTTGAACTGTTGGACTATGTCAGGGTCCTCTGTTAGGACTTGCTCTTCAACTTCCCCTAGGTATGATGAATATGAATCCCCTAATGGGAGATCTGGCCATGTAATAAAAATAGTTATAAATTCTTGGAGAATTTGATCAAATACTTATTTTTTTCTCAAAATTGAACTCAAATCCACAGGCAAGTTCATCGTTGGTGGTCTCCTAGTCTATTTTTGAAGAAGAATGAACACCCCTATCTAATGGTGCCTGAGATAGGTTTTCACCACTAGACTGGCCTTTATCTTTACTTTTTCCCTAGTTAGAAAGTGCCTCAAAAAGGTTTTAATTTTGGGACCTCAATGTTTTACTTATTTGTTTTTGGCTAAGGGTGTTTACTCACTCTCCAAAATAGGCTATAGGATCTAGTGTGATTGAGAACCCTGATTTGTGATCTCCCAACAGAATGTTGTCTCTAAAGCCCAAGAAGTCATAGAATGCCTCATAATTTTGGAACTCATCAATCGGTAGACTAAACTATTATTGGTCCCAATCTATTAGTTGGGGATAATATAACGGCAATGGATTGTGATGAATGGCTAGGGTAAGGGTACAAACGGCATTGTTATCAAACAAGTTGGTTTTGGCTAGGTTATCAAAGGTAAGACTATGATCAAACTCTACTTCACTATCGACATCATCATCACTAGTTGTTGGTGAAAACTTTTGAATAAGATATGTGGGGTCACCCCCAAGTGGTTTAAATCCAAGTCCATAAGGTCTTTGATACTTAGTCATGGAAATTGGCTCGATGGTTCCTTGTTGATTCAGTCTGAGGCCTCTTCCTTCATAATTATGATGCTTCATGATCCTATTGGGAATAGGATACTTTGAAATTTTATAACAATTACCCTAGTTGTCATTGTATAACCATGATTTATCCCCTTCAAGAGGGTCAGGTCCTAGGCCAGATGCTAGTACAAATGTGAGAGGTCCCTTATCTTTGTTCTTTTGTTACCAATGCATATGTGAGATGAATTTAGCTTGCCCAAAGGTTTTTGGATTCTGAGGAAGATTGGAAAATAAAATGTATCATGGGTCACATATTCTCCCAGTCCATTATCTAAAATGGTGAAATGATTAGAAGCTTCAAGAGGTGGCATGTGGGAAAGGGAATCCAAGGTATTAGGATCTATGTAATTATCCAATGAAGGACCAACAAGTATATCCTTTCCTTTATCCTACTTGGAACTTGGATTCATATCGTACTGATAATTATAACTTTGAAATTGAGCCTCAAGATGCTTATAGTGTTCATACGGGTGTAAATCTCCTGGAATATTCATTTCCATCCCCGAGTGGGAAAACTTGATACATTGGTGTAGCATTGATGGGACTACATGAATCTCATGTAACCAAGGCCTACCTAGAATCATATTGTATGATAACTCAAGATCCAACACATAGCAAAGTGTATCATGGGTTAAAGTCCCAATGATAATTAGAAAACTAATGGTGCCTTGTGACTCTCTTCCTAATTATCATAGTCTTTAATATTTATTATTTTTGGTTGGAGATCTATCATTTTGTACCCAAGAAGCTTGATGAGCTTTAAAGACACTATGTTGAGGCTTAATACATTGTCTATAAGGACATGTTTCACTTTATGCCATTTGATACATTCTTATATGTACAATGGGTTATTATGGAGTGGGCCAAGGGAAGACATATCGCTTTGGTTGAATGTGACTTGTTGGGCTGGAGCTAGGTGTCCAACCAAAGTTTGAAAGTTATAGGGGATATGTCATTATCAATAGTGGACTGGGTCAAAAACTCATTTAAGATGTTTTTGTATATTATTGATGTCTACAATAAATCTAAACTATAAATTTATGCTGGTGTCTTCTATAATTGTTCCATAATATCAAACTTCTTATCTTGGTCAATAGTGAATGGTTTCTTCTGAGGTTGAATGATTGGTTGGATGATAGGAAAAGTGGCAGATGGTTATGAGCTTAAGATATTAATCTCTTACCTCCAAGTTGTGGTTGCACAATTAGGATTAAATACTGGACCATTATTGCTACCCGATGTTGGGAATGGTGTGGGACTAGATAAGACAAGTCTTAGTTTCCAATGCACTTGCATGTGGTCACATGGTAAGGACAAGTTTTTACTATAAAATCCAAAAGGGGAATTCCTAGTTTATTGGTTTGCCTATATGCACTCCTAGGTCAAAGAAGGATTATCCATTTGATTTCGCTGAATATTTTTGTTTAACAATGGTCTAGGCTGATTAGTATTTAGTCTCAGATTAATGGAGATGGTATTAATGCTACCCCCTACAATATGACCTACAAACATTTTGTAGTCATGTGAAATTACATGGTAGGTTTATTGGTTGTTACCTTTTTGACCTTGGTTTTATCCATTATTTTATCATTGTGGGTTATGTTGCTGATTTTGTTGGTTCTACTAGTTCAACCTTTAATTTTGATACTATTGATTTTGTTGTTGCACTAGCCATTGTCGTTACTACTATTGATTGTTATGTCAGGGAAAGGAATTTTGATAGATCCTAAGAGTTTGATTAGAAGTGGAAGTACCACTATCTATTTTTATCTCTCCATTCTCAAACATATTCTCAATTAAATTCTTGATTTGGACACATCTTCGTAGATTATGCCCGTTGACTCGATGATAGTCACAAAATTTATTTTCATGGTACCAATCAGGATAAGGAATGACTTGTACATAATTCTTTGGTATGGACCAACTAATTAGATTAGTGGTAGATATTTTTTGAAATGCAAACTCAATAGGTTATCCTAGGTCACTAAAGACACAACGTATATGCACAGTTCTCCTATGAGGAGGGGTTTATAATGGTAACGGTTGTTGTATTTGTTGTGCAAGTTTTGGTTGTTTTGATTGCAACATTAGTTGGAGAGGTTTTTGGGTAGGAGTAATCTAAAAAGGTGGTGTAGATGATGTTTTTTCCATTTGCACATGATGGGATTCGGTTACTCCATTTCCCACAACATTCCCATTATGGTTGAATTACTTCGACCTTTCATAATTACTAGTTTATGCCGATTGTAATGCTTATGCTTGGATGGAATGTTGGTCATTTCCCTAATTGGTACCTTGATTTTGATTAGTTAAATTAATCTTGATGACTCTTTTATTGATGAGCATCCTCTCAATCAACAAACCTTTATTAATTATCTCCTCAAACGTATGCACACATTGCAATTCCAAATGATAAGTTATCTCACTATGAAATTTTTTGGTAAACACAGTGACTAATTACTTATCTAATAAATTATGGGTGAAACAACTTTCAAGGGCTCTCCATCACTGTAAATAACTTGTAAAACTCTCCCCATCTTTTTGCTTTGCTTGTGTCAGGTCCACTTATGAAATCTCATGTTCAATATTATAGGAAAAGTGTTGAACAAACTTATCAGAAAGGTCATTAAAATTCGCTACTAAGTTTTTGGGAAAATTTAAAAAATACTCCAAGGATTGTCTATCCAAGCTCCTTGGAAACAACAACAAAAGGTATATGTCACTATATGCCACTAGTTGACATGTGACAAAGAATTTGGTCAAATGAGCCTTAGGATCACCTTTCCCTTTGTATTTATCAAATTTTGGTGGTTCATATCCTAGAGGAAATGATATCTACAAATACTCCATGTTGAATGGATAGGAACATACATCATACAATTTTAAATTTTTAGTTTATTTACCAACTTGAATGGTAGCAATTACATCCTTCATCTGTTGTAATTCTTGAGATAGAAAACTGGAAGGAATATTGGTTTAAGGGAGAACATTGGTTTGGATAAATGGTTGGGAGGTCACAAGTGGAACACTTTGACCAAGGTATGATGGAGATACCTATTAGAGTATATTGGTTTAGTTGGGTAATGGACCAATAATATGCATACGTGGATTGGGATGTGCTTGGAATTGCACATTTGGCTATGTGATATTCTAGTTTGGGTTGGCAATAAAGCTTTGACTTGGGGGATTTTGTAGTTGAGATAGAGGAATATAATTATATTATTCCTGTTGTGGTTGAAAAGAGACATGTTATCGACTAATTGAACCTTGTTGTTGAGTGAGAACTTGTAGACTAAGACCCTATCTTTGGATTTGTGGCACATTTTGAACCAATGATTGTCCAGTAGGTACTTGAGAAACATGAGGACCTCCTTATTGCACAAATCCCTATAAAGAAGTGAAAATAGGTTGTAGATTTGACATATGTCATTGACCAATATTTGCATGTTATTGATTAGTAATTTCTTGGTTTTGGATTGGCATATTATTCTGTGATTGAAGAGGTATGTTCATCATTACCTGGTGGGGTGTAATATTTGTTTCCCCTGATTGAGGTGGAAACGTATTAATCCTTTGTTGTGTTAATACACTAGACTATGTCTTCTATTATGGAATACTACTCGCTACTTGTTGAGGAGGGGTAGGATTCATCACACTTTGTCATTGAGGTGTGACATTGGTCATTGTTTGATTACCTAACCCTGTAGGTTATACACTCGAAGAATCAGTTGGTTGAGGTTGGGGTATAGAAACTTTTATTCCTTGATATGATGATCTGCTCATGGGATTAACTATAGGTGCATGTTTTTGGCTAGTTGTTTTTACATTAGTACCACTTTGATGTAGCTTGGATGTTGTTTTCACATTATCTATTATGTTTGGCTCACCATTAAATGTAGAGGTTGAAGACACTTCTTCAATAATGGGCATATGCATCAAGTTATCTATTGAAGCAATTTATACAAATGGGTCAAAATTTAGATTCGCATGTCCAATTAACTCTATCAACACTCCTATTGAAGGAACCAGGTCAATGAGAGGCTTACTTACCATGTTCATCTAATTGAAATCATGTGCTAGATTTAGATATGTTTGATATGTTGTCTGCACTTGTTAAAGTGCTCTTCCATGATGTTTTTACTTCGATCAAATATATTAAGATCTTGGTACATTGTTTGGACTAGAGCCATAAGATTTATAGAAGAAGCCTATTGATTGTAAATGATATTGTGGGGCACTTCTACTAGACTTGGTAAATTTTCATGGGGGAAGTCTACTGGAAACTTAGCCCCTACCTCTATGGCTCTAACCAAAATCTCATATTTGTTCTCTAAAAAATGTCACTCAAATAAAGATGGATCATACGTAGAATCTATATTAGTAGAATATGACTATTGAAGTACTGGCTCATCCACCATGGGTATTGTAGCTAGGTATTGCATGGTTTGATCTTGGTCCTATTCTGAATAAGGTGGTGTGTTAACTAGATAGTTGGCCAATGGATCTTGGTTTTATGCCCCTGATTGAGTATTATACGAGGGATAATAATCCATCTCATAAGAAATATTATCCACATAGGGATCTTGCACCAGTTCTTCCTGCACAACTACATTACTAATCCCTGGATTGTACATGAGTCCACTACGAGTGCAAGAATACATGTTGGGATCCATAGTCAATGTTTTGCAATAAAAGATCAAATAATTATACAAACTCTAAAAAGGACAATGTCTAAAATAGATGATGTTCCAACTTGGTCTAGATCCATTAAAAGGATCAATAGGTTTATGAGGAAATAAGCTAGCATAAAGTATCTAAATTTTCACTGTTCACACAAATATAAGCAAGTAAATGGTCCTAAAAAATCAAAATGCCAATCTCTAAGGTTGAAGTGTTTCAAATTATAGTATAATCTATGAATTTAAAAGTTGCTAGGTATTTTGGCCAAATGCGGCATCAAAAGCTAGGCTCAAACAAGGCATTTGCTAGGACTCTTGGCCAAATGGCGTCAAAAGCTAGACTTTGAAAATAGATGAAAGTTTTAATCTAACGGATTTGAAACACTTCTAACAAACACTAGGCATTTGATTCTTGGACATGAACTTGGTCAACTAGGTAAAAGGTATGAAATAAAAGGAACTTTAGTTATAGTTTATTTTCTCACAAAATATGGTATAAAACTAGGTTCTTTTAGACAAACAAGCTAGACAAAAGCAAAGAATATAACCGTTTTAGACAAAAGATCAAAAAAGTATACTCAGATTGGTCTAAAAATGTAGAAACAAATTTGGAACTTTATGCAAGAGGTCTATGAAACGATGTTTGAAATGTTTTTGGGTAGCGTAACGATGCTATACTACCCAAAAAGTATGACAAAAAGGGTTTGTTTCAAAGACTCCATAAGGCAAAGACATTTTCCTACAATTTTGACAGCATAACATTACCTTTCTTGACTCAAAATATTGTGGTGTATAGACTTAAAGTACAAGTGTTTAGCACAAAATGGCTTAAGTTTATTAAGTGATGATAATGATTATGAGTCTTAAATGGCCTTCAACCCAAATTGGAAATTAGACCTAAGTTACCTCAAGTTTAGTGCAAATGGCAAACCCACTTAACACATCAACCCTATGAACTTGTAAAGGTGTAATTCTAAATCTAGATTATAAGTGGACTTAAACAAATTTGCTAAAGGTCTAGACTCAATTGGGAAGCATAACTATGCCAAAGTGGATGATATGACTCTCAAGCTTTTGATGAACCTTTTAAACAAGTCAAATTGACGATCTCATGTGGGCAGCATAACACCTCTTTATTCAAAAGAGAATTTGGACTATGTTTGGTTTTGGATTATTTGTTTACACCAAGTTTTGACTCCAAACAAGACTTTAATCTAGGACACTACCATCTAATTAACCATTCTTAGATCCTAAATTGACAAGATTTCTTGGTATTGTTGGAATCCATCAATATACATCATTTGAGAGGTTTTTATGTGTTCATCCAAAAGTAAATGTAAATTATATAGTAGGGTTTTTACACCCCACCCTTCTCTCAAATGATAGTATTGTGACATGGACCTTGAGGTGCACCTTACACCAACAATACTTCTATGGCAAGTGGGGATTTGTCTAAGATCTAACAAGTTTATGATCTAGGGGAATCAACTGCACGATGACTTTCATGCCAAATAATTCAAAATAAAAACATAGATTTTGGGTTCGTATCTCTTGGATTGTTTAAAAAAGCTCTAGTCCTTTTTACAACCACTACATCCTAATATTTTCTCAGTATAGTGCAATGTCCAAAGTGCCACTACGTTTGGTGTGCAACTCCAAAGGAGCCAATTGAATTCAATGTCAAGAGATGAAACCCCAAGTCAAAGCTTCCCTAAAGAACTTGAGGGAGGCGATGAAGTCCCCCTCACAAGCCAAGATGCATAAAAAATCAAGAAAGCATGAAATAGAAAGAATTTAGGATCATTTTTAAGGTCACCCAAACTCTAACGAGTTTTTGGGGAGTGCTTTAGATGACTTTCTTTCTAAGCCTTGGACTAGGCTATTTGCAATAGGAATGGCGCTTTTGATCCCAAAAGTTCCCTATAGGGGAAAAATGGAAGAGCATACACATAACATTCCACTCTTCTCCAAACAAAATCTAACTAAATAACTATTTCAAACAAAAATTAACAAGTGTATTCAATTTTAAACACAAAATGAAAGATTTGGTGGTGTTCATTTAACCCCTTGGTCTTAGTTGTAAACTTTGAAAACATTTACCAAAAACATTTATTTTTTTATATTATTTTTTTTAAACACCCAAAACAAAGGTTCCTAATTGATTTTTAATCATGAAAAGGTGATTTAAACATATTTTGAATAAATATTAATCTCGGTCCTATAGCAAAATTCTTAGCATGTCCTTTAGCTTTGAAGCTCTTTTTAGCTTGAAATAATGAACTTTGAAAAAGTAGCTATCAAGTCTGTGTTTTTGGAAAAACACAGTGACTGACATCAGTTATTACCACCAACATCGGTTACTATCTAACTAAGATCTAATTGATGTTGATTAAGTCGGGTAACTGATGTTGGTATTACTTGTTGATGTTAGTTCCTGTGTAAAAACTATGACAACTAAAAATGGCAAAATCATGTTAGAAAATCAATTTACAAGAGTTTTAAGGGCTAAAATAAATATTTTAGAGTTGTAAAATGATCTCCTTTAGGTTTGAGATATGTCTAGTCCCACTGTGCATGCCATTATGTGATCTAGGATTTTGACTCAAGAGAGGATGGTTAGTATGGTGCTAGTTCCAAAATGAAAACAAAAATGAAATAAACACACTAATAACATAACATCTCTAGGCCTAAACACTAGGGAGAGCTTAGTTAACAAAAATAAATGATAAACACAACTAAATATCAATGAATCAAACACAAGAATTCCTTCACCTCCTTAGATGCTCCAAATGCCTTTGTAGTAGTGGCTTGCTCGGCTTGTGCTCATAAAGTCCTTAGCAATGGAAGCTTGGCTACCTCCATCTCTCCTTGGCACCTTTGGCTTGTAGCTTAGCTTGGATTGGAATCAATTTGGCATTGTAACACTAGTTACTTGAAGCTTTTGGAACTAATTTGGTATTATAACCTTGCATCAAGAAAGCTTAGAAATGATGTTGTGAGGCCTTCTATTTATAGATTTTTGTAAATGTCTAAAATCAACCTGAACCATCCATCTCAAGATTGAGATGTGTGGTTGAGGATTAATTAAATTTTTGGAATTAAGTTTTTAATTATCCTCATCATGGCATTGGAAGAAGGGGAAATTAAGAGGTGTGAAGGGCATTATGGAAGGCATTGATGAGGCATAGAGGGCATGAATCCTGATATTTGTGGCATTTATGGCCTAGGGATGTCTTCCCAAGAAATGAGGTCACCTAATGATGTAGATATTCAATATTCATTTCCAAAAATAATTATTCAACAAGTTTTCATTGAATTCTTGATTAGGCCTTGATTTGGGTTAATCAACTCTTAAGCATGATTAAGCACTTTGTGCACAAATTACTCAAATTGATAAGAATGCCTTGTTATTAGTCCAAAATTTGACTAGATTGGAATTGGAAGGTGATGTTAGATGCATTGGAATCATATTACCATTTAAGATGTTTTCAATAACAAATAACAAAGGCACATGTCTTGTGTAAAATATTTGATAGGGAAAAGCAATCCAAAGCACCCAGGTGAAAATCTGTTATTTTGACTCAAATGATCTGATCAAAGTTAGCTGGCCCATAAATTGCATTACCCCATTTAGGGATACATTGGCTAAAATTGGAAATTGAATATGTTAGTTTCACATCATTTAAGGTGTTTTAGTGTTTTTAGGCCAAATTATGCATTTTGGGTGGAAATTGGTCAAAAGCCTAATTGGGGGTTATTGATGGCCAAATTTAGGTGTCTATAACTCATCTATCTTTTCTTCCCAAATTCCTATAGAGAACCCCATGACAACCACATTCCAACATCTTTCTCTTAGGGAATATAAACTCTTAGCCTTGGATGCCTTCTCTACTCCCCAAGAATATGGGAATCTCAGACATGACCATTCCTATGACCCTAACAGTAGAACCATCATCCCCTTTAGGCTCCCTAACCATCAAACAAATTTCACTTATTGGGGACTTGATCAACCACTTCTATCCCCTACCATTACTTCATCCATCCAGCCATTTACCTCTAACTTTTCCTATCTTAACAAACCAGAGTTTGCTAAGTTGTATCTTCATAGATGTGTTTGGAAAGGAGTTGGCCTAGTCACTATGAACAAGGGCCTCATGAGTTAACCCATATAAAAAATTTGTAAGCTTATGAGTCATTTGGCCTTGGGTATGAACCACCTAAATAACCCACCAATTCACCCAAACCCATTACCACCATGGAGGAAGATATCTCATCCTCACCAACCCAACCACTTTCCCTACTTGAAGATCTTGACATCATCCCCCCTATTTTTTTTTTCTAGTCAATACCATTAGTTTGGGCCCTCTCATCTACCAGAAGGGTGGTCAAGCCAAAGTCCTTCCACTTGTACACCTTGAAATTGTAGATAATGATTATCTTACCATCAACACCATCCAACATCAAGACGATGATTCCATTCTTACCTACCTCGATGTAGGGGAATCTTCTATCCACAAATCCCTTCCTCTTGAGGCCTTGACCATGTCGAATGAATCCACCATGGATATCAACTTGGGCACTCTGGATAACCTCTACTTTGTCATAATGGGCCAATTATTGAATACCAAGGAACTTTGGGACTTCTCCTCTTTCCTTAAAGACTGAAACATAGCATTCACTTGGTCTTATAGTGATATACCTATGATTGAACCCACCATTTCTACCCATAACATAGTCACTCATCATGATGCATGCATCCTCACATAGCCCTTATCATCAAAGAAGAGCTTCAATGTATCCTATCTTTAAACTTCATTCAACTCTTTGATTACCCCCAATGGGTCTTGAATATTGTACCTATCACCAAAGTCACTGGAGGTCTACATATTTGTGTGGAATTTCATGACCTTAACCTTGCCTACCCCAAGGATGACTTTCCTCTACCTAGTACTGACCAACTTTTTGATCTTACAGTTGGCCATGAGATGTTATCTCTCATGGATAGGTTTTTGGATTATAATCAGATCTTGATTTCTCCTGAAGATCAACACAAAACACCTTTACCACCCTTTGGGGAATGTTTTCCTATAGAGTCATGTCTTTCAGGTTAAATAATGTTGGGTCAACCTACCAACATGCCATGACTTATATCTTCCATGATATCATCCATAATATTGTAGAAGACTATGTGGATGACCTTCTCAAGAAATCCAAATTGTAAAAAGATCACTTGACTATTCTTACGATCATATTTGAATGTCTCATTTGTTGTCATGTTTGCCTTAATCCTAAGAAATGCATTTTTGGTGTCCTTTCAGGAAAACTTCTTAGCTTTATCCTCTATCTTCATGGAATCAAAGTAGACCTTGATAAATTCAGAGCAATTTTGGGCATGCCTCCTTCAACCAACCTTAAGTAGCTATGTAGACCGTAGGAAAAACTTCAATCCATTTTCCATTTTATTTCCCAACTTTTAGATCAATGCCAACCTTTCCATCACCTTTTGAAGAAGGATTTCTCTTTAAAATGGATTAGTGATTGTCAAATGGCCTTTGATTCACTAAAATAGTACTTTTTGTCACCACCTATCCTCACCCCTCCTAAAGATGACCACCTCTTTTGCCTATATATTTCTACCACCGACCATTCCCTAGGGGTAATGTTGGCTCACCAAGATGAACAACACAAAGAGAAAGTCATATACTACATTAGCCACATGCTTGTAGAATATGAAACTTAGTATACACATTACCAAGAAACTTTACTTAGCATTGACCTTCATGACCACTAAACTCTGTCACTACCTTCTTAACCATAAAACCTATGTCATAACTAATACTAACCCTTTCAAGTACATGCACTCTAAACCATACCAAAATTATTGTATGGATAAGTGGCTTATGCTCCTAGCTAAATTTGACCTTAAATTCCTTCAGCAGAAGTCAATTAAAAGGTAGGTCATTGCTGACCAATTGGTCAAAGCTCATTTACCAAACAACCAACCACCTCATCTTGCCTTTTTGGACAAGTCTATCGTCACTCTTTTTTAAGAAGATAGCATAACCTACCAAATGACCATGTTCTTCGATGGCTAGAAGTGCCAAAAAGGAGGGGGTGTTGGATTTATTCTCATTCCTCTCGATGGTGAACCTTTTCCTCTCTCCTTCAAACTTGACTTTGAATGCACCAATAATATAGCTAAGTATGAAGCCCTAGTGATAGGTCTTCGAACTGCTCTAACCTTGGGAATTAAAATAATCCATGTCTTTGGTCATTCCTAGATTGTGGTCAACCAGGTCAATAGATCATATCAATGTAAGAATGATGTCTTATAAAATATAAACTTTTAGTTGACAAACTTTTAACATCATTCAAACATTACTTGGTCCAATCCATTCCCTGATCTACCAATAAATTCATGAATACAATGGTCTACCTTACTTCCCAAATCCCTTCTCAGCCTTTCAATACCAGAATATTTATCACCATTCATCATTTTACCACACCCTCTTATAGCCAATCTAACCTCCTTACCATTTTTAATGTGAAGGAATCCCCATCCAACATTTGGTATGACCAAACTTTCAACTACCTCAACCTAGGCATCATTCCTCCCAACCTCTCTAGGAATGCCTATAGAAACTTTGTTCAAAGTACATCTCATTACACCATACTAGGGGGAATCCTTTACAAATGTGATTTTGATGGTCTCCTTCTTTTTTGCTTATGTAGCCATGAAGCATCCACACCATCAAGAAAACACATGATGGGATCTCTGAGGGACACTTTAGCAGTCTAACAGTCACTAAATGTGTCCACCTCAATTACTATTGGCCCACCCTCAACCAAAACTATTGTGATTATGAAAAAAAGTGTGTTAAATGTTAATATCATGTTAATTTGCATCATGCATCAGATAATGGCCTCCAAGTATCTAAGGACTTTTGGACTTTCTCATAAGGAGGGCTCAATCTCATTGGGGAAATCAACCCCCATTCTTTGTAGTGGCATAGCTCCATCATCACATCCACCAAAAACTTCACCAACTGGGTGGATTCTATTCCTTTTATCTCAACTAAAGCAGAGAATATTGTTGACTTTATCAACCATCATATCATCTATTGCTTTATCATTCCTCATAAGATCATCATTGATAATGACAAATCCTTCAAAAATAAGTAAGTCTAAGGTTTATGTGATGCATTTGGCATTGATTTAACATTTTCCTCACCTTACCAACCACAAGCAAATGGAAAAGTAAAAGCCTCTAATAAAATCCTTAAAAAAATACTAACCAAAATTGTCAGTGCTTCAAGTCAGGATTGGCACTTGCACATCCCATTCACCTTATGGGCCTATCATACTATCATTCAAACTTATATGGGTGCTACTCCCTTCTCTCTAGTCTTTGGAGCAGAGGTAGTCTTGCCTCTTGAAGTCCAAATTCCCTCTCTTTGCATATTTTTCGCAAGATCTTGTTTTTGAAGAAGATTATTGTCAATACCATTTAGCTCAGCTTGAGCTACTTTATGAGTGTCATTTAGTAACCCTTACCCACCTCCATACCTATTAAGAGCATATCAAACACACTTATAATAAGCATCTCAAATAATGAGACTTCAATATCAGAGACCTCATCCTAAAATAAAACCAACACATGACCAACATGGAGAAGAGTAAATGAGGCAATTTTGCTTTCAATTAGCTTGGACCCTACATCATTACCCATAAGTATGGATCAGGAGCTTATCTTATGTCCTCTCTTTAAGGAAAACTAGAACTTGAGCCTCTTAATGCTTCGCATCTACATCTATTTTTTTGTTAAATAAGGATCAAGCTCACTCCTTTTGTCTAACTTAAGTTCATCCCTTGATTACAGGATTTTAACCTTCACCAATATTTCCCCTCTCCTTTTGAGGACAATTGATTACAATATAGAACCATGTGATTAACCGTCATAGTCATAGCCTAATCCTAAATGTGGGTACCGTGGCTCTACCCATAGCATGGTTCTCATAGATACTTGTTGTCTCTAACAAGATGGAATCCCATGGTAATTGTCTCTCAAAAACCACACCTTTTCATATCATTAACCTTCTTGTGTTAAAATTTTGCCTCCATAAAGGTAAACCTCTGAACCTAATTAGACTTGTTCATGTCTAAAAACATTGCATCTAGAAACAATTTGGATACCAAAATACTACTTGGGATAATATATTAAGCATTACAAATTATTTCCTCAAAGGATAGCTACCCAAAAACAAAATAAAAATTGCCAAATATAAGGAAGATTTCTCCCTTGAAGGATAGCTCTCAAGAGCATTAAACAAATCCAATAAGCTTAGACCACTCCCTTGAAGGATGGCTAAGTTAACTTTGTCAAAAGCAGAGCAATTTATTATAAGCTTCCTACATCAATTAGCTTCCCATATATAAAAATAAATCAAAAGACCCACTATCACAGCAAAATCTAAAGCCATAATCAGCTCTCAAGTAGCATAATAAGTTGGAAGTCACAATTGAATTTCACATGTAGACTTCCCAAATTGATCAGTCTACATCTAGCATACGGTATGGACTTGTCTATTACCTTTCTTAAGCCACCTATAAAAGGGACAAACTAATTCACATGAGGTTATCATATATATCACCCATTACCCTTCACACCACCTATCACCCATCTTCCCTTTAGACTATCTATAAATCAGGGGATTTAGAGCTTATTTAAGACCCTATGATCAAGAAACCTTTTTTATCAATTCATGACCACTCATGCATATCATTTTAAGGGCTTATATTTATTAAGCTAATCTCACTTCAGGTATGTTTTCAATCCTTGTCAAAAAATAAAGCATCATGCCCTATTCTTATCTTAATGTGTTTGGTTGATGTTTTCATCATGAATTTTACCATCCAGTGTTGCAACAACAATAATCATTCTTTTTACATTAAGCGATATTAAAATAACCATAACCATACCAATAATAAACATAACCATAACATTCATAAGCATCCACATAATCTTAAGCATGATAACATTTGACCAGTGACATATAACACATTTTGTACATGTTTACAACAAACTATGAAATATATTTTTTAGGGTGTAAGGAGTTACATGACACATACAAAGTTATCAGACTATCCACACTTCACCTAAGGCCCCTACATACATTATTTTCCTACCTAAGCACTAGGTTGATTATCTGGTGACTCTAGATCTGTGTTCAACCATCCTGATACTTGATTACTCCTTGAAATAACATCTATAGCATTCCCTATCTCTGTAGTTACTAAAGGGTGTACTTTGTTCTCCTCTCCTACATTCATCCCCATAGGATGAGAATCATATTCTACTCTGGGTCTTTCACCCTGCTCACCTATTATAGCATTATATACCTCTACTCTAGTTGTTCTGCTCACATAGGTACCACCAACTATTACCTCATCACACATCCCTTTGGATAGTGAGGGTTCCCTCCATAGACAGGTTGACAGTCATGTTCTCCAACCCTGCATCTTGCACAATGAAATTCTTGCCTTCTTCATTACTGCAGAAGAAAGAGTTTAGGCTCAAGCTTAGTTTGTGAGTGCCTTTCCTCTTATTGTTTATCATTACAATATTTGGTAGATCTGCACATTTACCATATTGATTATTTTGAATCATGGGGGTTGCTTATTATCTCCACCATTGTTCTCATTATTTTCCATCTTCAACCGTGTATAGTTTTTTACACTCTCTATAACCTACAAAACTAAATAACTCAATGATAGACATTCATCCTTATCATGTTTATTTAAATAGAATACCTAATCATTCTTCCTCAACAGCATGATTCTTCATTCCATGAATAAGGAAGGTCATATGATGTCATTGATTCCCTTGAACAATCTTCCCACTTGAAATGGTCATGTATACTTTCCTTTTTGTGTAGACACGAACCCCTTGGTCTACCTAGCCATTTTGATAAAGTTATAATGTGCCATCATGATTTCCATCTAAAGTCTTTGATTGTTTTTCATCTTGTAGGATTGGTTATTTTCACCTTTACCTTGATTGATGTAAATTAGCTTCCAGCCATGTGCCACTACAATAATCATGCCTCTAAAACTACCACTATTGCTGATAATGACAACTTTTAAATCCTTGCCACAATATAAACTCTTTTATCAAAGGTGTACCACCATGAATTCACAACAATGCATTCACCTTCCTATCCCCTCTACCCTCCTATTACTACCATCTCATTGCTACATGCTCTGAATGTTAGACCCCAACCATTGGTAGTGCCTACTCGAACATGGTAGTATTTTATTTTATGCTAGCTAAAAGTTCATCCATAGTAGGGGAATGATCACCTTCTCCAACTGTATAACCAATCTCCTAAGCCACATAGATTATTTTTTGTTAGGCTTGACCTAACAGAACCATTAAGTCATTGGTTCTAGGGTATTGGGATAGAGGATGTAAACATGGACAACTTTTGCCCAACATGGATATGTAGTTCCTAAGATAGGCACAGTCCATCCTCTATCACTCACCATGTTGCTACATTTATACCATGTGTAATTTTATATAACTTCAAAGAAAATCTTTGCAAGTCATCACTTCATTACTGCCCATAAACCCTAGCTCGTAGCAATGATGAACTTTTTCTAAACTGACTATGCAGATCCTGATAGAAATCCCTCTTCTAAAACTTGGCTTGTAGTGATAACTACTATCACTATGCTTATACCTTCACATAATTTTAGATGGTGCAACCTCCTTACATAGGCACCTCTTCTTTAGATTAGCTCTATTGAAGGTCATTTATGGTGCTTAGCATCCCTTCTAATTTATCCTACCTTGCCCATTCATATCTCTCATCCTACTAAATGTGGGATCATTATGGTAATTATTCACCAATCTACACCATATACCTTCACCATCACCTTCACCAAAACCCAAAACCTCTATTTCATAAAACCTTTTCCATCAGCCTAAACTAACCCATGTGGTCCATCAAATTGGGGTAGCTAATTTGAACACCATTTTCCAACCCTAGTTAAACTACATTGGCCTGATGTCTATCAACTATATAGGTGTTTTTTGACTTCTAAGGGTTGTTTAGCCACTAACAACTAATTATCCTCCCCTTTTCCTTCTAATTAACTTTCATTGTTAGCAATACCCTCTTGCCTAGGGCATCCTATGTCAGGGAAGCTTTGGATTCTTCCTAGCATACTTATATTTTAATATTATCAAATAATTCCTCTTCATTTTCCCCCCATTACTGGAAGAACTACATTGGCCTAAGGTCTTTTTGGACTATGTAGTTAGTGCTCATTTAATGAGGTCAGCTCAACCATATCCTTTACTTTATTTTCCCTTCTCACCTAATATCTCTTCCTCCACCCCTCTACCTATCTCCTCAATACCTCCCTCCCTTCATCTTGTCAATCTATTTTAACCACTTTTCCAACTTGTCAATCTCTTTTAACATAAGGATTGAAAACTTTCCTCATTGGCCACTCTTATCTCCCATAAAGCCACCACCTACTCTACTTCGTTGGCCTCTTTAACACCTTTCCTTGTGCATGCTTCACGACTCGCTTCCCCACCCACTTTTTACATTTTTTGCCTATCTCTCCACTTTTTACCAACCTTGCCCCCTATCTCCTTTGTCTTATTTTTCCATCCTCATCATTTCCCCTTGTCCTTAGCAATTTGTCACACCCTCTTCATCACTCCAATTTCCTCACCAATTCCACATCATACTATGCATCTTTCAAGCTTTCTATTTCTTTTGCTGATGCACTTTTTCTTTATGTGTACCACCATTCTCTGTCATTTCACCACTCTTCCCACCTTTCCCATTTTCCATTCTTCTTGTTTATTATATTTTCATCCTTTCATCCCTTTTGTCTTCTTTTTTTCTCCATAACTAGTTTCTACCTGGTTATTTATCTTTTGAGAAGCCTTCCATAATTACCCCTTTTCTTCTTATCAGTTCTTTCCTTTTGCCTTTCGCTTTCCCCTTTTCCTCTTTCCATCTTGGTACTCACGTGTCTTTTAGATCTGTGTGAGTATCCATGTTTTATATCCCTACTTCAACTCTTCCTCTTTCTTCTTATCATCCCTGATCTTCATCTTTTATCTTCATCTCATTCCTTTTCATTGTTTTCCACCATTCTCTCCCTTTTCTTCTTTTCATTTCATTTTTCTCATCTTAAGGACATTCCTTATTCTTCCTGACCTTATTTTTTTACTCCTATATGTCTATGCTTGGCTCCTTCCATCCTTATCCACCTTCATCTTTATATGTGACCTCATTATTTTCTTCACCTATCTCTTCATCCATCTCTTGGTACACCTTCACCTCATCCCTTATTATATCCCCTTTATTTTCTCTCATTCAACATCCACCTCTTCAGAGTGTAGTCACCAGTGGAACTGCTTCTACGTGCATATCTTTGTCTACTTCTGCATGTCCTTCATGCCCTTGCTTTAATGCACAAAATATGGTTAGGTTCATTAATTCAAGTGCATCCCTTTTTTCCTTTAATGTCTTTTCATATTGAGCTTGGATCCTCTTTTTTGTCCCTCTCCAACTACTCCCTTCACCCTACCTATCACCTTTTTCCCTTTTAAACCCTCTACCCATTTTGAGCTTATATGATCACAACATATATCATGTTATGGCCACAAATGTCTTCCATTAAATTTTGGTTTACTGTGAGATATATACCAATCCTATGACTCTATAACATAATCAACCACACCTGCAAGCTCATATGACCCACAAGCAAGCTTGAGCACCACCATCTATTAGGATACATATTCCTTCCCCATATCCTCTGGTCTTTCCTATTTTGAACCCCTTTTCCTTTGATCTTCAGAGATGTTAGAATCAAAACTAAAACCCCCTTCAAATGGAAGATTTGGGCTATCCACGTGTGGATGCTAGCTATACCCTCTCATGTGACCTACTTCCCAACCAATAATTTCCCTTTATTCTCCCTACTCGACCTACATCTACTTATGCACTGTAAGATCCCTAATATTTAATTGCATTACACCCAGTAACCTTTTCTAGGAGTCACCTCGTCTACCAAACTATTCTCCTCTTTGGTCTCTTTTAGACCTATTTCTCCTACCTTCTTTTTCAACTCCCCAATCTGTCCATCTTCATACATTCTTGTTTTATGTTCCCTCTTGATTTTCCATTTATACCATTTATTTTCCTTCCTATTTCAACCTACTCCCTCATTCAATTAATATTATTATTATTCACCTTACTCCATGTTCCAAAACCCCTTAGAGTCTTTCTTTGAATTCCCTCAAAACTTAATGCTTACTTATTTTAGGGCCCCATTAGATCAAGGGTCAGGGTTTAAATCTTTGTCACTTCTTGTTTACCCACTCTACTACTTTGAATCCTCGAATCATTGAATAATACCCTTCTATAGCCTCTTAATGACATTGTTGTAGAGTGTGCATAATGTTATCTTATTTAGATGGTGATGAACAAACCCATCGGGCCACCATGGTAATTCGGGTAGTGCCATATTTTCTAAAGCTTGGTAAAGCATATTTCTCCATTTTTTTATAATGGTGGCATAAATTTCATGTTTGAACTTGCTTACCCATGGTTTTAGATTCCTTTTTCATAGTTGAAGAAATCATCTAATTTCATCCTAGGTAATCTCATCCACTGTTTCTACCAAACCAATCAGACAACTATTTGATAGCCATCTTTTTTACCCTTTGGCACTTCCATTTCTCTAACATCCTTCAACCAGGCCTAACTACATGATACATCAAATTAGGGTAACCAATTTAACCAACACTCCCCACCTCAGAAGAACTACATTAGGCCTTAAGTTTATTTTAGACATTATGTCCATGAAACTATGTAGGCAATGTCTACTTGCCTAGTGCATATGGAGTCTGCCCATCCACCCCATTCCAACCAACCAACCCACTTGCTCATGTCCACCTCGATGTTGGCCATTTTTGACCAGACCTCTTCACATGTTTTGTGATAATCTTACCCAAGATACCTGTGAACAATATCGACCTTATCTAGATGACTCGATAGGATTAATCTGATCAACTATGAATAACATTGTGGATTGTTACCATGTCATATGTCCATCTAGAAACTAACCTTATTTTTATCAACATGGGTAGCTTTAGTCTTTGCATAATCTTGACTATCATGCTTAGTTGGATTTTGTGAACCCATTGGCATTTCACATGCCTAGCTACCTTATGACACCACCTAGTGCCTCCCCACCAACTACTTATCAAACCTACACCCATTTTGGCCTGTATTCATAAACTCTTGGTGTGAGGGGGAACACCTCCTCCCATACTTAGGGTACCCTAACCTTTGACCAAGTGATTCATGTTTGTTTTGTAGCTTATTAATTTAAAGTTGCATAACAAAAAGGAGCAAAATGTAGACATTAACAAACTACACATGTACAGTTTTCAATGACTAAATGCCTCAAGACCCTCTAAAGACCCCCTAAACCTTCTTAACCCTTAACCAACC
This sequence comes from Torreya grandis, assembly GCA_037957365.1. Classification (NCBI taxonomy): domain Eukaryota; kingdom Viridiplantae; phylum Streptophyta; class Pinopsida; order Cupressales; family Taxaceae; genus Torreya; species Torreya grandis. The sequence goes on along the minus strand of JARHVA010001863.1, from coordinate 824,765 downwards.
CCTCTTAACTTAACCAAATCACTTTTCTCATATTCACATAATACTATTCAAAAATACTATTTGAAAGTACTATTCTAAAGTATTATTCACTATCACTATTCACTCTGGGACCCATTATCACATGGCATGCGACATGGCAAGTGACATGGCATATGACATGGCAAGTGACATGGAAGGTGATTTGGGAGGGTGATATGACAAGTGACATGGCTTAGAAGTGAGGTGGATTGATGTGGGACATCATACCCCACTTAAGACCCTTTCTCAAGGTGTTTAATGACCTCATATAAGCATCACAAGGGTCCTCCCTTGAAATATGGTGAATTTCCCCTTAAGGGGCCATTATTCAATATGTATATTGTCTTCACACATGAAAGTGGCCTTAAAAATGGATGCCCACCTCTTTAGTGCTTTGGAAAACATAAAGGACACTATATCCACTCATTTTTGACTTTTTAACCTAAATGGGAGTCCCATTATCAAGGTGGGAATTCCACCACCCTCATGTTTTGACACATTCATGCACCCACATAGAAAATGGCACTAAATTTTGTGGGGAATCTCATTAAGTGCTTGGATGAAGACAAGAAAGGGTGGTGAAAAGTCTTTTAGGCTCATTTATGCCCATGTGCATGACTCCCATTCAAAATTGGACTCATGTGCAAGGTGGGAGACACACCAACCTAAATGGGAGAACCATGATCAAGGTGGGAATCCCACCACCCTCATATTTTGACTCATTCATGCACCCACATGGAAATGGCACCAAATTTTGTGTGGCATATCTTTAAGTGCTTGGATGAAGACAAGAAAGTGTGGTGAAAAGTCTTTTGGCCTCATTTAGACCCATGTGCATGATTCCCATTCAAAATTGGACTCATGTGAAAGGTGGGAGACATACCAACCCAAATGGGAGACCCATGATCAAGGTGAGAATCCCACCACCCTCATATTTTTACTCATTCATGCACCACATGGAAAATGGTGCCATACTTCTACTATTCCCTCTTTTGGCATGGTTCTTGACAATAAATGCTATAAATACCCACCTCTCCATCACCCAAGGTTAAGTTGGAAGTCAGTCTTTGGTTAGTAACATATTAATGTATGTCTTTGAAGGAAGTCATCATTTTGAGTTCATTGACATCTTGGACAAAAATAATTCAAAGTAATGAAGCTCTGCAAAAATTGCCATAGGATTCATTCATCACATCATCAACAACATCAACCACATCAACAAGCCTCAAGGTAACCTTATTTTATTTTTTATTTTAGTTATATAATTAAGTCCTTCCTTTAATTACCTTTATCACTACCCCTCAATCCAATTTTAATCTTAATCCATTGACCTCCTTTGCCACCTTTGCCATTTTAATTCCATTTACCTCATTTTCCCTCTTTGCACCTTTGCCACCTTCACCCTCTTTTCCGCCTCATCCCTTTGCTACCCTAGTTACTTGTTGTTTTATCTTTGCATCCATACATCCCTCTCATTTTATTATCTAAATAAACCCAAACCAAACCATTCTTTTTACCCTCATCAAATTACCAAACCCAAAACCACAACCTTGCCTTAACCAATTTTAAGCATTAGTATAATCAAACTAGTTGCTTCATTTTGGTTAACTTAGAAAAGCATCTAATTTTTTCAATTAATTTTCTATAATTTTTTGTATTTTACTTAAATTTAATATTCATTTAATGAAAATATATTTCTCTTATCATTTCCACTTAAGTGTTTTAAATAAGTTGGATTGACAACCTCATAGAAAGCTTTTGCTTCTAGGATCTAGCTCATGCTAGGCAATCCACCCATCTACTTGGCTAACATACAAGTTTATTTTAGTGTTTTATTATTTATAGGTCATCATCATGATATGAAGAGGAGCCCTCCATAATCATTTATATTCAATTCATGCACATTCAACAAGTATTCTTCCATGCCCTTCTTAACTAGTTTCTTCTTTTCACACTTAAGAAAAAGTGAAAATTAGATAGAAAACCCCTTAATAAACTTTTTTTAGTACCCTATATGGCCAATAAAATATCTCACTTCCATGGATATGAATTTTAGAGGCATACTCATAATGACTACAATTTTGGCTTGGTCTACCAAAATGCCTTCACTGCACACTATGTGACCTAGCAGGGCACCAAAAGGTGTAAAAAATAAGCACTTTTTTAAGTTCAAGGCAATACACAGAGATTGGAAGCATTATAACATGAGGAATTGATTGGAAAAATTTTATTTAAACTAATAAAATACTACCTAATCATTGAGATATACTTCTAAGAAGTCATGAATGAAATATTTCGATGTAGTCACCACTGCTCAAGAAGAATTGCAGGTGCATTCTTGAGGCCAAAAGGCATTACCTTGTATGTAAAGGATCCCCATTCCATGAAAAAATTAATTTTATCTCTATATTCCTCTATTATTAGTATTTGATGATAGCCATTGAAACCATCTGTGAAAGAGTAGACTTCATGACCTACGACAACATCCAAAACTTCATCTATGAAAGGAATCGTAAATAGATCATTCACGTAGGTGTCATTAAAATTTTGATACTCACCACATAATCTAATATCCCCTATTTTCTTATTTTTTAATACCATGGTACTAACCCAATATATCTTTCCTATAGAATAGATTATACGTACATCTTGCATTATATCTAGTTTAGCCCTCACTTTCAACTTCATGTTTGGATTCAAGTTGTAGGGTCATTTATGTATAGGTTGTGTGCACACCTTGAGTACAATTTGAATTTTTTCTAGGGATGGATAAAATCCTCTAACCTCTAAAAATTTAGTGGGAAACACATCTTGATAATCTTGTAGAAGTTGCATGGCTTCAAAAACTTTAGATTTAGTCCAATAGTCACCTATATGTGCCAGTTTGAGAATCTCCTCACTTCTAATGTTTGCCACATGATTTTTAATAGGATACTAATAAATATTACACTTTTCCTTAGCAATATATTATTGTAGCATTCATTTCCCTTCTTTTTCTATAATTTGTATGTTGCATAGCTTGTCTGTTTTGATGGGTTTTATGCTTGGGTCCTTTACTAGTTCTACTCATCATTCAAGTTCAAATAAATCAGTCAGATCGATGTCACTGTCTATATCTAAATATTCAATTTCCTCCTCTTCATCCTATATTTGGTGGCACAATTTCATAAGAGATTTTTCTTCCATATTGGCAGCTTTATATCTTTGTAATGTTATATTTAGATCATAGGTTGCATTCTTCAACATAGTGGATTCCATCATGGTGTTTATGTCTTCTACACACCCATGGCATAAAAAATGTTTGATTTTTAGTATCATATTGTCAACTAGAGGGTTCTCATCTTCAAAAATAAATGTTTGTATGAATTCTCTCTACACCTACATCAAATTCTTTGTCTCCCTCCTATGTTATTGATGAATATACCATGTTGATGGTAAAGTGGCAAGTGTGTAATGAAATATGTGAACCAAGTACTTTGATGCCACATGTTCTTTAATTTAGATCTGAATGCATCTTTGGATGTGGATTTTAGGGCACTCACCTTCCTAGAAGAAAGGCCAATTACTTATGATGACCTACGATAGTTAAAATCTATTAATCATGAGTTCATATGCATCATCCCAATCAAGTTGATCATCTCTATGAATTTCCCACCATGTCACTACAACTCCCTTCAAATCATAATTCAAGGTAATAACCCACTAACTAATGGTAGGTACATGAACTTTTAGACACATAATAGATTAATTGATATCCTTAATCACAAAGTACAAACAAAGTTATCTCTAATGGGAGAAAACCATTCTCATAGGTTAGAGTTTATGATCACCAAGAGCCTAGTTGAGTAGATGCATATCTGAGTCTCCACTGATAGATGAAGTTATTTTCTAAGGCAAATTGCCTTCTCTAGTTGGCTCTATATAGTCCTGCATATGATCATCTACTTGATATATAAAATCAACATCTTAGTGATTAGGGGATTTAATAGTCATGGACACACAATCCTCTATTACAAACTGAGGTGTCAATGGTTGAGTAACTATTGGTTTGGGATTTCATTATTCTTATGTCTTCAAATGTTTAGTGAGTAAATATTGTACATGAGGTTTAGTATGCTCATACAAGAATTTGGACTCAGTGATGCATAAAAATTTTGGGTTCTTTTCAGAGTTTACCTTCATTCAGCTAATTTCTTGTGTAGCATAAGGAGATTCTAGTTTAGCGAGAATGATGTAGGTTTTTTGCACTTTATCTAGAGGATTGATGATAATATTATCTCCTTGATGCACCTATAGTTGATTTATTATAACATTGATAGTCATTTGACCATCATATACCCATTTCTTGTTAATCAGTATAGGGTAATGAGTTGTTATCTTCATATCAATGAATTCAAAGTCATCTCACAGGCTCAATTCTATGTCTTTGATCTTAATGTCTTCTAATATACCAATGGGTTCAACTATTATATAGTTTTCTAAGCTCAACATCACTGGGTTGTAACTTAGAAGTGGTCATCCAATCACCTCCCATATATACCTAAGAATCATGTTGACTATGTTGCCAAAGTCAAAGATAGCATTTGGAATTTCATATCCTACAACTTCAATGTCAATTTGTTCATCTACATCCCATGACAACTTTGTTTTGACATACCAAACAAACTTATAGATCTTATGTTTCCCTTGATGTGCACACTCCAGTAAATTATGTATCAAGTCTATAATGTTTTGAGAGATGTCTTCATTATGTAGTGTACTTAAAAGATTTAGTAAATTTGTCAGTGCAATATTAACTCCATCTTAATGCATAATGCACATGATTTGGCCATATATTTGGGCATCAATTTCTATAGCATCTCCTTCAATAGTGTCTTGGTGTTGAATATTTTTCATGATTTGTGAAACTTCATACATGATCCCCTTTTCTATATCTAGGTCTAGGTATTTGTCCCATTTTGCTTTTTATATTCCCTAGACTTGAGGCATTTTGAGAGGAGATAATCCTCTCTCTATGTGATGGTGTCTTGTAACAGCACTCATGAAAGCATCCTCTTTAGGTTGTGCATTCACCATGTTAACATTCCTGATAGCCTTTTCCTTTCTTTGATTTTATAAGACAAGATGGTCTTTTGTTTCATGATGCTCATATACTCTACAATATAAGCTATAATATTATCTTTGAGGATTCAAAGGGTAATTGTGTTACACATGATTAGACTCTCCACATAAATAACATTTCAAAGTAGGGCATTGATAATTATTTCCTCTACCACATTGGTAACCTCCTTTGTATTTGTCCCTAAATCTTCCTTGATTCAACTAATACCCTCTTCTATAACCTGCTTATTGTTATACCATATTCTAGTGCTGATGCTGCTAGGTGTTAGCTCCAATTCCAAATTTTTATTTCATAATTGGTTGGGACCAACTAGTTTTATACTACTACATCATTGCCCAATTCTAGGGTGTTACGTACTAGTATTATGGTGATGGTGGTGTCTAAATCGGTGAAGGAGGGGTCCAACTAGCCAGACTGTGAGGCTAGTACTAAGACAAACTAGGAATCCATTATGGACCTTCTTGGTCTACACAACCCTTATCAACCTTTAGGGCTGGAATGATCTACTTCACGGAAGACACTTGTTTCATAGAGATAACAAATACACTCTTTGTAATGTCTTATTTGAGCTCCTACAAATCCCTATAGTTCTTTTCATCATTATTGTACAACTTTAAAAATTACAATATAAACTCTATCAACTTTTGACATACTATTACAGGAGATGGCAATGTGTTGTTATGTGCCCTACTACTCTACAAATTTCACACAACTCTATTTTGATCTTAGGGAAATCATTCTTGTGATGTCCTTCTTTCCCACACTCCATGAACCATAGATTTAGCTTAGGATTATTGCTTCATGGTATTTTTCCATCCTCTTCATAAAATCTTGTAATGTATTTTCAGTCTTAGAATCCATTATGGGAGCTTCCCTATAGTCTTCAATTTTTCTACTCAGATCATCGGCTCTAGCTTATGCCTTAGTAGCATATTGAATCTACACCATAACAAATCTTATTCTAGAATGCAGTCTTTCAAAAAACCACATAACTTTATCTTTATCTGCTAACATAAATTACACTTTATTCATAACATCAAAGAGCCTACAATCATAGTTACAAACTGATTCTCCTAACTTCTTCCTAATCTCCTTTAGGTCTTGAATAGTCTAACTTGTGCATTTTTTAATCTTAAATTATGCGATAATCCATTCCTTAACCTATTGTAGACTTGTGTGCATAATTTATCTATGGTACATAAACTAAAGTGCTCTTCCATTTAGTGCCCCTATTAACTTGCACTTCTTGATAGCCTCATTAGTAATACCCTTAACTTTCCATCTCATCTCATAGGTTAGTAAGTATTTTTTAGGGTCCATAGACCCATCATATGTTTCCAAGTTAATAAATGCTCCTACAACACCCATTTTATAAACTGGTGTTGAGGGGATCTACTACACAGCTATTACAAGAGGAGGCTATATTTTCTACAATCTTGTTTGTATACTATGAATATTTATCTGCATACTAGGAGAGTCAACCTACATACTCTATTTTCTTGTGTTTCCTTCTTTTCTCTGCTTGGTTTCAACAAACCTTATAGATTTTAAAGCCTTGTGAATTGATACTATTTAAACTTTAGTATGTCAATAATGCACTTGTTCTGAAAATAGACCTTCCCAGCTACTATCTTCCTACCTTCCTAGTTGAAAATTTCTAATGGAATAAAATAAATTGGGTTAAGGGGATGTGTGCTCTTCTAGTGAATGATTCTTTCCTGTGACTTCTTATTCTTAAAAACTTGAACTTGTGATTACTCTAAGACTTCTTTTTGATTATTTAATTAATACTTCATGTCCTTTTAATAATACCTATTCTTATAACTAAGCACTCCATCTATCATGTCATTACAAAATCTCTTTCCTCTCTCTCACCTTTGCTCTTCTAAGCTAGATATAACAAATACAAATCACATTCATCTCTCACAAATGCTCTTCTAAGCTAGATATTACTATCTCAAATCAAACTCTATCTCACACATTACAAATGGCTTCTCAAGCCTTTATTTATAGCTTTCCAAGTGACCTTTGGCCTTTCCCCTTTGTGACCCTTCAATCCTCATGGAAAATGGTGCCAAACTTGTATGACCCTTCATATCCTTGCCTTTGAAAAGTCATGTGGTGACCCTTCATGAGCAAAAGCATCCTTCCCTCTTTTGTCTTTACCTTGGTGACTTTTCGTATTCCTCAAAGTGTCCCTTCATGAGAAATTGTGCCCTTCCTCTTTTGTCTTCACTTGGTGACTCTTGGAATTCCCCAAAATGACTCTTCATGGGAAAATGTGTCCCATTCTTCTTTTGTCTTTACCCCGTGACTCTTTGACTTCTTCATGGGCCCTTCTTTTGTCTCATATGCAACCAAAAATATATTCATTAATATTAAATAAATATTAACACACATTAGCCAAGATATAACTATTACAAATATCATTAAATGCAATGGGGCCTTTATCACCAATAATGCTAGACCTTTGACATCAATGATAATATTTCCAACAATCTCCCCCTTTGTCATTGATGGCAACCTCAATCTTGAAACTGCCACATCTTGTCACCTGGACATCCTGTCATCTGAAAACATACAGTAACTCCCCCTTATTGTAGCAACTTGTACCTATTCCCTATACCTATTTTTTCACCTATACCTGTTATTATCCCCCTTTGACATCAATGGAAAAGGGCCTACCTGGAGCTAACACTTAGCTCCCCGTTAAGTGATTCTGAACATCAATGGCAAGAAGTAATAAAAATTACTCCCAACTCCTCTTGTAGATCTTTGAATGTGTCCTTTGATCATGCCTTTGAGAAGATATCTGATAATACATACAAATTATTCCCTGTCCTTCGAGCATCTGCAATCAACTCATTTGAATCTTTGCTTCTAATCTCACAACCTTCTGCATGAAACTTTAATGTGTATCCTTGATCACATATTTGACTAACACTCAATAGATTATGCTTAAGACCTTTTACATACAAAACATTCTTAGTCTTATTTCTACCATAATCCAAACTCAAAGTACCTTTTTCGGCTATCCTGGCAGTGGTTTTATCTCTGAATCTCACTATGCCACCATTGATATTCTTTAGAGTTATGAACTTAATTTTATCTCCAGTCATATGCCTCAAATATCCACTATCAACTAACCATGGCTGATCTTCATTTCTTACATCCAAAGCTGTCTACACCAACATAGAATCTTCAGGTTGTTTCTTCTACCATGAACATGTCTGAACGTTCTTCTTGATGAATGGAACTTTGAAACTCTAATCCTTCTTGATGAATGGAGCTTTTAAAATCTGATCCTTCTTAACTAACTCAAACACACTTCTATAGTACGGAGCTATGTGTTTTAAGTTGTTGCACTTGTAGCATACTATGGTCTCTTCATCAAAGCTTGATAGAGGATCAAAAGAGTTGTAGCTTCTGCTTGACTCTACTTGACTTTCCTTCTCCTTATTTCTGAAACTGTTAGCTCTTTTTCTACATTCTAATTTATTGTGACCATATCCATTATAATAAAAACAATAGCCATAAAAATAAGACTTGTCTGTATATCTCTGACCTGATTGCCTTTTGTAGCTTTGTTACCTATAGCCTTCTCTGTTTGAAATGTCCTCTGTATTCTTCACTTCTCCCCTTTTTGTTTCCTCTTTTGTAAGAGCTTCAGTATAGCTCTTTTTCTTTTCAAATTCCATCCCTGTTTTATCTGAATTTGCTTTTTGACTTTCCAATATCTTATTCAGCATGTTAGTGCTATCCTCAAATTTTGAATCACTAACTACTTTATCATTGACTGCTTTCTCAATATCTTCTTTTAAAGAGGCAATTTCAATAACATACCTTTCACATTCTTTTCTTGCTATTTCCAACTATGATGTTAGATCTTCTTCATTCTTCTTGTCTTCTTCCAAGTGTACTATTAGATCATCAATAATTTCCTTTAACTCTTTTTCATTTTTCTTGATTCGACTTATCAATCTTTGATTCTTCTTCTCAACAGCTTCTAACTCTTCTAAGGGACAAATGAGTTCACCTTCCATATTCACTTCAACTTCCTCCTCTTCTTCTTCTTGATCATCTTCACGTATGGCCATGAATAGAATATCTTTTTCTTCTGAATCACTGGCTCTACTATCTTCACTGAGCTAGGATCCTTAGAATATAGACTCTTCTTCTTGAATCTCTTATTGGATTTGCCTTTGAAATTCTTTGATGTCTTGAAAGTTGCTTCTCTCTTTGATGGTTTATCTTGTTCATTCCACATCTCATATGCCATGAGAATACCATGAAGCTCATCCATCTTAAGCTTAGCTAAATTCTTCATCTCCTCAATTTTTGAAAGCTTTGCATCATATCTCATTGGTAGAGATCTCAAAACCTTTTGTACCACCATTGACTCTTCCAATGTTTCTCTAAAACCTTGAATCTAATTTACTATTTAATCAACTCACAAGAGATAACTTGCTATATCTTCTTCTTCTTCCATCTTCAAACTTTCAAACTATCTTCTAAAAGTCTGAAGCTTAGCTTGCAAAACTTTTCCATCACCTTTGTAAATATTCTCAAGTTTTACCCAAGTTTCATGAGAAGATTTACATTGCATAACTTTAACAAATTCAAATTCACATAAACCATATAAAATAGCATTTAAAGCTTTAGCATTACATTCACTTGCCTTCTTTTCTACTGGAGCAATTACAAGTGTCTATGGCTCTTCATATTCCTCCACCACTGCTTGCCATATGTTGAATCCAAGGGCCATCAAATAAGTCCTCATTATTATGCTCTAGAAATTATAATTCATCCCATCAAACAAAGGTGCCTTATTTTTAGAAAATATTTCATGTGATCCAACCATCATGCTTTCCCGATCTACCTTCAAGTTGTAAAACTTTTTAAAAAGGAACCTGATCTGATACCAATTGTCAAGCATGAGACATACTAAGAGTGGGGGTGAATCAGTATATCATATATCTTATAAAACTTTTCCTTAATCAAATTCCACTTAACCAAACATTCAAGATATGCAATCAAACTGAAATAATAAACACATCACAAGATAGAGAGAGACACCAGATATAACGTGGAAACCCAATGTGGGAAAAACCATAGAGAACAATCTTAATTATATGAATGAGCACCAACTCAAACAATATTTTCAAGCACCAACTTGAAAGAGCACCAACCCCTTTTTTGAGCACCAACACAACAACTATTCATGAGCACCAATCCATAGGAGCACCAACCCACAGGAGCACCAACCCCTTTTTTGAGCACCAACACAGTAATAATTCATGATCACCAACTCATAGGAGCACCAAACCCTTTGTTGAGCACCACCACAACAACAATTCATGAGCACCAACCCACAAGAGCACCAACCCCTTTGTGTATACCACACAACTATCTCTCAATGTTGTTATCTCAACAAATGATAGTTCATTACAACATCTCTTCCTCTCTCTCACCTTTGCTCTTCTAAGCTAGATATAACAAATACAAATCATATTCATCTCTCACAAATGCTCTTTTAAGCTAGATATTACTATCTCAAATCAAACTCTATCTCACACATTACAAATGGCTTCGCAAGCCTTTATTTATAGCTTTCCAAATGACCTTTGGCCTTCCCCCTTTGTGACCCTTCAATCCTCATGGAAAATGGTGCCAAACTTGTATGACCCTTCATATCCTTTCCTTTGAAAAGTCATGTGGTGACCCTTCATGAGCAAAAGCATCCTTCCCTCTTTTGTCTTTACCTTGGTGACTTTTCGTATTCCTCAAAGTGTCCCTTCATGAGAAATTGCACCCTTCCTCTTTTGTCTTCACTTGGTGACTCTTGGAATTCCCCAAGATGACTCTTCATGGGAAAATGCGTCCCATTATTTTTTTGTCTTTACCTCTTGACTCTTTCACTTGTTCATGGGCCCTTTTTTGTCTCATATGCAACCAAAAATATATTTGTTAATATTAAATAAATATGAACACACATCAGCCAAGATATAACTATTACAAATATCATTAAATGCAATGGGCCCTTTATCACCAATAATGCTAGACCTTTGACATCAATGACAATATTTCCAATAGATTATAGTTTCTTCCATTCTTAAATTGAAGTAATAATATTCTAACCAAGCTAACTAGTTAGCTAGGAATTCAAGAAACTTGCACTAGAAAGTTTCATAAATTTCTCCATAAATATGCTCTTGAATGATTACCTATATGGTAAGACTAGTAAATTTTGATTCTTCTTTTACAAAATTATATATCCTTTGGTTTAACCATGTCTCAATATCTATCTACCCTAGTAACCATTTTAGCATAATTTCTATCAGAAGGAATGTTCCACACTCATCACACCATTTTCAACAGAGGTTCTTGAAGCATCAAAACATGATAAGGAAAAGGATAGTTAGGATATACTTCAAGTGCACAAAATAGTGTATTATATTCATACAAGAGTTTTGATAATAGATCCATAATAAATATTAATTTTCCTACATTATGTAGGAATTAAGAATAACTAGTGTTTCATAAATGGAAATAAAGAATTCAAGTTAATTAGACATTATACATGAGAACACACACGAGGAAAAAAGTAAGAAATCACATAGGTAACCATAACTAGATGAATATCTATTGATCTCTTCAAAATTAGAACTCTATTCTTCTTACAAACATAAGTATATATAGGCATTTCCAGTCTATGACTATTCATATTCTTCTCATACTTGGCACCAAAAGTGGAGTCTATTCATATTCTAGCCTATTACAAGCTGTGAAGATAGGGAAAAATAAACTTATACGTGACAAAATGAGTACATAACACATGAATATTAGACAAATATTCTACATATATTTATAATCCAAATTCATCTATCAATAAACATAGAAAAATAAATTATATCTACCCACACCAATATAGTTTGTTGAATGAGGAAAAAGTAATGGTTAGTTCACATTGGGTTCATCAGAATGTATGCAACAAATAAAGATAAACCTACAACCTATTTTACCCAATAGATATAGATTTGGAGAAGGTAAATCAACTAAAAATCATTGTATACTTAGTTATATTGGGGCATGATTGATTAGATCTGTTAAACTTAACTAGAGGAGAAATTATCACACAACATCAATAGAGAGGGTTTCAAAGCCTTTAGATAATCAATATAATGTACTAACTCTAACTAAGTTTGATAACAATAATAGAATCAATCTAACCTAGTGTTAACAAAGCTTGTAACACAAATAAGGGGGATGATTACAACACAACTAAAAGGGGTAAGGAACCATGGTAGGAAAATCGATGTCTAGGTTACCTAGGGTGGAAAAGAGAAAGTTTGAATAACCCTATAGCCACACTAAGTTTAAGTGTAGAAGAAATTTAAATAAGGAGTTATACATTCAAAACTATTGATTATGTAATATATATCTACTAAATGAAAGAGTGAAGGTTAGAAATACTTAACTTGAATAGGACCTATCGAGCCTCAATCTTTCCCTTGGCCAATGGTGCTTTGCAAGAGGTTGTTGTGGTTATAAGGATCACAATGGTTGAAATCAACTCTATGCTACAAAAATTCTTTTATTGACATATAAGACTCCATAAGACAAGTTATTTCCGTTCAAGATAAGATATAAGCAATGGCTTCTCCTAAATGTAGACTAAAAGTATAAATATGATCAATAATAGTTTGAAAATGAATTTTCCTCCATATAGGATTGAAATGAGACTTGTATTTATAGAGGTGATTTGACCCTAAACCTTTATAGAATTCTAGATGATAATATCAGCTTGCCTTGATGTAGTTAGAAAGTGATTATTTACTCTCAAATAAGGTCAGCCCAATGAAGCATGTGCCATGACTTTTAAAACTACATTGACCTAGGTTGAATTAGTTTAAATTTTGGTGGGAAGCAGAAATACTACATCGACCCAAAATGATATAGTTAGAAAAAGATGGGTATTAGCTTAGTTAGGGGATATTTAAGAGGAAGATTGTGTAGGATATAACATAAGTGGGATTTTTAGTGGATATAAGCAATGATATATTTAGACAAAAATATTGAGAAACACGAATGTTTTACCACCCCTTTTCCAGTGCACACTTTAAGGTATGTATTCAAAGAGATTGAAACTTGACAGGTTATTACAGGAGAGAAAGCATTCATAAATGATACATTTTAAAAGTATTGTGTGTATACACATAATACTTGTGTTTTTTTTACCAAATTTGGGTATCTACATTCTCTGCATGTAAAAACAAGTTTCATTTTTTTTAATGCAATCCTTGACTATCGCTATTTGTCACATTTTTACTAATAGGTTGAAGTGGTTCTTTATTACACTATTGCAGTAGTACATCTACAATTCATTTATAAACATTGATCAGGTAACAATAAGGCCCTTATTTATTTTTATCAATGAGAGCATAACCATATATACTAAATGAATTTATCAATTTCTAAATACATAGATGCCATCACCACCTTCTATGCACATGGGTTATAATGTAAATTAAATAAAATGTCCATTTTATTGATCTAGGTGACCAGATCCTTATAATTGAACATGTGCATGTTCACTTTTGGTATCATATTCTATGAACAAGTATTTGAAATTGAATTATTCTGGTAGGAAAAACCTGTTGGGCCTTTTAGGCAATTATTTGATGGTTGAGATGTCAGAGTATTAGCCAAGACCATCATGATACTTGATAATGTCACATTAATGTTGCTCAAATTTTAATTTATTATGTCTATATTACATTTTGACCACATCCAAATATTATATTCTATCCATGATTTGTATTACTACTTAGAGTTGGTTAACCAAACTAGAAACCCCTATATCAAAAGTTTTTGAATCCATTTCTTCTTGAATAGGCATTTTTCTTAAATTTTATGATCCTTTTCCATGGCATCTGATTTATGTACTAGCCATGCCAAACTCTAGGATATGGGATTCTAGACTTAAGTATTGAGGTGTGTTCCTATTGTTGTGTTGAGGCATTGATGTCAAAGTTAAGATGGATGTCATTAATGTCAAGGTCAAGAGTTGAGGCCATGCATGGTGAAGTGGTATGAGACAAATAAGTCTTATGATTAGATAAAATTTGAAGGCAACCTATTGTTTATTTTTTGAGAAATAATTTGAAGGTAACCTGGTAATTATTTTAAGGTTGATGGCATGTCAAGGTCAAGTTCATGACGCAAGGTAAGCTACTGTTGAGTACTATGTGTATTAAGAAGCCTAGTCTAGTCTTGTGAGAAGGTGTATGCATAAAACATAGTGAAGCTTGGTGGATTATGTCATTACAGGCATGATAGAGTGTATAATTTTTTTTAATCATGTGAAAGAGGCAAATAAGCCTTTAAAAGAGTTTCAAGGTTAGTTTAAAGCTTAGTCCTTCATTGAGAGACCTAGTGAGAAGGCATAATCCTGGTAGCATGATGATATGAGCAATATGAGACTTTTATGAATAAGGTTGGTAGTGTGTGAGAATGGTATGAGCTTTTTAGAATATTAAAAGAGGTTTCAAGGTATGGTCAAGGTCTAAGTATGACTAGTAGTTTAAGGCCTAGTATGCAAAGAGACCTAGTGTGACCTAATGAGGGTCAATTTTAATTTCCAATGTGATAGATCTCATAAGAGAATTTTTATAGGTGTAATAGGTTATTTCAAGTTTTTTGACCAAGTTTTAGGTCAAATCCTGAAGGATAAAGCATGAAATTTAGTCTTGAGGTTTTCTGTGTAGATAGAATGAGGTATTACAAACTCAAGAAGGTTTTTCTTATGCTCTTTGGCATGTGAAACCTTTTCATGAGATCATAATTAGTTCATAAAATTTAGGGAAGGTTCCTATCTTTAATTTCCTAGCATTAGTTTTGGAGTTGAGGGGAAATCATTGCTAAGAATGAAAAGCAGTCAAAACCCTCCTAAAACCCTCATAATGACCCGATAGGAAAATTATTGTTGAAAATGTCTCATAATGAATTGGATAACCTAGTTTAATTATTGTATCATCTATAGGACTCTCACATGGTTATCTAGGTGTAATTGTTCTGTCAGAAGAGTGAATGGAAGCTACAAGAAAACCCTTGTTTCTCAGAGTTTTGATATAGCAAGTAGGGTTGACTAGGTCAAGGCATGAAAGTTATCAAAGGTTGAAGCTTGAAACCTATATCTTATGAACATGGTTATTTATAATTAGGTTTAAAACCTAAAAAATTCTAAACTTTTCATATAATTTGGCCTATCACTAAAAGGGCATAATGAGCAAGACATTGAGAAAACTAGGCAAAAGAAAGAATGAGATTAGGGATGGGTTGCAGTAGATTAGGGCTGAATCCAAATGCATGGGGTCATTTTTAAATACCTATATCACATTTTACCCTTTAACATAATATTTGGCAATGCTTATACATAAGCAAAAATTTTTTCTTAAAGTGACCTGTCTAACACAGTGAGGTTTGTGTAGGGTGAAGACATGAGATTGATCTATAAGACCAATATTGATATTGAACCATGTAATATATATTTTTAAATATTTTATAATAATGTTTAATTATCATATAAACCTATTTAAACTTTATAAAATTATTCCCATAGGTGTTCTAAGACTTAGTTTTCATGACTATGTTTTTAGAGCTACAGGCAGTTTTTTGTGTATGAGTGTGAATGATGTCCCTGAGTCTTTTGCACATGATTTTTTTTATAGGTATCATATTTTATTTTTAATGTATTTATATTCATGATAAATTATTATTAATATGTGAAAATTAAAAGGTTCTTGACTGGATTTTTGAAGCCTATGTGTAGTTCTGAGTAAGCATATGAAAATGTTTGGTTTGAGGTCTTATACCCTATTTGGTGAAATAAAATGAATAGGATGATGACCCTAAGGTAATTTAGTTTCTATACATATTATTTTTTTATTGTTTTATGTGTCAAATTTTATTTTATTCTTTAAATTTTCAAGATAGACTTTCTAACAGTGAAAAGGCATAATTGTGATATACCTAATTGTGTGGTTCAAGGAGTGAAATGAGTTAAATGGTGTTAGGGACATAAGGTGATATTATAAGGGGTCTAATTAAATTTTTTATGAAGTGTTAATCCATTTTTGGATCTCAAAGTGTTTCAAGGAGGCCAAAGTGAAATGTGTGCTTTGAGAAGGCTTAATTACATTAGGTCTCTATTAAGCTTAATGGTGGTTTTAGCCCTTAAGGGTAATGACTGACCTATGTAGAGGTTTTTTAATTTGTGAATTGTGTTTATTGACATATTATAAGGGTTATCTAATTATATAAAGGTTATTGGCTAACCAAAATGGGTAAGAGCAAGAGTCAAGTATAAAGAGAAGGTCTAATAGGCCTAATTAACTAGTTGAAATATTGAGGACGTGAGTAAATGATATAGAGTTTTGGAAACCAGGTAGAGGGATTGAATACCATAAGATAGGTGTGATGAATATGTCATGAAGATCTAACTATGTTTCTACAGTTGATGAGCAAGGTCATATGACCTAATTCTGCCAAGGAAAGGGCTAGTTGAGTGAGAAGGCCTAATAGGCTATTTGAGAAAGATAGAAGAGTGAGAAGAGAAAAATAAGGTGGTCATATTTAGTTGAATGAGAAATGTGTTTAAATTTGATAATAGGTTCAAGGTAGATGAGTTGGTGATGAGTTACCTAAGGGGTTGGTACCTCCTTACAAGTTGGTTTTTGCTAAATGACTAGTTAAGTTGGTGTTTGACTAGTAAGGGGTTGGTGTTCCTTGTGGGGTTGGTGTCTCACTAAATTTTGATCCATTGCTTATACGATTTTATTTCAAGTGGTTTTTCAGTGGGTTTTATTCCTCAAGAGGGTTTTCCACATATCTCATGTGTTCTTATGTTGTTTGACTTCATAGATGCTTGTTTATGCATTAGTTAATGTGTGTATGTGAATGAATGCTTCATGAATGATAAGTGAAATTGAAGGATTATATCAAGGTAATTGAGTAAACCCCCCTCCCTCTAGGTAGTTGTACTTAAAACATTAAAGTTAGGGTTTAGGGGTTAAAAAAATGAATAGGAAGTTTATATTATTGTAATTATCTTAGCTAGATGAATACATTGAGTACTATTTCACAAAATATTGTAAAAAAAATCCACTCTTAATTAAAAAAACTCAAACAATAATATGCCAACATAAAAAATAAAATCCATTCAGAGCATCAGTTTTATTTTTTATTCTTCTTCTTAAAGAATAACCATTGCACTAAATTTGAGAAATATTTGCCACAAAACCTTGCCCAAACTGAAACTCTAATACTAATTTTAATGAAATTAATTTCACAACAATGAATAATAATAATAATAATAATAATAATAATAATAATAATAATAATAATAATAATAAAAAAAAAAAAAAAAAAAAAAAAAATCCACGTCAAATGTTGAAAACAAAGCATAATATGAGACTAAGCCACTTCAAGGAAGAAACCTCCACAACCATACAATAAGAAAAAAATTCATAAAATATTTATCAAATACTAACCATTGCCTCCTATATATACCTTACTTTATGCTATGGTTAGTCCATAGGTTAACCCCACTGACAATATGAAAACATAGAGAATTGGGATATGACAAGGTAAAAGGTTATATTATCTACAAGTAAGCACACATATCCTTATACATGATATAGGTTAAGGGCATAACAGTACATAGTACTTGGAAGTTTACTAAGAGCTTAGAGAGCATAAGAGAGAATATCCATAACATATGAATGTTGGAACAAAACCTTCATATGGAGATTGCAGAATTAAGGGAGTATTCAATATGAAAATAAGGAAAGGTGTGTTAGTTATTAAAACCAAAAAGTGTGAGAATAGAGTTTTCTATGTAATAGGATAAATTATGTAGTAAAGTTTGCTCTCTTGTCCACTTAGGTAAGGTAAGAATTATGTATATAATACTTTGTTATATGTTAATTTGTCGAAGCATAATAGTGTTTTTCACATATTGACATAAAGAGCTATGTATACTTTCAGTTTCTTTTTAACAAAAAAATAGATGTAGTGCATCCACACATTTTTTTAAATAAATATAGTTAATTATATTTTAAGATTTATTTTTCAATTATTTTTTCAATATTATTTTTTCGATTAATTTTATATGTATATATAATTTTTCTATTTTTACCTTATGATTAATTATATGTGTGTGTATATATATATATTTATTTATTTATTTTACAATAAATTTGATATAATTTCAAATAAATGAATTATATCACTTTTTTCTATTTAAAATTTATTATGTATTTTTCAATATTATACTCATATTTCATGAATTAGATCTTCATAATTTCATGTTATAAAAAGTAAATAAAAAAAAAGATGTCACCACATTGAAATGTCTCTTTTTTTAAGGTGGCGATGTAGTGAAGAGCATATGAAAGAAAAGTAAAATATATGCAAAATTTTGGTTTCACTTTGTTGCGATTGGTATTTCTCTTGTCAGCTTATTTGAGGGGAGATTAGTTTACTGAGTAGATTAAGAAACGATTTATTTAATTTAATTATTTTTATATTTTGGGGAGGTGTTGAGAGTTATTCTTTTTGTGTGCAAGGGTATTGGAATCTCTATAATACAGTTAATGTTTATTCTATGTTGGTAAGATCATCTAAAAAAAATTTATTTTATTTTTGGGATGGTATAGATTAGACATTAAATTTTGGTGTGCACTATTTAGGTTGAATAATATAAATAAGATTAGAATAGATTGTAGAAAATTTGAAGATTGGTTTTGTAATTTAATGTTTTGAATAGAAATAAATGATATTTTAAATGTAAATAGATTTAAAAACAATTTAAAAAATTGTGTTTGTTTATATCATGATTTTTATAAATTTTATTTAGATTTGCTATGATTATTTGTAAAATAGATTTTTTTTTTTAATTAATTGAATATTAACATTTGATAAATTTTAAAAAAATAAAATATGTTTTTATACCAGTATCAAATTAAAAAATAGTTGAACTATCATAATATTTGTTGAGTCTTTAGATAGTTAATATCAAAAATAAAAAAGTTGAACATATAAGTAATTATTTTGTGGTGTGCGTCTAAACATAAATGTACGTGCTTCAATCAATATTTTAATAATTATTTGATTTCCTTTAAAATATTTGCATGTGTCCAAATATTTTTTTTATAAAATTCTTATTATACTTATAGATCACTTATTATTCCCTTTTTAGTGAATTATAATACATTTGTATTCATTAAAAAATTAAAATTAAATTAGAATTTTACGGACATTTAAAATTAACAATAAAAAATGTGAAACAAATGAAACAAGGATCATATGGGCAATCTAGGCAAAATAGACCCCAAAAAAATGCTGAATAGCATCCTAATTTTATGTACATATATATATTTTTTTTGAGATGCTTTATACATAAATATTTAGGTGAGGAAAAGAGGGAGGAGAGAGATTAGATCATTTGGGGGGGGTGTGAGAAGAAGATAAGAGAACTATCAAAAATCAATAAATGTATCAACAATATTTTATCATCAAGAAATATATGAACATCTTGAAATTATATATTATTATAATTAATAAATTTATAAAAATTAATCGTAAATATATATATATAATATAAATTGATAAAATATAAAAAAAATTAAGAATCAATTTTATTTGTAAAAGAAAATTTTTATTACTAATTTAATTATTGATAAATTTAACTTTTTTCATTTTAAATAAAATTATTTTATTAAATTTTTAAAATTATTTTGAAACAATTTATTAAATAAAATTTATAAAAAAATAAATAAGTCCACTACTGTCTAGATTCAAACCATTATGACACTTCTTTAAAAAAAAAATCATTACCTAGCATTGCCCACAATAATATTTTTTCATGCAGGTCATTACATCATTGAAAATAAAAAATAACAACAAACAATTTATCAGACAACATACGAATCGTTATTTGTCAAATACATATAATTCAACTCCCATGAAATAGAAATTTTTATATATTAAAAATTGTTAAAAATTAAAATTAATATTAAGGATTAAGGAATATATCTATTACAAACATAGATTATAGATTTTTATTAAAAATGAAGATTTTTATGTTTTTTAAATTGGAAATAGAGATAAGATGAAAAGAAGACAGACGGTAAGATAGAGACGATAAATAAATTATTATTAAATAAAAAAATTGTTTATAAAGAAATTTTTATTTTAACTCTTTATTTTTGGGTGGGTTAATTTATTTTAGAAGTTGTTAGGAGAAAGTCAACTTTTGTAGTTTAATTTGAGACAGTTTGATGGTAAGTTTCAAAGTTTTTATTATTGTAGGAAGGATCAATTTATTACTAAATTTAATAATAAATTTTTGAAATTATGATTTCAAAAAATTAAAAATTATTTGTTTAGTTTATGTAGAAAATATAATATTTATTTTAAATAATATATATATATATTTTTTTTAAGAAAAAATAATTATTAATAAGTTGTAATTGAATTAATTTCATATTAATAATAATTGGGAGATGAGGATGTCTTATATCATGTGTATATGAAGAAAATTTTGGAAGGCACTCGTGTTAGAGGGCATTTTACCCCTATTTTGCATATTAGAATGCCTAGCACACGTTTTACAATGCATGGCTTAATTTCTTTCATTGGCAAAGATTAAAAAGGATAAAAATTAAAAAATCTGTCAAAATTCAAGTTATACTAAGCAAGCCTTGACAACAGTACTCGCTACTCGGTGACGTGTACAAATACGCTCAAGCGAACCTCAAACATACTCCAAACACACTTTTGCATTGTATGTATGCAAATCATTACACTATACGCATGAAAAACCCTATCAATAAATACTTCTATAATGATTGTCTGCTGAAATAGATCCCTTACCTTGTCGAACATATATGAAAAACAAATTACTTGACTAAGAACAAAAATATAACAATTTACTTTATCATCAATAATATTAATTAGACTTTTATGAAAATGGCTGTCGATCCTTAATACTATGTCGACATAAGGACACCCGATACAAACAAATGCTCAAATACTCCAAAGGAAAAATCAAGATTTTCATGTACCAGTAGTCAAATTCCACAGTGTTTATAAAAAAACTGGTTGTAAAGTACAACCCAAATTTAGTAAAGGGGCCCAGACCACCAAATTAGAGGTCTGCCAACCACCCATAAAACTGACAAGAATATTGGAGAGTTTAGTACTTTCTCACAGGAAGGCCAAACAATCTCATGGGAAAGTTAGGAGCCACTGACTTTTTTGTTCTCCAACCTTTTCCAGGTTGAATGTTCCACCAAGGTTAGTTAGCTAGTCCATTACTTTTTACACTGACAAAGTAATTATTTAAGATGTAAATTAATAATGGTTTTATTTATTTCATTCTCATATTTTGATGATTGTTTAGGGAGTGTGATCTGAAATTTTGATAAAAAAATTTTAATACAATTTTTTTTTTTAAAAATTTTATTCACATATTTTATAAATTGAAAATACTATTTAATTAGTATTGATCTCTCTAAATTTTAATTAAATCATTTTATATATTTTCTAAATCATTTTAAATATTTGAATCAATTTATGTATAATTGTATTATTATACACTTTGAATTACATCAAATAATTTAAAATAAAATGTGTAATTTAAATGAAATTTGGACATACAATTCAAAATTGAAATTTTAAGGTTTAACCCTTCCATCTGGGGAAGCATCTATTCTTGACAAATGTTGGAAATTGGAAATGGGAATCATATCTCAATCTGGTGGAAGTACAGATTGCATATCTCTGCACTTTTGATATGCTGTGCAGTTTTGTGTTATAATGTGATGTTTGACACACACTAGTCATTTGGATGTCAGTAAAGCTGGAAGTACTTACCTCCATGTGTTTAATTCAACTGCCATTGTGGACCGTGGAGATGGGTTAAAATGCAATTATTTTTTTGTTCATTTAATGAGATTGTGCATATCCTGAAGTACAGGCAAATTAAAGTCAGTTTCCCATAGCATAGAACTGTTAAAAGTAAATAAACATGAAACTGAACTGGAGTTTTTATTTTATATCTTTGAAACATTAATAATTTATATCTTTAATATTATAATATTTGGATAAAATTGTGTTATCTTTCTTAACTCATGTTTTAGGTCATTACCTGTTATCTTTTATCAGCACAAAAATAGCAGGAGAGATTACTATCAGTTATCTTTTATCAGGAGAAAAATATCAGGGTGGCATAGTTTTGGATCACCACCCGTTATGGTTCATTAGGAGAAAAATATTAAAATGGATCATTATCATTCAATCAGGTGAAAAATATTAGAATGACGTCGAGTTAATGAAGATAACACAATTTTATCGAAGAACTATAATATTACTTTGTATAAACTGTAAAAGCATAAAATATCTAATCCATATCTTTTTTTAGATCAGACTTTATAGGTGTAACTTCGTTGTCTAACAAACACTAGTGTCTTAATGGTAGTTGGCAGGGTGGGAGGTGGTGTTTTTTCCACTGTGAAGGCTGGTGGAGAAACATGTGAATTCTGGTATATTAGCGAAGTGAATGTGTCCAGTGTCCGTACTCGCAGTAGTACCAGGCACCATACCTAATACCCGTGACTTTTTGGTTGCAGCTAAAAGCTCTCATAGTATTGTTTTTGCACATGTGAAGTTGATGGGCATAGTTTTTGTCAGGATTTAAGGATGGTAACAGTAGCAGCATTGAGCCCAGGTCAATTGTCCCCTGCTGCCTTGGAATCTCCCTACAATACAGAGCTCTTTCTCCCACTATTATGGATGAGATTTCACGGTCTCTGTCCTGCCCAATCCCCAGCAAACGGTTACCCTCAGTTTCAAATTCAGCACAAATGGCTTTTAGACACCCAATCAGTCCATTTAACCAACTTATCCGCATCTTATCCAAAGCTCATTATAATAAAATGAAAACGAATCATTTTATCTTTATTATTATGGAGAAATGCACTTCCCTTTTCACATATTTAAATAGAACATATTTTCCTCTAAGCGTTATAATCTTTATTAAAATAGAACATATTTGACCCTTAAGATTAATTAATGTATGAAAAAGATTAATGTATGAAACAGCAACAGATTATTAGGAAAGGTCCTAGCAGTGCACTTTAATTTTGGACACTGAATTAAAGTGCTATAACATTATATTAGATTTTGAAATTTTTATCCATAATAATATGTCTTCTTAACTACTTATAATTAAAGTTTTAAGGTCTAACACATTATACATTTTACGGTATAACTGATTTTATCACGAAAGTTTATAAAATGCATTTTTTAAACCTATGGCCAAAACTTAACTTTTGGAGTACCAATAGTTGTGCATTTGAGTATCAATACTTGAGTCTTCTTTGTCAAGATGTGATTGATTACTTTTAATTTTATAGAATAAATGTTGAACAAGTATTAGATATTAAGTGTTCAACGTCTGGTGCACTTTAATATTTATACACACCAATATGTTCCATCAATGAAACCCCTGTTAACAAAACCCTTGTTCGACAATTGGAACATATTTTTGTTTTGCGATTATATCTAATATGTAAATTCGATATTATATATATATATATATATATATATATATATATATTCTTCATTATTTAGATAATAACTAATATTTGATATTATATTATGATATATTGTATTTTATATTTTTAGCAATTATGATAGTTGTCATAAAATCCAACCCCCTTTTTGTAATAGGAAGGAATAAAAATTGTTATTTATATAGTAAAACACACTGTTTCATTGTCAAATGACACGGCATAACTATCTATTGAGCTGCTCGTATTATAGCTGGTGAGTTGCTTACCCTGACATGAATCATAAACACTGCACAATTTTAGCTTCATAGAATCTTTGCCCTCCATCGCCAAATTTGTTGTTTGTCGTGAAGATCAATTCTTTACAAATTGCGAGGAAGGATATACAATTTTGCTTGTCCACGAGTAAATTTGTATCTTGTCACACAAAGACCTTCATGACTATTCAATGTCATGAGGAATTGGAGCCCATCATGGGTAATCAAGGCTTTGTGGGCTTGCCTCCTTCCATGGACAGCTAGAGGGAGTGTATATTTGAAGGCAAGATAGCAACAACAATATCAATGGGTCATGGTGAGCCCCTGGTTAGGCTTCTTTGTCCTAGGATTGATGGCCTGCATGTCTCCACATACAGAGCTTTTTGTCATGTTGTTGCTATGTATTTTGTCTCAGGAAACATTGTTGATCATTTTGGGCTTCTGATGATGTTTCTTGTCATTTTTTCATGTGGGTGTTTTTTGAGTATTATTTTCATGTGGTTGTTCTACCTCAGGTAATGTGTTTTTTTTTTTTTTTTTGTTACACTAATTTTGATAATGGTGGACTATTATTTCATATGTTTTCAGTAGTGGGGTGCCTCTTCATCCTGTAAAAGACAAGCCACTAGAGCAATTTAGGACGTTGTATGAGGATGAAGGATAATATGTTCATAGGAATGGAACTGTTGACCCTTGTGTAGCTTGGAATATACATTTATATACTGTTTACCAAAAGTGATCATCTGGTAAACAATTTTTTATTATATTATATAGAAATATGTATTCTAAAAATTATAAAAAATGCAGCAATATATTTTTAATTCAAAAAACTAAAATGAGTTAGGCTGGTATATTTCAAGGTTTAAAATTTCAGCCGTTGTTGCTCACACCAATGTGCTTCCTCTGTTGTTATCAAAATAGAGACCATTAACACAGTATATATATTTTTAAAAAATGGGCATTGGCTTACCATATGAGAGTCGTTTAAAAACATAGAGCTCCCCATATGAATATAAACCTATATAAGTCAATATTTACATTTTTCATATATCATACAAGTCAATATTTTCATTTTGCACAGGTATACATTTTTTCTACTCTATATTATCTCCCAACAAGTCTCAACCAATAATGTAAAATTTAAAAAAACCATTGGGTTTGGGTTAAAGATGATCAAGAGGTTCTACTCACACTATGTATATGTCTTCACCAAGGGTGCATCTATGATACATGTGGAATATCCACCATGCTAAAGAAATCCCCAGCCAGGTATTTACTCTTTGACAGCCTCTTCTCATATACATCCAATAACTTGCCCATATTTTCCACATTGCACCCCACTATGGCCTCATTTGTCTTTCCTCCCATCATTGTAACACAAGTATGATATATAGGCAGAGAGATACGGTCCATTTTCATCTTGGAAGACAATATTATATAGCAATCTATGCCCTTGGTTTCACTCAAACCGTTGACTACTTCTCACCCATTGTTTTCACATGATGACTGGTGTCTTTGGGTTCAGACTGGATCATGCTCCATTCAATTTTTTTGCCAAACCTTGAATTAGTATATGTGCCTATCAGTCTATGAGACCAGTTTCCAACAAAACCTAAACCAGCAGTCTCCAAACCACATGTTAGCGTTAGAGTGGGTCAAACAACATCTATTTTATTTTATCTCTTATGACACAAATCTTGGGGCTTCACCCCACCGTAATAAGCCTCTGGATTAATTATTTTTTATTCATAAAATTGATAGTTTCTATTACATATAATAATAATTATCTTAAAATGTCAAGTACATCTAACACTCTAAAAAAACACAGAGCATCATATCACTACTACTCATAAGGACAAACATCTTAGGAAAAGATGCCAATAGATATAAGGCTACAATAGTTGATAAGATATCTTATAACATCAATACTTTTTATTTTTATTTTAATATTGCATATATACTTTTTACATCATATTCATATATATTTATCAAGTCTGTAGCTTTCATGTATGGTGACTAAATAGTAAAGAAGGTGGGCTTTATCCAAGTTCTCTCTTTTTTAATAATATAATATAGAAGCAAATTAAAGTGAAAATTTATTTTTTAGAATAAATAAAGAAATATGAGTATAAAAGTAATGAGGATCTGCATAAAGAAAATTAAAAAAAAATGGTTGAACACAGAATAATTAAAAATAAATTATATTTCTCACACCATAATTATTTTCTATATTATATTCATTTGGGACATTACATCTTTATAAGAAATTATTCCTATAATCATGGAGAACATATCTCCACTCATATCTCACCCAAATCCCTATGAATACTCAATCTCCTATATGAATAATATCCTTGTAACATACAACAATATATCACGACCATAATCTATCCAAATAATATATTCGAACAACTAATCTATATTCATAATATTATTGTAATAATATTACAACAACTAATTTCTAACCAAATATAACTAATAGTGAATTATTACTCACGTAATAACACACATTAAAATAATCACAAATTAATGTGAGGACTAACATTTCCTAACAAAAAGGAAGTTGTAACAAGTAAAGATAGAACTGAGAAAATGAACAAAATGATAGTTGTTGAATTAAAAATTTTGCTAATTTTTACTTAGATAAGTGAACATTCAATTTTCCTCCTCCTCCTTATATATTGTATGAGCTTATTTAAACAAGGAGTTGAATTTTTGGAGTTGCCAAGCTTATGTAATCTTAGAAAATAAATCTAATCCTCTCTTATTTTCTGTGTAAGACTAACTTGAGCCTTCTTATTGAAATAAAATGCATTTTGTGCATACTTTTTTCAATTGATGGAAGCTTTTGTCATTGTTGTTTGTTTATGCTACCCCTTAGCCAATAGTGTGTCTAGGGACATGTACGATTGATTATTTTCCTACATTACCTTTTACCTTATCTTGTCACATTTTTATATGATCTCATATTGTTAGCAAGGTTGGCCTATGGAATAAACATAGGCTAAGTAAGGTGTGTGTGTGTGTGTGTGTGTGTGTGTGTGTGTGTGTGTGTGTGTGTGTGTGTGTGTGTGTCTACACACACACACATGTTATACATTTATACATATACACACATATATACATATACACACATATATACATATGTGTGTGTATATGTGTGTGTGTGAGAGAGAGAGAGAGGTAGTGGTTAGTACTTGAGGATCATATTATGAATTATATTCTTATTTCATGGTTATAAAAATTGATGCATGGAAGTGGTTGGGTCTTATTTATCATTTATTTTCCTTATTTTCAACTATTAATATGGATCTACTTATTTTGCACTTATTTTTTTGGATAGATATCAGTGTTGACAGGACCCCTCCCTAGAAAATGATTGCTTTTGACCAAATCCACAATCAAATCGAGAGCATAACAAGGAATCTAGTTCCCAAAAACCTTAAACATAAAGAACACTAAAGAGAACCAAATAATACTAAAAGACTTTTCAAGCTAAAAATAGAGAGAACATAGAGAGACAAACTTTGTCCAATCTAACAAACACCACAAGACAAGAAGAGTCCTCACTCAAAACTTAATGAGACCCAAAAAAAATCCTACCCAATAGAACCTGCTGAGCACCTAGAAATCAACCCCAAGCTGTAGGAGTGCACCTTCTTCTACTAGACAATAGAGCTTCCATAATCCACTGAGTTCCTCCAATGATGGAATTCATAACATCCAATTGCAGTCTTTTAGCTTTAGATTTCCTCCCTCTTTTACCCTTTTTACCAAAGTTAGGTTCTGGCAACTGACACAGATGTTGACCAATAGTTAGGATAACTCTAGAAGCTAGTTGATCTTATTCATCCTCTGAACTGACCTCATCCTCTTCTGAAACCATTTCCTACAAAGATCCTTCTACCTCAAGAGGAGCTTGATCCTAGATATTTATGCTTTGCCTAGTAGATGTAATCAAACCTTCTAAAATCTAACAATCTGTGGTTATAAATAAGCTGAGCAGAGAAAACTACTTAGAGTCTTCAACAATAGGGTCCTTGAGAGAAGTCAGGGTAACAATTCTTGGAGACATGCTCTTCTTTACTGAATGATCTACCAAGGGAGCCAACAATCCTTGTGTGGCAGGAGTCAAAGGAATCTGAAGGCTATTCACTAAATCACTATTGGGGAAGCTAATCTTCCTAACCTTTTTCCTTAAGAGAATAGAACCAAAACCTTTTAAAGTTTTCTGAGAGCAAACTACCTTTTTGTGACCCACTTGGTTGCATTCGAAGCATCTAAAAGGTAGCCCTTCATAATTGAGAAATTGAGTCCAAATACCCTGAGAGGACTTAATCTTCACTGAATGAAAAAATGGTTTAGAAAGGTTAATAAGAACACAAAACCTCCCAAAATTATGATGAGAAACCAAATCAGAATCATTTCTAACAAACACTCCAAATTTTTTATCAGTTGTTAGAACAATCTTGGATCGCACATGGCTAAAGGAAGATTATAAAATCTTACCTAGATCAGTGCATTTAAAATGATAGAGTTTGTTGGATCAAAGAAGGGGACCCACGAGCTCAAGAACACCCCTTACCAACAAACCAAGGACCATTTTTTCAAACAAAATCCTGCTCCTCAACTGACTGGAAAAGAATTAGGAAATAACCATTGGGAAGCAAAGAGAGAGAAACCTCATCAAATGAGGGCCAAACTAATTTAGTCCAAAGTGAAATAACTTCCCAAGTAGGATATTTCCCCACACATTTGTCAATCATAGAATGGTCCCCTAACTCCTTATCAATTAAATCAATAGCCTCATCAAAGATCTCCAAGATAGGGGATTTTTTAGAAAAAGTAGAGAAACATCCCCCAAAAATGTTGTTTAGAAACAAACTCTTCTTGCCCTTCAATAAAATCCCCCCTATTACAAGTAACAAATGCCTCCTTCCCCATGATACTCTTTGAAGGCATTGACAAAATACTTCTTATAGACAACTGTCAATCGAGCTTGGGGTTTAAATGTTTAATGGATGCTTTGCAAAATTTTGAGAAGGAATGAAAAGGGTTTGAATTGTTCAGATAATCAATAAAAACCAAAACTTTATGAGAAACCCTAGATACCACATCCTCCTCTACCCTACTAACCAAATCAGCATGGCTGTACTTATTTATCCCAACTTTATTACCATTTCTTAGACCTCTCACACCTGTGCCTTGATTGATCTCAACCTATGGGATACCCTTCCTTCCTCCTATATTCTAGTCTCCACTATGTTGGCCGTCACCCACACCCTTGTTGCCGATAATGCCACTAACCTTGTTGACCAATGCCTCTTCATTTTCAAGCTCTTACAAAATACCAACGCCACTGAATAGAATAATCTTGGGGTCTTTGATCACCTCCACTATTTTTATGGGTGCAGTTGCCATCCTCACACATTCATTTATTCTATTTTTCACTTATTTTAATGTGATAGATTATTTTAGATTTGCTCTTGGTATTTACATTTACATGCATTATTGAGAATTGCCCTGATCTATCTAAGTAATTTTATTACAAGTGGTATTATAGATTCAATTTGGGAAATGTTTTATTGCATTATTTTTTTAATATTGAGCATAGTGATTGTTATGTGAGTTGAAGGATCTAAAAAACATAACTTGTGATCTTGAAGGAATTTAATTTTTCTGCTAGCAAAATATTATTTGAGGTTTTTTTAAGTCTAGAAAATATTTTCACATCCTTGTGAAGATTAATATTCATTATATTTGTTTCAACGAGATGATCTCAATGGTATAAGCCTCCAATATACTTTTTTTACCCTAAAATTGTCAAACCTAAATTCCTAAACCTTACAACCTATATTTTATACATGGCCAGTATAAACACTCAAGGTAGCATAAAATGGAAAGGCACTCTAAGAAAATATTTCCTAGAAAGGAATACATGGAGTATGGAACTTCTGATATAAGGGTTTATAGATTATATATCCAACTCTATGTAGATGTTTAGAGCATGGTTAAAAATAAAGATTTGGATGTGGTCAAAGGTCACATGGATATAATGATATGAGATTTAAACAACATCAATGAGACATTAACAACTATCTTGGATCATCTACAAGTAACATGGTACTATCTAACAATTCTCCACTAGGCCACTTGGGTTCTCCCATCCAAAACAACACAAGGTCAAATACATGTTTGAGGAACATGCTACCAAAGGTGGAACTTCACATGTTTAATGGTAAAGATTTAGTCACCTAGATCAATCATAGAGAAAAATTATTTGTTTTACACAAGACCTCATGTGCATAAAAGGTGGTCATGATATCTCAATATTGAGAATCAAAGTTATGCATTTGGTATAGATGGTTACACTCTCAAAATAAAAATAAGGGCCTTATTGAACTAAATGATCACTGTTTATTGATGAGCTACAAATTCACTTCCAAAACAATGTAATAGAAAAATATTTTAACCATTTAACAAAACTTAGACAAATGATGAATGTTAAGGATTATATTCAATGATTCCAAAACTCATATTTGCACGTGGATGACATCAAAAATGAAAATATGAATAGTTTGTTCTTGGGTAAGCTCAAGGATAATATCTAATTCTATGTTTGCATGTGCAATCCAAGTTTAGTATCAGATTATATGGGCTTCACACTTAGGGTAGAGGAAATAAATATGGTAAAATGATGGGCATTCACTACTGACAGAGAGTGCATTATTCTATCATAATCATTCCCCTGGCTTACTAAATTGACTCTTAAAAAATTAAGGAGAAACAAGAAAAATGGTGACATTTGAACTGTGCATATTGCATGCAACATATCCACAACTTGTTCATTCTCATCAGATATAAAAGATTCTAAAAAAGGGATATAAGGGTTTATAACACAACTATTTTCTTTAAAATTACAACCAACAACGATGGACCTACACAACCTAATGCAAAGAAGATCATTGATAACCACTCGTTTATTTTTGGATTAATGTTAAAATGAATATCATTATAAAAGGGAACATAATCATGCCATTTGATTGTCAACAAGGAATCAACCTCCAAACATTAGATCATACATGTCCCCATATGACTAGAGCAGTGACTTTAAAATATGGTATGGGAGATGTTAGAGGTTGGTATTATCTGACATATCCAAACATCATATTCATCCCCTATGTAAATAGTGCATGAGAAGGATGATACTTAGAAGATGTGCATAATTACAGAGAACTCAATAAGTACACCATCAAAGATAAGTTATATATTATAATAATTAATTAATTTCTAAATGAGTTACATGGTGTTGTCTACTTTATAAAATTGGATATTCATTCAAGTTACCATAAAATTTAGATCAAGGATGAGGATAAACATAAGACATCTTTTAGGACTCATGAAGACCATTATAAGGCTTTGATAATGCCTTTTAGTCTCACAAATACATTGCATACATTCTAGAGTTTGTTAAACACCATCTTTAGGTATTTTTTGTGGAAATTTATCTTAGTATTTTTTGATGACATACTAATATACAATAATAAAGGGAAAGAACACTTGTGATGTGTGAATTAGGTATTGATAATTTTTTAACAACATTAGATTTAGACAAATCCTTCTAAGTGTGTTTTTGGAGTACACAAGGTACAGTAATTAGGTCACATTATTGTACATTAAGGCATAAAATTAAACCCTCACAAGATCAAGGCCATGATAAAATGAAAATTTCTAAAAAATCTCAAGAATCTCTAAAGATTTTTAGGATTGAGTATTTATTATTGCTAGTTTGTGTATAATTATTATAGCATTGTAACACCACTCACAACCTTATCAAGGGAGGACTCATTCCACTATAATGAAGCCACCACTAATGCATTTGATAAACTAAAGGAGGCCATGTTCACCACTCCAGTTTTGGCTACCCCAATTTTTTTAAAGACCTTCATTTTTTAATGTGATGCATCAGGATATGGAATAAGGGAAATTATTTATTAGTAAAATTTCCTAATATTACATTTTTTAAATGTGTTGATTAATGCTTAGTTATCACAATCTATTATAGCAATGGTTAGAATGATTAGTTTGCAATTTTGTAGCATCGATTAAATGTACAGGTCAGGTTAGGTGGTAGTCATAGCTTATAGCCAGTTGTAATCAGTTACAAAGATACATTTCTATTAACTATTTTCTCTCTTGTATATATTTGATTATACTAATTAATAAAACCATCAAAGCATTCAATCATCATTCTCCTTCATTAGTATCAGAGCAACGATAGCCATTAAGCGCCATATGGAATTCTAAGCTTGTATGGGGCAAGTCCATTTTCATTTATGGTCACCCCTTCTATGTTAGTTTTTTTTAATGTCTTCTTTACTCAGAGTAGCGTAGAAATATTTGGAAGCCAGAAGTAAATTCCAGACCTATCACACAAGTATCTTAGAAGTCCAATGATGCAGTAATTCACAAATAACTAGGGCATTTATCAAAGATTATTTTAATATATAAGAGTAAGGTGTTGGAATGAATTTGAGTGTAACGTGTATGATTTCATTTGAATGTGATCTCAATCTCTGTGTTCTGAAAATTATCATTATTTAGTTCTATTCAGTGTAGATTTGGTTTCCATTTATTTCATGAAAAGGGAGGAATTGGTGCAACACTTTCCAAAAAGATCCCAAACCTCATTAACTTTGAGTCTTCATACTGTGAGAATAATACAATAAAAAATTCAAGGATCAGATGAAATAAGTTATTGTTGTCGTTATACGTAGAATGGAACCTATCATTGCATATCTTCAATTAATTACATGTAGTCTAGCCAACATTGAATTCATCAATAATTTTGCATTCTAGTAAACACAAAACCCTCTACAACAACTTGACCAAGCTTAAAACTCTACCAGATAATTCAAAACACATCCATGAATTGGTGTCATATCACGTATTCATATAACCTAATGGATCATGGATATCTCTATGCATTTGTTCTACTACGTAGATAAAACTTTGTAGATTCATGTATTCTTTGCGCCAAGTCTTTAGCATCAGCCACAAAATTCATGTTCTGCTATCTCACGATAAGTAGCATGTGAATGTTGTTGCTTCAATCTCAAATCGAGGTAGTTTTTATTTAGGTGAGAGTCATTCTTTTAAATAATCATTTTAAAGTGTCTTGTTAGGTATATGTTAAATTATGGTTCATGTCTTATAGTTTTTATTTATGCTAAAACTTTATTATTTATCAACCAAAAAAAACTCAAAGTTGTCAGTTTCATTAGTTTTAATTAGTTATTTTGAGTTTTGAGTCAAAGGTGTGTTTGTCAAAATCATTTAGGTGAATTAGGTTAAAATCATTTTTGTCAAAAATGTCAAAGATTAACAATGAGTCGAAGTGTCAGTTTTATGTCAAAATTATCAAAATTAAAGTTAATGTTTTATACAAGGATGCACTATAACTTGTACACAACATCTTGAGTCTAATTCAAATATCGTCAAATGTCAAATGGGTCCAAACTATGGGGGATATTTCTCCTCAACAAAATCATGCATATGAGCTTCATCGAGACATCGATTGAGTGAAGTAGCTTCATTTACTGGAGGCTGGAGGATAGATAGAGGCTAGAGGATAACTGGTGTCCTCTCATGAGTCACCTACGATGGGGTCACACCATTGCTATGGTGACAAATTTTGGTGTGTTTATTTTATGTTTTGCAGTTTATTTTTCAATAAATTACTAAGCATTATTTTCCAATTTCATACCTCCTAAAAAAGAATGTTGTGGGGAGTAAAAGCACTAAAGTAGTGCTTGGTTCTTAGAAAAGGGTTTTTGGTAATCTGAGAAACCACTAAAATGTAGTAGAAACCTCTTGCAACCCTCTAGGTTCGTGGTCAACCTGCAACAGAAAACCATATGGGTTTGTGGTAATCCTCTTAATTTGAGAAACCACTAAAGGTGTTAGCAGAGAGAAGTGTTCCTGTCACTTCTAGGTTTTTGGTAATCTTGCAAGGAAAAACCAAGTTGTCACCAAGACCTTGAAGCCAAAAAGATGGCATGCCACCTCAGAAAGTGAGCAAGCTATAAGGAGAGTGTAAATCTTTTTACAATGTTTGTAATAAAGGCGGGGACCACTATCAGGAAATATGATGTTTGTAGAAACAATGTAATAAAGGTGGGAATGTTGGCAAATTTTGATAATATTACATTGTTTAAATGTGTCAATTAATGCTTAGTTAGCAAATCTATTATAGTGATGGTTAGAATGATTAGTTTGTAGTTTTGTAGCATCGTTTAGATGCACCAGTTAGGTTAAGTGGCAGTCACAACTTATAATCAGTTACAATGATATGGTTCTATTAACTATTTTCTCTCTTGTATATATTTGCTTCTGATGATTAATAAAACCATAAAAGCATTCCGTCATCATTTTCGTTCATAATCATGCAAGAATGGTGACCCATTACATTTGAGAGTTGCTATCTCAAAGGTAGTAATTTTATAAATCCTATCTATGAGAAGTAGATGATGTTTATTCTTCATGTAGGTAAAAAATAAAGACCTTATTTGAAGGGTAGATAGTTTAAGGTGAAGTTTGATCATGATAATTTAAAATACTCCTAGAAACAAAGGTAGTCATCTAAAAAAAACAGTAACCAAAATGTTGGGATATGAATTTGAAATCATATATAATAAAATAAATGATAATGTAGTAGCATATGTACTATCCAAGAGGGATGAATCCATAGAGGCATTGTTATTCACAATGTCCATATGGCATGTAGATTGGGTGGATAAGGCAAGATCATAATGGGAATCTGACATTGATATATATGTTATAATTCAGAAGCTCCAACAAGATTATAGTTTCTTAAACAAATTTAAGTGGAAAGGGAATGCCTTATGGTATAAATATAGATTGTAACTTTGTAATAATTTTTTCCTCGAACACAAGATCCTTAGAGAGATCCATGCATCTCCTCTAGGAGGAAAACAATATTTTTGAAAACTTATCATAGAATCAAGAAATATTTATTTTGGGAAAGACTTAAGGGGTATATCCAAAAATTTGTGGTTGAATGCATGGTGTGTTATCAAAACAAGGGTGAGACAATTAAGACCCTAAGTTTTCTACAACCTTTATCTCTTCTTCACCAAAGGTGGATGAAGGTTTACATGGTTTCATAATAGTGTTGTCTAGATCAAAAGGTAAAAATGTTATCATGGTAATCATGGACAGGTTCACAAAATATGTGAATTTTATGTCTTGTCACAACCATTTGTATCTAGTATAGTAGTAACTAATTTTTTTGATATAATTAAAAAGCTACATGGTACTCCAAAGATCATAGTAAGTGTTTTAAGATAAATGGATTTAGTGGATAAACACACTAGGCAAATAAATATTTGAATGCAATATGATAATATTCAAAATTCAACAATATGTAACAAATATTTAACCATGTAAAATAAATACAGTAAAATGCTATACAACCAAGGGGTGAAGAGAGTGTATCTTTTTATGTGCTTTATTTTAGAATATGATAGTGATATGGAATTCTCTTAGTATGGTGGTCAAGGTATATGTTTAGTTTATTTTTTATTTTAATTATTTTTGCTTCTTGGACGCTTGAGTCAGGCTGATGACACTAGTGTTTACACATGTACGGGTTCATCATAGGTGTCTAGTCTAGAATATATATAGTGATGAAAGCATGTATTTACTACAGTTGCATTGTCACCTATAGGTCTATTTTGTCCTTCAAAATGTGTGCAAAGTCTATCAAATAAGTAAAACCCTATATCTCTTTCCCTTTACCTCTTGTGACTTTTTAAAAATGGGTTAGCATGTGAGTTGAGCTCACCCTATCAACCCCTATTTTTATTAATTGTTCCCTACATAACCATATACTCTGAAGAGGACCTCAAACTTACATGTAGTTATCCATCCTATTTATGTGTGTGGAATGGTGATCATGCAACTATATGCTCTTTATCCTATTTCAAATATTGGTACAATAAATCCATGTGTAAATTGATCTATAGGATGCTTTAGACTTTTAGTTCTAGTAATTTGATATGTAGAGTAGTTTAATAGCTCTTGAATAAGGCAAAGTACATGATAGTTGAGATTATTATTTGACAATGCTTGATGATATAAAATATATCATAACCTTGTATATCTAAGGATCTCTTGATTTTGAATTAAGACCTAATAAAAAAGGATGAAAATGGAATAGACATAAGTGGATAAAACAATTATCATAAGGTGAAAAGTAAGAAAAATGATCAAAAAGATAAGTCTAGACACTTGTGTCATGGTTTGACACATGTATTGATGCAAGTGCCTAGCCTAGACACATGTGTCCACCGTCTAAAAACACATAGATAACATAAACACAAGTGGGGATCCATGACATACATTGAATAAAAATCAATTTAAATAGTATACAAGCCTAAAGGGATAGATAAATAAGTAAAAAAACATGGAACCAAATAGGTGTGTGACACCATGCCATTGGATGCCTAACTCTCTCTCAAGAGGGATATACATGCAAAAGCTATGAAACTATGCTTGTACCAAATATGGGTATCCACATTTTCCCCCTTCGCTTTAATCTAGAAATGCATGAAATTTAAATTACTAGTTTAAAGGAAAATAAAATGTGTATCTTGGTGTGTATAACACACATTATCTTTTCTTAAAATCTCTTTGAGTGATTTTGTTTGAATGTTACCTATGTATATGATACATAGTAATTTTTTTTAATGTTGTTATCTCCACTATGGAGATTGGATAAGTAGAAGGGGACTTGAGACCTCATCGATCTTCTGTCTAGGAAAATGAATGTGTTCAGAGGCAATCAACTGGGTTGCACCCTAGAGATATAATATATAGAATAGGGAGAGTTGGGAGGTGATCATAACCCCAACACAATATAGGAAGAGTGGTGATAAGACCATTGATATTACTACATCTCAACCAACAAAACTTAGTGAACATATATATGATCTGATGTAGGGTGACTAATTTTATTAAACTCATCCTGTATATCATAAACTAGTGAGGTTGAATGATTTAATCTAACTCACCTATTAATCTAGTGAAGTTGATTGATTTTAATCAAACCCAACTTATAAATCTAGTGAGGTTGGATGATTTAATGAAATCCAAACTATAAAAGTAAACCATCTACTATAGACATTTTGGCTTGATAATAGTCCATCTTGAGTATGATAATATTCCATAGTAATCTAGTGAATCTAGAAGATAGATCAGTGTCTAGATGAATAAAAGGAATGAACTATTTTTCATGCCCTTTATCATATCTAGTGTAAGATAATGTATTTTGTGTAGATTGTTACATTTTAATTATCATATACCCCATTATTGTGGAATCTATGTATAGTGATAGTACCAAGGTATAAGATACTGCCTCAAATATATAAATTGGAACCATATAATTTGACTTAGAAATATGGATAATGTTAAAATCGATGAAAGTGTGGAGGACATATTTTTATAATATGCCCCCACTGAATCTAGAGAATTTGAGAACTGGTGTAAATGTGGAGAACATGTTTCCATAACATGCCCCCACTGTAATCTAGAGAATCTGAGAACTAGTGTACATGTGGAGAACATGTTTCCATAACATGCCCCCACTGTAATCTAGAGAATCTAAGAACTAGTGTAAATGTGGAAAACATGTTTCCATAACATGCCCCCACTGTAATATATGAAATCTAAGAACTAGCCTAAATGTGGAAAACATGTTTCTATAACATGGCTTTGTTATCAATTAGATTTTTGCACTCATTGTGTTTTGTAGGAAACGTAGTACATGAAAATATAATGACATAATGGGATCACCTCCAAGGTGTGGGACCTTGGAAAATTGAGGTGAACCTTGAGATAAGGCCAAATTCTTTTCACTAAGCTCATTTCAATTCATATATGACCAATTCACTTCTAACTATAGATTCTTTGTGATTTTACTCCTAACTAGGGTTTTCCTTGTAAGGAAAATAGTTTAGAAGGAGTTTTAAAACTGGAAATGGTGATGCACCAAAGGGTTTTAGTGGAAATTAATGCTTTCTTGGAATGAACATAGTTTAAAGAAAAATATATTGAAATATTTTGAAACACAATCTTATATGAGTATGAAATCAAACATAATTTTGGATATTTTATCAAACAAGGAACAAAGTTCTCAATTTTTACTCAACAAGATTTCAAAAGGGCAAGATAAATACCACAGATGATATTATATGACTGAAAATGAGACTTAAATCATTCACAAATGTCAAAAAATCTATACACAAAAATAACATAAAATAAGGAAGACAAAACTTCAATATATTAATATTCTCTAGGTTACAACATGTAGATGAACTTCTCAAAAGGAAAAAAAAATATATGAGTAAAAAGAACCATGGGTGACATAGGAGACCCATATTTATACAAAAATTTAATCTCTTAAGAGAAAATAAGTCAAAAAACCTTTACACTTCCTCCTGGAATAAAAAAATTAGGGAGTGTTCATACAAGTGTCCACATTGTAGCTTGAATGGGCATCTTTGGTGGTGTAGAAGGAAAAAAAGGACTTTTCAAGTAGTTGGGCACTTCATTAAGTGTTGAAGAAGAGAAAATGCTATTGGAGTCTTCCATTTGAAACATCAATCATTGAGCTTTGTTGAATAAGTCTTTCACTAATAAATGGGGTGTTAAAATGAAACCTTATGACTTGGTCAATCTTTTAATAGAGTTGAATGCTTTTTCCAATATTTGAATTTTTTAAAACATATATTGTAAAACCTAACTTGTAATATGGAGTTGAGATTTTTACAACTTATAAGTAACTTGACAAAAAGGAATGTACAAATTACAACATGATGTTTTACAACCTTCAATTCATTCAACTTGCTAAAAGAAAAATGCAAAATACAAATTGTATTTTTTCAACTAAAACTTGGAAAAATGATAATTGAAAATTACAAGTAACTCTTTTTCAATTAAAAGCTAAGAGGTGTCAAAATGATAGTTACAATTTACAACTTGAAACTTTACAATGTAGCTTACAAAATTTATAATTTATAGAATGTTTCCTTCTCAAATAATCTTAAAAATTAATCAACAATAGTGACATTTGTGGAATCCTTGTCCTTATCCACTTGTATCTTCTCGATGTAAGTATCAAAGCTGCCAAATATTTCTTATAGGCACTCTTCATTAGGACTAATTATGTATAGATTACTGATGTCACATTCTACAGTTACCTCAAATAACTCTCTAGAAGAAGCTCTGTAAACTTGGATATCCTTACCCATTTGATCAAGTGTATTGTGATACTTGATGAACAGGTAGATGGAATCCAAATTGAAATTTGTGTCCTATGTTGACTCATTTTTAATGACTTCTTTGAATTTATCCTAGACAACTTGAACAAGAAGAGGTTTATCTTGGTAATCTGTTGCCTCACATGATAATTTACAAATCGAATCTTTAATATCATACATTACATATGTGGCCTTGTCACTAGTTCTCTTGTCGTTATCAATATTTTCACTAAGTATCTTGATTTTAAACTTGGATGCCCTCTCCATCTCATCTTGATCCAAAGGATTTTTTATTATCTTTTTAGATATGAGGGTGTCACTCTCTATTTGATCAATGCCCTGTAACTTAAAATATAGTAATGTTATATGAGCAATAGGTCTCAGATGTAGTAAAATAAAACTAAATATACATAAGTATGAAAATTAAAGTAAAGAAACAAAATATCTAAAGAAAAAAAGTATTGAAAATTATAAGTGCATGTAGAACAAAATTAAGAAAAAGAATAAGATTAACAAATAAACATTTAATACTATTCACAATGGTAAAAAATTGATTAACATATTCATTTACATTATGATTGATATTTTTTTTGCCTTTATTTTCATTGTACATGGAATATTTGTAGTGTCATAAAAAAATAAATTCTTCTAAGACCCTATATTTGTTCATCATCCATGTCAAGTGCTCAATACATTGAGTACTAGAGAAAAGAGCAAGTAGAACAAAACTAACTTCCAAAACAAAAGAGAAAGCCATGTCATGTTCCTTGACTAGTTGATTATAATTATTATGCAACCTTACTATAATTTCATTGAGATGTTGATGGTTAAGAGGGTGATCTCTGTGTTTTACTAAGTGTGCCCACCAATTGTCCCTTTTACTAGTTTCTATATTTGTAACTCATTGGAGGGTCGTTCATGGTGAAAATTAAGGCACAATTTTAATGGGAAGCTAAGCTTGGAAGAGTTAGTGGAAGTTATTGATTAAAAAAAATAGGAACAAAAATGAATAAAAATTATTGATAGATTAAAATGGATAGGTGCATGGCAAAGGAAACTATGTCTATTAACCAAATTAAACTAAATTTATAGAATTGTTAATTGTGTTGAGAATGATGAGATTAAATATTTTGATTAAAGAGTTTTAAGGTTGAGATTTGGTATTCATTCATGGATGTTCAAAACATGTGTAATGTGACAAAGTTGTATTTTAGAGGTTAAGGTTGTCAAGGAGACATGTGATTAATTTAACATTAGCAATCTATTTTTGAAGAGTCAAAGATATTTTAATAAGTGTACAACATTAAATGAGTTGAAATTGTGGACTATGATCAAGGAGTGTTCTATTAGGCTAGCAAAAGATGACATTATATATGGCTCAATATGTTTCAAGAGTCACTATCACAACATATTATCTGTATGCATCTAAATTTTCTCGCATACATTATTGTCACTAATATTCTTATTAGTCGACACTAATTCCATTTATCTCATTTAATCTAATTTATCCACTTCCTATTCATTTGTCTAATGTCCCCTTCTTTATATTTCATCATTATACTAACCTTATTCTATCCCAATTCATCATTAATTTTTCCTAAATCCCCATTATCTCAATCTAACCCCATTTATCTATTATTTGGGAATTTTAAATTCCTAATGACCCACCTATTAGCTTATGCCTAGGCTGTCCTATACCCCTAGTCCCCAAATATCTAACTAATCCCTAAATAACCCATCTCTAAGCCTAATTAATCCATAAAAGGATTCTATAATCCTCTCTATTCGAACCCCTCCTCTCTAGGAGCCTCTAAATCTAGAGGCTTCCAAGGA
This sequence comes from Torreya grandis, assembly GCA_037957365.1. Taxonomy (NCBI): domain Eukaryota; kingdom Viridiplantae; phylum Streptophyta; class Pinopsida; order Cupressales; family Taxaceae; genus Torreya; species Torreya grandis. The sequence goes on along the minus strand of JARHVA010001863.1, from coordinate 783,559 downwards.
ATTTTAAATTCTTTGGATAATCTACAACCCTTGATCTCCTCCAACCAAGTTGAAACCTCAACCATTGATCCTTCATTCCTTATTCTATTTAAAAAAAGCCACTCCTTCATTGGAGCTAACTAGAATTCTCATATCAAATCCATGTCAATATAATTCTTACAATCCAACATCAAACATCCTCATCATGCCATCATAATGTCACAAATCTAAGTCAAGGTATGTCAATCCAATCTCAATCCCTTCTTGTTTTGATTCCATTTGATCATGGTATAGAGCACTTAGCTTTAGGATTCTAATGTTGTTTTGAATGTTTTATTCATCCATTATATTTGGTCTTAATGGCTCTATCACTTTAACTAGTAATTTGACCTTTGGGTTTGAATTTGCATTGTTAAATCCATATAGAGCTCAAAATTTATCTATGTTTTGGCAACCATGGTGGGACAATCCCTCCCAAATTAATCATTTTTTATTTTTAATAGTGTTTTGCTAGCCTATAGGATCAATTAGACAAGGAAAATCTCATTTTTTTGGAAATTTTGCGTGCATAGGTGAAATCTATGACATTGCACTGGTATTCATGACTTTGTCCTATGTAGTCACGATTTTTTCCTTGAGAATTATGATTTTATCTTAACCATTTTACCTAACCACTAACCATGATAGGTTTTGACCCTTCGATAAAATTGTAACTCATGATTTGCAATTTTGTCAAGATAGTTATTATTTTGCATAAGGATTCATGATTTTGTTATAAACCACTAATAGACTATCTTGTAGGTTTTAGACTTTCGATAAAACTATGACTTTACAAGTCGTGACTTCACCTTGGAAGTTACAATTTTGTCCTGTGTACCTGTGCTTTTATAGCCTCTAAAAACAAGCATAAAATTATTTTAATTTACTTTTTTTAACCCATATGTGCTCATCTGGTTTATTTTGTGTTGTAAATCAGGGTTTTTGCTCTTTGTGTGCAGGACTTGAGCAGAAAAAAGGCATCAAGAAGCAATCCAATCGAAAAACTTCAAGCCATAAAATTGTAGATTTTTAACTTTTTAGAAACATGACCTTGACTTGTGGAATCATGGTATTGTAGTCCCAATAGCGATTTATCAATTTTTCCATTATATCTACTGGTTATCATCTTTAGTTCTTATAGGTAGGCTTAGGATAAATATCTGACTAATACACTCTCTATTTTTAGATTAATCTAAATTTGAGGTTATTTTGATAAATGTCTAAGTGTCTATTTGTAAAACTTTGATATATCATAATCAGATTTAAACATGTCTTCTATAAATAGACATTTGTAAACATCTATATAATTGATCATAACTTGTATATATATCTGACCTGGTAAATAACCAAAATTTTGAGGTTTTACAATTTATAACAAAACTGCAACTCTTGATTTGTATCTAGTAGTGGTTTTGTTATTTACAATCATGATTTTGTCTAAATATTGTGGTTTTGTAGTCTAACCATCATGGTTAGCTAACTTTTAAAAAATCACAAATCGTAATCTATGATTTTGCCTTAGATTTGTAGTTTTACACTCTCTAGTTATGATTTTACATCGTGTAATCATGATTTTGTACTAATTTTTTCCTTCAATTTCATCTTTTTAAGTGTGTTTTAGGGTCATTTTTGGTGAATTTTGAGTCATTCCCTACATCATGTCCCACTCACCATATCCCCTAGACCCCCACGTCATGTCCCACTCACCCTAAAAAACTATCAAGCTAAATCATGAGTTTTTAGGGTGTTTTTCTTAAGGTATATTAGACTCACATATTGTTTCTTGTAGGGGTAAATCTAGAGGCTTATTTTGTCTTGCTAACATCATATTTTGGTCTAACATTTTATCTTACAAATTTTTCCTCAAGATTATCAATTAAACTACTACTCCTCTTGTAGGTTACCTCTTTTGAGTGCTACTTGAAACTACTAGCCATGTTCTTGTAGGTCACTTGTCAAAGACTCTTTGTGGCACTTTGAAAATCATTTTGAAACATTTTAATCATCTTTTCATATATATATATATATGTATATATATATATATATATATGTATATATATATGTATATATATATATATATATGTATATATATATATATATATATATATATATATATATATATCTTGTATATATCATTTTATCTTGTGTATTCTTGTCCTTTATAGTGTAAATATAATCACACATCTTAATCTAATTAGTTAATTAATATTTTTGTCTGCCTGTTTAGATCTCGAGGGTTATAGTTGGTGTATGCTCTCCCTCTTGCATCTTTGTGGTGATTCATGGGGGATCAAAAACCACCTATAAACCCTCCCATTTTTTATTTTCTAGGGGCAACATGACTTGGAATTGACACCGAAGTATTTGTCATAGTCTTAGATGGATAGTGACCATGGATTTCACCACCATGCACTAGTCCAAACTCTATATTCTAGTGGAGTATAAGTATTAGGGACAGTTGTCATTAAGATAAGTGGTTGAATCCATATAGGTTATCCTTGAAGGGGAAGAGTTAACTCTCTAAACTAGACATTTAAAAAAATCACCCTCCACAGACTTGGGGCCCATCGTACCTTTGTGTATATAGGGGATGCACCTAGAAACCTTTGTGTATACCTAGATTGGGATATTTTATCCATAATACATGTACCATTATAGGATTTAGTATCATCTCTAAGGTAGCCATTAAGTGTGAGCAGGGTTGAGAGGGTTCGATAGATTCTGTAATGGGTCACTAGCCTATAGCCTTACTTATGAAGTTTTTGGATGGTATAGGCATCGAGTTACACACCCTTGAGTTTACTAATCATATGTTGTGTGGTTTTCTTATTTAGGTATGTTTTATGCTAAACCCATGTTGTTTTTGAGCCGAGTCAACCTTTACCCAAGCCTAACTCACCTATCTAGGTCTTGCACAAACTCATCTTGTATATTTTTACCTCATCATCAACCTTTTGCACATATCATCTTTATCATCATTCCATTGTACATATTATCTTTGTCCTACCCCATCTCATCTTATCTTCATCTTGCTTTAGTCTAGTCATCCTCATCCCATCACTTGCATATCCTAACCATTATCTTGTATACCCTTGTCTTTCCCTCTTGTACTTATAGTTGTACATCCTTTTATTCCCTCATATCACTAGAACCACTCATTATTTATCACACCCCCATCGCCAACATCTTATCTTGTACATATTATCCTTGCCTTACTCTCATCCTATTCTAACCATATCTACCCATCACTAATCATCCCCCATCAATCACATATCTTAATCATATTTTGTAAATCCTTATCCCATCATCCTTTGTGCATATCATCTTAGTCTTGATTCATCCTCTTGTATATCCTTTTCATCATCCCCATTTGTATATATTGTCTCTTATATATCCTCATCTCAAAACTATCTTCCATTATCACCTTGGCTTCATCCTATGCTAATATAGTTATATCCACCCATTATTAATCATACCTTAATCACTTACATACCCTAATCACATATTACATCCTGACCTAAGTCTAAAACATCAACTATGTGCCTTCACATAGTCACCTCATCCCCCTCTTAGTTTAACCACCCATCATTGATCATCATCCCATCACCCACATAACCTAATCATCACCTTGTATATCCTTATCTCACCTCTTGTACATATCCTTATTCTCTTATACATCCTTCTAGTCATATCTTATCCTAAACCAATCCATCATTAATCACACCCCCATTACCTACATATCCTAATCACATCTTGTTTCATCCTCCACATCTTATCCTAAGTCCCTCACTAATTATTTGTCTTGACCTTGTCTTCATCACTCATCTAGTCTATCCTTGTTGGCTCCTTAAGTCATATACGGGTCTACACCATCCTCATCTTATCTTGCCCCATTTATCACTTCATCATCACCTATCATCATACTTGTCCTTGTCCTATCATCCAACCACCCTCATCATATGATCTTATCCCATCCCATGTTGAAAAAATTAGTCTAAGTCTCTTGAACTAGTCCTATCATCCACATTATCCTATCACTTATCATCTGATCAAATATTGTACCTATTCAATATCCTATTAGCATCTTATTACTTAGTTAATTTCAATCTCGCAAACCCATCATCAATCTAATCATCTCTAGTCCAATCATCTTGCTTATTCATAACTAGAAACCCATCCAATCATCCTCTTGCTATTTTAAATCTAGGCATCCATAAAATCCCTAATCCTTTTGCTATCTTGACAATTAGACATTGTTGATAGGTCGTTAACACCTATTACACTATCATCTAAAATTTGATCCTAATCTTTAATCCATTAGTCCATTTCATCATCATCTATCATACTAGCTCAATCCTTTGGACCTCTTTTGATTCAAGAAGCCATCTACCATCATCCATATTTTATCAACTATCCTCATGGATTTGGACCCAGTTCATGTAGACCAATACATCTTGGCCAATAAGGATGACATCCTTTTTCAATATCTATAAATGGGTGCTCACCTACCCTCATACCTTGATCACATTTATCCCAAATCACCATCCCACAACCTATCAAAATTAGTATCAACATTCCTTGATGCAGTCACCTTAATCAATCAATACATCATAGAACATAAAGATGAATTCCTCTTACTAATATAGAAGATGGGTGCCCACTTTATCAATTATTTTGACCCCATAAGCCTCAAGTCACCTCCAAAACAAGTCCACCATCCAACCTTATCCTCATCCCATCCCCTTCCACTATCCACTTGCCCTATCCAAATCCCCTTAACCCCAATTTGTACTTGTCCACAGCTAAATCCTCCATCTACTAATCATAATCCATCACCACTCCCTCATCTTTCATCAACCACCACCATGAAGCTAGACCCTACCCTCATCAACCAATACATAGCTACCAACAAGGATAAGATCCTCTTATAGTTCCTTACAATGGGTGTCCCACTTCCGAAAGGTGTTGATCCCATTCAACACATTACTCCCCCTATCCAAGCCCCTTCATGTGAGTCTTGTACAAATTCTCCATCCACAAGTCATAAACCATCAATAGCTCATTCCCATACTAGCAAAGGGAATTCAATCTTGGCCACCTCATCTACTTCTATTATATCCACCCTGCCACATCAACAACCATCTAATCTAAGGTCCAATGCTTCCACATCTAATTTACAAAATAAAATGGGTCCTTATACTCCCCTTTCTATATCATAGGAAGCCCTCTTCAACCAACTTATCACCATTAACATGATGGTATATCCACCTATCTGATATCTTCATCCCACTAAGCTTCAACCCTCTTGGTATAAGCAAACCAATACTATTTATATTATCAAATTTGGGGGCATTACCTTAAATGATGTCAACCTTTATGAGATTATGTCCAAGACCTCATCAATCATGGTGACATAGTAATCAAAGATGAATCAGATGAATATCTATTCCTGGGTGAACAAGAAGAGGAATTCCAAGATTCCATTCTTGATCATGATCAAGCCCTTCCCCTTTCAAGCCAAAGTTAAGACATCCTATCCCTCTTACATGATCCTCCCATCATTGATAAATCCTCCATCAATCACAAGTCTATCTCCCATATGCCTAGCTATCTCTTTGCTCAACCCATCAATCATCCATCATCTCCCTCTCATTCATCACATCAAATACCCCATGTTGAGAAGTCAATCATGGACAATCACTCACCTACTAGTAGCATAACATCATGCACACCAACATCAGCATCAGAGCCACTATAAGGATCATGTGCAACACCAACATCTGCATCAGCTCCCTCATCAGAAACATCATCCCTCATTAATATTATAGTAGATGATGATAATGCCTATTCTTTTGAAGATTCCCACAATCTGGATGATAAATAATCATCAATCATATCTTTTGAACCCACTCAAGATGATGAATTCATCACTGAATTCTTGAATGCTTTATCTATCGAAGATTACAAGAGTGGATTTGATCCTATCATGGATATGTGTTTTAATGATCCTTTTGAGGTTCTTGATGACACTTTCTTTAACGTTAAGACTAGGGCTCCTAATGACCTTTATAAGGACTATGCTACCCATTATCCCCTTAATCCATCACCCAACATTACTCATCCACCTCAACTCCATAATCCCTACATCCCACTACATGACAGGAATGAATAGGAACATACATCATTAGATTTCCCTCTGCATTCCATATCGTGTGTCAAAAATACAAAGATCCAAGACCATCATCCAAAAATCATAAGTCATGATCAAATTATCTTTGATCCTAGCAGTCAAAATAAAGCAAACTCAAATCATCAGCCTAATTAAAAAAATGTCTTCCCCTAGTGAAGCCAAAAATTTGGTACTAGGGGCATGTCAAAGTCAAAATAATCATATATCAAGTCAAAAATCAATCTCCTCTAGTGAAGCCCAAAATCCAGCACCAAGGAGAAGTCAATATCAAATCCAATCAGTAAATAAAGTTAAAAATCATATAATGGATCAAAGAATTAACAAATCAAAAGGTCTTATATTCCTTACTCTCATGGCACCAATCTAAATTATCCCCTCCACCATATCCAATGATGTATGCCACTATCAAACCCCATTTCCACTCTCCATCTCATCATATCCCTCCTTCACATCCCATATCCCATCATATCAATCATGATAGGCTCACATCCATACCATCTCTCCAATCCCTGGGCAACATTATCCCTTATAGGGGTTACAAAGACACCTAGTCAAAACGTCTAGAGGACGCTAAATCAAGAATCAATAAAGGCCACTGAGACATGATCCTAGCATCATATATCTCCAAAATAGGCATCAGTTAAAGATCAAAATGATGCTGACATCTTGCATCTCCTCTAATAAATCAAGATGCCCAATAGAATTAAAAATAAATCATTCGTCCAATGGTGAAAACCAATTTCCTAGCACCCTGGGCAAGTACCATGATGAAAACTAGTTGTTGGCATCATGGTAAAATAATCTATTATTTGTATTATACCTTAATACATGGGGGAAAAATCCATCTTTTCCATCCTACTCATCATATCCATTGTCAACCTTGTATAGATCATCTATCCATGTCGCTTCTTATCCCTTAGTTTAACCCATCATCTGCCATCGTATCATTCATCATATCTCTCATTCATTCCCATCTTGACCTTCATGAGGAAGTGGAAGGTGTCTTGAGAATTGTCCCAAAACCATCTTGGCATATCCTCCAATGAACACTTAGGGCTATAATAATCTGGTTCCTTTATGATGTGGTCACTGACAATCCCTAGTCCCTTCTTCCTTGGTCCTCATTCCCTTTTTTACATCACCCTCATCCTTTCATCATCCCATTCATTATCCTATACATCTTCATCCTAGTTTCTAGGCTTGGTATTACCTTTTCTAGTAACCCCATTTGTATAGTATACATATATATTCCAAAAAATCCCTAAAAATTGAAATATGTTAAAAATCATAAAATTTGAAAAAGCCAAAAATAGTACAGCATGTCTTTTCTTATACTTGTTTCATATTTTCCCATATTTTGATACCACCTTTAGTCTTGGAACCAAATTAGAGTGGTTACCCATCCCTTCATATCCTCAATCTCATCCTTTTAACTAAGCCTTATTAACATGCAACACCTTATCAAGGCATTTAATCTAACACCCATCACTTCCTATCATTGCCTTTTCACATTTAACACCCATCCAATCAATATTTTGCTAGTGTGAAAGGTATTTAATCCCATCACTATCTTTATCATTACCTCTTCATACCTAGCACCCATCCAATAACTCTTTTGCTAGTATGAAATGTATTTGATCCCATCATCTTCTAGTTTCCTTGCTAAATTAAACTCTTGCAAGGCCTTGTCTATTGATAATCCTTGCTCATCACTTTTCTAAACCACCTTCCTTGGCTACTTTTTGATCCAATTTCAAGACCAAAATAGTATTCAAAGACTTTGTCACATCATCCATCCTTATATCATAAACTAGGGGGAACATCCTAAATCCATATCCATATCCTAGTCCTAATCTTAATCATGATCATCCTATCTAAATCCAAGTCCCCAATCATTATCAGAATCAACTTAGTCTAATCACTCATCCCATCCTTAGACAAGACATTATGACACTACATGTAGATATTTGTGTGTGTTACTTATTTGTTTTGCTTGTCTTGTTTGACTATTGTGTATATATCTTGTTTGTCTTATGTCTTGTTTGCATCATATCTGTTTTTATCCATTGGGAAATGAAGAAGGATGTTATGAGGATACCAAAAGTACCCTCAAAGATGCATAGTTTGCTATTTTCCCACACACTTTAGCACAATATCCTATTGGTCATGATTATATCATAGGGCATACTAAAAAAGTGTCATATTTATTGGATTGCTTAGACTATGATGAGCCTTATGACATCTATGATGGCTTGATCATCTACACCCTCATCATTTTTCTAATTGTCTCATCATACTTATTTATCGTCACTAATCTAACTCTCTCAACCCATTCAACTAACATATAATCATCCTCTAATCACTAATCATCATCATCATTATCATCTTCTATTCCCTCATCATCATCGCCTATCCTTTAGTCAAAACTACATTGGCTTGAGGTCTTTTTAGAATATGTCGGCAACACTTGGCTTCATTTCTATGCCTAAGGATATTTCAGCCACTATCTCTCTCATCTATCCTCATCCCATAGTCTTTTGGTCACTTAATCATATCAATATTATATCTTATCCTTCTCATCATATTAATCAACTTTAGATTTTAACTACACCCATCCTTTATCTTATAAAATCATCATATTATCCTAGCTTATAGCTCTCCCTCACATGCATCGTAGCTTGAGATATGTCTAATGATTGTATATTTTTAATCCTATCATCATCATGTTATGGTTGATTCCCCTTTGGGATGTGTTGACAATCATGTAGGGGGAATCCAAGAACAAACACACCTGTTCAGATTCCTCTTGTTAGGATCTTGCTCCTCAGAAAGAGCACAATATGATTACCAAATATAAGCAATTAAATATGCAGAAATAACCAGAAACACAAGTAGCTAGAATTCACCAATAGCACAGAATATGAGAGACAATACACTATCTTGTATTAACACTTTACAGAAAAGAATACTACAAAGAGCCGCCACACTCTTCCACCTTACAGAGGTTTCCCACACCTCAAGTGTATAGTAATTCTTCTTCACAACACTCTCCTACACAAAAAACGGTCCCAACAACCAACTCACACATAGAATTGGTGTTCACCTCTCCAACCAGTCAGTAATAACCCTGCCGATACACCAAGCACTCTATAGCACTTCAAGTTGATCTCCCATGAACCTGCAACCTGCAATTCAACAGACCAAACTTACATGTAGATCCCCTATGAGCTTGCAACAACCTACAACTCAATGATCTTACAATGGAAGGAACTTCCTTGCCTTCCTTTCTATCTCATACTTTACAATACATGCCAATGGGTCTATAAATAGATCCCTAACTTAAACAATAACTTAGACTCTTAATTTAGACAATTATCCTCGCAGCTCAAGACTCTAACTGGTCTTTACATGCAAACTCTTTGTTCACTTAACTAATTGTCCGTGCAACGAACAGTTTTGGAACACACAGGCGACCGACGCCGGTCCTTGCTTGCCTGGTTCTGTCGACGTCGGCTGACTTCCTGCCGTCATCGGTGGCCTTCTGCACTGGTCACGACCGACGTCGGTCCTGATGCCGATGCCAGTGCTCCTGGATCTCAGCAACCTTCTATTCCTACTGTTTGCAAAGAGTTGAAGCTTTTAGCTCCATAACCTAACAATCTCCCACTTGGAGATAAATAGCTGCAACCTGTACCTGTACCTGTACTCCATCTAGTTTGTTCCCTTGGCTTTGTATCCCTCTTCAAGATCACTCTTGAAGACCAACCACCACAAATCCTATGGTGCAAAACTTGCCATCCAAATTACCTGCCACATCTGCATCTACAACCATGTAGATAAGAACTTGACCCTGCATAGCATGTGCACCTGCTGCTGGTCCCACTGAACTGCCCTTCAGTATTACTTTCTTAGATTGACTCCAAACTTGTGACAACTCCCACTGCTTGGAAAAACTCAGGTTTAGTACATACCATGCACTTAACCTCATTATGTGAATCAAGACACCTTTTCTGTGAACTGTCCAACCATCAGCGTGCTAACCGGTCTCACACAATCATCCTGAAACAAAGTCAACAAGACCTCCATGTCTCTAGAACACACTCATGCCAAAGAATCTTACTGCTCCCAGATTCTCCATGACACACCCCTGAACTAGCTTTACCTTTAGTTCAGCAATACCTATATATGTGACCCTGCAACAAGCACATCATACAAAAATAGGATAATGTAGCTAATATTATCCAACCTGGTAAAGAGAAACATAATGATCAAACCTCCATTGCCCTGCAGCTAATACAAGACCGTATACCCTGATCTTCCATCTCACATATCCATTTCCGCTCTTCTTCATCCTGAACATCCATTCGTCTCTCAGTGCTTACTTCCAGCTGGCAACTCTACCCAAAACACCTGTTTGGTTCTCCTCCAAGGAATCACATCCTCATCCATGCCAAGCTCCCACTGTTTCCTGGATCTACCTATTCTGCTTCTTTAACAACTTCCTGGTTCTATCCCATAAGTGAGCAACAAGTAGTGTAAAGAAGGGAAATGATGAATTTAAGAACTTACTTACGCCTTCAGTCCTCCATATGGGCGCTTGAGACTCCATGACAACTGGCTGTCCACCCAAAATTCATCTCAGTGACCGATGCCGGTCACATCTCAGTCTGCAGCCCACTGATGTCGGTTCCCTGTGACTACCATCTTGCTGATGTCAGTTTTCCCTGGCCAACGCCGGTCATTATCTGCCCCGAGTCACTGACGTCGGGCTGCACATAGCCGACATCGGTCCCTGTCTGGACACTGAAGCCAGTTTTCATGCCGACGTCAGTCTCTGTGTTTTTCTAGTGAGACCTGACTTTTTCTCGCGAGCTCCTTTTGGATCAAACCCTTGTCCAAATCACCCTTGCTCTGCTCAAAATTCCTTTGCATCTTGTGCTGAACTCTATCTGTCACCTTCTCCTTGAAAACCAAGGCTTTCCTGTTCTTGTCACTAACATCGGATTCCTCAAGAAACTTCACCTTCTTCTTCTGCATACAGAAACCATGATCCATGCCTTCCAAATCCGAAAGCATACTCTTTGACTCAAGAACAAGCATCTCCTTATCTATGTGACCAAGCCTATTAAGCCATATCTCTGAATCTACAGCTGAAGTAGATAACCCAAAAAGAGAATCAGTAATACAAGTAGATAGATAAAGCATACCTAATTTCTTACCTCTAGCTACAACAAGTGTACCCTTGGTAACCTTTCAAGAGTCCGCTGTGAGAGTTACTGTGCAACCCTCATCACCCAAACTTCTAACATAAATCAAATTTTGCTTCAGAACTGGGACATGCATGACCTCCTTTAACACCCATGTGTCACCTGTCTACAATTTCAGCTTCACTTTTCCTTTGCCAACAATCTGACAAGGCTTACCATCCCTTACACAAATTTCTCCAAAGTCTCCCTGGACATACTCATGAAAAAATTCCCTATGTGGGGATGCATGAAAAGAGGCACCAAAATCTAAAACCCAAGATTATACTTTATCCAAAGAACATACCAGAGCATCCTGTGCAATGTAATCCGCAACATCTGCTTCTTCTCCATGTCCTTCATGTTGATCTTCACCCGATCTGCAATCTCTCTTTAAGTGCCCTTGCTTTCCACATTTCCAGCAGGTTATTCTGCCATACCTGGACTTGGATCTTCTGCCTATCTTCGACCTTGATCTCCCACGCTCTATCTTCTCTCTTGGCCTTCCTCTGCCTTCAACACTCAAAGCATCTCTTGATGATTCACCTGTGCTTTTCCTGCGTATCTCTTCATTCAAGATCACACTCACAACATCATCCACTTTTAAGACTTTTGAAGCAGACACAGTGTTAGAAACTGCCATTACCAAACCTTCCCAACTTTCAGGTAATGAACACAAGATTAAGAGAGCTCTAATTTCATCATCAAATACAATATTGACTGAACTTAACTGGTTTACCAAACCATGGAAATCACTAAGATGGCTATGAACAGATCCACCTTCCAACATTTGCAAATTAAATAAACGCTTCATAAAAAATACCTTATTAGAAGCTGAGGGTTTTTCATACAAATTTGCCAAAGATTCCATCAACTCCACCGTTGTCTTACACTGTGATAAGCTAGAAATCACAGATGGTGCAAGACTCAATCTTATAGATCCCAGAGTCTTCCGATCAAGAACCTCCCATTCTTCATCCTTCATATTCTGGGGTTTGCAATTAACCCCACCCAACGGTAAGTACAAATCTTTTTGATATAGATAGTCCTCAATCTGCATCCTCCATAATTGGTAGTTCTTGCCATTAAACTTTTCCATTCGTAGCTTACTGTCTTCTGTCATTGCTCAACTCCCACTCAAACAGAAACCCTGTGAGTAACCTGTAATCAAAACACACTACCCAGATCTAAACCAATCTGTTAGTATCCCAACCAAAAGCTCTGATACCAATTGTAGGGGGAATCCAAGAACAAACACACCTGTTCTGATTCCTCTTGTTAGGATCTTGCTCCTCAGAAAGAGCACAATATGATTACCAAATATAAGCAATTAAATATACAGAAATAACCAGAAACACAAGTAACTAGAATTCACCAATAGCACAGAATATGAGAGACAATACACTATCTTGTATTAACACTTTACAGAAAAGAATACTACAAAGAGCCGCCACACTCTTCCACCTTACAGAGGTTTCCCACACCTCAAGTGTACAGTAATTCTTCTTCACAACACTCTCCTACACAAAAAACGGTCCCAACAACCAACTCACACACAGAATTGGTGTTCACCTCTCCAACCAGTCAGTAATAACCCTGCCGGTACACCAAGCACTCTATAACACTTCAAGTTGATCTCCCATGAACCTGCAACCTGCAATTCAACAGACCAAACTTACATGTAGATCCCCTATGAGCTTGCAACAACCTGCAACTCAATGATCTTACAATGGAAGGAACTTCCTTGCCTTCCTTTCTATCTCATACTTTACAATACATGCCAATGGGTCTATAAATAGATCCCTAACTTAAACAATAACTTAGACTCTTAATTTAGACAATTATCCTCGCAGCTCAAGACTCTAACTAGTCTTTACATGCAAACTCTTTGTTCACTTAACTAACTATCCGTGCAACGAACAATTCTGGAACACACAGGCGACCGACGCCAGTCCCTGCTTGCCTGGTTCTGTTGACGTCGGCCGACTTCTTGCCGTCGCCGGTGGCCTTCTGCACTGGTCACGACTGACGTCGGTCCTGATGCCGACGCCGGTGCTCCTGGATCTCAACAACCTTTTGTTCCTACTATTTGCAAAGAGTTGAAGCTTTTAGCTCCACAACCTAACAAATCATGATAACATCATCTTTACTCCCTATGCATGTGTCCTTGTCAGGGGTATCATCAATCTATAGCTCATTGCTCAAGTCAAATTCTACTTCATCATTTATCTCACATCTAGCATCCTATCCCCTTGTATGTCCATCTCACATCACCAATCATTTTTTTTTTGAGCGGCTATCCATCTCATTCTTTCCCATATGTCCCCTTGAGGTGGCATCATAGTCACTAATATCAATTCCACTAGCATCATATCCACTAACGTCATATTTACTAACATTCATGAAATGGTTTTTCTTTGAAATACCATTACTCCTTCCACTTTTCTCCACTTTCAATGCCTTTTCAAAGAGGGGAAAAATGTATGCATCTAAATTCATTTTCCTACATATTGTCACTAATATTCCTATTAGTCGACATTAATTCTATTTATCTCATTTAATCTAATTTATCTTTCTAATTTATCCACTTCCTAGTAATTTGTCTAATGTCCCCTTCTTCATATTTCATCATTCTAATAACCTTATACTATCCCATTTCATCATTAATTTATCCTAAATCCCCATTATCTCAATCTAACCCCATTTATCTATTCTTTGGGAATTTTAAATCATCTACTAGCCTATGCCTAGGCTCTCCTACACCCCTAGTCCCTAATCATCTACCTAAAACCCCTAGTCCTTTCAACTTCTACACCCCCAATGGACATAGTTTCTTCCATTGTACCCACCTCTTCCACTTCTATAGTTTCCCAAAACCTTTCAGTGGAAATAGGTGAAAAACAAGTTCTTGATGCAAATGTGGATTTTCAACCAACTGATAGAGATGAAATTCCACATGCATCTACTAATCAATCAATGGAAACATCAACACAAGAATCCACACTTGTCATAGTGCCTACCAATGCAACAACTTCAGCTATAGATTCTCAGGTGAGAATGTCTACACAATCAGATGTTACCCCTAATTGGATAGCACAAACAATGGGAAAGAAATGAAAGCAAATGATTTCTCCAAGTACACTAGACTTTGGCCTTTCAGAGATGAAGAAGAAATTAAAGTCTACTCCCCCCACCTTCTCTATAATATTATGTGATTCAATAGGGGAGAGATATGTGGAGATTGTATTCCCCACTAGATAAACCAAAAGAAGATATAGTGGTGGGGGACTATCAAATTTTAAAGATTCAACTTAGGCATCCAACGAGGGAGGGGTTAAAGCATGATTTTCAATCTAGCATCAACTCCCTTTTTGAGAGAATAGATAGTGACAGGGTCACTAAATATGAATTTAAAAATAAGGTTGATCAACTCACAACTGTATTACATAGGTTCATATAGCCCAGTGGTTCATCAATACAACCTGAGTCAACGCAACAAGTCAACCATATCCCAGATTAAGCAACAATTGATGTGTAACTAAAATTGCAAGCATGGGAAGGGCTACTAAATAATGGTTAGAGTAACTCATTTCCAAGGGCAATAGGATTATTGCTATGATAATGGACCATTATACAGTTCTAAGGGAAAGAAGGACCACCTTGAGAGAACTGATAAAAAAATATGAGGGAGAAATAGCAAGTCTAAATCTCTATTATCCCAAATTGAAAGCTGTAGACTCTATTGACATTGACATCCTCCTTTCTAAAGGAATACTAAAAAATGATGGAGAATAGGAGGAATTAGATAGAGCTACACAATTCAAAATTAAGTTACTGACAGAAGTTGCACATAAGGCCAAGGTTACCCATGATAAAGCCCTTGACATGTTATATGACATTGAAGAAATGTTAAGTAAATTATCATGCAAACTAGTAGATGATGAAGATAACCTCCTTCCAGTAGAAGAGGTTCAGAGCAAATTCAAAGAAGTGGTAGAAAGATAATATGCAAAAACTATAGTCTTTACCTTGAGCTCTATCCACTTGCTATATTAAGTATCATAATGCATTGGATAAGATGGGTAAAGAGATATAAGAAATCAAGGTTTTGAGGCAAGAACTTTTTGACACATCAGCAGATTGTGAAATCATCAACCTCTACTCGTTTGGTGTAGATGAAGATAGAATCCAAGAGATTTTCAAGTATTTTGATGCATATGTCCAAAATCTACAAGCCAAGAAAGACAAAGAGGTAGAGGAAGTATTAGAAATTGATTAATTCTTTCTGTTGGGACATTTTCATATATTGTACTTGTATTATTGTAAAAAAAATTATAAAGTTGCATATCTTGTAGTTTTAACTATATTTTATATTTTTTTAAAGAAAGAGACGTGTATTTTATACTTTCTATTTTGACAGGTTGGAAACTATAAAAAGCATAATTGCATTACACTTTTCATTTTGACAAGTTATAATTACTTAAAGTTGCAAAAGCACATATTGGAAATTACAAATTTAGTTTTGACAAAGTGACATGATTTGCAAGTTGTAAAAGTCTCACTTGTAATTTTCAAGTTAGGGTTTTGCAAAAAGAAACTTGAGTTATTTTTAAGTTATCTTTTATTTAAACGTTGAGTTCTATTTTGGTGCTACCCATTTACATGAATAGCCTTGTAGATGCATGGAAGAGAAGGAGAGGCATTGCAGGAAGATTTTTTAAAGTCTATCCACAACATACCAAGTTGAATATCACGCCCAACTCCTGCATGCATTCTTCCAAACCATTTTACCAAGTCAAGGATGCCACGAAAAGGAAATCACACCTCTTTTGCATGAAGTTCTAGATTTACATGATTTCTTCTAATGGGTATTGAAGTTTTGATAACTACATCTCATCTATGAGATATTTTGTATAAATATGGGAATACCCCATAGCCCAAGCTATCTTTTTGTTGCTAGTAATATTATTCTACATGTTGAATGTATTTTCTACAAGCTATAACCTGGAGAATGAAATAAATTGAAGATTTTGTCTTTCTTGTCTAAGAAATCCATGTGTATGCAAGTTATTTTAATATTTGTGGAAGTTTTAATTCTTATTTAGTCACAAGAAATTCATTAGTGATATTTTCTACCCTTCTAAAAGATTGTTTGATTAAAATAAAAGAATATTTTCCCTTCTGTGAAACATAATAAAATATTGCCTCTGATTTCCCATTTGCATGAGTTTATGCTCAAATAAATTTCAATCTATTTTTATATTCTGTTGTGTTCATTCAAGAAAGCATTAAAATCCACTAAAAAAATATTTGGTGCAATCATCGTTTATAGTTTTGCAAGTTTCATTTCTCAAACCCTTTTCTTAGTCAAACCCTAGTTTAGGAGCAAGAACACTAAAGAAGTGAAATTTTTATAAAACTAATACTTTATCAGTTGCACCAGATTTAGTGAAAGGAAGTTGGCCTTCTTCAAAGGTTAACCTCAATTTTTCAAGGTCTTACAACTTGGAGGTTTTCTCATTGTATCATTAGTTTTTTGCACAATGAGCTATATCAACAAAGAATGGGTGCAAAATCTATGTGATAACACTAAAGAAAGACCTTAATTATTATGATTTGGGGGAACTTTTTTTATGTTTTGATGCAGTTTGATCTCAAAAATACATGGGAAACATATCAAAGGGCCATGACCCACATATTCCACTATCTCAATCACAAGATAGTGGAGGTCTATGTAGATAATCATTTAGGAAAATAAAGATGACATGTAGACCATTTAGAGATATTACACACCATGTTAACATGCTTAATATAATACGTCATCACTCTCAACCTAGAGAAATGTGTGTTTAGAGTCATCGATGGAGAATTCCTAGGGTACTTCATCTCCCAGCATAGGATTGATATTGATCCTGATAAAATCTAAGTAATTTTATAAATGTTCCCTCTCCCACAAATGAATCAAGTATCAGAACCTTATTAGGTAAAGTGGGAGCCATTTGATGATTCTTTCCTAATCTTACCTACATCGTTCATCTCATCAACAACCTACTAAAAAATACAAGCAACCTAACTTGGACAAATGATTTTCAGGAGGCATTCGGGGTAGTAAAGTGCTTTCTCATGTCTCCCCCTATGCTTATGGCATCCAAGTTGGATAAGCCCTTGATACTTTATATTAGAGTGACCAACATATCCCTCGACTGCATGTTGGCTAAAGAAGATGACAGGGCAAAACATATTTCATCTATTACATTAGTTGAACCCTCATTGATTATGAGATGTGATATATTTAGGCAGAAAATCAATGTTTACCAATAATGTTTACGACCAAACAATTATGACAATATATGTTCAATCAAGAGACAAGATTTATATTGAGATCTCAATCTGTACGAACTTTCCCAACCCAACCTGCTCTCTAATAAGACTAAATGCTTCATTACACTCCTCAATGAGTTTGATTTAACTAATGTCAACCAAAAGTCTGTTAATGGACAGATCATTGTTGATTGGTGGGCCAATTCACCCCTGGAAGTTAATGACCTTGTTGACATCAACTTCCTTGATGAGTTGATATGTTATGTATAAAATCTTGTTATTAGCTCCTCTCCTTGGTATGCAAATATCATCAATTACCTAATTGAACACACTTATCCTGAAGGTGAGAACTCATAACATAAAAGACATATTCGCATCATCGCATCCAAGAATGTTATTTTAGATATAGTCATTTATTGCAAGGCCTTTGATGACATGTTGCTCTAATGTGTTGATCAAGAAGAGTCAGAAAGAGTCCTCTTTCATTGTCGTAATGGTGTTTGTGGTAGACACTTTGGCAGCGATGCAACTGCTTGAAAAATCCATATGATGGGATACTTTTGACCCACTCTAGACTACGATACTATCAAATATGTATGTAAGTGTGAGAAATATCAATGTTTTTCACATGAGATACATATTCCCACCAAACATTAAAAATAATTATTATCAGAGGAAAAAAAATCATAGTACATGAATGTAATTTTGAAAAAAATTATTAACTATCTTTATAATTAAAGGAAGAAATTTTTAAAACCTAAATTTTCAAATAAAAAATAAGAAATGAAGAAAATTATGGTATTTTACTATTATTTTAATATTTTGATGAATCTACCAATTTTATTTCTTTTTAATAAATAAAAATTGAAAAAAAAAGAAAAGTAAAAATAACTTAAAAAATATGTTTAAGGTGAAATTGTTAATTTATAAAGTTTTGCTATAAATCTTGACTCATATATATATATATATATATATATATATATATATATATATATATTTTAAAAATAATCTAATTGTTTTAGTGTAGATAGGTGAACAATTATAAAATTCGTAATAAATACGATATTTATTGAAAATTGAGCTTGATACTCTAGTGTATTTAATCAATTACTCTATGTTTTAATAGGATTCTTAGTTATTGTATGTTTTCATGTGTTAGTATGGTGCACTTTAGAAATGTTTTTACTTCCCTTTTTCTTTTCCAAATGAACCAACAACTCGAAGGCTCACAACAACATTAAATGGCTTTTAGAATCAATTTTGCACTATAAATTTGCATAATCATGTCTTAAAATTCATGTGGTGAGGCCTCCTATTTATAGATTTTTGAGAATGTCTAGAATCACCCTGAACTGTCCATCCTGAGATTGAGATGTGTGGTTGAGGATTAATTCAATTTTTGGAATTAAGTTTATAATTATCCTCATCATGACATTGGAAGAAAGAGCAATTAAGAGGCATGAAGCATGGAGGGCATGAACCCTATATATGTGGTATTTATGGCCTAGGGATGTCTTTCCAAGAAATGAGGTCCCCTGATGGTGCACATATACAATATTCATTTCTAAAAACAAATATTCAACAAGTTTCCATGGAATTATTAATTATGCCTTGATTTGGATTAATTAACTATTAAGCATGATTAAGCACTTTGTGCACAAATTACTCAAATTGATCATAATGCCTTGTTATTGGTCCAAAATTTGACTGGATTGAAATTCAAAGTCAATGTCATATGTGTTGGAACCGTATTCCCATTTAGGATGTTACCAACAACAAATAACAAAGGTATGTGTCTTGTGCAAGAGATTTGATAAGAAAGAGCAACCCAGAGCACCCAAGTGCAAAATTGGCATTTTGACTTGAAATGCTCTGATCAAAGTTAGTTGGCCCATAAATTGCATTGCCCCATTTAGGGATAACCTGGCCAAAATCGGCACTTGAATATGTCAGTTTCATATCATTTAACGCGTTTTAGTATTTTTAGACCAAATTGTGCATAATGGGTGGAAATTGGTCAAAACTCTGATTAGGGGTTATCGGTGCCCAGATTTAGATGTCTACATTACAGAGCAGTTTCAACAAGTTAAAAATTAAAAAAGTTTCAGTCACACAACAAGCTCAACGAATGTAGTGTTGTTTTATAGCTCATGTAATGTTGTTTGAACAACGTTATGAGCTTTGATTATATAATGCTTTAAGTGCTTTGCTCAAAACGCCGTATAACAGTGCTTGTATTTTTTTTTCCAGCGACCTATTAATAGCTTCATTATTTTGTATTACTTTATTTCATTTAAAAAAAGAAAAAACTCAACCTCTTTAATCAATTGATCAACTATGTAGTACATTTGCTAATTATTGTATACTTTCAGCTACTGAAAAGGGTGGACTTTAAAAATGTCTTTCTTTTCTGTTTCTTTTTCCAAATTAAACCAACTGCTGAGTGAGAAAACCCTTTCTTTAAAATGACCAAAAAAGTTCCATAAACAACTTAGAACTAGAGAACATACGAGTTCAAAATTCAAAGAAACCATACCCTCGTAGTTATCGTTTAGGTTACCGTACTCTGCCTGGTTGGCTGGTTAGCTGGTCGTGTGGTTATTTTCAGTTACATGTACAGCAACAATGATAAATGATGTTAATTACCCTTTGCATGATTAAGCAAATGCCGAGTATCCTCTCATCTGTTACGTCGGCAAGGTTGAAAACTGGAAGCGTATCTTAATGCTGGTGGAAGTACAGATTGCATATCTCTGCAATCCGGATATTATGTACTTATCAATGGCGACCAGGAGGACGAGAACCCCACGTGACAGTCCGGAAAATGGAAGGAAAGATGAAGTATGCTCCATACACAATAAATGTACGCTCCGATACTCCAATTCCAAATAAATTTCATATGTATTACTAAATTCATTTACCTTTCTACGTACGTACCATATGCACTCTCACACATCTGACCATGCTGTTCTTGTTTTCAGAAACTTTTGGCGAACATGCCACTTCATGAGCACTAGATAAGAGTTTCCGGGTTAAATGCTACTCAACATTATTTCCAATTTTATTCAGGTTTTCATGAGAACGAAATTGAATTCTTAAATATGGGGCATTGTGATCATGTTTTAGGATTTATTTAATTTAGTTTTTTATTTGTTCTTATCAATTTAGAATAGAATCTGATCATTATTTTTTATAAAATAAAGTCATATGTTAATTATATTTTTTAGATTTTGAAAGTAAAGAGTATTTTGTATTTAAGTATCTTATTTATTATGAGATTTATAGAAGATATTATTATTATTTTTAAATAAGATTTTTATAGAATTTTTGAGGAGCTTCATTTATAATAAGGACTAAAAATGTTTAGCTTTATTTATTCGTGAAGTAAAGAATACTTAAATTAATGTCTTTATACACATACGTTATTAGGGATATTAATTCTTACTTGTAAATAACAAATTTAAATAATTTCAAAAAATCTTAAATAATAAACTTAAAGACTCAAACAACTTGATCTAAATCTATAAAATAACACACATTTTATTGATTTGAAAATCTAAATATTTTAAATTAAAAAATCAATATTTTTTATTAATCTTATTTTCTTTTATATTAAAAAAAAATATTTTTAGCATTCTCTTATTATACTGAATTCACATAGTATATTCTTCAATTTTATAAATATTCTTAGCTCCATGTAAACATTAATATCTAGATTAAAGTATATTATAAAATTGATGGCAACATATATTGAATGTTTGCAAACTTAAAATTAATCATCTAGGAGTATGGTTATTAAGGAAATGATGGGTATAGAGATTACTTGCTGAAATCAAACCTCTAATTAATTAATGAGGAACCAAATTTACCAAAATGAATTAAAAAAAAACGGATTATATATTTTTTAAAACAAATCTTTAATATTGACATGAGTATATTGTGAATATTCGAAGCTACAATTTTCAAGAATTTCAAATCATTCTTTTAAAAAACCATTTTTAAAAAATATGAATAAAAAGTAACATACATGTAATTAGTAACATTTTAATAAATAAATAAATTAAAAAAAAAAAAAAAAATTAATATGATATATATATATAAAAGATCTTTCATAACTTTTATTATCATTAATAACTTGTGAACACTTTCAAGTTTATCATTTAATTGTTTTCAGATGCTTAAACACACTTATAAATTCATTAGTTTTTGTTCCTTGAGTTTTGATCACCTTAAATATTTTTATAACAATTTGAAAGTAGTCTTGACCTTTATCGTATGGTACAAAAGTGGTCAATTCAGTTGTGAGTCCTTTATTCCATAATGTCATGTTTTTCCATGCATGGATTGTTGACTTCCACACTTCTTCATGGTCAACTTATGTATGAATGTGCCCCGATTTGAATTCAAAGATGTATAAATATACATGTATCCTAAATCCTTAGATGAATAATTTCACCTTATATCAAACATTATTAAGAGATATATCTATCACACACTCTACCCTTAGCCCACTTTCTATATTCTGAAGGCTTGTGGTTGCATACTTCTACTAAATGAAGGATTGTATTCAGTAAAAGAACATATAGATTTATTTTATGAACCAACATCTCATCGGGATGGGAGATAGATACACGTATTTTCTTGATGACATGCAAGAGTGTTAAGTGTCAAATTATAAACATATTGTAAATGATAGGACATGGACTAACTAAAGTAGTCCCCTCCATCAAATCATCATTATTTTTTCTTCTTAGTGTAGATTTTAACTCAAGTGAAAGATAAGAGATTATGACATTTATGTGGATTTATTTTCTTATCAAAGAGAGGTTCATAGACATCTACTATTGACGAAGCAATTCAAAAAAATTCACCCCAAAGGGATCTACATAAGGATTTTTAGGTAAGTGCAAAAAATTGGGGGAGAAAAAGTGGCCTACCCGTGGACATGATTTCCTAAAATTTCAGAAATCTAAACTTTTGTAGATAATTTGAGATATGTACACTCCAAATTTGAAGATGGTGTAAGATCATGAAATGTAGCATTTTGAGTCTAGTTTCCAAAACACTATTTTTTTTTATAAAATGGTTAAGTATAACTAGGCCAAACATCTAAATTTTGAAAAGGAACTCCTATGTTTTTTTTCCAAAAAACATAATAGATAGACGCTCGTGTGGTGCACCATTTTTTGAGCAGCGTTTAATATTTTTTGAAACCCTTTGGGAAAAATTTAGATAAGATCTTCTAGTTTGTGACCTATTTTTTCAATGAATACTTTTTTTTAATGAATTTTTCAAGTATATAGATCCTAAAAACTGACAAAAAATAGATAGCCATCCGTGTGATGCACCTAACTACCTAAAAAAAATGATTTTTTTTTAAAAAATGTGTGTAGAATTAGGCTTAGTTTGTGACCATATAACTTGTTTTACACTTGTATCAACAAAACATAAATTACATGAAAATGTATAGGCATGTATGTTTGTGGCATGTAGTGGCCTAAAAAAGGAATAGTTAGAAATCAACACAGTTTGAAACTTTAAATTAATCCAAAAATTATAAAAATCATATTTTTAGAAAACGCAGAGCGTGCTCCATGTGATGGTATTAAGTTTTTGAATTTTTATGTTGAAATTCTTAGTGTATTTGGCAATCAAAGTTGAATTTTGTTGTTTTTTATCATAACTCTCAAAACTTAGCTGTACATTGACATTCCAAGCCTTTGTCTCGAGAATCCAAGCCATTCCCAAGCCAAAAGGTGCGGGAATGAAATTTAAATTCAAATAGCATGATCATGTTAATAACACGAACACAGTATTAATGCTATCATGTTATTAACTACATTAATAATGTGATCACATTACTTAATAACATAATCATGTTAATAACATGATTACAATATATATTCTCAACACCCTAAAACCTAAATTTGCATTTTGACCTGCTAAAAGAGCCATTAGGCCTAGTAGTCTTAAGATTAAAGTTTTGTTCATTAAGATTATTGTTTGGGACCAATGTTCTTGTCAAGATTTGATAACATTGAATGATAATTGGAGATGTATTAACCTATAAATCAATTTATTATTTATTTGACATGAGTCTAATCTTCCTTAAAATGTAGATAGTCCTACTTCATCCTAGACAGGGTCAAGAAGTCAAAAGTTGGGTTTTGGTGATCCACTAATCCAAATTACTCATAATTTGGTAGATTTGATTTAGATTTCATTCTATATATGATTAAATAAATTATATTGTCCAAAAATAAATTAGAGTACAAGGATCCTTTGACTGAGCACTAATGGACCTAGAGTGTTAGGTTTGGAAGAGAGTTGAGTGATATTACAAATGTTTAAGGATTAGTTATTTGAAAGTTGGTATTTGAAAAAGAATTTATAGTCTTCATAAGATTCAAATGGTGTTTTGGAACAACAATAAATAAATCAAGGGTCATTGTATTTTGTGTCAAGAGTGTATATAGTCTTAAAAAATGCTGAATTTGGTTAAATAGGGTTGTGTTAGTTTTTATGGATAATTGGTGATGTTTAGAACTTGTAAGAAACTTTTATAAACTTTGTAGTATTATCTAAGTCTCTGATAATACTGTTTGAGTTAGTAAGTGAAGTTTTATAAGTATTTATTTTCAAGGTATATCAATGTGTTAGTACTCTGTTTTGTATATAAGAAGTTATCTTTTGTTAACTCAAAGATGTCACAAACATACATGCTTCAAACATATATGTTGTAAACATACATACCTTATGATATAACTAATTTTATCATGAGATGTCATAAAATGTATTTTGTAAACCTATGACCAAAACTTAGCCTTTGGAGTACACTCTAGCTCTACATTTGAAGTAAATTGGGGCTATTTCGAGCCCCTTCAACCTAATTGCATAACTATAAAATGTGATTTGGGGGTTGATCATCTCCAATTTAATTAGATCGATTGAAGCAAAGAAACATAATTTATTTATATGCAAGTTATACATGTATAGAATGTGGTTTTGAGCTTAATAAACTTGAAGTCATCAACTAAAGAATGCAAATGTTGATTAGTTTAATTATGGAGGTAATTACAGTCAAGATGAGCCATGTGAACGTATTTTAAATTATATATTCAATGTGATTTGAAGTGAAATTAACTCTAATGTCATGTCATATATAATTAACCAAAGAGTTAATTCATTTAATCTAGGAAGCATTTGAGGCCAATTTGAACCCCTTAAAGAGCAAGATATGATTTGGGAAAAAATTAAAAGTTTGATTTTATCATGAATTGATCCAATTAGTCAAATAATGTAATTAGAGGCGTGATTTGGGCAAAATTGATCCCATAAACCAAACTTATGGCTCAATCAATTGTATACTTTATGAATGGCTTGATTGACCCTTCTTTTATCAGAAATACAAACATGTTTAGGTAATTATCAAAAATAGGTGAACAAGCAACTCATATTTTCTTTAATTACCTTAGTGATTGGACCCTATATTCGATATCTTAAACCCTAAACCCTGTACCATTTAACTTAAACTCTATACCATTTACCTTAAACCCTAAGCCATAAGCCTTAAACCCAAAACCCTTTAAAGTGTAGACCTACACCAATAAATTTAGCCCCAATTAACATCCTTTATATATAGTAAGAATTAGGTTCATAGGGATAAATTTGGTCAAAATCTCATCACTCATTACCATAATTAACTTTGTAGGCTCAATTTGTGATGATGTGGGGGATAATTGATCCCAAATTCACATTTTTTACTCAAAGATCTAGGTTCAAAGATCTCAAATTTGATCCAATCACCGTTATGATTGTACCTTGTACACCCTAAAACTATAACCTAAGCCCTAATACCTAAAGTTCCTAATCCCTAAACTCTAAACCATAAATATAAACTCTTTAAACCTTGAACCAAACATTTTAGCCCAAATTAACATCATTTAGACTAAGAATTAAGTTCACAGGGCTCAATTTATCCTAGATCACACAACTGATTACCCCATTTAACTAATTCACTCAATTTGCATGATGACATGGGGTATATTGGCAACCCCAAAACACATTTTATAGTCATAAATGGGTCCAAGTGATTCAAATTATCCTTAATTATCTTTGTGATTGATCTTGTGTACCTTAAACCATATATACATTAAAACCTAAGCCCTAAACCATAAACTCTAAACACTATACCCTAAATTGTAAACCATAAACTTTTCCTATTTACCAATTAATTTAGTCCCAATTAACATCATTTTTAGTAATAATTAGGTTTGAACATGGCATAGAGTGATTAGACATTATATATAGGTCCTTAAACCTAAACCCTATACCCTAATCTCTAATCCCTAAAACATAAATTATAAGACCTGTGCCCTAATGCCCACTACATGTCACAAATAGACATGCCTTAGGATATAACTAATTTTATCATGAGATGTCATAAAATGCACTTTTTAAACCTATGGCCAAAACTTAGCCTTTGGAGTACCAATCTAGCTATGCATCTGAAGTAAATTGGGGCTATTTCAAGCCCCTTCAACATAATCAACCAAAGAGGAGGCTAGTTGATTCTTTTAATCAAGGAGTCATTTGAGGCCAATTTGAACCCCTTCAAGAGAAAGATATGATTTGGGCCAAAATCAAAAGATTGATTCTATCATGAATTGATCCAATTAGTCAATTTATGTATTTAGGGGTGTGATCTAAGTAAAATTGAGCCCCTAAACCAAATTTGTAGCCCAATCAATTGTATAAAATGTATGCAACATGTACATGGAATAACTAACCCTACTTTTATCAGAAATACAAACATGATGGTAATTGTCATAAATAGGTGAACAAGTAGCTCAAATGTTCTTTAATTACCTTAGTGATTGGACCATATATCTAATATATTAAAACCTAAACCCTATACCATTTAACTTTAACCCTAAATCATGTACCATTTACATTAAACCCTAAGCCATAAGCCCTAAACCCCAAACCCTTTAAATTATAGACCCTAAACCCTAAACCAATAAATTTAGCCCTAATTAACATCCTTTATATATAGTAATAATTAAGTTCATAGGGATGAACTTGGTCAAAATTGCATCACTCATTAAAACACAATTGACTTAATTGGCTCAATCTGGCATGATGTGGGGGCTAATTAAGCTTAAAAGCACATTTTTTACTCATATATATAGGTTCAAGGAGCTAAAAGTTTTCCCTAATTACCTTCATGATTGTACCTTATATACCCTAAAACCTATACCTTAATCCCTAATCCTTAAAGTTCTTAATTCGTAAATTTTAAACCATAAATATAAACTCTTTAAACCTTAAACCAATCATTTTAGCCTAAATTAACATCATTTATACTAAGAATTAAGTTCACAGGGCTCAGTTTGGTCTAAACCACATGACTGATTACCCCATTTGACTAATTCACTCAATCTACACAATGACATCTAGGGTATAATGACAACCCAAAAACCATTCTATTATCATAAATGGTTCAAAGTGATTCAAATTATCCTCAATTATCTTTGTGATTGACCCTGTGTACCTTTAACCATATATACATTAAAACCTAAGCCCTAAACCCTAGACCCTAAACACTATACCCTAAATTGTAAACCATAATCTTTCCCTATTTACCAATTGATTTAGTCCCAATTAACATCCTTTGTAGTAAGAGTTAGGTTCACATGGCATAGAGAGATTAGACATATACATGTCCTTAAACCTAAACCCTATGCCCTAATCCCTAATCCCTAAAACATAAATTGTAATCCTTATGCACTAATGCCTACTACATGTTGCAAACATACTTGCCTTATGATATAACTGATTTTATCATGAGATATCATAAAATGCATTTTTTTAACCTATGGCCAAAACTTAGCCTTTGAAATACCAATCTAGCTATGCATTTGACGTAAATTGGGGTTATTTCAAGCCCCTTAAACTTAATTACATGACTATAAAATGTGATTTGGGGGTTGATCAACTCCAATTTTCAGCAATATCCATCATGATTGTACCTTGTATACCCTATAACCTATACCCCAAGCCCTAATGCTTACAGTTCATAATCCCTAAACTCTAAACCATAAATATAAACTCTTTAAACCCTAAATGAATCATTTTAGCCCAAATCAACATCATTTGTACTAAGAATTATCTTTGTGATTAACCATGTGTACCTTAAACCTAATCCCTAAATACTATACCCTAAATTATAAACTAAAAACTTTCCCTATTTACCAATCAATTTAGTCCCACTTAACATCCTTTGTAATAAAATTAGGTTCACACATGGCATATAGTGATTAGACCTTATATATACCCTTAAACCTAAACCCTACATGTCCTAATCCCTAATCCCTAAAATATAAATTATAATTTATAATCCCTAAATCATAAATTGTAATCCCTAATCCTTAAACTTTATACACTAATGCCTTAATCCCTAATCCTTAATCCCTAATCTATATTAAGTATAACATGATCATGTTATTTAATAATGCAATCACATTGTTCTTAATATAGACAACACTTAATTGTCAATGTCAATTTCTAACCCCAATCGAGTATTAAGAATAACACAATCGTGTTATTACATAATGTGATCATGTTATTCTTAATATACACTTCTCAATATGTTGAATGAAGTAGAACCTAGTGTAATAAATAACACAATGTTAGGATCCTGTAGCTCTGATACCACTTGTTAGGCTCTAGATCTCAATTGATTACTATTGTATAAGCAACTAAACATAGAATTAAACCAGAAGTAATAAGTAACTAGAAATCAGAAACATCAAAGAATAGGAGATACGAGAAACAATACAATCTGTATTCAACTCTTCCAGAAGGAAATACAATGAAGAAATCTCACTCTTCCCACACCTCTTGGGTGTACAATAATTCTCCCTCAAGAGTTCTCTCTCTCTCAATCAATTACAAACACAATCAACTCAATAACTGATTTGTTGTTCCCTCCAGTGACAATCAACCCAATGGTTGTTGTTGCCTACTCTTTCAGTGACAATCAACCCAATTGTTTTTGCCTACTTACTTCAGCAGATCTTCTTGATCTTGCACCTTGCAGATCTAATTGACCTTGCTTACATTACAATACAGCTCCATGGGTCTCTTAAATAGAACCCAAAACAAACAATAATTAGAAAAGTGGACTCAAGACTAAAATTAGTCTTTACATGCAAACTAACTATTCGTCTAAAATTAGAACAGTTCTTGAAACACACAAGTGACCGATGTCAGTTCCTATTTGACCGATGCCAGCTGACCATAACCAATGTCAGTTACTGTGTAGCTAAAGATAACCAATGTCAGTTGGCCTGACCGATGTTAGTTACTATGTAACTTAGTAACCTCCACATTTGCACATTCAGTGAAGCTTTTAGCTCCACAACTCAACAATCTCCCACTTGGAGATAAATAGCTGCACCTGTACCTATACCATGTACAACAACATCCTCTAATCTGTTTTTGGCTTGTATCTCCATCTTCAAGTTCAATCTTGAAGACCAACAAAAGTTGAATGAAGATACAACTTCTCCTTTGTTACCGGCTTTGTTAACATATCTGCAGGGTTCTTATCCTTGCTAGCCACCATGACTGCAACTCTGAAATCCAGCTAACCACCATTCCACCAACAGGAAACACATAACCTGTGGTGCTTCTCCTACCATCCAAGTCACCTACCATATCCGAATCTACATACCCATGTAGAGAAGTGTTTGACCCTGCATAGCATAAATACCTACTGCTAGTCCCTCTCAGATATCTGAGAATCCACTGAACTGCTTTCCAGTGCTTCTTTCCTAGATTGGCCATAAACTTGCTAATAACTCCCACTGCTTGGGTAATATCAGGTCTAGTACATACCATGTACTCAACCTCATCATGTGATTTAGGACACTGTTCTTTGCTCAACTTGAGCTGTCCAACCATAGGTGTGCTTACCGATTTTGCATCCTGCAAATTAAACCTCTCCACTACTTTATTCACATAATCCTCTTGAGACAAAATCAACCTGTGATTTTCCTTGTCTCTAGAAATACTCATGCCAAGGATTTTCTTTGCTGCTCCTAAATCCTTCATGGTAAATGTGTGAGCTAATTTTACCTTTAGCTCAGTAATTCCCTACATGTGTGACCCTGCAACAAGCATATACACTACATACAGTAACAGGATAATGTAGCTACTATTATCCAACCTGGTAAAATAAACACAATGGTCACATTGACATTGACTAAAGCCATGCTCTGTCATAAACCTGTCAAACCTCAAATACCATTGTCTTGGAGCTTGCTCAAGACCATATAACCTGGCCTTATGTCTCACTTGTCCATTCTCTCCTTCCTTTAACCTGTGAACCCATTCATTTTTCAGTGCTTTCTTTTCAGCTGGCAACTCAACCAAATCCCATGTTTGGTTCTCTTCCAAGGAATGAATTTCCTCATTCATGCCATGCTCCCACTATTTCCTAGATTCTACCTACATTGCCTCTTCAAAACTTCCTGGTTCTCGACTATCAGTGAGCAACAAGTAGTATAAAGAAGGGGAATAATGAATTTGAGGCTTACTTACCCTTTCAGACCTCGTCATGGGCGTTTGAGACTCATTGACAGCTTGTTGTCCACCCAAATTTCATTCTAATAGTGACCGATCCCGGTCATCTCTCAGTCTGCACCCAACAGATGTCGGTTCCACTTGACCAACCTAACTGACGTCAGTTTCCATCTGACCGATGTTGGTTTCCACCTGCCCGACATCACCGACTTTGGTCTCCACCAGACCGACGTCAGTTCTTGCTTGATCAACATCAGTCTCTGCTTGACCGACGTTAATTTTTGTGTTTTCTTGTGAGTGATGATTTTTACTTATGAGCTCATTTTGGATCATAGCCTTGTCCAAATCAACATTGCCTTACTCAGAATATTCAGCCTCTTGAGCTGATCACTGTCCATCACCTTCTCATTGAAAACCAAGGCTTTCCATTTCTTAAATGTGTCAAAAACATCAGATTTCCTCTTTATGCAATAAACCCATACCTTTCTTGTAGCATCATCAATGAAAGAAACATAATACTGTGATCTTCCAATAGAAGCTCCCTGAGCTGGTCCCCACATGTCTGTGTGAACAAGCTCCAACTTGTGCTTCTTCTTTGTTGACCCAGTTGTGAGAAACCTCACTTTCTCCTATTTTCCAAAAATACAATGCTCACAAAAATCTAGATTTATCAAATCTGAAAGCTTACCTTTTGACTTAAGAACATGCATTCCCTTCTCACTCATGTGACCAAGCCTACAGTGCCACATCTTTGCATCTACATCTGAAGTAGATAAAATAGAATGAGAATCAGTAATACAAGTAGATAGATAAAGTGTACCTACTTTCTTACCTCTAGATAAAACAAGTGCACCCTTGGAAACTGTCCAAGATTCAGCTGTGAGAGAAAATGTGCAACCCTCATCACCCAACTTTCCTATAGAAATCAGATTCCTCTTCAGGATGGGTACATGCATGACATCCTTCAACACCCATGTGTTGCCATTCTGTAATTTTAGCTGCACTTTTTCTTTGCCAACAATTTGAAAAGGCTCACTATCCCCTAAATAAATTTTTCTAAATTCTCCATGGACATAATCATGGAAAAGTTCTCTATTTGGGGTTGCATGGAAAGAGGCACTAGAATCTAAAACTCATGATTCTACCTGACTATCCAAAGAAAATATAAGAGCATCCTATGCAACAATACCTGCAACATCTGCCTCTTCATTACCTTCATGCTGATCTTCTTTCAACCAAAAATCTTTCTTTGCATGTCCTTTCTTTCCACAATTCCAGCAGGTTATACCTCCATTTCTGGATTTGGATATGTTGCCTATCTTTGACCTTGATTTCCCTTGCTTTTCCTTCTCTCTTTGCCATCCCCTGCTTTCAACACTTAAAGCATTACCTAATGTTTCTCCTGTGATTTTCTTGTGAATTTCTTCATTCAAGATTACACTAACAACATCATCAACTTTCAAGATATTTGAAGCAGACCCAGTATTACTAACTGCCATTACCAAGCTATGCCAGCTTTCAGATAAAGAGCATAAGATTAAGATAGCCTTAATTTCATCATCAAAAACTATTTTGACTAAAATTAACTAATTTACTAATCAATGGAAATCACTAAGATGACTATATATAGATCCACCTTCCTGCATTTGCAAATTAAATAATTGCTTCATAAGAAATACCTTATTTAAAGCTGAGGGTTTTTCATATAAATTTGTCAAAGATTCCATTAACTCTATCATTATCTTTGCCTGTGATAAGTTGGAGATCACAGACGATGCCAGGCTCAACCTTATAGATCTAAGAGCCTTTCTATCAAGAACATTCCATTCTTCATCTTGCATATCTATGGGCTTTCTTGAAACCCCACCCAACGGTAAGTACATATATTTTTGATACAAATAATCTTATATCTGCATCCTCCATAATTGATAATTCTTGCCATTGAATTTTTCCATTCTTAGTTTACTTTATTCTACCATTACTTTACTCCCACTCAATCAGAAACCCCTGAGAGTGAACCTGTAATCAACAAACACTAACCTGCTCTAATCTTTTCTTCAACCAAGCTCTGATACCAAATGTTAGGATCCTGTAGCTCTGATACCACTTGTTAGGCTCTAGAGCTCAATTGATTACTATTGTATAAGCAAATAAACACGAAATTAAATGAGAAGTAATAAGTAACTAGAAATCAGAAACAACAAAGAATAGGAGATACGAGAAACAATACAATTTGTATTCAACTCTTCTAGAAGGAAATACAATGAAGAAATATCACTCTTCCCAGACCTCTTGGGTGTACAATAATTCTCCCTCAATATTTCTCTCTTTCTCAATCAATTAAAAACACAATCAACTCAATAACCGAGTTGTTGTTCCCTCCAGTGACAATCAACCTAATGGTTGTTGTTGCCTACTCTTTCAGTGACAATCAACCCAATTGTTGTTGCCTACTTACTTCAGCAGATCTTCTTGATCTTGCACCTTTTAGATCTAATTGACCTTGCTTACATTAAAATACAGCCCCATGGGTCTCTTAAATAGAACCCAAAATAAACAATAATTAGAAAAGTGGACTCAAGACTAAAATTAGTCTTTACATGCAAACTAACTATTCGTCTAAAATTAGAATAGTTCTGGAAACACATAGGTGACCGATGTCGATTACTGTGTAGCTGAAGATAACTGATGTCGGTTGGCCTGACCGATGTCAGTTACTGTGTAACCCAACAACCTCCACATTTGCACATTTAGTGAAGCTTTTAGCTCTACAACTCAACACACGATCTCATTATTATTATTATAGACTAATCTCAATTTTCAACATCTATTTTAAACCCAAATAGAGAATTCTGTCCCCACAAACATTCTCTGCATACTTCTACAAGATATGTAGTACTTATGTACTTGATCCCACCTTTGAAAAGTTTTAAATTATCCTTGATGGGTCACATATCATGTTCGAGGAAGAGGAAGATGCTGAAGAAAAAAACACTATAGGAATTAGAAGATTTGATATAGAAACACAAGATACAAATGCTAAAACTTTGTGGTAGACAAGGTACAAACCCTAATCCTTATAAACCAAATGCCATAGATAATGAGCCAATTGACAATAATGAATTAAAAAATGATGAAATTGACCATAATAAATTGAATAATGATGAAATTGACCTTAATAAAATGAATAATAATGAAATAGATAATGTTGGAAGTTTACATTCAAAGTTCCAAGTTTTTGATTTTGTTGATGATGAGTCTATGTATGATGCTTCACCCCCCATGAATGAAGAATATTTGATGGAAACAAATAATGATTAAATTAACCATTAAAAAAATTTCATGGAAACATATAATGAATAAAATGTCATTCCACCTCTAAACAATGAAATTAATAATGATTTTGAAACACCCTCTCAACAAATTTCACTATTAACAACACCTCCAAGAATTGTGCATAGAAAAGATAGGTACTTAATTGAATTCAATGAAAATATTTTAGAACTAATGCATAACAAAATTTATGATCATCATTCAAGAAGACTGGCTCAACAAATTTGGGATAATTTCTTTCATAATTTAGATTATGATAGTCAAAGATTTCAATTATTTGTTTCAGTTATAAAATTGATTAAGATGAGACCTATAATGTACACATTAGGACTAATAACATCTAACATGGATGATGAAAATAATAAAATTGAAAATCTACATGATGCATATCATACTATGGGCCCAAAATCATATACCCAAGATTGTAATATTATCTAATGTATACTTATAACTTGTGTAGTAAGTGATGAAATAGGGGAAAAATAAATGGTTTAAAAAACAAGTCGAATACTTAATATAAACAAAAAATAATAATGAAAGCAATTGAAAGACGTGAAATACTTAATGAACCTAATACCTATGAGATTTGGGAATTCTCTAGTAGACTTCCATGAAAGGACAAGACTATCGCCGATACTCTCACAGAGTTAATTGCTCAATTTTAAAAAGATAATACAAGAGTTTCGCTGAATGCAAGAGATGTTGTGAAAAGAAGAGTTGGTTCTCGTAAATGTGAACTACATCTAAAACATTTATTGGATATGACTCAAATAAAATTGTACTTTAATTTTTTTTTAGAACATCTATAAATTTTTATTTGTTAAAGATATTTTGAGATGACCAAACTTTTTTATGTAAAAATAAATCACACATGCACCACTTATTGTTGTAGGCAACATTTTGAATTTTCAATCCACTATGATGTTTTGTATTATATTCATTGTACTTTGTGTACGAACAACATTTTTTAAGAATGTGGGATTGAATTACCACCAAAATCAACTAGGGAATCTATTTTAACTATATTTTGCAAAATACAAGATGGATAGTTATTTTACAATAAATCATATTTAAATGGAAATTATAGCATTTGTGGTGGATTGACAAAATTAAAATAATGTATTCATGAGGAGATTACAAGTGCAATAGATAAGAATTATTTGGTTTAAGAAAATATAAATTAGTGACCTATCAAGTAAAAGATGGCAAAGAATCTAAAAGGTGTGAGCTTGTTACAAAAAAGATACCTATTTTTAAATTTTTGGTCAAATTTTAAGAGAAGATTGTTTATGAGTATGAAAGGCACACACACAGGGCTAGATGGTTGGATGAATATTTAAAGATAAACAAGGATACATTTCCACTTGGTTTGATTGTTTTAGTAGTTGAATTTGCTAAAAATTACACATTCAAACCCCCAATAGAAGTTTAATGATAGTATTACAACTCATCACAAGTTATCCTATTCATGTATATAGTATTCATGCACACACCTGATAATATAGAGAAAAACTATAAAATATTAAGGGAGTACCATTTATATATCAAGGATGATCGATCACATTGTTTATAGTGTGTGTAAGGTTGTTTTCACAAGTTCTATGAATAGTTGAATCAGAGGAACATTACTTTCAATCAACATTACATTTGTTCAAATAATTGCACGTCATAATTTAAAAATGCACAAATATTTTATTGGTTGGGTAAGATGCACATTACCAATGGTGTATAACACATTTGGAGTTTCACCGAGGTTGGTTGTGGAAAAGGGGATCTTAATGGTGTTAGAGCATGTGTAAAAAGAGCTATTGCAAGGGAGGATTTAAAATTTGAAGAGGGTGTTCATTTGACAAATGCAAAAACTATGGTTAAATGGTGTAATGAGAACATGTGTCATGTGTCATAGATATTTATGGTTAATAGAGGAAGAACACCTGGCAAATTATGAGGATTGTATGACTCTAA
The DNA here is from genome assembly GCA_037957365.1 of Torreya grandis. Lineage (NCBI taxonomy): Eukaryota > Viridiplantae > Streptophyta > Pinopsida > Cupressales > Taxaceae > Torreya > Torreya grandis. Next base: position 747,901 of record JARHVA010001863.1, on the reverse strand, counting down.
TGGGTTCAAGTGACCTCCACTCATTTCATATTATAAATGCAAATTCTTGGACGATTCATACGAGACACTTGACATGTTTCTATTCTACATGCATGGACTCTATTTGGAATAAGTGTTAGTCATAAGAGTGAGTGGATGATTGAAGTTCTAAACCTCTAATTCTAATCAACACATATCAGGTTCCAACAACATTGTAACTTATAAATATGACATTATCATATGAATTTGACCATGTATCTGATCTAGTAAAGTCATGTAGAATATTTTTTATGACGTACAATTTATTCTCATTATATATCTTCATATTTCTACTAAAAATAGTTTTTTGTGATATAGGGCATGTTTTTGCAGTTATTAAAGATGAGGATAACAAAGAGGGCACTTATTACTACTTGTGTCAGTGTGTAGAGAGAGAAAAAATTGACTTCCTTAATTATAGATGGAGAAAACATTGACCATCTCATTGGGTCAGTGGTAGTCACTGGAACTTAGTTTCAATAATATCCTATAAAATATTTAGATCAATAGTTGTTTGAAGAGTTTAAAATGCACAAGAAGATACTACACTATTTAAATTTGATTTTTGCAATGAATATTTAATTATAAAAATATCATGGGACACTATTTAACAAGAAACTATGGAAAGTTTGAGAGTCAAATCAGGTACCTATTCCTGATATAATCAAGGTTAGAGTAGATCTTCGTGGTTTATTAGATTGAAATACATAGGTATTTTGACTTTTCAAATGTAAATGTAATCAATTTTACCAAATATTTTTTATTTTATACGTAGTACATATAAATTTCATTTTTAATTACTTACTAACAAATTTTTATAGGTTAGTAGTGCCAGATAAGCTTTTGTAGACTAGGAATTTGACTAAGAAGAGGAGATTAGTATTGTGTTAGTGATAAAATGAACAAAGCAAATTGACAAACAACACACTAAACTAACACCTTCATGCCTAGTTACTAGGGTGAGCTTAATAACAAAAAAAATGACAAACACAACTAAAAAGTAAGGAAAAAACAAGAATCCTTCACCTTCCTTGGATGCTCCAAATGCTTTTGTAGTGGCTTGCTCAGCTTGTGCTCATGAAGTCTTCATCAAAGGAGGCTTGGCTGTCTCCTCTTACCTTTGGCTTTGGCTTGGCTTGGAATCAATTTGGCATGGTAACACTAATTACAATAGCTTTTGGAATCATTTGTGCATTATAAATTTGAATTATCAAGACTTTTGAATATATTTGAGCATAATAACTTTGCACCAAAAAATAGTTTAGAAATGATGTTCATAGCCTCTCTATTTATAGATTTTAAAAAATAGCTAGAATCAATCTGAACCGCCCATCTCAAGATTGAGACGTGTGGCTAAGGATTAATCCAATTATGCAATTAAAATTGATAAATAGGCTCATCAATATTTGGGATAGAAGAGCAATTAAGAGGCATGAAGGGCATTGATGAGCCATGGGAGGCATGAATCTAATATTTGTGACATTTATGGCTTAGGGATGTCTTCCCAAGAAATGAGGTCACTTGATGACACAAATATTCAGTATTCATTTCTAAAAACAAGTATTCAACAAGTTTCCATGGAATTTTTAATTAGGCTCTAATTTAGTTTAAGTAGTTCTTAAGCATGATTAAGCACTTTGTGCACAAATTACTTAAATTGATCATAGTCTTGTTATTGGTCCAAAATTTGACTAGATTTTGAATTGAAAGTCAATGTCAGATGCATTAGAATCGTATTCCCATTTAGGATGTTACCAACACTAAATAACAAAGGCATGTGTCTCATGCAAGAGATTTTATAGGAAAGAGCAATCTAGAGCACCCAAGTATAAAATTGGCATTTTGACTCGAAATGATTTGATCAAAGTTAGTTGGCCCATAAATTGCATAGCCTCATTTAATGATACTCTAGCCAAAATTAGCACTTGAATATTGCAATTTCAAAGATTTTAATATAATTTTAGTGTTTTTAAGCCAAATTGTGCATTTTGGTGGAAATTGATCAAAAGCCTAGTTGGAGGTTATCGATGGCCAGTTTTAAGTGTCTACAGTTTGCCCCAATTTGGGAAGATGTTGTAAACTGTAGGTAAAACAATATATTCTCAAATAATGAGAAAAGGCATGTATGCCAAAAAAAAGATGATGGTTGAAGAACAAATCTCCAAATGGTTTTGGGAAGCCTATGATGATGCCCCCTCGAGGGAGTGGTTATCACATTTATTGATGGGCGATCCCTCAAAAAGAAATAATAAAAAAGGTGGAATTAACCCATGGTTGGGCTTAATCCAAATAAGAAAATGCTTACATGCATTGATGTAAAAAGGATGTTGATTTTCCCAAAGGTGGTTATAATCAAGAATAAAAGTCAAAATAATGATTTGCCCATAGGAAATTATAATCATTAAGCAGACCTGGATTAGCTAAAACTGATGGTGCCCCAATTAGGGATGATTAACAAGCATAACTCAAGGATATAACCCAGAATATAGATTAGATATGAATGGATGCAAAGTGATGAAAGAGATGGATAGAAGAATATGATTGATCATTAGAAATGATTTAGTTGTACCTACCAATGAGGAGATGCTCATCCTTATTAGTAATGATATAACTAAAATGGCCAATGGGTTAATTTGATCAAGGGTGGGATGGAAGGATTTGCCAAGGTGACAAGGAGAAACTTATGTAGCTCTATTAATTGTAGACCTTCTTAAAGCTAATTTTTTTTGTAGCATGTGATGGTAGGCTTCATGATAGAACACCATGAAGACTATCCTAAAATATGCATAAGGACTGAATCTAGATCCAATAAACACTCAAAAACAATACACCAATGATAAAAACCATGATGATAATATTGACATATGAATATGGATAGACTCAAGAATAATGTGCTTAAAGAATCACCCATGAATGCATATAGACTGAGTCGAAGCAACAACACTAAAAGCAAACAAATAGGCAAGTGAATAAACGTAAAATAAACAAATAAACATAAAGCCTAAAGAAAAAGCAAAAGAAAGCATCCTAACAATGACAATGCCCCAGTTAGGTAGATCAAGGATAAATGACTAGGATTAAATAGGAAAAATATTTTTATATTTTGAAATATTACAAATTCTTTTAGCATTTTGAGGTATCTTAACTCGTTTAGAGAATGATAAGATACTTGCATGCAAAGTAATGAGAGCGTTTGGCTTAGGTTACTCACAAAATGGTGAGAGCATATGGAAAGGGGAACTGAGGTGACCTCAACATGAGTTGAGCATGACCCACATAGTCCTAAAATGACCTTAAGTCATAGTAATTCCATCCACATAAAAGGTAGGGTAAAACTAACTAGGTCCTAACAAGTTCTTAAATCTGGTAAATAGCTAGTCAAATGAAAATAGTAATGGCAAGGTGATGTGATAATGCATGATAAATAAGTGTTGCCCCTAGTGTTGCCTGGGTGTGGTTTTTTATTTTGTTGTTCTTACTAATGGGGAGATGCACATCCTAATCAATAAATGATATAAATAGAATACTTGATCATGTTTATTGATATCCCACACCTCATCTAAATAGTTTTTCCATCAAGACTTAGTTGCAGATTTGGATGCTGAGAATTCTTTTGTGATCTTCATTTGTCATTAATTTTGATTCCTTCAAACATCAAGACTAGGTATCTTCGTATCCTTTGCAAAGGAAAGTATAGCCATGGATGGTAAATAAAGAAAAATAATGAATGGTAGGTTTGATTATGAAATAGAATTGTAGATGATAATAAAATGTGGAATGGTTGGGAAATAAATGAAGATCGAGATGTTTAGTCACACGTAATGTTGTTGATGTTGAATTCAACATAACTTTGGTTATGGTGGGGCTGAAGACTTGTTCTCTTGATAGGACCATTAGTTTTTTCTATTGTTTGGGCTTGAAAGTAGCTACCATCTGATTAGGCTATAGATAGGAAGTTATTTTGATTTAATCTTTGATTTTGTCTTCATCAAGTAGTGAAAAACTATTACGCTTAGATATTAGTGCCTTGATGAGGTTTTCACTAATGAAGTTGTCTTGATTGTCCCATATCACCTTTGAGAAGGTTTCATTAATGAACATTGGATTTTAACTTTGATTTTATTCTAGTGATTCCAAAAAAGTTTCACTAGAAGATGCTGAGTTAGAAATTTGATTGTATCTTAGCACTTCTAAAAAGATTTCACTAGGAGAGTGTTCTTATTCTATATGAATGTGGTATTGGCCTCCTTGATTTTCTTCAACTTCTATGTCACCATGGATGCAATTCAACAAAGTGTGATTTTATTGATCCCAATCGATACTTGTGGGAGATGGAATGTCAATGATATGGCTATTTTGGTTGATGGTAATAGCCTGTGGAATGGTAAAGGAATAGGGAGAGGATGTATAATCCTCATAGAAGATACTAGGATAACTTATGTCAAAGATAAAGTAATCATCCTCAAAGACCATAAAAAGATCACAAATGTATTCAAATTGATTTTTAAGTTATGTGTAACCAATGTTGTAACAACCACAAACATATTCTTCTTCTGAATCTGATTCTAACATAAGGGACTTTGAATCTGATGTTGAGACTGATGTTGATTCAGATTTTGATAGTAAATCTAATGTTGGTTCAAGAATAAACCTAACTCTAACTCTGATTCTTCATTTGATGGGTACTCTATTATAATGATGTCTTGTTGAATATTTAGTTTTGGACAAGTAATGGCTTTTGATGGCATAATGGGCTCCACAAAAAATAGTTTGTTAGAGTGTGACTCCTCTAGAATGGGAAAAACATCAAGAGATAACTCCTCAGAGATTGGCTTGTCAATAGGAGGCTCTTGAAAAATAAGCACATGGTCAAGGTAATGATTTTTCCAAAGGTGATTATAATCATTAAGAAGTGACTCGACAAAGACTAGCTCATCAGTGTGACACTCCTTGATAACTAATATAGAATCAATAGGTGATTCATCATAGGTTGACTTATCATAAGTGGTTGGTTCAACAAGAACATCTTGGATTGGTTGGTTGTCTTGGCTTTGGTTTCTAATGAGTTGGAAAATACTAGTTTTGAACATAGCTTGGTCTTCGAAGGATTATATCGATTAAGGTTTGGATGAGATTGGTTTTGGATGAGGAATGACTTATGGTTGGAGAATGGTAGGGCATTAGGGAGCATGATTTATCACATGAGCCAAAGGATGAAGTCATATAATGGTAACGATAGGTCATTGTGGGTCTTGATTGCCTACATAAGCCAAAGGACTAGGTCCTAGAATGATGAAGGGGCATTGTGGAGCTTGATTGCTTACATAGGCCAAAGGATGAGGTCTTGGTATGGGAATGTTGTGAAATTGTGGTCCTAGAATAGAAATGATATGATATGGTACAACTTGATTACTCACATAAGTCAAAACATCCAAGTCTTCCTCATAAACCATATCATCCCAGTTATGAGTTGGCTCATAAGCTAGTTCTTAACTATGTTCCACATACTGATTATTATAAAGAGGGTATGGATCCATATCCCAAACAACATTATCTGTAGTTGGGTTTTCAAAGTCCTCCTCACAAGCCTCTTCATACCAATCAAGGTCTTGATTTGAATTTTTTGGATTTTGACTATGTTCCCCATATGTAGTATTATAGGGAGAATAATAAAAATCCTTAGAAAATCTTTCTCTATAGGGGTTTGTAGTGGGATTTTTTGTGACCATTATATCATAAGTTGGATTGTACATGACTCAAACATAAGTGTAGCTAGACATATCCATGTAAATGATGAAAGCTCTGAAATAAAAAGGCTTAGAGTTTTACAAACTCTAAAAAACTGTCCAAATGACTAATGGTTCAAACTTGGTCTAACTTGGTTGAAGGGGTGGAGCTATATCTCCAATATGGTCTAAAAGCGGAGTTGTATCTCAAAAATAGTTTGTGCTAAGACTTGGCATAAAATAGTCTAATATCAAATGTCATACACATAAAAAGGTCAAGCGTCTGAAAAAAATTGACATGTCAAAGGTCTAGGTCAAAGCGTTCCAAACAAGGTCTAAACTAGGAAAGGGAAAAGTTGAGTTACTAGGTCTTTTGTCCAAATATGGAATCAAAAGCTAGACTCCAACAAATAGGCATATGGTAGGACTTTTTTCCAAATGACATCAAAAGCTAGAATTGAAACAAAGGTATCATGTGATTTGATTTAATCTAACAAGTTTGGAAACAACTTTGACATAAACCCAACACATAGAATCAAACATAAACATGATCAGGTTACATAAGGCATAAGAAAAAAGGCTCTTCAAAGAAACACTGTGTTTTCCCAAATAATGGCACAAACAATGATAAGGATAGGTATTGAATAAACAAACCATCAATATTTTTCAAATTTGGGTAATTGATTAACTGAAGTTATGCAACCCAAAAGAGAAAGATCTATGTATCGACTCTACGAATTAAGGCCTAAATAAAAAAATCAATCAATGTTTGAATCTAAACTTGAAAAGGCTAATTGAAAACTCAATGTTGAAAACTAGGATTTGGCCAAATAAGCTAGATAAGATTGGACAACATGATAACACAAGACAAAGGTCTAAATAGTATATATAACATGGTCTTAAACAATGGTTTCTGATATAAGGTAAACTAGTCTTGAAACAAATTGAGTAGCCTAATGGCATAAGTATGTTCAAATGATGTGATCTATGTTATGTTTCAAAGAATAAAAAGGCTCAAAATGTTTTGACATGATTTGGGTAGCATAATACTACCCTCTTCAACTCAAATACATTGTTTTGACATGGCTTATGAACAAACAAACAAGTTTTAGTCTCAAAACATACCAAGCAAAAATGACCAAAATACACTAAGTATAATCATCCAAATCTTAGAAAGGGTATGGAAATGTAGGGTTGACTAAATTAGGAATATTTTTAATGTTTCTAAGGGAATCAATTACATAATGACTTTCACATCAAATGATGTAAAATACACGCATGAAAATTAGGTGACCATGGTATTGGCTAGTTTTAAAAAGGTCTAGTCCTTTTTCCAACCACTACATCCTGCTATTCGCTTAGTGTAGTATAATGTCCAAATGTAGATACATCCCATATGCACCTCAGAAGGAGTAAGTGAAGTCAATGCTAGGAAATGAAACCCTGGGTCAAAGCTTCCTTAAAGAACTCATGGGAGGTAATGACGTCTCCCTCACAAGCTAAGTTTGCATGAAATAAAAGACTAATAGAAAGACTTTAGGGTCATTTTCAAGGAAAGACTTTGATGAGTTTTTAGGGAGTGCTTTAGATGACATTATTTTTAATCCTTGGACTAAGATTTTTATAATAAGGATGGCATTTTTTATTCCAAGGGTTCCCTAAAGGGGAAAAATGGAAGAGCATACATATGACATCCTTCTCTTTACCAATCAAAAAACAACTAAACAACTATTGAATACAAAAAATTAGACAAGTGAATTCAATTTTAAGCATGAATTTAAAAAATTAGGTGGTGTTCTTTTGACCCCTTGGCCTTAATTTGTAACTTTGAAAGCTAACTACAAGATTTAACTAATAGCACCCTAAATGATTTTCCTTTAAGCACCAAAATGAAAAGTTTGATTTATTTTAAAACACCTTAAAATAAGTTTAAAAGGATCTATTTAAGCATGCTTTGATGATTTTTCAAGTAAAACCTGTAAATTTTTTTTAGTAAGATGTTTATCTTAGTATCACTTTTGAAGATGAAACAACTAACTTAGAAAAATGAGCTCTTGGGTTTGTATAGAAAAACACAAAGTGACCATCGACGGTTACACTAACTCACGATGGTTACATTAATCGACAACGGTTATACTAATCAATGACATTTATGCAGCTCAACGATGGTTTTACTAACCAATGATGGCTATGTATATCAATAATGGTTTGTGGTAATAATTATGTTAATTGACAATAGTTATACTTAACCACCAACAGTTTAAAATGACTGTCGGCAGTTTACTTAACAGGTGATGGTTACTGTGTAAACCTGTGACAAAAAAAAATGACAAAACAAAGTTAGAAAATCACTTAGAAAGAGTTAGATCCAAATTAAAATTTTAAAAGTTACCTCATGCTCTCCTTCATACGTGGGATGTGTTTGGTCCCACCAGGCATGCCATTATGTAGACTAAGAATTTGACTAAGAAGAGGAGATTAATATTGTGTTAGTGACAAAATGAACAAAGCAAATTGTTAAACAACACACTAAACTAACACCTTCATGCCTAGTTACTAGGGTGAGCTTAATAACAAAAAAAAATGACAAACATAATTAAAAAATAAGGAAAAAATAATAATCCTTCACCTTCCTTAGATGCTCCAAATTCTTTTGTAGTGACATGCTCAGCTTGTGCTCATAAAATCTTCATCAAAGGAGGCTTGGCTATCTCCTCTTCTCCTTGGCACCTTTGGCTTTGTCTTGGATTGGAATCAATTTGGCATGGTAACACCAGTTGGAATATATTTTGGAATCATTTATGCATTATAATTTTTCATTATCAAGACTTTTGAAGATATTTGAGCAAAATACCTTTGCACCAAAAAATAACTTAGAAATGATGTTCATGGCCTCTCTATTTATATATTTTGGAAAATGGCTAAAATCAACCTGAGCCATCCATCTTAAGATTGAGATGTGTGGCTAAATATTAATCCAATTATGTAATTAAAATTGATAAATAGTCTCAGTAATATTTGGGATAGAGGAGGAATTAAAAGGCATACAAGGCATTGATGAGGCATGGGAGGCATGAATCTTGATATTTGTGGTATTTATGGCCTAGAGATGTCTTCCCAAGAAATGAGGTCACCTGATGATGAAAATATTCAATATTCATTTATAAAAACAAGTATTCAACAATTTTTCATGTAATTCTTAATTATGCTCTAATTTGATTTAACTAGCTCTTAAGCAGGATTATGCACTTTATGCACAACTTACTCAAATTGATCAGAATGCCTTGTTATTGGTTCAAAATTTGACTGGATTAGAATTGGAAGTCAATGTTAGATGTGTTAGAACCATATTCCCATTTAGGATGTTACCAACACTAAATAACAAAGGCACGTGTCTCATGCAAGAGATTTGATAGGAAAGAGTAATCCAAAGCACCTAGGTGCAAAATTGACATTTTGACTCAGAATGATTTGATCAAAGTTAGCTAGCCCATAAATTATATAGCCCCATTTAATGATAATATAGCCAAAATTGGCACTTGAATATGTCAGATTCAAAGTTTTAATGTGATTTTAGTGTTTTTAAGCCAAATTGTGCACTTTGGTGAAAACTGGTCAAAAGCCTAGTTGGAGGTTATTGATGGCCAATTTTAGGTATCTACAGCTTCTACCTTTATATGGTTGGCACTATCAGTAAATAAATCTATATTATTGAATTTAAGAGAAGCTCAATTTAGATGTGATCGAAGCTCAAGAAATGACTTATAGGTTTCATTTTATGGGTGTTTGAACTTAGGCTAAAAAATTGCATTTTTCTTATATTGGAAAGGGCATTTTTGAGGTTGGAATAGGTGGTGGGTTTGTTGAACAGGATTGATCAAAGTAAAATAACCTATTCCTAGATGCTATCCACCCCTAGACATGTTTTTAGTGTTAGTTTTTATTTTGGAAGCATCAGAACTAGAGTTCTACAACCACAACTTAAACTTTGACAACATTTATTGTTAGTGTTTCTGTAATTTAGAATGGCAGTGAAAATGCACTTCTAGGTGGATTTGAATGCTATGAAAGTGTGATAACATAATTTTTTTTGATTTGGATGTGATCTTAGTGATAGATTCTGAGGTGGAGGTCCCAAAGGTAGAAATGTTAGTTGGATCTCAAGAAGTTGTTTCTTCAATGCCAAAAAGTTATAGTTTTGGACCCCTCACTGTAACTTGTCCAACAGATTAATATCAAATCTTCCACCTAAGTGCTCCAAGGTGTGATTAGAGGGATTAAATAGGCAAGGGAAAGATCTGATGGTTCATAGAAATGACTTACAATTTTATTTTATGCATGTTTGAACTTAGGCTAAAAAATTACATTTTTCTTATATTGGGAAGGGTGTTCTTGTGGCTAGAATGGGCGGTGGGTTTGTCGATCAACTCTAATAGGAGGCCAAAAACCTAGTCCTATATGTTATACACCCCCCTCAAACATATTGGTAGTGTCATTTTTCAATCAGGAAACATCGAAACTAGAGTTCTGCAACCATAAATTAAACTTTTATAACATTTGTTATCAGTATTTCCATGCTCTATAATAGTAGTGAAAATGTACTTCTAGGTGGATTTGAACTTCATGGTGGTGTGATAACATAATTACCTTATATGTACATGATTAAAGTGATATTCTTAGGTGAAGTTTCAGAGGTAGAAATGCCAGTTGGGGCTCAAGAAGTTACTTGTTCACTACCAAAAAGTTACATTTTGGACCCCTCACTATAACTTGTCCAAAAAATTATTCTTAAATCTTCCACCTAAGTGATCTGGGGTGAAATTAGAGGGCTCAAAGAGGCAGGGGAGGGCTCTAATGATTCACATAAATGACTTAAAATTTTCATTTTACATATATTTGAACTTCGGTTTAAAAATTGCATTTTTCTTGTATTGAGAAGGGTGTTCTTGAGGTTGGAATGGGTGGTGGGTGTATACACATGATATTTTAAAATTTTACTAAATACTAATGCTTTACATCTTGAAGGAACCCATCAATACTCAATCTCTTTGAGTGCATACCCTAAGGGGTGCATCGAGAAAGGGGTGGGTAGACCATTGGTGCTTCGAAAGATTGTTATCCCTTATTGCCACTTATTACCAATCCAACTAGCTCCTAAAACCATTCCCTAATTTATTACTCCTCTATTGCATACTCATTCAATCATTTTCCACCTTTTATCCCCCTTTTCCTAACTTTGACCCCCTTTTTGACTGTTCACTATACTAGGTCGACCCTATCAACTTTGTATAATTTTTAGCCGTAGTTTCCTATACTAGTTCGATTGGGTTGACCTTGTACAATTTTGGGTAAAATTCATTTAGGGTCTAGGTCAACTCTTGGCTAACCTATCTTATGACCTAGTAAATTAATTTTTGAAACTATGCTAGGTCAACTATGTTGACCCTATTGGCCAAAACTTTTGAAAGGGCTTAGGGTTAAATCCACCTATATATACAAGATCATTTCATAATTACTACACAATCAATCAAGAGTTGTTATTCACATGCACTTATTTATAATATGCTCTTCCACCATTCTACTTGAGGAGTCTTAGCTTAGGGTTTCTACTTGGAGAATCTAGTCTTGTGAAGAAGTCTTGGATGTTTTTGCCTTTCTTAGTGATCCTTGCAAACCATAATAACCTCTTATGAATCCCATTTGGCCAAGGAAGAGATTGAGTCTCGATGGGTTCATCATTCAAGTAAGTATTCTCTAACTTTGTTCCTCTCTTTAGTAGATAGAAGTAGCATAAGTATTGAATTGAAATAATATTACTCTTCTTATTCCATATATTAGGGTCTTGCTCATACATAGTTTAATTGATATTCTCCTATGCATGTTTGTTTTATTTACTAACCCCTACTTTGTGCCACAAGCTTTGGTGAGCATTAGATTAGGTTTCTACTTTACTTATTATTCATTTAGTGAATATAAAAAATAAGACTCCCTTAGGGTTATTATGTGATTATTCTTGATTGGAGGCTTTGGAACCCTCCCTATCATGGTTTATTATGGTAAGAGATCCCCTAATCGGGTCTAACAGATCCCTATATTGGTCATGTTCCTGATTATCTAATGTATCGCCAATCAGAAGTGTATGGTATGCTATATCTTCTTTGAGTTAGGATTGATTTATAGATATGATGCATTTTTTATTACATACATTCTCGTAAACCCGACATGAATCTAACCCTTGTAGGTTTTATTCCATGTTTTTCATTATTTTATCATTTTATTTTTATATATTTGTGATATTGGGTCGATAGTGTTGATATAGCTCTAACTTTTGTGTGTAAGTTTAACACATAGTTTCATCAATATGAATATATTATATTTGTATAAGTTGTTTATTAGGTACATGCTACTAGGTTAACTCTATCTATATAGTACATTTTCAAACATCTAGATCAAGCTACTAGGTTGAATCTATTGACATAGTACATTTTTAGACATCTAAATCAGATTACTAGGTCAACCTAATGAACTCTATACATTTCCAAACTTCTAGAAAACATACTAGGTCGACCCTGTTGACACAATACATTTTACATGTTTTCAGCAAATAGGAGATTGCAAAGTTAGGTCAACCCAATCGACATAGTTGGTAAAATTTGCAAGTATAAATTAGGGTACTTCAAAGAAAATATTATTCTTCTTTGCATCCTCTAACCCACCAAGGTTTCTTTCTATCCCTCTCTATAATTTTTGTTATTCATTACAGTTCTATTTTTCATAGTTTGTAGTCTTTAAAATTATCCCTATATAGTCAACTAGGTTGACCCTGTTGACATAGTTCTGTATCCTATATTTTGTTTAGAAAACTAGGTCAACATTGTTGATGTAGTTATTTTTTATATCCTTGATTCTACAGTATAGAAGTAACACTATTGACTTTGTTCTATATTTTTTTACATACACTATCATCAGAATCAACACTGTACTATGTTTCAAAATTATAATTAACAATTATATGCTAGTAATTAGCTCACACTTCCATTTCTTGTTACTTGCATGCTTAGAATAGATCACATAGTCCAATTAAGTGGTTTTATAGTATATGGTTTAGTTTTGTTGGGTGAATATTTTGTCACAAGCTAACTAATGACAAAATAGGTGCATCAACCACAGTATAAATAGATTTATACAACAAAATGGATGTGGTGACCACAACCAGATTGAGACAAATCTCTTCTCTCAGCAAGGGGAGGTTCCCTATAATCTATAGTATATATATATATAAGTTGAAAATACACTCAGGGGTGAAATCATACCATCCATCTCTCTTTTTTTAGAGATGATGTTCACAAAATAGAGGAGAATTCTGGTGTAATTACTGAAAAGGCACTTCTCTTCTTTCAGAAGTGATATACAACAAACAACAGGATTCTTCCTGGGTAGTAACAAAAACCACAAGAAATCCATGAAATCACAAAGTCTTTCATTGTTCTTCTTATTGATTAGGATAATGGAATATAGTAGTTTGAAGCATAGCTCAAAGTCTCCACTTCAACTACAATAGAGTAAAAGGTTACGAAGGATAAGGGGAGGTCAAAGTCTCTCCAATATCCTTTACACAAAACACAAACTGAAGGAAATTATGGCATCACAAAATCTCCCACAGTCAGCTTCAGGACATCTTCTAGCTTATTTCTACTTGTTCTACTTATTTGATTAAATGGACAAGACTATATTTAGGAAATAGACATAAGAACAATTTCCTAGATGACACAAACTTATTCCAACATAAAGTCTGAAAGGTCGCTTGCTTTCTCATTCATTTAAAAAAATATGATTAACAGTCTGAGCTCAAAGTCTCAGGATTACCTTTCAATTTGGGTAGAGCTTCTCTTCTGATAATAAAGAGATCCTTCTTATACAAAATGAGAGATTACAATATATAACATCAAAAGAAAGACTTGGGCACTTGTTTTCATAAAAATGACCCATGTTGAATTGAATGCATTGAATATCTGTGAAAGGGCCATGCTGGAACAAGTCATCGATCTTGACTTTGGTGTTCTGAGTCATCTCAAATGTCTCCTCCTAAGCATGGGTTGTTTGGTCTTCTTTATGATGCTTACATGGTTGTCCATTCGCCTTTACTAAATGCAAAAAAATAGGTTGCACCTTTGAATGCTTATGTTCTCTGATGTCCACCTAGTGGGCTGTTCTACCTACTAGAAATAACTCTCCTATAGATATTTCTAGATTTATTATAGTCATTCTCTCTTTTCTTACCATGTTTTGTCTTTCCTTGGTGATCTGAGCTCTCGGGGCTATCTTATCACTTTTAGCTGGCTTCTTCAGCTCTTTTCTTGGCTGGTCACTGAGTTTGTTCTCAGGTCTTTTGAAAATCAATGGTTATTCCATCACCTTAAAATTTACGTCCATGGGGACATCACTGGTTGCCTTGAACCTCTTTGAACCTTGAAACTTAAACCTTGAACTCTTTTGGTTCAAAGCTCAACGGTTCAAAGGTTCAATGTTTTGTAAAGGGCCGCTTTCACTTTCTTTTTCTTCTTTAGTTGAACTATTTCTGGAATTATCCACTTCATCCATTCACTCGAAGCTTCCGTTTGAACTTATGAACCCATTGAACCTTTGAACCTTTTAAACCTTTTGGGTTCAAGGTTCAATAGTTCAATGATTCATTCTCTTTCTTTGAAGCCTTTTATTCTCTAAGTCCATCAAACTTATTGAACTCATTGAACCTTTGAACTTTTGAACCATTTTGGTTCAAGGTTCAATAGTTTAATGGTTCAATCTTATTTCTTTGAATTCTTTGAAGCTTCGAACTCTCTAGATTTTCTAAGTCCATCTAAGTCATTAAACCTTTGAACTTGTTGAACCTTTGAACTCTTTTTGGTTTAAGGTTTAATAGTTCAACAGTTCAATCTTCACTCTTCGAAGCCTTCTTTTCTTTAAGTCTACCAAAATCATTGAACCTTTGAACTCATTGAACCTTTGAACCTTGTAGAGGCAGGGTTCAATGGTTCAATGGTTCAAAGTGATTCATTCTAATTGTTTGAAGCCCACCGTTAAGTCTTTTGATAAAAATTTTTGCATTGAACCATCCTCAAAACACTAAGGAAAAGCCTCAAGTGTTTTGAACTTCCTTTGAAGAAAGCTCACTTGTTGAACCTGCGACTTCCTTAGCTGAAAAGGATTGAATATTTGAAAAAATTAACTACTCAGAACATTTTTGTTAGAAAGAAAAGAGAGAGTTTTGGTTTGCAGGACCAAAATAGTTTGTATGTTGTCCACAAAAGCAAGTGACAAATTTTGGGAACAACAACTAGCTCCAGTTGGGGAACTTTCATCGATTGAAATTTTGAAATAGTCAAAGGGAGTAGAAATCAGAATCTTAGTGATTTCATCTATGCCATTGGGCTAAGAAGTCATGCTACCTAAAAATAAAGGTGCCAAAAATAAATGAACAACACAAAACAAAAGGAAGACTATACAAAAATTATACATATGTACAACTAGACTTATTTGATAATTCAAGGATTGAAGTGCTTCAGATACTACCCACTGTGAGGTAGAGAAAATGACGTCTTATCTTGATAAATCAGCAAGAGACTATTTTCACCCCAAAATTGGTGATTGGAAAATGGACTTCTCCACCAAGAATCCAATTTTTTGTGCCTTCCTTTTGGTTTCCTCTTCTTGCCCCTTAATATTTACTCTCTTGCCAAAGAGTTTCTTTGCCTGACGTTGACGCATAGCAGTATGGTCCACTACCATAGTTCATTTCTCTTTGGGTCTAGTGAAGCACATGATTTGATTGTCAACATCAAACACCTACCAATGGTTAGCATTATCAGGTACACTTGGTCAAAAGGCTAGTTTGATAGTGTAACTATGCTCTTTAAAGTCTTTGTGAGGAAGCATGAGGGTTGCAGAGACAACCATTGAATCTACATGATTATGAAGCTCTTTGGGCATTACAGAAATATTGAAAGCATCAAAACTTTCAAGACAGTCCTACACCAAATTATGATAATGTCACAATCTCTCATTCATGGTTTGCTACAGGTTCCTCATTTGACAAACCACATGCTTAGTGTCTCCTTTGGCATGAAGGAGCTTAACACCTTTATCTTGAGTAGCCTTTAATCTGAGCAGCAGTGATTCATACTTAGCAGTGTTGTTAGTGTTACTGAACTACAACTTATATGCATAGGGAAAAATATCTCCTTGAGGAGATATCAAAACAACTCCAGCTCCAGAACTAGTAGAAGAATTGCTACCATCAAATTCTAGAATCCAAACATCATTAGAATCTGATCTTCTTTTATATTTTTCTTCATCAGAAAGGGCATATCCCTTTTCATGTGTCTTGCACTCTACTAATTCTTCTAATGTATTATCTAAATTTTTTGGATTATCACCTATGGAAATTTCATGTTCTAAAATAGGAACGTCTTTAGTAGTCAAAAAGTAATTACCCAAGCCTAAAGACTCAAACAAAATTTGAGCTTCAAGGGCTGATGTTTGGGTGACAATGTACTTTGATTCCTTCTCAGGAAGCAGACTTTACATGATGCCCTTGATAAGAATCCTTACCTCAGATAGGTTCATGCTCAATTCTCCACCAACGTCCTTGAAAAAAATTTGCCCAAGAAGAATGCCGTAGGAGGCTGGGACGTCAGCCACCAGGACTGTCATTTTAATCCTCTTATCTGGGAAAGTCACAAATGCAAATTGATCATCTTTGATTTGTCTCAATAGAGGCACTTGTTTGTTTTCCATGGAGAAACATCTCCCAAATGTCTTAGTCAGTGTGAGACCAAGAGAGTCTACCACCTTGGTAGGCATAACATTGTCAGATGTGCTAGAATCAATTATGCAATTGTTCAACTGATGACCATTTATCAATAAGAAAACATAAAATGGTTATGTCTTTCTAGGGGCAGCTGGAGGAGTAATCACAAGATTATTTTGGGTAGGTGTGTTCTTTGGGGGAACAGGGGTTACTTCCAATTTTTTTTGTCCTACAAGGATGGTTTTATTTTTTTATGCATTCAACGAGTCTATCCAACTGCTTAGGGTTGGATTGCAAGAATTCAAACTCAGACATTTGAATTTTGGTCTTCTTAACATGGTTAATTATATCAAATGACTGAAATGAATTAGAGATAGAGGGAGGTAGTCCATCAATCTAGTTTTTTCTAGGTGTAGGACTGGGCTACGAATTTGAAGCAGAAGGTGAAGGAACATTTGAGGTACTTAATTTTTTAGTGATCATTGGGTCCTTTGATTGGAATGGTAGCGAAGTTCCTCATTTAACAATTGAAATTGATGGTCAAGATTCTTCCCCAATTTTTTCTTTATTTGCTTGTTGAGCTAACTGGTTCTAGGACCTGGTAAATACAACGTATGATCCATAAAATGCTTCACTTTTACTTTTGGGTTCATCCTGGTAATTTAGAAAACCAATGTTGGAGTCACCAGTTGATTCTTCTTGGCCTTCTACAAAGAGATCAACATCATCTTCTTGGTTCAACTTAGGTTGGAAAGAAAAATTAGATTTAGTTTCAAGATAACGAACTACTGAGTTGGCTGGCGTTGCTTCAATGGCAAGCTTCCCTGGTGGGGGTGGAAGGCGATTTGGTTGCCCTTGATTTTTGGCAGCATTGCCTTGATATGACTAGTTTGGAAACATCCTCCTTGGTATATCCTGATATGAAGGAGGAGTAGACATCCCTTGTGCCAATTGGTTTTTGAGAGCTAGCAATTCATTTGCTAGCTTTTGCACCAAAGGATTAGTGGTGCCTGTAGAAGAATATTCAGAAGATGAAGAAGATTTACCTATGTTAGGATTTCTTCTTATCTTTCTCACCAAGATAAGATCATCTTCAACCTCAGTCGCCAAAATTTGAGCTGAAGCAAGATCTATGTGGCCAACCCACCTCAATATGAAACTCACTTTAGGAAGCTGAAAATTGATGAAGAAGCATTTGAGGTTATTAGGTGTCAGCTAAGAAATTTTAGGAATCCTGATCCTTAGCTTATCGAATTTAGCAATGAAGTCTCTCATGGGTTCATAAGGCTCCTTCTTCATTTGTGTAAGCTGGGCTAATAGGGCATGTGCATCTTCTATAGGTTTGAATCTAGCCTCAAATTTGGCTTTGAGTGTGTTCTAGTCAATCACTGTTTGTGCTTGCAAATGATAAAACCAGTCTGTAGTATCACCTTACAATGTTTTCACAAATAGTTTGACTGCAATGTATTCATATTCAATGTATATCACACCACAGGATATGCAAAAGGCTGCAATATGTTCATCAGGATGAGCCTTCCCATCACCATAGAACTTGGAGAAATTTTTCCTTGAGCTATGGATTAGCTCATGTAAAGGTGGGGATAGATTCAGAGGACCAAAAGTATTACCCCAGGGGCCTTGAGCTGCCATGATATGGCTGTTGAAAGGAGGGATAATAAATCTCTAAGGGATATGTATGGACAAAGCTCTGCTAGCAGAGGAAAGAGCAGCTTTGCCTAGTATTGGGGACTTGATGTTTGTAGGAGGAAAAATCCTAATTCATTGAAGGTGAGTTTGTGGAGGGGAAAGATAAAAATTATTTTGCTACACAAGCTCAAATACAGGGTCAAAAATACCTTGATCTCTCTGGATTCGTGTGTATGGTGGATTTGCTAGAGTGTAAAATGGATATGGAAAAGAACTGAAATTGCTTCAATTTGAAGCTTAAGGTTTCAAACTGTGCATTCTTCCCCAGTAGAGTCACCAAAAATTATTGGCATGGAGCTGTTGGAAAAACATCAAAATTACTCATTCATCCCTAGCAAAGTCACTAAAAATTGTTGGCATAAAGTTGTCTTGTTCTTTCCTACTTCACGTCATTCCCCAGCAGAGTCGCCAAAAATTATTGGCATGGAGCTATCTGTGTTCTATCCCCAATAGATATGAAATGCTCCAATTTGAATAAAATAAAAAGGGACTAGAAATGCTTATTGATCCCCACTGGAGTCACCAAAAACTATTGGCGTGAAGCTGCTTTGTTCT
The DNA here is from genome assembly GCA_037957365.1 of Torreya grandis. Taxonomy (NCBI): domain Eukaryota; kingdom Viridiplantae; phylum Streptophyta; class Pinopsida; order Cupressales; family Taxaceae; genus Torreya; species Torreya grandis. The sequence goes on along the minus strand of JARHVA010001863.1, from coordinate 729,085 downwards.
TTCCTACTTCACGTCATTTCGTATTAGAGTCGCCAAAAACTTTTGGCATGGAGCTGTTGGAAAAGATCAAAATTACTCGTTCATCCCTAGTGGAGTCACCAAAAATTATTGGCATGGAGCTGCTCATTCTATCCCTACGAGATATGAAATGCTCCAATTTGAAAAAAAATAGAGAGGGACTGGAAATGCTCGTCAATCCCCAGTGGAGTCGCTAAAAACTGTTGGGTGAATATTTTGTCACTAGCTGACTGACGACAAAATAGGTGCATCAAACACAGCATAAGGAGATTTATACAATAAAATAGATGTGGTGACCATAGCCAGATTGAGATAAATATCTCCTCTCAGCAAATAGAGGTTCCCTATAATCTATAGTATATATATATAAGCTAAAAATACACTCAGGGGTGAATTCATGCCATCCATCCCTCTTTTTTTAGAGATGATGTTCACAAAATAGAGGAGAATTCTGGTGTAATTATTGAAAAGGCACTTCTCTTCTTTCAAAAGTGATATTAAGCAAACAACAAGATTCTTCCTAGGTAGTAATAGAAACCACAAGAAATCTACGAAAGCACAAAGTCTTTCATTGTTCCTCCCATTGATTAGGATAATGGAATATAGTAGTTTGAAGCGTAGCTCAAATTCTCCACTTCAACTACAATAGAGTAAAAGTTACAAAGGATAAGGGGAGTTCAAAGTATCTCCAATATTTTTTACATAAAACACAAATTGAAGGCAATTATGGCAGCACAAAGTCTCCCACAGCCAGCTTCAGGACATCTTCCAGCTTATTTCCACTTATTTTTCTTGTTTGATTAAATGGACAAGACTGTATTTAGGAAATAAACATAAGAACAATTTCCTAGATGACACAAGCTTATTCCAACATAAAGTCTAAAAGGTCACTTGCTTTCTCACTCATTTAACAAAATATGATTAACAGTCTGAGCTCAAAGTCTCAGGTATGCCTTTCAATTTGGGTAGAGCTTCTCTTTTGATAATAGAGAGATCCTTCTTATACAAAATGAGAGATTACAATATATAGCATCACAAGAAAGACTTGGGTGCTTATTTTCATGAAAATGGCCCATGTTGAATCGAATGCATTGAATATCTGTGAAAGGGCCATGCTAGAATAGGTCATCAGCCTTGACTTTGGCATTCTAAATCATCTCAAATGTCTCCTCCTAAGCATGGGTTGTTTGTTTTTCTTTATGATGCTTACACAGCTGTCCATTCACCTTTACTTAATGCAAAAAATAAGGTCGTGCCTTTGAATGCTTATGTTCTCTGATGTCCACCTAGTAGACTGTTCCACCTATTGGAAATAACTCTCCTACAGATATTTCTAGATTTCCTGTAGTCATTCTCTCTTTCCTTGCCACATTTTATCTTTCCTTGGTGATATGAGCTCTCAGGGCTATCTTGTCACTTTCAGTTGGCTTATTCAGCGCTTTTCTTGGCTGGTTATTGAGTTTATTCTCAGGTCTTTTAAAAATCAATGGTTATTCCATCACCTTAAAATTGACGTCCATGGGGATGTTACTAGTCACCTTGAACCTCTTTGAACCTTGAACCTTGAACTTTTTTAGTTTAAAGTTCAACGGTTTAAAGGTTCAATGTTTTGTTAAGGGCCGCATTCACTTTCTTTTTCTTCTTTGATTGAACCATTTCTGAATCTTCCACTTCATCCATTCACTTGAAGCTTCTGTTTGAACTTATGAACTCTTTGAACCTGTTGAACCTTTCAACCTTTTGAACCTTTCGGGTTCAAGGTTCAACGGTTCAATGATTCATTCTCTTTCTTTATATCCTTTTATTCTCTAAGTCCATCAAACTTATTGAACTCATTAAACCTTTGAACCTTTGATCCATTTTGGTTCAAGGTTTAACATTTCAATGGTTCAATCTTATTTCTTTGAATTCTTTGAAGCTTCAAACTCTCTGGATATTTAAAGTCCGTCTAAGTCATTGAACCTTTAAACTCATTGAACCTTTGAAATCTTTTTGGTTCAAGGTTTAATGGTTCAATAGTTCAATCTTCACTCTTTGAAGCCTTATTTTCTTTAAGTCCATTGAAGTCTTTGAACCTTCAAACTCATTGAACCTTTGAACCTTGCGGAGGTGGGGTTCAATGGTTCAATGGTTAAAAGTGATTCATTCTAATTGTTTGAAGCCTGCCGTTAAGTATTTTAATTGAACCTTTATGTTTAACCATCCTCAAAACACTAAGGAAAATCCTTAAGTTTTTTGAACTTCCTTCGAAGAAATCCCACTTGTTGAACCTGCGACTTATTTAGCTAAAAAGGCTTGAATATTTGAAAAACTTAACTACTCAGAAAATTTTTGAGAAAGAAAAGAGAGAGTTTTGGTTTGCAGGACCGAAATGGTTGGTATGTTGTCTACAAAATCAAGGGATGGATTTTGGGAACAACAATTTTTACAAATTTTCTCTTTTATGCACACACTACCAAATCACATAATCTTAAATACATTTTAAAAATTGTCTACCCAAGGCCTACCTACTTGGATTCACCAAGGGGGAAGCCAACTTGGTGTTTTGGCTAAGTATAAACATGTTGTTAATGGTATATATTTTCTAAGCACCTGACACCCTTATCACTATAGTGTGTGAAGTGAGGGGGTAGACCCCAATACCAAGCTAGTACCATTACCAATATAGATCCCTTTCAACCCAAACATCCTAAAACCATCCTCAGATTTCTTTCTAGTCTATTACTTACAACCAATTTCCTATCACATCTAAAATCATATTCTAATAATCTAAAAACATTTAGAATGACCACTTAGCTTTTACTTTCTAAGTCGACTGCTTGCTCTTTGCTCAGTTGTATGTTGTATTATAAAAACTTGCATTTGCCAATGTTGGTGTAAATTTTTATGTTGTGTGCCTCAATTGGATCAAAATCATTGATCTAATTGATTTGTGTTTCCTTTCATTCCTTGATTTTAAAATTAATTTCAAAAATTTTCTTGTATTAGTACACATTCATTCTACTCCAAACATCTCTTATAAACTATCTATTTTTTACTACCTACTATACTAGGTCGACCCTATCAACTTTGTACACTTGTTCAGTATCTATTTCCTATGCTAGGTCCTCTATCAACTCTATACACTTTTTCAACTTCTATTTCTTATACTAGGTCGACTCTGTCAACTCTGTATAACTTTTAAACATTGTTTTATATACTAGGTGGACCTAGTCAACTTTGTACTCTTACTTCTTTCTTTGTATGTCTTCATTCTCTATCTTCTAGACTTAGTTCTTTGTCTCTATCTTCAATTTTTCTTGATTAGCATCCTTGTTATTTCCACAATCATCATGTCCCCTATCAGAATCTTCTTGGATAGCTTAGATCCATTTAGACACTATATGGGGTTCTCTTTGCTTCTTATCCTTTCCTATCTTTTCTTCCTCTTTTTAGCTATTGGGGCATCTTGCAATGCCCATACACACATTAATATAGCCTTTGGGGCATCTTTCAATGCCCACCCACATATCATTATATAATTTGGGACATCTTGCAATGCCCATCCCTACATCCACTTACCCTCTGGGGCATCTTATGATGCCCACTCTTATTCTACTTGGCATGATACCAAACTCATTCAACTTTAAAAAACCTACTGAGACACACAGGCTTGTCTCTCACATGCTCATCCTTGCTATAGCCATTAGTGTAGGATCCTTCTCTTCTTTTTCATGCTTTTTATATGCTATCTATCTAACACTTTTTGTAGGATACTTACACAGGTCTCTCCCTCTGCAATAATTATTTTTATTTACAAACCCTTAGTCCTTCCTTTTGGGTCTTTTGTTTTCTCTTTTCTCTCATGAGTTTCATTGTAAAACCATGGATAAGACCCAATCTTCTTCATGATGTACCATAGTCTTCTTTATTTTCATACACTTTTTGTATCCCTTGGATTTCTCTTTTGTAAGTTATAGTGTAAGACCATGGATAGGACCTGGTCTTCCTCACAAAATACCATCTTCTCATTTATTTTTCACATGATTTTTGGCACCCTCATGGGTTTCTATTTTATGAGTTGCAATGTAAGACCATGGATAGGACTTGGCTTTCCTCATAAAATTACCATTGTGTTATTCCTTTTCTAGAATGTGTTTTTGATCTTTGTTTTTAGCTTTAGCTTTATCTTCTTTTGATAGATGGAATTTTCAAAACAAACTATATTATCATGTTTTCCTCCATTTCTCTCATTCTGATGATAAGGAATCAATCTTTACTATCATTGTATCCCTCTTTCACCCTTTGTCACAGTTTTTATGATTTGAAGTAATTTAAACTATTCTATGTGTCACTCCTTTATTTTTCTTTTGCTTTCACTATGTTGGGTGAATATTTTGTCACTAGCTAATTGATGAGAAAAATAGGTCTCTTCAACCACATCATAGGGAGATTGGTCGGCCAAATGTGTAGGTTTACCACATCAGAGGTGGACAAATCTCTCCTCTCATCAAGGGGAGGTTCCCTATAAATATGAGGAGCTATATACTATATATATAAGCTAAAAATAACACTCAAGGGTAGGACTACACCATTCATATCTCTTTTTTTAGAGATGATGTTCATAGATAAAGGAGAAATCTTGGTGATAATACTGAAGGCACTTCTCTTCTTTCAGAAGTGGTCTTGCAGCAGGGCACATGATTTCTTTTTAGTGGGTAACCAATAGGTAACAAGGGTGCAGTAACCAACAGAATGAGGTGTAACACAAAGTCTCCACCTCAACTACCCAAAGAGTGAAATATAAAAGATAATGGGGGCACAAATTCATCCCAAGATCTTTTACACAGAAAGAAACTAAAAACACATTGAAGATAATTATGACAACACAAAGTCTTTCCACAATTGGCTTCAGGACACATTCTTGATTACTTCCACTAGTTCTGCTTGTTAAATTAAATAAACAAGAATGCTCCTAGGTAATGGACATAATAATAATTTTCTAAAATAACACAAGCTATAACAACACAAAGTCTGAAAGTAACTTGATTTCTCATTCAGATAAAGAAATATGATCAACAATCTGAGCTCAAAGTCTCAGTAATCACCTTTCAATTTAGGCAGAGTTTTGCTTCTATAATTGAGAGATCTCCTTTGCATAAAACAAGATATTACAATATATAGCAGCCAAGAAAGGCTTGGTGCTTTGTTCCATGGAATGGTCTATGTTGCATTCAATGCCTTGAATGCATTTTTAGTTTTGTCAAGGGGCCATGCTTGGAACAGTGCATTAGCCTTAACTATGGTGTGCTAATTCATCTCATATGTCTCCTTTGAAGCATAAGACGCCTGATCCTTTCCTTCTTATTTGTGCAGCTATCACTTTTCCTTTACTTCATGGAAGAAAAACATGCCACGTCCTTGATTTGGTGTGCTCAGATGACTACTTGGTGGACTGTTTCACCTACTAAAAATAACTCTCTCGTAGATATTTCAATATCTTAAGTAGCCTTCTCTTATTTCCTATCATAATTTGAGCTCTCAAGCTATCTTCTTCATCTAGTCGCTTGGTTTATCCTTCAAGTTTCGTGCTATATTTGAAAATTAACAGATATTCCATTACCTTAAATTTGACGTTCACAGGGACGTCAATGGTTGCTAGTTGTTTGAACCATATTGAACCGTGAACCTTTAAACCTTTGAAAGTTAATTGGTTCAATAATTCAATGGTTCAGGTGGTCTTTATTGGTTCCTTGGTTCCATCGCTTCCCTGGTTCAATCATTTCTTGTGTTTAATCGCTTCCCTGGCTCAATCGTTTCCTTGGTTCAATCACTTCCCTGGTTCAATCACTTCCTTCCTTTTCTTGGAGCTTTCTTTGAACCTTTGAACATTTAAACCATTTTGGTTCAATGTTTAATGGTTCAATCTCTTTCTCAAAATCCTTTGTTTTGGCTAAGTCTTTTGAAGCCTTGAAATTCCTTCAGCTTTACGTCTTTGGAACACCCTAAAGGGAAGGTGTCCCTTTAGGTCTTTGAGAAAGGTCCATTTTTTGGGTGTGAGAGCCCCCCGCAAGGGTACCTACCCTTCAAGATTCTTTGAGTGGCTTTTTCCTTCAAATCCTTCAGATAAAATGTCTGAAGGAATTCCTTCGGACATTTTGTCGGAAGGAAATCTTCCCTTGCCTTGCCACTTTTCCACTGGGCTTGTGATCATTCCTTCAGGCAAAATGTCTGAAGGAATTCCTTTAGAAAATTTGTCTGAAGGATTTTCCTTTATGAAATTCTTCCATGGAAAATATTTCCAAAGGAATTCTTTTGGTTTCTTTACTTGGTAATTTCTTTGGACAAAAATTCTGAAGGAAACCTTACCCTTTCGGCCTTCTCTTTGATCTTTAAGCAAATGTTACCTGCCCTCCACAAGGGCACCTACCTTTTTTCACTACCGTTCGCAAGGGCACTTGCCCTTGCAGCTTTGGGGGACCCCTTTGAACTAATTGATTGAACCAACAATGGTTCAACGGTTCAACGGCTAAATACTATGTTCTGCTCATTCAATTTGACCATTTCAACTAACCGCTTTGAACCAACTGATTGGAACAACTCTTCAAACTTTGATTGAACTCATTGAACCTTAAACCTTTAAACCATTTTATTTCAAGATTCAACGGTTCAATGGGTTCAATCTTTCTTCTCTTTTCTTCTAAGTCTTTCGAAGCCATTGAACTTGTCGAGGCAGTTAAACTTTGAACTTTTGCCGAAGCGCTTAAATTTTTAAGTCTACCAACATCATTGAACCTTTGAACCCATTAAACCTTTGAACCTTTGAAATTTCATTGGTTCAATGGTTTAATGGTTTAATCCTTTGATTGAAGCCTACTAATGGACCTTTGAGTTGAACCTCAGCGTTGAATCAAGCTTGAAATTACCTAAGTGTTGGAAAGTTGTTCCTTTGTGAGAGCTCACCTATTGAAGTCATTGATCCTATTGAAATTGCTAGTCCCTTAGCTGAAAAATATTGAATAATGAAGAATTTGAAAGCTCAGAACAATTTTTGAGAAGGGAAGAGAGGATTTTGGCCTGCAGGACCAAAATAGTTCATATGTTGTTCCCAAAAATGAGTGATAGATTTTTTGGGAACAACACACTCCACATTAGATAAAACAAGGTTGAAAGTCAAGATAACACTTTTATTTTACCTAGATTTATGAGATTCTTAGACCCCATGCTCTCTGAAGTTCTCTCTCTTAGCAATCAAGTCCAAACTATTCAAATGAAAGTTATCTTTAGCACCCATGTTTGGTTTTCCAAATTTGTATGGGGGAGGAATAGAAAAAGCCATCAAGAAAATTCAAATCCAAATCATTTGAAACAAAAGACAATGATATATAAAAGGCAACATACAAATCTCAAAAGTCAAAATCACACTAAAATATGTGATTACAAATACATATCCTATCTCTAATTGAAGCTCAAACTCCACAGTTGGCCTCACATAGGGCCAAGGTCCATTGGGGTGTGGTAGGCTAGTAGATTAGAATAGGAGAATTCAATAAACTCTATGGTGCTATCTGCTTTCTCACATAAGTAACCAACCTTTATAGTATACTGACAACTCTATAAAGGGTCTTGAAGAATGGGGAACACATTGTGGGAAGGTAGGTCCATTTTAATTTTCATGCATATAGCCTTCATGGAATGATCTATATACTTTATTTGTTAACCTAAGACTTGTGTGACTAAAAGAAGTTTTTCAGAGTTCTTAAGGTCGACAATCCTCTTGTTTTGACAAACTTAATTTAAGTGTCTTGACTTTGATAAAGAGTTCCTCTACCTTGGTTTTTCCTTCATTTTATCCTCCACTCATTTCATTTTTCCCCTTGACAGGCAAATTGTGATTCCAAATTTGTTTTCCCTTCTTCTCTACTTACTTCTTCTTCACATCTTAAAAATATGCTAGCATTACTTTATTTATTTTTTGTCTATCCTTAAAACAAAACAACATGTTTGAGCAACTATGGATTTCTTTATTTAAACCATCGATTTATATTTCTAGAATTGTTTTATTTTCCTCTTACCATTTGTCATTTTTTATATCACCCTTTTTTCTGGGCACCTGAGTTTGTTTTTCCCTTTTATGTATCTTTTTCCATTATTGATTGAGATAAGGATTGTTACTGATCACTCATCAATATTGTTTTACCTTTTTATTTATGCTTTTACATTTGATGTTTGATTACCATCCTTTTTGACATGTATCCTTTTTTGACTTGGTGAGTTTGCTTTTCTTACTGAAGGTTTACCTTGTTTGAGTTTTTTAGTCTTTAATAGCCTTGGATTTTTGGTTACCTAATTTACTCTAATTTCAACTTGGTCATTTGGTCTAACATAGCACTTATCACCCAGCTTGCTAAATCTCTAAGTATGTCCCATCCACATAACACTAGTTATCTTGGCTTTCTTGCATTTGTTTATTTTTTATCTTTAGTTTTGCATTCTTGGGTTTGTTGAAAGTAGTTTTTACGCCATCCACAATAAAAAATAACAACATAACAGATAATCATCCAACAATAAAGGTAAGTTAAGGTATGCATCAAATTTACTTTTCAATCATTTACTTTTTAGTTATTTCCCTTTTAGTCATTTACTTTTAGCTATTTTATGCTTTAAAATACTAAATTCTTTTTAGCATCAACATTATGTGTTCATTTGTTCTATCTCAAAGCACCATCTCCTATTGTACCTTAGTGACACATGATGAGATTAAAGTGGGGCATATGTATACACATAATAATTTCAAATTTTACCAAATACTGATGCTTTAAATCTTACAGGAACTCATTGAGACTCAATTTCTTTCAGTGCACGCCCTAAAGGATGCACCAAGAAAGGGGTGGGTAGACCATTGGTGATTTTTAAGATTGTTTTCCTTTATTTATACTTATTACCAATCTATCTAGCTCTTAAAACCATTCCCTAAGTTATAAATCCTTTGTTTCATACCCCTCTTATCATTTACCACCTTTTGTCCGCCTTTTCCTAACTTTGACCCCCTTTTTGATTGTTCACTGTACTAGGTCAACCCTATCAACTCTATACATTTTTTAGACTTATTTTCCTATACTAGGTTAACTAGGTCAATCCTATATATTATTGGGTAAAATTCACTTAGGTTCTAGGTAGGCTCTTGTTCAACCTAGCCCATGGCCTAGTAAATTATATTATGAAACTGTGCTAAGTTGACTGGGCTGACCCTATCAGATGAAACTTTTAGAAGGGATTAGGGTTAAATATGCCTATATATACAATATCATTTCATCATTATTACATAATCAATCAAGATTTATTATTCACTTGCATTTCTTTACAATCTACTCTTCCACCATTCTATTTGAGGAGTCTTAGCTTAAGGTTTCTACTTGGAGAATCTAGTCTTGTGGATAAGTCTTAGATGATTTGGCCTTTCTTAGTGATCCTTACAAACCACAACAACCTCTTGAAAAACCCCTTTATCCAAGGAATAGATTGAGTCTCGATGGGTTCATCATTAAAGTAAGTATTCTCTAACTTTACTCTTCTCTTTAGTAGATAAAAGTAGTATAAGTATTGGCTTCAAATAATATTACTCTTCTTATTCCATGTATTAGGGTCTTGCTCATACATAGCTTACTTGAGATTATCCTATACATTTTTCTTTTTGTAATAACCCTGACTTTGTGCCACAAGATTTGGTGAGCACTAGATTAGGTTTCTACTTTACTTGTTAGTTTGGTGAATATAAAACATAGGACTCTTTTAGGGTTATTACATGATTTTTCTTGACTGGAGGCTTTAGAACCCTCCCTATCATGGTTTATTATGGTTAGAGATCTCATAATTAGGTCTAATAGATCTCCATATTGGTCATGTTCTTGATTATCTAATGTATCCCCAATCAGAAGTGTTTGGTATGATCTATCTTCTCTGAGTTAGGATTGATTTATAAACATGATGCATTTTTGATTGTATATAGTGGTTTTGTCTATAGGGACTGATGGGAGTCCAAGAACCTGATAATAGATTTTATTCACCCCCTGGATGTATTAGAAGTGTCAGTTTTTAGTTAGGAAGCATCAAACTAGAGTTCTACATCTATAACTTAAACTTTAGCAACATTTGTTGTCAATGTTTCCACACTCTGGAATGGTAGTGAAAATGAACTTCTGGGTAAATTTGAATGTCATGATAGTGTGATAACATGTAATTTGCCTATCTAGACATGATAAAAGTGATAGATTTTTAGGTGGAGATCTTGAAGGCAAATATGGCAATTGGAGCTCAAGAAGTTGCTTGTTCACTGCCAAAAGTTGCATTTTTAGACCCCTTATTAAAACTTGTTGAACGAATTGCTATCAAAGATTTGACTTGTGTGCTCTAGAGTGAAATTAGAGGGATTAAATAATTAGAGGAATCATATGATGGTTCATGGAAATGACTTATAATTTTCATTTTATGGGTGTTCAAACTTAGGCTAAAAATGTATTTTTCTTGTATTGGGAAGCGCATTCTTGAGGCCAAAATAGGTGGTGGGTTTATCGATCAGGCCTGATGAGAGGAAAATAACTTGGTCCTATATGTTATCCTCCCCCCAGACATGTTAGTAGTATTATTTTTCAGTCAAGAAGCATCAAAAATAGAGTTTTGTAACCATAACTTAAACTTTGACAACATTTGTTGTCAGTGTTTCCGTGCTCCAAAACGTTAGTAAAAATGCACTTCTAGATGGATTTTAATGTCATGGTGGTATGATAATATGTAATTTACCTATTTGGATGTGATCTAAGTGATATATTCTTAGGTAGAGGTCTCAAAGATAGAAATGGTAGTTGGAGCTCAAGAAATTGCATATTCACTGCCAAAATGTTACATTTTTGGACCCCTCACTGCAACTTATCCAACATATTGCTCTTGAAAATTCCACCTGAGTGCTCTAGGGTGTGATTAGAGGGTTTAAATAAGTAGGGGATGGATCTAATAGTTCACATAAATGACTTATATTTTTTTATGCATGTTTGAACTTAGGCTAAAAATTGTATTTTTCTTATATTGGGAAGGACGTTCTTGAGGCCAAAATGGGTGGTAGGTTCATTAATCAAGCCTGATGGGAGGCCAATAACATGATACTATATTTTATCCACCACCCAAATGTGTTGATAATGTTATTTTTTAGTCAAGAAGTATTGAAACTATAGTTCTACTAAACTCTCAGCCTATAGAACATGTTAAAACTTGGGTAAGATGAATTTTTGGTTGATTTGAGTTCTATAAACTTGGGTAAGGGTTAAAACATGTTACTATTGATGAAATTTGAAACACATAAGAAGCCTTGACTATATATGGTTTAAGCAATTGAGTAGAGTCTTGGTTGAAGAATGATCCAACAGTAGGAGTAGACAAACTTTAGGAGAAGATCACTTACCATTTTCAAGCTTTTAAAACACTTTAAGCAGGCTTAAAGTGTGAATTTGGTGGTCTTAAGGAGTTAGAACATCATGACACATCATACAAGAATGAATAGACAATTATGGTTACACATTTTATATATTCACTTAGGAGGTCGATTAGAGACAAAATAATAAATGGACGTGATGTTTTTCATGCCTTGAAAATTCTCTACAAAATTCATATCTTGATGAGTTTTCTATCTCAAGATACAAGTCTTCAAAGTTGAACCAAAAAAAGGAGATATGTACAGAGACATTAAAATTGAGCCAAAGTAAGTATCTGTTAGGATTAAAAAAACTTAACAATCTTTAGGTTTAATGTGGATCTAACAAGTGTCAAAATCTCACTTGATCAGATCATAGATCAATAACAAACGATTGATAACTCGAGTCAATAGGCCCAAGTGGATCTATGGTGCATGTTTAGTCATGTATATAAATATTAATGGTGAGCTTGAGGTCAAAGTTCAGTGGATCTTGAGATTGAATGCATTGGTGACAAACATCTTAATCATGGTGTACTCCAAAACAAATACAATGGCATGTATTCAATTATGAGAAAGCAGATCAACAGTGAGAGAGAAGTCAACAAATATCAAAGACAAATATATAGTTTACAAGTGTCACAACCATGGTAGCTACTAGGGAAATCAATGGAGCTTGTTCAAGTTGTGAAAAAGGCAAATTGATAATGTGCATAAAGTCAAGAGTTAATTCTCTCGAGGATGAATATGAGAATGACACATGGTGAAAGCATAGGAAGTAGCCAAGATTGACTGTAGGGCCCATAGAATGAATGAACATATGATAAATGGTACCATATGAAAAGCCTAGATCAAGATCAATGGCTAATATTAAAATTTAAACCCACAAGACTTCAAATGGAAGTTAAATATAGTTTAAGTTGAACCAAGAGTAAATGTTCCAAAAGATGTGTACCACCATTAGAGCTTAGTCAAACACCATTAAGTAGACATATTTATATATTCAAGGTTTCTAATAATGAATTTCTATTTCCATTAAAGCTAAAAATATATGATAGGTTTGTTTATACCTAATATAGTCTATAACAAAGTTATGCAATCTATGGATCTTCATCGATATAATAAGTACATGAAAACTAATAAACTAGATTGGTTTTCAATCTATAATAAAGGTCCATAGTCAGGTTGGAATAGATGTAGACATAAATGATATATGGTGGAGTGTTTCATCCTTTGACATGATTGTATCTTTGAAAAATAGGTACCTATGGCCACCTAAAGTAGACATGGTGATGGCTCTATCAAAATTATAGATATGAGGATTCTCTGCTCATGAATAGGTCAAGTGGAAGATAGTGTAAGGTTCCAAGATGGAGATATGGTGGTTAGAGAAGGTAGCTAGATAATTTAGTATATTTTAAAGGTTTTTAAGGGTTTTTATTCATATTAGGATTATGACTCATCGTACTAAGATAGTTTCTTGTCTTCTAGTGTATTTTTCTTAGCCAATAAGAAGATTTAGAAGCTATTGGGACAAATGATGGCTATTTTGTCTATGATGTATTAACCCTAATTTGATCAAAATATGGTAGGGCATTAATTAAAATATGGTGGTATCTCATTTAATGATCTTGAATGGAGTTCTCCCTCTTTCTTTTCCCTTTCTCTTTATCTTCCATCTTTTTCCACATTGTAAAAAAACTCTCTCTGATTTTGAAGAGTAGGGGACTCTCTAATATATTTTGGAAATATATGCTCATTTGGTTAAGGCTAAAACCTATCAAAAATTTGTAATAACTACCTATTGATGCAATAAAATACTTTATTTACCTATCTCTTTCCTTGGATTAGTGTTTAGTGAGTTATGCATGATGGTATTGTGAAGGAGAATCCTCCTCATCTATTGTCTTCCTTTCTAACCTCCTTTAGGGTGTTTTCAAGCTATTACAAGTATAGATTAGTGTTCTACATGAACCTAGTCCATGAAACACTTATGTATAAAGTTATATTGTGAGGTTTTGTGAGCTAGCATTATCTTTTGTAGATCTAATGTGGGTTCAAGCTTATGGGAGTTTCCCATTTTTATTTGGTACATCATTTCTTAGCCTTCTTAGGATCCCTTTTCCCCTTTCTAACCCTTTTCCATATGATATCATTAGTTTAGGTGATCCATCAAAAGGAATGCAAGCTTATTTGGAGGTTCAACCCTATTATAGGATACCCACAACTAGGGGTTATTCCCATATTATGACCAAGAGTGGAGGATTTTGAAGAAATTTTTCACAAGGGTGAAATCTCATGTCATAATATTTTTTAAAACATTTAGTGGGACTTACTATATTATTCACTGGTGAAGAGTTTTGATTTTCTCTTCATCTAATCAATATTTAGAGACAAGTGTTCAAACATCAATGGTGACTCTGAGAATCTATTAGTTGGTTTAAGTAGCCTAACTAAGTGCCTAATCATCTTAATTTGGTATATAAAATCAACCATTTTTGATCAATATGCTTATTCTCTACCTCAACATCACACTTATCAGGCAAATAATGTTTATGCATTCTCATCAAGTGGACCTTAAATATCCTATCATCCTTTTCATGGCCTTTTCCCTCCTCCTACCCATGCATATGACCAAGGTTAGCCTGCTTTGTATTTAAATAAGTATTCTAATTCCCCTTGTCAAGACTAGGCTTATCTTGTTACATTCTTGTTAGGAGTCAAGCAAGCATTATCAATTTATATTGAGTTGATAAGGGAGATTGGTAGGGATTTAGAGTTTTCTCCAGTCATCCCTATCCATGTTTTATAAGAGGTAAGGAGTTCTCTTTAGTTGGTCAAGAATAGATGGTCAATTTGTGAGGGTGAACAATGGTCATCTTGTGAGAATGATGACATAACAATGATGAGAAGCATGATCCATAAAAAAATAGTGTTTTGATATCTTATGAAGAGCAATAGGCTCATTTGGATAAATTTTATGTGTCCTCTCCCATCCAAAAGCTTGAAGTTCAACCTTCAAGAGTTACTGATTAGCCCCTAGTCAACCTTTTCAAAGTCCATCCTTGTCAAAATTTAGAGAGGCAATATTGGACTAAGGTAGAACAATCATGAAAATAAATGAGGGGGGTTAATCTTGGATAAGAATTACTGATTAATTCCATGGAGGGGATAGTAATATTCTTGCAAGAGTTTTGGAATGTGTGGGCACTAATTGAGGAAGCTAACTATCCATAGGCTGAGAAGTAAAAATTGAAAGGGTGGCTATTATCTATTGAAAAAGTGTTTGACTAGAGGGAGAAAGAGTATGTCAAACTTAAGCTAATTAGTTTAACCTCTCCTACCCCTACGCCCATTCCCACTCAAGAGCATGAAGCCATTCCATCATGGATCTTATCCAACACATTTGACCATGGATATGTCATGCCTTCACTTGTGAGGCCACCCTCTCCTATAAACATTCAAAAGGAAGCAAAATTATCTTTTCCATACTCATTCCATCATGGAAATCAATTCAGAAGGGCATAAAGAAGGAGGAGGTGTTGGTTGTGGAGGTCAAGCACCAGTTCAAGAGCCACCAAAGAATCCATTCAAAGTCCCTAATTGGAAGCACACTTTCCTAATCTATAAGCAAGATGAAATTCTTCACCCTCCCACTATAACCCTCTTGGATAAAGAGACTATTTTACAAAGGATAGAGGAGAAGCTTGTAGTCATAGGTGAGCCTGAAGAGGATAATTAAAGTGTCTATGATGAGGAGATCATAATAGGTAGCCCACTTCATTCAGAAGGGGAAGAATCAAGTTTAAACCAATGTTCTTGGTATGGATTTGACACTAATGAATTGGATCCCGATGAGGACAATCCTCAAGTTGAAAATAGAGTAGACTTTTAATGGACTACACTAGGTCCATTCTACATAGATCAAGAAGAGGATCAAAACCAGGTGCCTGAGGTTGGTCCACTTCAAGACGAGGTGTTAGTTGAGAATAACCTTCATATGTTGGAGTAAGAGAAAATTAAATCAGAGCTTGAGCAAGACAAGTTTGATATTTCAAACCTTGGATGGTTAAGTTAACCCTCATTTGTAGTTGAAGATCAAGATGAAATCTTAAGTGAGCAAATTCTCAAGAGATGTTTGATGAACATACCAGTGAAAAATTTGGAGGGTTATGGTAGTAGTTCAATGCCATAACCAAATCTTCATAAGAGATTAAGGGACATGTCTTTCTTCAAAAAACGTATGAGCATACTTCTCTAAGCATGATCAGTCCTAATTTACACAAGGACAAGAGGGAAGGATATGGTATTTTTGAACCACCAAGTGAACCAAGTGTAGTTGCTTCGAAGAGCCTGAATGAAGTCTTCAGGCAAGGCTTTCTTAAGGGTGATGAGCAACATCAAGTAAGTGATCCTATAGTTCAACATGAACCAAGATTAGAAGAATTGGACTAATATGTCTACATTAGAGGCATGTTTGTTCTTTTTCATCCATTGAAGAGCACATCAGAAGGATTGGCCATCAAGTTGCCTAGATCACCAATTCTGGTACCTCCAAATTAGGGTATTTTTCATCTTGGTTTGTTATAAATGAATGATACTCATTTTTTCCATTTGACCTAGCAGGGAGGTGATTGTAAATTGCTTTATAATATTATATATATTAGAGTAGATTTCATGCTTTTCTCTAAGTGCCTATGTTCACATTTGTTAGTAGTTTTGTTGTTTTTCTTTCCTCCAAGTGCCTACGTGCACTTGCCTTTGTTTGTTTTGTCCTTATTATTTCAAAAGGAGGTTTTCTAGAAAGGGGCAACCTTGTATCAATTTAGATCAACTGAGAGCAAAAACTTGTGTATCCATGCCCAATGGATCAGATAAGGTAACTAATCTGGGTTCTCAAGCATAATAGACATGCTTCCTAATTGAGTTGCCAAAGATGTTGGCCAAATTTGGCCCACATAAGAAGCCTTGATTAGATATGGTTTAAATAGATGAGTAGAGTCTTGGTTGAAGAATGGTCCAGTAGTAAAAGGAGCATATATACTTTAGGAGGAGATCACTTGCCTTTTTCAAGCTTTTGAAACACTTTAAGTAGGCTTAAAGTGTGAATTTGGTGATCTTAAGGAGCCAAACCATCATGACACATCATGTGGGAATGAACAAACTAGTCTGGTTGTACATTTAATATATACACTTAGGAGGTTGACCAGAGCCAAAGGAATATATGGGCATGATGTTTTTCATGCCTTGAACATTCTCTACAAAATTCATATCTTCACGAGTTTTTTATCTCAAGATACAAGTCTTCAAAGTTAAAATAGAAAAAGGAAACGTGCATGGAGACATAAAAAATTAGCCACAATAAGTAGCCATTTGGATTTAAAAATCCTTAACAAACTTCAAGTTTAACACAAATCTAACAAGTGTCAAAATCTTGCTTGATCAGATCATAGATCAATGGTACATGATTGATAACTTGAGTCAGTGGGCCCAAGTGGATCTATGGTGCACATTTAATCATGAAACTAAAGATCAATGGTGAGCTTGAGGTAAAAGGTTAGTGGATCCTGAGATTGAATGCATTGGTGCAAAGTGTATTAGTCATGGTACACTCCAAAGTAGATCTAATGACATGCTTTCAATTGTGACAAAGCAGATTAACAATGAGTGATAAGTCAACAAGTTAATAAATCTTGAAGAAAAATACACAGTTCCCATGTGTCACAACCATGGTAGATACCATGTAAATCAATGGAGTGCATGAAATCCATGTAAAAGGCTAATTTAAGGTGCACATAAAGTCAAGAATCAATGTTCTTGAGGATGAATGTGAGAATGCCACATGGCGAAAGCATAGGAACCAACCAAGATTGACTATGGGGCCCAACAAATGAATGGAGAGCTGACAATTAGAACAATATGAGAATCCCATATCCAAATAGATGGCCAATATTAAAAGTTGAATCCAAGAGACTTCAAATAGAGGTTGAATATGGTTCAGGTCAAACTAAGAGAAAATGTTCTAGAGCTCATTAGAACACCATTAAATAGACATAGTTATACATTCAAGGTTTTTAATAATGAGGTTCTATTTCCATTAAAGCCTTAGAGATATGATAGGTTTGTTTAAACCTGATATAGTCTAGAACAACATTATGGAATCTACAGATATTCATTGATATAATGACTACATGAAAACCAATACATTGAACTAGTTTTCAATATATAGTAAAGGTTAATATTCAGGTTGGAGTAGATGTTAACATAAATGAGATATGGTGGAGTGTCTCATCCTTTGACACAATCATAGCTATGACAAACATGTACCTATGGCTACCCAGAGTAGACATGGTGATGGCTCTATCAGAATTATAGACATGAGGATTCTCTTCTCATGAACAAGTTAAATGGAAGATAGTGTAAGGTTTCAAGATGGAGATCTATTAGTTAGAGAAGGTAGCTAGAGCATTTAATAGATTTTCAGGGTCTCTAAGGGTTTGTATTCATATTAAGATTATGACTCATCATCCTAAGACACTTTCTTGTCTTCTAGTGCATTTTTCTCAACCAATGAGAAGATTCAAAGGCTATTGGGAAAAATGAAGGTTATTTTGTCTACGATGTATTAACCCTAATTTGATCAAAAGATGGTGGAGCATTCATTGAAATATGGTGATAGACCATTTAATTATCTTGAATGGAATACTCCCTCTCTCTTTGCCCTTTGTCTTTATCTTCCATCTTCTTTCACATTGTAAAAAACTCTTTATCTCTAATTTTAGAATCCCACAATGACTCTTTGATTTTGAAGAGCAGGGGACTCTCTGAGATATCTTGGAAAGATATGATCATCTTGATAAGGCTAAACCCTTGTAGACACCAAAAAATTACACATTTATAGTTTTTAATGACTAAATACCTTGGGATCCCCTAAAAATTCTTAAACCTTCCCAAAACCCCCTTAACCCAACTAAATCACTATTCTCCTAGTCATAAATATCATTCAAAATCACTATTTGAAAGTACTAGTCATTGTCACTATTCATATTGACATAGAATGTGACATGGCAAGTGACATATCAAGTGAAATGGGAGGTGATATGGTAAGTGATGTGGCTTAGAAGTGATGCGGCTTGATGTGGGACATCATACCCCACTTGGGACCCTTCCCAAGGTGCTTGAAGACCTCATTCAAGCATCATAATGCCCCCCTTGAAATGTGGGAAATTTTACATTAAGGGGTCATTATTAAACATGTAATTTTATCTTCCCACATGAAATTAGACTTTAAAATATATACATACCCCTTCAAGGCTTTGGGAAAGATAAAGGGCACCCATTTTTAACTTTTTAATCCAAATGGAGGCTCACCAACCCAAATGGGAGACTTTTCAACCCACATAGGAATCCCCACCAACCTCACCTTAGAATTTTCATCCCCCACATGGAAAATGGTGCCACCTCTTTAAGTGCTTGAATGAAGACAAATACGGGTGGTAAAAAGTCTTCGGTCTCATTCAAACCCATGTGCATGATTTCCATTCAAACTTGGACTCATGTGTAAAGAGGGAGATTTTACAACCCACATGGGAATCCCCACCAACCTCACCTTGACTAAATCATGCACGACTTGGAAAAATTCGAATTGCTTCACTATTCTACTCTTTTGGCATGTTTTCCAACACCAAATGTTATAAATACCCCCCCTCTCCTTCACCAAAGGTTAAGTTGGAAGTTAGTCTTTGTTTTTAACATCTTATTGTAGGTTTTTAGAGGACGTCATCATCATATTGGAGGAGAAAATATCAAAGAAATAAATCTCTATCGAAATTTCTTCAAGCTTCATCAATATTCAACCATCATCAACATCTTCAAGCCACTTCAACAACATTGAGATAATTTACTTTATTTTGTAATTTCAGTTCTTTCTTTGTTTCTATTTAGCCTTTTATTTTATTAACATCCATAATATTGAGTCCTTAACCCCTTCCTCTTTATCCCATTCATCCCATTTAATCCCTTTGGCTATTTCCATTTCATCTATCCCCTTTATCCCATTCACCTCTTTGCCTCATTTACCTCTTTTCCCTTTTTTCCATCTTCACCTTTATTTTTCCTTTGCCATATTTAATTAATTTATTCATTTATATATCCATATATTTGCATACTTGCATACTTGACCATCTACCCAAACCAACAAAACAATCATTTTGACCCTCACCACTTTACCAAACCAAAACCAAAACCTTTATCAATTTTCAGCATTAGTATTAATTAAACTATTGCATTCATTTAATTATATTTTGCAAAGAATTTAAATTTATTGTATAAAATTTAGTTATTTAATATTTTAGTATCATTAATTTTTTGTATTTATTTAAAATATACTTCTTTTATCATTCCAACTTAAGTGTTTTGAAGAAGGTGGATTGACAACCTCCTAGAAAGTTTTTGCTTCTAAGATCTAGCTCCTGCTAGGCAATCCACCCATCTACTTATCTAGAAAACAAGTTTATTTTAGTGTTTTATTATTTTAATTTCATCCTCCCAAGACAAATAGGATCTCCCCACAATCACTTGGATTCAATGTGCACACATTCAACATGTTTTTCTACACAACCTATTCCTAGTTTCTTTCTTTTCAAAAAAATTAAGAAAAATAAAAAATTAGATAGAAACATTTTGGCACACCTGGTGGGACCCTTGAGTTTTATTGGGTTCATAGATGTTTTAGGACATTTATAATTTCATTATTGAAATTAATTTATTTGCATTCTAGGAAAATTAAGCTTTCTTTCTTACTTAATAAAAAAAAGAACAAAAACACAAGTTTTAGTTGCATTTTTAGAAAAGTTAAAGTTTATTTTCCTTGAATCTTTAAAAGAAATAAAAAGAGAAATAATCATAAGATTAGGAATTGAATTTTCATATTTTATTGATATTTCATTTAGAGATTTTATATGCATTTAAATAAATCTGAAATTTTATTTTGGCTTTCAAACAAACACTTTGCATCCATTGAATTGCTTGCTCATCTTAGTTCATCTAGTAACTAGGAGGAATAATAATTTTATTGTAGCTTTCACTTGTATTCACATACCAATCCAAATCACTAAATAATCAACACATCAAAACAATACTTGAGACAAGGATCGATTGGGATTTCATCAACTGGCGACAACCTTACCCCCTCCCAACTATCCCACTTGGATTTCACTACCAAGGGGAGAACTAACTTAGCTCTTTGGTGAAGTATAAACTTTGGACTCAGTATATCTTGGCTAAGTACCTATCACCCTTATCACTACAAGATTGTGAAGTGAGGGGGTAGGATCCATTACCAAGCCATGTACTAAATTTCAACACAAATCTTTCTTTTGAGTGCCTAACCAACCCAAAACCAACCATAGCTTGCTTTTTTAGTACCTATATCAAACCAACTTCCTGTTCACAATATTTGAGGTATAAGCCAAAAATTATTTAAAATTAATCCTAGGATAGATGCATTTCTAGTGTTTGTGTTGATTGCTTTGAAATATTTTTGGTTTCTTTATGTTTGATTTGAGAGCTTCACCTTTTCATTCCTTGTTTTCTCATATGGTCACTACCAGACAACAAATCAAAAATTAAGTTAACTAACCTCCATCTTCTTCCACACCTATAGAATATACCTCAGATGTTGAGAGTTCCCCTCACATTGAGAGTTCCCATCTGCCCTCTCCTTATAGGATCCCAATCATATCTGAAGAAGATCCTAAATTTGCTACCTTCCTTGATAATAATCAAGTGGCTTTATAGCACTACCTCAATACCATGCCACACTGCACCTCTTTTGCTTTAGTTTCCCATACCAAACCCCCTCTTGCCATGCCACCCCAACTTATGGTGGGTACCACTTCAACCGAACCATTATTAACCCACACCTCTTCCAACATCTCATCCATCCAAACCCAAAATTACCTTCCACCCCCAACAAAACACCTCTTGTCACACCCCAAGTGGGTTCAACCTTACTTTTAGTCACCTATACCCCACTTACTATGGCATTATCCTCCACTCTTGCTTCCATCCTCCCTTCGGTAGCAACCAATACCTCAACCACAACCCAATGTCAAATATAGTACTCTCTATACCACAAATACTTCCCCCTATAAGCACTTTGGTCACTACTCACCTTCAACAAACTAACCCACTAATCACTTCGATGCCACACATAAACCCCCCAACCTCAACCTTCCAACACATGCCCATGACATCTTATCAATATATTCCTAACACACAAGTATACATACCTTCACCTTCCACCCAACCTTATGTGACTTCACACACACACGTAACATCATCCCAACCATCCACTAGTTATTTCCATTTCACCCAACCCCAACAAAGCATGTCATAGACCTATCCAACCCAACAACCCTAAATTAACTTGGTTAAGATGCTAATGGAGAAGATGACTACCCTTGAGTCATCCATCTTGAGATCACATAACCTTATCTCTTATGACCAAATTTGCAATAAACCCATCCATCCATCTGTCCCTCTCCAACCATATCCTCTACAATGGGAATTGACAAAATTATCTAAATTTCAAAGCAAGGAGTACCCCCAACAATATTTAAGAATATTTAGGCACACATTTTACTTGATTTCCCATGATGATGCTCTTCTCCTCTGTATGTTTCCTATGTCCTTATCTAGACTAGCATGAGATTTATGTAGTGCCATCCCAAAACACTCCATCTTCTCCTTCATCCAACTATCTAAAAAATTTTTGGATCAATTTTTGATCAATATATCCAAGAAATTTTCTATTACTAACCTCTACTCCATTTGGCAATTCGAAGATGAATCTATTGCCAATTTTGTGGCTCGTTGGAGGAACCTAATCAACCAAATTTATTTTTCATTACCTCAACCTAAGCTTATAGATCTCTTTTCCTAGGCATGCGCAAAACACATCTCATCCACATTGCACATCCAAAGCTTATAGACATTCCATGAAGATTTTACCATGGCTCACAAACTAGAGAATAGAGCCATTGATGAGGGAAGATTAAAGTTGAAGAATAAAAACCCAACTTGCAAAACCAATGACCCTCTTCTTCCAAAGTAAATAACCCAACTAATATCAATTCCAAGAGCAAAGCCACCACCAATGCTATTGTCCTCAAATCAGCACCTCCACCATCTACCAAACAACATAACCCAAGGAACCAAACCTCTGACCCCTTCAACAATCCAAACCAAAACCAAAGGAACTAAACTTGGAATAACCATAAGCCATTAACTCCACTTTGGGAGCCTTATCCGTCTATTTTAGAAAAGTTACTAAAAGCCAATATCATCCAACTTCCATCAATTAAACCACCCCAATATTTTGATACCTCTCACCTCATACCTGGTTGGTATAATAAGAATGACCATTGCACTTTTCACCGAGTCATAGGACATGACATTAACAACTGCAATACAATTAAATACCTTATCCAATTCCTCATTGACAAGATGGAGCTCACATTAGACAATCCTAATGTGCCATGAAACTAAGCCCTTGACATATTCTGCAAGCCTTTCCCTAATCATTCTCTTTTTACCCTTCATCATGAAAATAAACCTGAATTATCTCATGAAGCACATACTACTAATGTGGTTACTAGTGAACCCATTGATGAATAAAATGTTACATCAACCACTTCTCTCCCCATTCCCCTAATAGAAAAAAAATACTACCTTCTATTCCTTTGGATACCCAAACAAGGGAAGCAACCATATCCATGCCTCCATTAAAGGATACCACACCTACCTCCCCTATCGTAGAACCATCCACCCCCCATTTGGAAGATATCTCATAAGAGAAGATAACACCATCTACCCAACCTCTAATTGTAAAACCTTCTATGAGAGGTCAAGATAAAGGTAAGGGAACCAAACTAAAACTTCTAACCCCTTCTTTGATAGACCAACCTAGCCCTTCTAAACCAACTAAAAACTCTACCCAACCAACCAAAACCTCTTCCCAATTGATTGACCCTCAAATACCTAAACCCACCAAGACAACTAAAGTGACCACATCCCCTCTAAAACCAATAAATAAGAAAACCAAAGAGGTAAAATCACCAAAGGGCCCAAAACCGAAAAATTTTACCTCCCTCAATCTTACCCTCCATTCTATGTCCCCATCCCTCTACCTTAAAGTCTATAATTTTTACCAAAAACCCACCACCTTTAATGGTCACAAATTCATACCTTCTTTTTAAAGCACCTTTCCACACTACACCAAAAATTCCTAAGTTACCTAACTTTCCTTCCTCTACCACCAGAACATCAACCATTGTGCCTAAACCAAAACCATTAACCAAGCATACCCTTTTATCCAAGACACCTCCCACTTTAACACCCAAAGCAAAAACCACTAAACATCTACCACCTTTGGCCAAATCTTACTTAATCATTCTCTAGTGGTTATTACAAACTTATCCTTGAGCTTACCACCCATCAAAACCTTTGACCCTTCATGTACCAAACCCTCTTGGTTTAATGATAACTTGATATGTGCATATCATAGGGCACTAGGACATGATACCGAGAACTGCAAAGCTCTCCAAGTGCTTATTCACAACTTGTATGAAGATGATGATCTATTATTAGATAAACCTCCATCCCCATTGCCAATCCAACCATTGACTTAACCCATCTGATCTTAAATCTCACCCAAAAGTGAAGAGGAGGAATTAAAATAACCATCTAGTCTAGAGAGCCCACTTATCCACACTATTCACATGATTACCCGATCTTGGGCCCAACAAAAGGATAAAGGGAAGACTAAGGCATCCATTCCTTGGATTTACCCCTCTCTAAAATCTCAAACAAATAATACCCAACCTTATCCATCTTCAAACAAACCCAAGGTGTCTATCTTATGTGCCTCCCCATCTAACCCTCCTTATCCTAACCTATATGCAATATCCATCTAAAAAGCTATCTTCAGGAAACTTCACCAAAATCAAACAAAGATGAGCTTGTTTGAGTTAGTCTATACCTATTCCCATTACTATCAAGTACTTATAGAGGCTCTACAATCCATTGAGGTCCAACCTGATGATCCTCAACCTCTAGCCACTTTTATTCATTCCCTTCAGACTTCCAACCTTGTCACCTTCAAGAATTTAGAAATACATTCTGTTCATTTAGAGGATCCTAATCCTCCCCTCTTCATTATATCATACATCAATCAAACCCACATCAAAAGGGTGATGATCAGTGGGGGAGTTGGCACCATTATTATCTCCTCCCATGCTTATGGCTAGCTAAATTTACCTAAAAACATCATGTCTAAAAGCTCAATGGTCCTTCATTCTTTCAATGATACTATGGCTACCACCTTAGACACAGTTGTCCTCCACATCCATGTACATAATTATACTATTCTTGAACTCTTTTATTTTGTATAAGGAGAGTTTCAATACAACATTTTACTCAGATGCCCTGGATTTGTGCCATGAGTTATGTCCCTTCTACCTTGCATTGATGTGTCAAGTTTAAGCATGACATATTGTGGAAGGGCACCATGATGCCAATCCTATTAAATAGAATCTTTGATGCATGCATCCTTGCATAACCCTTCTAATAAAAGAAGAGCTTTGGCGTATCCTATATATAAACCTCATTCAACCCTTTGACTACCCCCAATGGGTCTCAAACATTGTACCTATCACCAAAGTCACTAGGGGTCTACACATTTATGTGGACTTTCATGATCTTAACCTCACCTACCCCAAGGATGACTTCCCTCTACCTAACATTGACCAGCTTGTTGATCTTACAGCTGGTCATGAGATGTTATCTCTCATGGATGGGTTTTTATGTTATAATCAGATCTTGATTGCTACTAAAGATCAACATAAAATTGCCTTTACGACCCCTTGGGGAACTTTTTACTATAAAGTCATGCCTTTTTGGTTAAAGAACCGTAGTACAACCTATCGACATGCCATGACTTATATTTTTCATGATATCATCCATAAGATTATATAATATTATGTGGATGACCTTCTTGGGAAATACAAACTATGAACAAATCACTTGACTATTATTACTGTTAGGTTGTGGAGCTAAAAGCTTCACTAATGCAAACATGAAGGAGGTTGTTGGGTTGCTGAGTTGCAGAGCAAGTTGTAGAGGAACTGGCGTCAGTCAGGCCAATCGACATCAGTCATACTACAGTGCAGAAGCAATCGACAATGGTTATAAGTCGGCCGACATTGGTCAGAAAGGAGCCGACGTCGGCAACCTATGTGTGCTTGCAGTTTGCATGTGACTTTTAGACTGGTCTATTTTTGGACAGTCAGTTTGCATGTAAATATTTAATTTAGTCTTGGAGTTGCGAGTCTAATTATTGTAATTAAGAATGTCTAATTATTGTATGCATGAGATCTATATAATAGACTCATGGGCTGTATTGTAAAAGTTGTGCTAAAGAGTAAGAGAGCAAATATTAGCTGCTTGAGAGGGAAGAGAGCTAGGTGTAGCTCCTCCCAGTTCCAAAGGGATGCTGAGTGTGTATGATCTTGGAGAGTTGCAGGTGTGCAAGTTCTGGTAAAAGATCCATCGGGGTACTGGTTGAAGAATCATAAAGACTTAGGGCAGTAAGGACAAGGGTTCTTTAGGGTGTAGAGACATCTACATGGTAAGTAAGGTCTATTGATTTGCAAGTGGCAGCAAGGAGAGGGAGATCTACTTGGAGTATGGTTGTGTACTTGGTGTACTGGCACCATTGTTACTGACTGGTGGAGGTGAACAACAACTCTATGTTTGAGTTGATTGTTGTGACCATGATTGAGAGAGTGAACTTGTTGGAGGAGAATTACTTGTGAACACTTGAGGTGTGGGAAGCTTTTGAAAGGTGTGGAGAAGAAGTGGCATCTTCTTTATTGTATTCCCTTCTGGATAAGTATTAATACAATTGTGTATTATCTCTCATATTCTGTGTTGTTTCATAATTCTAGTTACTTATTCATTCTAGTTAAATTCTGTGTTTAGTTGCTTATACAAGAGGTAATCATATATACTCTTATTGAGGAGTAGGATCCTGACAGTTGGTATCAGAGCTTTTGGTTGGGTTGACTAACAGGTGGTTTAGATCTGGTTAGTGTTTATTGATTACAGGTCACTCACAAGGGTTTCTGATTGAGTGGGAGTATAGCAATGGCAAAAGAAAGTAAGCTACGAATGGAGAAATTAAATTGCACGAATGTCTGATTGATGGAAAAAAAGAGCAGGTAAAGAAAGACTATTGGTCGATAGAAGATTAGCTTGTAGAAGCAGATGTTGCAGGTGTTGTTGCACGGGTTGCTTTGGATAAAGTAGAATCTTGGTCTATAGATTCTGTTGCCTCTTTCCATGCAGCCCGAAATAGAGCATCTTTTCATGGGTATGTCTTTGGAGACTTTGGAGAGATTTATTTAGGAGTTGGTGAGCCTTGTCAAATGGTTGGCAAAGGGGAAGTGAAACTGAAATTGCAGATAGGGGAAACATGGGTGTTGAATAAGGTCATGCAGGTACCAGTCTTGGAGATGAGTCTAATTTCTTCAAGAAAATTAGGTGATGAGAGATGCATAGTAACTCTCACAGTGGATGCACTTGAATTAGACGGTGGTAAGAAAGTAGGTATCCTTTATCTATCTACTTATATTACTGATTCACTTTTTGTTGCAGAGATGTGGCTTTGTAGGCTTGGTTACATATGTAAGAAGGGAATGCATGTTCCTAAGCGAAAGATAGATATCTTTGACAAACTTAAGAACTGGAAAGCCTTGGTGTTCATGGAGGAGATGACAGGCAGAGATCAGTTGAGGGGACTGAATTATTCTGAGCAGGGCTATGTTAATTTGAATAGGGTTTGATCCAAAAGGAGCTCATAGGTAAAAAGTCATCACTCACAAGCGAACATAGGTATCGACATCGATCAGGAGGAACCAACATCAAACAAATAGGTACCGACATCAGTCATGTGTAGATCAATAGAGTCGGTGGTGTCAGGCAGTAGGAATCGATGTCGGTCAGACATGAACCAACATCGGTAGTAGGGACACTGGCGTCGGTCATGGAACTGATGTCGACAGACATGGTCAGTCGCAGGGAATCGATGTCGATCAGGTGCAGATTGGGAGATGGCCGAGATCGGTCACTAAAATGGATGTTGGGCAGACAACAAGCTGTTAAGGAGTCTCAAATGCCCATATCGAGGATTGAAAGGGTAAGTGAACCTCATATTCATTGTTCACCTTCTTACTTGTTGCTTACTGATGGTCAAGAACCAGAAAGACGTGAAGAGGCAATACAGGTAGAATCCAAGAAATAGTGGGAACATGGCATGAATTCCTCAAAAGAGAACCAAGCAAGAGTTTTGGTAGAGTTGCCAGCGAGGATGAAAGCACTGAAAGATGGATGGATTCCTAAGTTAAAGAAGAGAGTGGATGGATACATGAGATGAAAGGCTAGGGTATATGGTCTTGAGGAACCTGTAGGATAGTGGTACAATTTTTGACAGGTGGATGACAAAGCAGGGCTTTAGTCAATGTCAGTGTAACTATTGTCTTTGTCTTTACCAGGTTGGATGATGATTACAACATTATCCTGTTACTGTTGTGTGGTTTCTTGTTGTAGGGTTACACATGCAGGGAGTTTCTGAGCTAAAGGTAAAGTTAGTTCAGAGGTATGTCATGAAGAATTTGGGAGCAATGAAATTCTTTGGCATAAGAGACATGGAGATTTTTTTGTCTCTAGTGGGAGCTGATGTGAAGAAGGTGTTGGTGAGGTTCAAGATGCAGGATGCAGAATTGGTAAGCACACCAAGGGTAGGATAGTGCAAGCTGAGCTTAGAACAGTGTTCGAAATCACATAAGGTCTGGCGTAGACCTGAGTTTTCCCAAGCAGTGGGAGTTGTCAGAGAGTTTGGAGCCAATTCAAGGAAGGTGGATTCTCAGGTATCTAAGAGGGACCAACTGTAGGGATTCATGTTATGCAGGGTCAAGGACTTCACTACATGGGTTTGTAGGTTCGGATGTGGCAGGTTACTTGGATGACATGAGGTGCACCATAGGGTGTGTGGTGGGTGGTCTTCAGGATTGATGTTGAAAAGGGATACAAGCCAGGAAACAAATTAGATGGTGTATAGGTACAGGTATAGTGCAGCTGTTTATCTCCAAGTGGGAGATTGTTAGGTTGTGGAGCTAAAAGCTTCATTGATGCAAACATGGAGGAGGTTGCTGGGTTGTTGAGTTACAGAGCAAGTGCAGAGGAACTGGCATCGGTCAGGCCAATCGATGTTGGTCATACTACAATGCAGAAGCAACCGACATCGGTTATAAGTTAGCCAACATCGGTCAGAAAGGAGCCGACGTCGGCAACCTATGTGTGCATGCAGTTTGCATGCAGGTTTTAGACTGGTCTATTTTTGGATAGTCAGTTTTTATGTAAAGACTTAATTTAGTCTTGGAGTTGCGAGTCTAATTATTGTAATTAAGAATGTCTAATTATTGTTGCGTGAGATCTATATAATAGACTCATGGGCTGTATTGTAAAGTTGTGCTAGAGAGTAAGAGAGCAAATATTAGCTCCTTCAGAGGGAAGAGAGCAAGGTGTGTTCCTCCTAGTTGCAAAGGGGTGCTGAGTGTGTATGATCTTGGAGAGTCACAGGTGTGCAAGTTCTGGTAAAAGATCCACCGGGGTACTGGTTGAAGAATCATAAGGACTTAGGGCAATAAGGACAAGGGTTCTTCAGGGTGTAGAGACATCTACATGGTAAGTAAGGTTCGTTGATTTTCAGGTGGCAGCAAGGAAAGGGAGATCTACTTGGAGTACGGTTGTGTACTTGGTGTACTGGCAGCATTGTTACTGACTGGTGGAGGTGAACAACAACTCTATATTTGAGTTGATTGTTGTGACCGTGATGAGAGAGTGAACTGTTGGAGGAGAATTATTGGTGAACACTTGAGGTGTGGGAAGCTTCTGAAAGGTGTGGAGAAGAAGTGGCATCTTCTTTATTGTATTCCCTTCTGGATAAGTATTAATACAATTGTGAATTGTTTCTCATATTCTATGTTGTTTCATAATTTTAGTTACTTATTAATTTTGGTTAAACTCCATGTTTAGTTGCTTATACAAGAGGTAATCATATATACTCTTGTTGAGGAGTAGGATCCTGACAATTACAATCATATTTGAATGCCTCATCCATTTTCATATTCACCTAAATCCCAAAAAATGCATTTTTGGGGTCTTTTCAAGAAATCTTCTTGGCTTCATCATCTCTCTTCATGGAATTGAAGTAGACCTTGCTAAAGTTAGGGTAATTTTGGACATGCCTCCTCTAACCAACCTTAAACAACTCCATAGCCTTCAAGGAAAATTTTAATCCATTCATTGTTTCATTTCTCAACTTTTAGATTGGTGCCAACCTTTCCATCACCTTCTGAAGAAGGATGTCTCTTTTAAATGGAGTAGTGATTGTCAGAAGGCCTTTGAGTCACTCAAATAGTAACTTTTGTCACCACCTATCCTCACCCCTCTGAAGGATGACCACCCCTTTTACCTATATCTCTCTACCACTGACCATTCCCTAGGGGCAATGATGGCTTACCAAGATGAATAACACAAATAACAAACCATATACTAAATTAGCTGTATGCTTGTAGAATACAAAAATTAGTATACACACATTGAGAAACTCTACTTAGCATTGACCTTCATGGCCATAAAACTCCACCACTACCTTCTTAACCATAAAACCTATATCATCAACAATACTGACCCACTCAAATACATGCACTCTAAACCATATCAAAATCAACATGTGGCTAAGTGGCTCATGCTCTTAGATAAATTTGACATTAAATTCCTCCAACATAAGTCAATTAAAGGTCAAGTCATAACCAATCAATTGGCCAAATCTCCTTTAACAAATAACCAACCACCCCCTCTTGCCTTTTCGAACAAGTCTATCATGACTTTTTTTTAATAATATGACATAACCTACCAAATGACCATGTTCTTCGATGGCTCAAAATTCCAACAAGGAGAGGGTGTCAGAGTTATTCTCACTCATCTCAATGGTGAACCCATTCCTCTCTCCTTCAAACATGACTTTGAATGCACCAATAATATGGTTGAGTATGAAACCCTAGTGATAGGTCTCCAAATTGCTCAAATCTTGGGAATTAATACAATCCATGTCTTTGGTGATTCCTAGCTTGTGGTCAACTAGGTAAATGGATCCTATCAATGTAAGAATGATGTCTTGCTAAAATATAAACTTTTAGTTGACAAAATCATAAAATCATTTGAACATTACCTAATCCAATATGTTCCCTGATCTACCAATAAATTTGTATATACAATGGCCTCCCTTGCTTCTCAAATCCCTTCTCAGCCTTCTAATTCTAAAATATTTATCACTAGTCATCATTTTACCATACCCTCTTATTGCCAATCCAACCTCCCTACCATTTGTAATGTAGAGGAATCCTCATCTGACATTTGGTATGACCAAACTTTCAACCACTCAACCTAGGCATTGTTCCTCCCAACCTCTCTAGGAATACCCAAAGAAATTTTATTTAAGGTACCTCTCATTACACCA
Organism: Torreya grandis; assembly: GCA_037957365.1. Taxonomy (NCBI): domain Eukaryota; kingdom Viridiplantae; phylum Streptophyta; class Pinopsida; order Cupressales; family Taxaceae; genus Torreya; species Torreya grandis. The sequence continues at coordinate 697,982 of JARHVA010001863.1, read as the reverse complement.
TACTAGGGGGAATCCTTTACTAACATGGTTTTGATGATCTCCTTCTTTTTTGCATACGTATCCATGAAGCTTCCCATGCCATCAAGGAAATGTATGATGGGATCTATGGGGGACACTTTAATGGCATAACAATCATTAAATGTATCCTTCACCTTGGTTACTATTGTCCCACCCTCAACCAAGACTATTATGATTATGTAAAAAAGTGTGTTAAATGTCAACAACATGCTAATTTACATCATGCACCAGTCAATAGCCTCTAAGTATATAAGGACTTTTGGTATTTTTCTCAATGGGGGCTTGATTTCATTGGGGAAATTAACCACCATTCTTCATAGTGGCATAGCTCCATCATCACAACCACCGAATACTTCACCAAGTGGGTGGAAGCTATTCCTCTAATCTCTACCAAAGTAGAAAAGATTGTTGACTTTATCAACCACTATATCATCTGCCACTTTGGTGTTCCTCATAAGATCATCACTGATAATGGCAAATCCTTTAAGAATAAGTAAGTCAAAGGTTTATGTGATGCATTTCGCATTGATTTAAGCTTTTCCTCACCTTACTGACCAAAATAAAATGGATAAGTGAAAGCCTCTAATAAAACCCTCACCAAAATATTAACCAAAGTTATCAGTGCTTCAGGTCAAGATTGGCACTTACACATCCTATTCACCTTATGGGCCTATCACACTAGCATTCAAACCTCCACTAGTTTACCCCTTTCTCTCTAATCTTTAGAGTAGAGGTAGTCTTGTATATTAAAGTCCAAATCTCCTCTCTTTGCATATATTTGAAAGAACTCATTTCTGAGGAAAACTTTCATTAGCATCATTTAGCTCAACTTGAGTTACTTGATGAGCATCGTTTAACAGCTCTCACCCACCTCCGTATCTATCAAGAGCGTATCAAACATGATTATAATAATCACCTCAAATAATGAGAATTCAATATCAAAGATCTCATCCTAAAACAAAACCAACATGTGACCAACATGGAGAAGAGTAAATAAGGCAAGTTTGCTTTTAATTTGTAGACACCAGAATTGTGTCTAACCCTTGTCGTCCTCCCCTTAACCCCTGTCGACCATTTTCCCACAAGCCTTGACCTTGGCAGCATGTAAGAATGAGTAGAAGGCTAAAATTAGTGTCTATCTCCATTCTGCATCTGCCGACACTGGTCACTACTCGATCGACGTCGCCGATGTCAGTCACATTTTCAGCCAATGTCAGCATTCCTGCCAGCGTCGGTCATCTTTAAACTGTGTCCGTTAATTTGTTTCTCAATCCATTATCCATTATTCGGTTGCCAATCGGTTTGGCAACTGGTTATCGGACCTGTGACATCAAAACATTTCTTTGATCCGAACCCCGCAACAATGATCAACCAGTTTTGTTGCATCTAACCGAACGATCACCATTTTTTCTTGCATCCAATCAATTTGTGATCAATCTCTCATGTCTCTCTCTCCAGTATAAGAATTCTGCTTCGGTCATCTGACAGCATAATGACAACTTCAATCATGTCTCTTATCATGTCTTCAGTGTGTAATAGGTAAGTATCTTGCTCTGTGTTTTTGTTTTATTCTCTGGTTATTATTTTTTATTTACTGTCATCAACTCCTATTTAGACTTAGACTACAGCCCCGAGACCTTATTTCTTCCCATATCAATTCTGTCTACCATTCCAAAATATACAGTCACTCTACCCAGATCCTTGTAAAAACCCCCAAACAATCCTTCTGACTCCTAAACTGACTCCTTAACCCTCAGACACCATTCTGCAACCCTAAAACCTGTCCAAAACTGACCAGACCCGATTGGACCCGACTAGACTCAACCAGACCTGTCCAAGAACTGTTGCCCCGACCGACGCCGGTCATTACCCCGACCGACGCTGGCACTTTAACCAACGTTGGCACCCTTACCTGACCGACGCCGGCACAGAGACCGACACTGGCGACTGTGCAGAGCATTTTGCTGCATATCAGGTATGCATTTTTTGTTTTCCATCTTTTATTTCTTTCATTCTGTCTTTCATTATTTCTACTTTAGTCAAATATTCTATTTTTAATCAGTGGGTTGATATCCCTTAAGGAAGTCTTCGTACTTCAGGGATCAAGTGTTTGCTTGACAGCCCACCGTCTCTTCGTCTAAAGTTTTTTTCGTGTTTAGTCTATTTTTATTTGCAGGTGTCATTCCTCCACAGCCAAAGAGGAGTACCTTCCAACATCTGATTTCGGTGCGCAAAACTATATCCAAGTACATCAAGCCTTGACCATTCCTTTAAGTTTCTCATTTTCTCTCTTTGAATGTGAAAGCAAATCTAGTGTAGAAACATTCTAGCACGCCCGGTGGGACCCTAGGGCCTTCCTTGGGTTCTTTCTTTCTTTCGTTCATATAGGTGCATTAGGTTCCTTCCTTTTTTGCCTCTTTCATCTCTTCTAAATGACATCATAAGCAAGAATAAAAAGAACTTTTCTTTTCTTTCTTGCACTTCTAGAGTAGTCAAAACTCATATTCTTTGACTCTTTCTCCATTCGTCTTCATACGAACAAACATTTTGACTTGGACTTAAAACACTTTGCATACATTTTTGCTTGCTTACATTTCTTAGATCACACTTAGTAATTAATAAACGCATATTGAATTAATCTAGTCCACTTGATGTTACACAACCAAACCACTTGCACAAAACAAACATCTTAACTTACCTGAGACAAGACCCGACTAGGATTTCATCCCCCAGCGGATACCTTACCCGTCCCGATGATCTTACTTGGATTTCATCACCAAGGGGAAAGCCCACTCCGTTCTCTGGCGGAGTCTAATCTCTAGGGGAAGTATATTTTGGCTAAGTGGGCCCAGTTTATCACTGGACTCGTGAAGTGAGGGGAGCTTGCTCCTTAGCACCAAGCCTTGTACGAAACCTAACACAGACTTTTGAGCACCATAACTAACCCAAAACCATCCATAGACTACTTCTTCTAGGACCCGACTCAAAAGCCAATCTTCCTCTACACACATTCTAAGGCATAAGCCACTATAGTCCTAATAATTTACTCCTAGGGTTTTAGGATCTGCTTGTGCTCTTCATCTTTTTAGTTCTTATCTGCTTGTTTGAGCTTGTGAGGACGTTCTTCCTTGCCTTGAATGGTTCTGACTCGTAGCCAAGCCAAGGCTCTAGTCGATCACGTGAGGCATCATCCGCTTCCGTCTACCCCGTCCATAACCAGCCCTAAAATGGAGTTCAACTTGGAGACTGAAAGAACTCCTATTAGACCATCCTCGACCCAAACGCTTATTGTCCCAGAAGGGGACCAAGATTTCACATGATTCTTGGACCTCAACGTCAAAGCCTTGCAACACTATCTCACGAATAGACGAACGCGAGACTCCTTGGGCAATCCAATGTACGGAATGCCGACCTCTCTTCTTGAAACTGCGACTGTATCAACGGCATCCGTAGTTCAACCCTTAGACACCTAGGATATTGCTTTGACCAATGACCAGCCTTTGACCAACCATCCAAGTGTGGCCTCTCCCTCCATCGTTGGGCCCACTTCCACCGGGGTTTCAGCCCCCTATCAACCTCAACCCACTCAACCACTTTCTACCCCCTTTCAGAATCTGGTCGTCTCTATTCCACCTACCCTTGCTCCTATCAACACTAGGGTGGCTACCTATCCATTGGCCCATGTTACCTCTAACCAACCTCCCGTGACAACATCGAACCTAGCCATGCCTTCTACCCAACCATCCTTAGTCTCCTCCTCTATCCCTACGACTAGTCATCTGTACGTTGCGCCCTTATTGGTACAACCGACTACGTCGTATACTTCTTCTAGCCTCTTTCAAGTGCCTTACAATCTAGGGGACACTCCACCCGCCAATCCGTCAGTAGATATCATCAAAATGCTGATGGACAAGATGTCCAACCTAGAGACCTCCGTTTCCAACTCACGCAATACTCTCTCATATGAACAAATTTGCAATGAGCCCATTCATCCTTCTGTCTCGATCAGACCATATCCCAGCCAGTGGAAACTTCCTAAGTTTTCTCATTTTCAAAGCAAGGAAGACCCACAACAGCACTTACGGGCATTCAGACATGCCTGTTACCTTATCGCCCATGACAATGCATTGCTTTTACGCACGTTTCCTATGTCTCTCTCAGGTGCTGCGCTTGACTGGTACATCTCCCTTACCAGCCATTCCCTCTTCACATTCACTCAGCTGGCCCAGCTCTTCCTTGATCATTTCTCTATCAACATCACCAAGAAGGTCTCCATCACAGACCTCTATTCTATCTGCCAATTCGAAGACGAATCCATTACTGATTTCATTGCTCGATGGAGGGGTCTCATCAATCAACTCTCCTTTTCCTTACCCCAACCTGAACTTATTGAACTTTTCTCCCAAGCCTGTACCAAACATATTTCTTCCACCTTGAGGGTTCAGACCTTCCGCACTTTTGACGAAGCCTTCACGATGGCCCATAAACTTGAGTTACGTGCCGTCGAGGAGAATAAAGTCAAGTTGCGGAGTAAGAATCCCAACTCCAAGACCAATGACCCCTCTTCTAAGCCTTCCTCATCCAATCCTAAATCTAAAGCTTCATCAAACGCTATGGTTGTTAGATCTTCCTCCTCTTTGCCTTCAACTAATCAGCTTGAGCCATCCACATCTCAGAGTGCCACCCACCAATTTCAGCAGAGATACATACAACGACAGTTTACTCCACTCGGAGAATCATATGCATCTGTGCTAGAAAAACTCGTCAAACAAGGGGTCCTCAATCTCCCCCAAATCCGACCACCTCCACAATTTGATCCCTCACACACCATCCCTGCGTGGTATAGGGAAAATGACTTCTGTAACTACCACTGTGTTAAAGGTCATGACACGGGCAACTGTAAAACCCTTAAAAACATAATCCAAGACATGCTTAAAAAGGGTGGCCTCATTCTAGACAATCCCAATGCACCACCCAATCAAGGTATCAACATCTTCAAACAACCATTCCCCAATCATCCACCAACTCAAAACAATGTCCAGACCTTGATTGACAACATTCATGAACACAACATTCAAATAATCAATACGGTCTCGCCCTTCATTTCCAACCAACCTCAAGAGGTGAGTCCATCCATCAGTCCATCACATGTGGACGAACCTCTTTCTCCAGTTAGTTCTCCATCAACCTCTCTCATCTTGGAGGATGCCTCGACCTTACCAACACTACTGGTTTCACCATCTTCCTTCTTGCTGCCCATGGAGGACCCAACCTTTCCTACTCCTCGACCACAAGTGGAGGGCACAATAATCCCTGCCCTTTACCCACTTGAGGAGCTTCATTCTTCAGTTTCTTCTCCACCCAGGGAAGAACCTGCCTCTCCTTCATCTCCAACCAAGGACGAACCCATCATGACTTCATCATGCCTTGGGGCCGAGACTACCACACCTTTGGTCCTACAACAGTCAACATCTTCTCAAGAACCCAAACCTCATCCCACATCTTCTCAGCCATTTTCCCGACTAGTGGAGAAACTCAAACTTCTCCCTTCAAGGAAAGTGGAGCATCAGGGATTATGGGAGCGTCTCACAGCTCTTCAACATGCCCGTGCCCTCTCATCTCATGCTGCTAATCCTCCCATGGCAGAACCTCCCAAGACTATCAACAAAAACTAGAATTCTACTGCTAGACCGTCTACATCTCTATCAATCACATCAAAACCAAAACCCTCATCTACCCCGCCTAAACCAATCAAGTCACTCGGCGTTCACCTTGTTTCTACCCTCACTCACCCGCAAGTGAAGGTGGACCTAGACCAGACTTTGACCAATAGTAGTCTTCAACCCAAATCACAGAAGACTGCCAAACCATAGAGGCGAATGCCTCCTCCCCCATCACCATTGCCCTCCATTTTGGGTCCTCATCCTTCGACCTTGACTAGAGTCCTTCCCATTTCGACCTCTAATCAAAACTGGTTGCCTCCTTTGCTTCCTTTGCCTATTGCTAGCCTACCCCCTCCCAAAAGGGTGGTACCTCTCATGAAGAATGTACCGTCTTTGCCTGTCGCCACACCATCAACTCAGAACGTGGTACGGAAACCTCCTCCAACTTCGCCCAAGCAAAAGTCACTGGCATCGCATACATCGACGAGCACGGACCCTTTAGTGGGCTCATACTCTTTGATCTTGCATCGACTTTTGCAGACTTCTAGCATAACTCTTCCACCCATCAGGCCCTTCCAACCTCTCGGGTCTAAGCCCTCCTGGTTCGACGACACGAAGATTTTCTTATACCATCATATGCCAGGACACGATATCGAGACTTGCTGTGCCCTCAAGGCTGTCATTCACCGCTATCTGGAGAAAGACACTCTTCTCTTTGAGGATGCTCTCGACTGACCCCTGACTCCTTCTCATAGCCCTCCAACCTCTTCAAACCCATCAACATCTCATCAATAGGTTACAACCCCTTTATCTCCTTCACCTCCTATCTTTGAAATCAATGCCATTCACATCACCACTAGGTCACAAAAGGACAAGGCAAAAGAAAAATCTGCCATTCCTTGGACCTACCCTTTCGTCAATCCACCTTAACAACCCAAGCCTAAGATTTCTATCCTTGGCGCACCTCAACCCTCTTCTTCTTCTTCTTTTGGACCAATCCATGACTCCATGTTGAAATAGCTTCACCAGATGCCTGTGAAGATGTCCCTTTATGACCTCATCCAAACCTTGCCTCAACATCGTCAAGCCCTCATCCAAGCCCTGCAGGCAGCGGAGGTCCAACCCGAGGACCCCCAACCACTTGCTACCCTTGTCCACTCTTTAGCCCCTGTTGCCTCCATCACATTCAACGATTCTGAGATTCCCACATCCAACACAGAAGATCAGGATGCTTCCCTCTTCATCACCGCCTATGTTGATTGGACACACATTAAACACATTATGATTGACGGAGGTGCCAGCATCAACATTATCTCCACCCATGCCTTTGATAAGTTGGCTCTTCCCAAGAATTGCATCTCCAAAACTGACGCAATCTTGCGCTCCTTTAATGACACCACTACCACGACCATTGGCATAGTCATCCTTCACATTCGCATTGGTCCACGCACAGTCCCAGAGCTCTTCTACATCATCAAAGGAGAGTTTCAATACAACATGTTGCTGGGCCAACCCTGGATCCACACCATGGCCTGTGTCCCCTCCACCCTGCACCATTGTGTGAAATTTGAGCACGATGGACAAGTCCACACCATTCCCGCTGACCCTTCACCCTTCAAAACTTGCAACACCACCTACCATCCAAATGACGTCCTCATTCCTATCAAGCCATCAATCCCGGCACCACCTCCATCCATGGAAGCTTCGACCAGTTCACAACAGGTGGTCGCCCTCACACCTCCCCTTCAAGCGATGACCATAGACCCCATGGAAGACATCTTCCAAAGACTTTCATTGGGGGAGTATCACTTGCGGACCTTAGACATGTTCTAAACTCTATAAGAGTATGGATGCCTTCATCACAGCCCCAGTTACGACCATTGGATCGGGATGATCATACCTTATGGTCCTCCTCACCTCCGAACCAACCTCGTCTATGGGGGGCTCAATCAAGCTCCTACTGACGGTAATCCTCTTTCTTCACCTCAACCTTTCACATCAGACTTCTCGTTTCTTGGCAACCCCGCCTTTGCAAACACTAACCTTTATAGGTGTGCATGGAAGGGTTTTGGTTTCGGACGCTATGAGCAGGGCTCCCATCAGCCCATTGAGCCGCTCAACGATGACAATGCCCAGAAACGGTATGGCCTGGGATATCACGACCCCGCTCAAGACCCTATAGACCTTTGTCCCGAACCAACCATTGACCAATCTCCTCCACACTCGCCTATTCTTCCCCCTTCACCTACGGAGTCAGTGGTTTCCATTCCTCCTAGTTTTTTTTTTGCATAAACACCATCCACCTGGAACCCTTGACTTATCATCTCAATGGGGTGTCCAAGTCTCTCCCTCTCATTTTTCCCAGCATGATCGAAGATGAGTCAGCAACCATTCACACTGTCCATTGCGTTGATGATGACGCCATTCTTTCTTACATGGGCGCTGATGATTCTTTCATCCAATGCTCCCTCCCTTCTGAGACCCAGGTTATGTTAAATGAATCAACAATTGACATCAAACTTCCTTCTACTGATGTTCCTTATGTCTTAAAGATTGGCCAATATTTAGACGCTCAGGAGCAGCTTGACTATACCCAGTTCCTCTCCGACCATAGCAAGGCCTTTGCCTGGACTTACAGTGACATGCCTGGCATCGACCCCACCATCGCTACCCATAACATTGTCACCAAACCAGAGGCTAAGCCTGTCAAGCAAAAGCTTCGAAAGATGCATCCTTGCGTTACCCTCCTTGTCAAAGAGGAGCTTCAGCGCCTCCTTTTTGTCTCCTTCATCCAGCCCATCGATTATCCACAGTGGGTCTCTAACATCATCCCAGTCACCAAGGTGACTGAAGGGATCTGGATCTGCATGGACTATCGCGACCTTAACTTAGCCTATCCCAAAGATGACTTTCCTCTTCCTAACATTGACTAGCTTGTTGATCTTACGGCTGGCCATGAGATGCTATCTCTCATGGACAGGTTTTCAGGATACAATCAAATCCTGATCGCTCTGGAAGATCAGCACAAGACCACTTTCATTACCCCATGGGGGACTTTCTACTATCGAGTCATGCCTTTCGGCTTGAAGAATGCAGGTGCCACTTATCAGCGTGCCATGACCTACATTTTCCATGATCTCCTCCACAAAATCATGGAGGACTATGTGGATGACCTGCTCGGCAAGTCCAAGCTTCGCCATGACCATCTGACCATTCTCAAGATCATCTTCTCTCATCTTCTTCGGTACAATGTTTGTCTTAACCCCAAGAAATGTGTCTTTGGGGTCCTCTCTGGCAAGCTTCTCGGCTTCATCGTTTCTTTTCGTGGCATCGAGATAGATCCTGCCAAGATTCATGCTATCCTCAAAATGCTACCCCTAACCAATCTCAAGCAGCTTCACAGTTTGCAAGGGAAGCTCCAGTCCATTCGTCATTTCATCTCGCAGCTTTTTGACTGCTGCCAACCTTTTCATCATCTCCTTAAGAAGGACATCTCCTTTACATGGGATAAGGACTGTCAAGCAGCTTTTGAAGCCCTTAAATGCTATCTGGTCTCTCCACCAGTCCTCATTCCACCTAAAGATGACCAACCCTTCTACCTTTATATCTTAGCCACTAATCATTCGTTAGGTGCCATGATCGTGCACCGAGACGAGCATCACCGTGAGCAAGCGGTCTATTATATCAGCCAAACACTGGTCGACTATGAAACTCGATATACCCATACCAAAAAACTCTATTTGGTGTTATTCTTTGCCGCTACCAAGCTCTGCCACTATCTTCTTAATCACAAGACCTTTGTCATCACCCACACTAACCCTCTCAAATATATGCACTCCAAGCCATATCAGAATCAACGTATGGCTCGGTGGCTCATGTTGCTTGCTGAGTTCGACCTCAAATTCATTCAGCAGAAATATATCAAGGGGCAAACCATCGCTAACCAACTAGCAGATGCCCCTCTTCCTAACACTCAACCTTCACAGTGTGAGTTTCCTGACGAATCTATCGCTGCGCTTTCCACCGATGACACTGTCTATCAGATGACTATGTTCTTTGACGGCTCTAAATGTCAACTAGGTGGGGGTGCTGGGGTCATTCTCATACCACTCGAAGGGGAGCCCATGCCTTTGTCTTTTAAGCTTGACTTTGATTGTACCAATAATATGGCCGAGTACGAGGCCTTAATTTTGGGACTTCAGACCACCCTCTCTCTCAACATCAAGTCGATCAACATCTTCGATGACTCGCAGCTCATCGTCAATCAGGTCAACGATTTATACCTCTGTAAAAATGAAATTTTGAAAAGGTACAAAAACCGTGGTGACATTCTCCTTGCATCTTTTGATCATTACCTCCTATAGACTGTTCCTTGATCCACGAATAAGTTTGCTGACACCATGGCTTCTCTCGCTTCGCATATCCCATCTTCCTCATCTGCATCCAGACTTTTTGTCACAGTGCATCGTGTGTCATTACCTTCCTATATCTCTCTTCACATTAATCATGTCAACACTATAGACCCTAGCTCATGAGATGCTTGGTATAAGCAACTTGTGGACTTCTTATCTTTTTCTGTCATTCCTCCCAACCTCTCTAACAATACACGGTGAGCTTTTATCAAGCGTACCGCTCGCTATACCATGCTAGGGGGTCTTCTCTATAAGCGGGGCTTTGACGGCCTCCTTCTTTGCTGTCTCACCTCCACTGAAGCATCTCAGGCCATTAAACAAGTCCATGATGGGATTTGTGGTGGACATTTTAGTGGGAATTCAATTGCCAAGCGCATCCTTCGTCTGGGCTATTATTGGCCTACCCTTCATCAAGACTGTAGCGACTATGTTCAACGTTGCATCAAGTGTCAGCAGCACTCTAACTTGCTTCATCTTCCTAGTCACGCCTTACAAATCACTCAAGATTTTTGGCCTTTTTCTCAGTGGGGTTTAGATCTCATCGGTGAGATTAACCCTCATTCGTCTCTTCGTCATCAATCCATCATCACAGCCACTGAATATTTCACCAAGTGGGTGGAAGCCATTCCTCTCATCTCCACAAAAGCCGGCAAGATCATCAACTTCATTAGCACCCACATCATCTATCATTTCGGTGTCCCTCATAAAATCATCACTGACAATGGCAAGTCCTTCAAAAATAAGACTGTCCAAAAGCTATGCGACTCATTTGGCATCAAGCTCAGTTTCTCTTCACCTTACTACCCACAAGTAAATGGGTAGGCTGAGGCTTCTAACAAAATTCTCACCAAAATTCTCATGAAGGTGGTCAGTGACACAGGAAAGGACTGGCACATTCACATTCCCTTCGCTTTATGGGCCTACCACACTAGCATCCGAACCTCTACGGGTGCTACCCCTTTCTCTCTTGTGTACAAAATAGAGGCTATCTTACCTCTCGAAGTATAGATCCTGTCTCTCCACATTTCTCTACATGACATCCTTTCCAACGATGACTTTCATCAAGATCACTTAGCTCAACTTGAGTTACTTGATGAGCGCCGTCTTGCTGCCCTTAATCATCTCCATGTCTATCAACATCGCATCAAGCGCGCCTATGACAAAAATTTGTGAGAACGAGATTTCAACATCGGAGACCTCATCCTCAAAGAGAATCAACACGTGACCAATATGGAACAAAGTAAATGAGGCAAGTTTTCTCCTAATTGGCTCAGACCTTTCATTATCATGCACAAGTATGGATCAGGGACTTATCGTCTGTCCTCTCTTAATGGATGACCAGAACCTGAGCCTCTTAATGCGTTGCATCTGTGACCGTTCTACTGCTAGTTGAGTACTCGTCCACTTGACACTTAACTTGAGCTCGTCCCTTGAGCAATCCCCGTCCTCTTAGTCCTAATTCCTTTCATCCCTATTCCTCTTAACAATTCCTTTATAACCATTTTATGATGTATGGATGCTTTGTCCTAATAAAAGGGAGCTGTTGACCTTCTATAATCTTGTCCATGACTCACATTTCTGTAAAAACAAATCAAGTTGTCAAAATATCCATCTCAATATCAAAATCAAAAGGTAGACTACTCCCTCGAAGGATAGCTATACTATCATTTGCTATAATTAAATAGACTACTCCCTCGAAGGACAGCTATTCAAAAGCCCTTATATTAAACAAAATTCTAGACCACTCCCTCGAAGGATGGCTATGACTAATCTGGCAATAAACAACACTATCTTCGAAGCTTCCCGCATTGATCAGCTTCACAACTAACCACCAAACAAATGACATCTCTATGCAGACTTCCCGTATTGATCAGTCTGCACCTAAAAAAAAAAAAACGTGTCATGGACTTGACTTATTGTTATCTCAGGGTTTCCTATAAAAAGGGGCAAAGTTATCTCTGCTCTTAAAATGGGTTACCCTATTTCCTCCTCCTATCACCTGCTCAAGGGACTTCGAGCTCACTTTAATGTCAAAGTGATTCGATTACCGTTCTAACACAACATCCAGTCAACGACGTCATGCATGAATGGGGCTCTTGGTTCTAATAATCCCTATCTGTGCTGTCATTCTGGTCCTTGTCAATGAAAGAGCAATATGCCTTTCACTTCTTCTGCACTTTGGTCACATTCACCTTCATCGCTTGTCAAACCTAATCAACTCAACTCAACTCTCTTTTTCAGGCCACTCTCATAGCCTATTCACACTAGTTTCTATGGACACCAATATACATGGAAACTATCGACCAGACACAATTTATGTTAAAGCATAAACCAATACTTGCTGAAGCATAAATAGACCTCAATTCATCTTTAGCATACATCCATCACGAATATGGAAAATTGCTAGGGATGAAAGACCCCTCAACCAATGTTGCAGACTACACCATTTGGAAAAGGCTGCAACATCATCTTTTTACCCTCATCATTCATCATGACCAAGACTAACCTATCAACCACTTTGACCAAACCAATCATCACTCATTTTGTCTCTCCTAGTTTGAACTACATTAGTCTGAGGCCCTAAGACTGGGGCTATGTAGGCAGCACTCAGATGATACGACATCATCTGGGGTTAGCTCGACCACCCTTGTTTGTTTGTTTCTCTGATGGACAAACCTTCTTTCCTCCTTTTGACTATAACCTTGCCCTCGACCAAGACCAATTCCATCCCTTTGACCCTTCCTCCCTTCTAGGGAGAACTACATTGGCCTGAGGCCCTTCCAATAGGGGCTATGTAGGCAGCACTCAGTTGACTTGGGGTCTTCTGAGGTTAGCTCGGCCGCATCCTTTCATCCATTCCTCCCCCTTGACCAATGACCATTGGAGATCATGCCTATCTCCTCCGACTTCGACCACTTCCAAGACAATGTTGCCTTGGTTGTTTTTGCATGTATGCTACCTCATGACTGGTTAGTAGAATTGTGCGTAGACTATTTTTGGACCCTCACAAGTATAGGATCGCAAGCTGGTTGATCCGCACTATTTGTGACTTTTTCGTGTTTCAAGGAGCACTTCCTGAGCCCAAGATACCTGGAACATGATGACCATTTGGAGCTTCAGCTTAGATTGAATAACCCAATCAGCAGATGACTAAATGTTGGGGCCCAATTACTTCAATTTTGGCACTCCTCAACCCTTGACCTGCGACACTTTGACCTGACCATCTCGTGAAGTGGTATGCGCACAATCACGACTTTTGCCGCGTTCACCCTCACAACCTTTTTCATCCTCTCTTTGTCAAATCAGCACCCGATTCTTGGTTCCCTTCTTTCGACTCCTACTTTGAAGGGGAATACCTCATCCATAATCGGGGCAATCCAATCCTCTTGTTTTTGTCTTGCAGTTCATTTGAACAACCAACAAGATGGAATCGACCTTATCCCACCCCTGGGGCAACCACCTCCTATTTTTGTCTTGCAGTTCATCTAGAACAACCAACAAGACAAAAAGGGGCAAATGTAGACACCAGAATTGTGTCTAACCCTTGTCGTCCTCCCCTTAACCCCTGTCGACCATTTTCCCACAAGCCTTGACCTTGGCAGCATGTAAGAATGAGTATAAGGCTAAAATTAGCCTCTATCTCCATTCTGCATCTGCCGACACCGGTCACTACTCAATCGACGTCGCCGACATCGGTCACATTTTCGGCCGATGTCGACATTCCTGCCAGTGTCGGTCATCCTTAAACTGCATCTGTTAATTCATTTCTCAATCCATTATCCGTTATTCGATTGCCAATCGGTTATCAGACCTGCGGCATCAAAATGTTTCTTTGATCTGAACCCCGCAGCAACGATCAACTAGTTTTCTTGCATCCAACCGAATGATCACCATTTTTTCTTGCATCTAATCAATCTGCGATCAATCTCTCGTGTCTCTCTCTCCAGTACAGGAATTCTGCTTCGGTCATCTGGCAGCACAATGACAACTTCAATCATGTCTCTTATCATGTCTTTAGTGTGTAACAGGTAAGTATCTTGCTCTGTGTTTTTGTTTTATTCTCTGGTTATTGTTTTTTATTTACTATCATCAACTCCTATTTAGACTTAGACTACAGCCCTGAGACATTATTTCTTCTCGTATCAATTCTGTCTACCATTCCAAAATATACAGTCACTCTACCTAGATCCCTGTAAAAACCCCCAAACAATCCTTCTGACTCCTAAACTGACTCCTTAACCCTCAGACACCATTCTGCAACCCTAAAACCTATCCAAAACCTGACCAGACCCGATCAGACCCAACCAGACTCGACCAGACCTGTCCAAGAATTATTGCCCCAACCGATGCCGGTCATTACCCCGACCGACGTCGGCACAGAGACCGACACCGGCGACTGTGCAGAGCATTTTACTGCATATCAGGTACGCATTTTTTGTTTTTCATCTTTTATTTCTTTCATTCTATCTTTCATTATTTCTACTTTAGTCAAATATCTATTTTTAATCAGTGGGTTGATATCCCTTAAGGAAGTCTTTGTACTTCAGGGATCAAGCGTTTGCTTGACAGCCCACCGTCTCTTCGTCTAACATTTTTTTCGTGTTTAGTCTATTTTTATTTGCAGGTGTCATTCCTCGACATCCAAAGAGGAGTACCTTCCAACATCTGATTTTGGTGTGCAAAACTATATCCAGGTACATCAAGCCTTGACCATTCCTTTAAGTTTCTCATTTTCTCTCTTTGAATGTGAAAGAGAATCTAGCGTAGAAACACAATTGGCTTGGACCCTACATCATCACCCATAAGTATGGATCAAGAGCTTATTGTTTTTCCTCTCTCGAAGGCAAACCATAAACTAAGCTTCTCAATTCTTTACATCTGCATCTATTTTTCTATTAAAGAAGGATCAAGCTCACCTGTTTGTCTAACTTAAACTCATTCCTTGATTATGAGATTTTCACCTTCACCCACCTTCTTCCTCCCCTTTTGAGGATGATTGATTACAATATAGAACCATGTGGTTAACCATCATAGTCATGGCCTAATCCTAAATATAGGTAACAAGGCTCTACCCATAGCATGGCTCTTATGGATACTTTTCATCTCTAACACAATGGAATCCCATGCTTATTGTATTTCAAAACCATACCCTTTCACATATCATTAAAATTCTTGTGTAAATTTTTGCCCTCATAAAGGTAAACCTATGAACCTAATTAGACTAGTCCATGTCTATACACATTTCATCTTGAAAAAATTAATTGGGTCAATATCTTAAGCATTGCAAACTACTCCCTTGAAGGATGGCTTCCCAAAAACAAAATAAAAATTGCCACATGTAAGGTAGACTACTCCCTTGAAGGATAACTATCAAGAACATTAAAACAAAGCCAATAAGCTTAGACTAATCCCTCGAAGGATAGCTAAGTTAACTTTGTCAAAAGCAGAGAAATTTCATGGAAGCTTCCTACATCGATCAGCTTCCCATAAATAGTAATAAAGCAAAAGACCCACTATCAACTTTCACATGTAGACTTCCCATATTGACTAGTCTACATCTAACATATGACATGGACTTGTCTGTTACCATTCTTAGGCCACTTATAGGAGAAAACTAATTCACATGAGGTTATCATACATATCACCTATTACCCTTCACATCACCTATGACCCATCTTCCCTTTTGACTATCTGTAAATCAAGGGATTTAGAGCTTACTTGATACCTTGTGATCAAGAAACCTTCTTTATCAACTAAAGACCACTAATGTGCAACATGTGAAGGGCTTATATTCATTAAGCCGATCCCACATTGGGTCCATTTTCAATCCTTGTAAAAAATGAAGCATCATGCCCTATTCTCATCTTAATTTTCTTGGTTGATGTTTTCATCGTGTAACTTTTACCATCTAACATTGCAACAACACTAGTCATTCCTTTTACATTGAGTGAGATTAAAACAAGCATAACCATACCAATCATAACCATAACCATAACATTAAACTAAAAACATCTAACACATTTTATACATGTTTATATCAAACTATGAAATATTTTATTTAGGGTACGAGGAGTCACATGACACATACATAGTCATCAGATTACACACACATTACCTAACACACATGTATATATTATTTTCCTACCTAAGCATAAGACCATTTATCTAGTGACTCTGGATTTGTGTTCAACCATATTTCTACTTAATTACTCCCTAAGCTAACATCCATAACATTCCCTAATTCAATAACCACTAAAGGGTATACTCTATTCTCCTTTCCCATATTCAACCCCATAGAACAAGAATCATTGATGACAGCCTGCCTGATCTGATACTAAAATTGATGACAACCTGCCTGCACTGATACCAAATTTTATGAACTGGGCAGTATGGGGAGTTTACCTCAGGTTTCTACTCAAATAGACTTGGTTCAGCTAATACAAAATTCTCCTGTCAAATTTTAATTTGCAATCGGTAGTCAGGTGTAGAAAGTGTCTTGATTGGCAGCAACTACATCACAAATGAGAATAAAACGTCCAATGGCCAACTTCCATTTCCATTAATAGCAGTACTGGCAAAATAACTCTAAATTCTAATTTTTTAGTAACAGAAAGAGGTGAAAGATTGCCAGACATTCACGCCTCTGAAGAAAATGGGCAAACAACAATAACAGACAAATATAAGACATCTGAGAATATTTTCCTGTCAGCTTTAGCTTTCTCTAACTGAGCAACACGCTTTTCAAGATTTTCTATAGACATCTATGACTCAAGTTTGTGCTTTTGAATGCACTTACTTACAGTTTTGACAGCTGCAATTTCTTTTGACACTCCTTCATTCTGCGCATTAATAGCATTCTTTCCACTTTTAGATGTATCCTGAGACACTTTCTTTGCATCCTTCAGATGTGCCTGCAACAAAGGCACATGTGGAATTTTTTTTCAACAAGCCCAAATGTATGGAAAAAGTTGACAGCCTCAATTTGCTTTCCATGACTGATCAATCTTTCCACAATATCACAGCTGCAAGATGATCTGCCTACTCAGACTATGTTGCAAAAAGTCACTTCATTTGCCATGGTCAAAACAACTTTCCTCTTCGTTCCACATCTCAAATCCATCTCTTTTAAAACTCCTACTCGATTTACCACATCCCTAATTCATGGCAAGTAATTTCTTCACATGGCCGATGGTCAATCCTCCTCCAAATCGGCTTCGACCTTTCCATAGGCTCAGCTCAAATCAACGCATATAGAATCATACTATTCATTTGCCGGTTGTGTGCTCTATCCACATCTCAGGTTTATCAACAACATTCACCTATGCCTTACATGAATGGATGAACATGTCAACATATTCCATCCATATATAGTCTTGAGTATCTTTTTCGTTGGCCCAAACGGCTATGCCAAAATGGAAGAAGACTACGCCCACGCATACATTTCATCCATGGCCTAACGCCATACACTAGAAGAAAAAAAATTAACACAGGCTCGGTTCTCCTGTGTCTCTTTTTATTTATAGACTTTTAAATGTTCCCATCATGGATCTATGAATATACAGTCATACATTTTCCATCTTTTTTCCAATGACAAACCTGCATCTAAGGCCAATAGGCTTTACAAACATGGTGATCCTCCATACTATATTCAGGACTGTATATATAAAATAGTCGCCTATACATACTTATAACTGTTTCTTGGCCTTTGAAGGCCTTATTTCAGACTTCCACACCACCTTCGCTCCTTGCTCTCTTCTTCTTCGTACCTCTCATCCTCCTCTATATTTAATTTTCTTTTTTTTTTTGCTCTTGTTAAGATTCTCCCCTCTAACTTCTATGCCCAATTTTGGGCTCAAGGTAAAACAGAATCAATTTGTAATTTTTTAACAATATACTAAGGTTGAAACATTTTCAACCATTCCTCCCTTATTTCCTCAACAGCCCAACAATCACTTTTTACCTTTTCACTTTTCACTTTTGACAATTGCATTTACTCTCAAGGTAAAATTTTGAAATCTAACACAATTTGGAGGGAAAACAAGAATTTGAATTTTCATGCTAGAATAGCATTTGAATTTGCATGTTTGATGATCTCAACTAGTCCTCCATGAAGCTATTGTAGATGCTCCTGCATCATACTCTCCCTCTAGAAACAATTTAAACCTTAGTTCAAATGAATTACTTCCTCCATGCATTAGTCTTCACTATATGCCTGGATCCCAAGGTCTTGTTGCCAATACCAATGCTTGTCTTTGTTTGAAATAGTCTTTGTCCTTCATTTTGCTTTTCTTTCTTTTTAAATATGTCCTTCTTCTCATTTCTTTCTCAGCTGCCATCTCCCACTTCCATGCTTCTTCATCTTCATACATGTCTTCTAGATCTTCTTGACCTTCTTGATTCAAAATTTTGTCCATTGAACTATGGACTTCATTCATCTCTACAACTTTAACACCTGCATTCAAAACATCAAAGGCAATGTTAGAAGTAAAAACTTGAGACCATAAGGTCTCTTGGCTGCCTCTACTCTTCTACTCCTTGACCAAAATTGCCTTTGCCTCTTTGCTTTGCTCTTGTCTTGTTCCACTCTTCCCAATGGTGTCTTCACCATGGCTTGTACCTTCATTCATCTCTCTTGAATAACCAAACAACTCCTCCAACATCTTCAAATCTTCCTTTAGTGAGATCTCATCTATCTCACCATCTTCATCAAACTTGGGCTGTTCACTCACAAGGATTACTTGTCCTTCCCTAGCCTTGCTCTTCATCTCATCCTTTCTTGAGCTGTCTTTATGCAAACCAACTTCTTCATCATCATCAATATACTTATCAAAAATAATAAGAACACTATTACCTTGTGTCTCCTTACTCTCTTCAATCTCTGCTTGAAGCCATCTTGTTTGTTTCTTGCATTCAATAAGGCATTGCTTTGCTGCATACTCTCCCCTTTCCTCATCATCCATCCTCTTGGAACTCTCTCCTTGCTATACATTAGTTTTCATAGACATTTTTCATTCCTCATTTTCCATAAAAATATCATTAAATGATTCAAACAAATCATTATCCCATTCATTGCAAGCAATTGACTTACCTTTCATCCTTGTATCCTCATGCTCTACCTCATTATTCTTTGAGAAGTTTTCTTTCTCATCTTCATTCTCTTGGCTGCTGGAATCACCTTCAATCCTCTTCCATTGACTTCTTGGTGTTGTTGCCACAACACTCACATCTTTTCTCATTGCCTTCTTAGGTACCCACATTTGATTCTTTTTCTTATCATTTGACTTCACAAGCCATTTAGGCATCCTGTAATCATGCTCTTGTACCAGCACTTCCTTTTGCTTGGGAGTTTGCTTCTTCCACCATTTAGGCATCACATATCCATGGTTAATTGGAAACTTCACCTTTCTCTTTGCTTCTCTAACATGCATATCAACAGTTTCATGCTTATAAGACAAATCAGTTTTTGAACTCACCTTTACCTCCTTAATGGGCTGCTCCATTAGTTCTTTGACTTGCATAGCTTCTTGATTATCTGTCCTTTCTTCTTCCTTTGTCCTTGGCTATTCTCTTTCTTCTTCTTGGCATTCAATGGCATCATGGAATTCATCCTCATCTTCCATATCTTCTCTTGCTGGTAGGGGTTTCTCAACACCTCCCTCATGCACTAACCAATGCATCTCTTCTTCTTTATCAATAGCAGTAAACTTTTTCTTTTCTCCTACACATTCACTTGTGTACTTGGTGTCTTTTCTTGCACCAATCTCTTCACTCTTCAAGGCCTTTCTTTTGAAATTCACAAAGCTGCTCATACCTACAATTACCCACTCAAAGACAATATTAGAAATAAAAACAAGAGACCACAAGGTCCCTATGAGTGTTCTGTTCACCAACAATCTCATCTTCTCAAGTGCTCTTCCTGGAACTTCATCTATTATTTCTTCTCTTCTCTTGTTCTCCATAATGAGAACCTTCTTCTCCACCTCTTCCTCTTTTTGTTGCTCTCTTGGCAACCTTCTTATCTTCTTCAAGCCTCTATGGGCTTCTCTCTTCTTGGCAATCTCATTTTGCCTTTTTCTCCTCTTCATTAGGAGATCAATTGGCCACTTTATCCTCTTCCTCATTGGCCATACCCATGCTTGCTTGTCCATCTGCATCCAAGACTCATATCTATTTGCAAACTTAGCTAAATCTCTTTTCAAACTAGCAACCTCTTTATCAAAGTCAATACTATTCATACCTCTCTTCTTTTGGATGCTTGTTTTCTTCTTAGTGCCCTCATGTACCTTGCTGATCTGTAGTGTCTTAAACAATACTTCCATTTCAGTGATCTTCACCCAAGTCTTTTCCACCTTGGTCTCTTGATCCCTTGTCTCACCCAAGCCTTTTCTCCTTGACTGGTCTTTTGACAGTCTCCTTGATCTCACCTAGGCCTTTTGCATCCTAGTCTTTTGATCTTTTTCTCAATCCTGTAGCAACTCTTTATACAACAATTCAACAAAGGCAAATCACAAATCCAAGCTTAACTTGCTTTGGATCTTCCTCTTGAGCATCCACTATGCTCTCTTACTTTTGAGCTCTCCAAGCCTCTCTTCTCAAAACTTCATCCTTTATGTCACCTAAGTCTATTGCACCTCAGTCTTTTGGCAAAGTATCCAAGCTTCTTCTTGGATCTTCACTAAGCCTTCCTTGGATTCTTCTCCTCTTAAGCCTTAATGGATTGACTACCTTCCTCTTCACCTATTTGCTTCTTAACAAAATAAACTCAAATCAAATATCACAGATTACTCATACCTTTTCTTCAGCAGTTCCCAAGAGCTTCAAGCTCTGATACCAAAATTGATGATACCCTGCCTGCTCTAATACCAAAATTGATGACAGCCTGCCTACTCTGATACCAAATTTTATGAACTGGACAGTATGGGGAGTTTACCTCAGGTTTCTACTCAAATAGACTCGGTTCAACTAATACAAAATTCTCCTGTCAAATTTTAATTTGCAATCGGTAGCCAGGTGTAGAAAGTGTCTTGATTGGCAGCAACTACATCACAAATGAGAATAAAACGTCCAATGGCCAACTTCCATTTACATTAACAGTAGTACTGGAAAAATAACTCTAAATTCTAATTTTTCAGTAACAGAAAGAGGTGAAAGACTGCCAGACATTCACGCCTTTGAAGAAAATGGGCAAACAACAATAGCAGACAAATAAAAGACATCTGAGAATCTTTTCCTGTCAGCCTTAGCTTTCTCTAACTGAGCAACATGCTTTTCAATATTTTCTATAGACATCTATGACTCAAGTTTGTGCTCTTGAATGCACTTACTTACAATTTTGTTAGCTGCAATTTCTTTTGATGCTCCTTCATTCTGCGCATTAATAGCATTCTTTCCACTTTTAGCTGTATCCTGAGACACTTTCTTTGCATCCTTCAGATGTGCCTGCAACAAAGGCACAGGTGGAAATTTTTTTCAACAAGCCCAAATATATGGACAAAGTTGATAGCCTCAATTTGCTTTCCATGAAAGATCAATCTTTCCACAATATTGCAGCTGCAAGATGATCTGCCTACTCAGACTGTGTTGCAAAAAGTCGCTTCATTTCCCATGGTCAAAACAACTTTCCTCTTCGTTCCACATCTCGACTCCTTCTCTTTTAAAAATCCTACTCAATTTACCACATCCCCAATTTGTGGCAAGTAATTTCTTCACACGGCTGATGGTCAATCCTCTTCCAAATCAACTTTGGCCTTTCCACAGGCTCGGCTCAAATCAACGCATATAGAATCATACTATTCATTTGCCAGTTGTGTGTTTTATCCACGTCTCGGGTTTATCAACTACATTCGCCATTGCCTTACATGAATGGATGAACATGTCAACATATTTCATCCATATATAGTCTTGAGTATCTTTTTCTGTGGCCCAAATGGCTATGCCAAAATGGAAGAAGACTACACCCACGCATACATTTCATCCATGGCCTAACACCATACACTAGAAGAAAACAAATTAACATAGGCTCGGTTCTCCTATGTCTCTTTTTATTTATAGACTTTTTAATGTTCGCATCATGGATCTATGAATATACAATCATACATTTTCCATCTCTGTTCCAATGACAAACCTGCATCTAAGGCCAATAGGCTTTACAAACGTGGTGATCCTCCATACTATATTCAGGACTGTATATATAAAACAATCGCCTATACATACTTATAACTGTTCCTTGGCCTTTGAAGGCCTTATTTCAAACTTCCACACCACCTTCACTCCTTGCTCTCTTCTTCTTCATATCTCTCATCCTCCTCTATATTTAATTTTCTTTTTTTTTGCTCTTGTTAAGATTCTCTCCTCTAACTTCTACGCCCAATTTTGGGCTGAAGGTAAAACATAAATAGTTTGTAATTTTTTAACAATATACTGGTTGAAACATTTTCAACCATTCCTCCCTTATTTCCTCAACAACCCAACAATCAATTTTTACCTTTTCACTTTTCACTTTTGACAATTACATTTACTCTCAAGGTAAAATTTTGAAATCTAACACAATCTGGAGGGAAAACAAGAATTTAAATTTTCATGCTAGAATAGCATTTGAATTTGCATGTTTGATGATCTCAACTAGTCCTCCATGAAGCTATTGTAGATGCTCCTGCATCAATCATACTCTGCTCTGGGTCTTTCACAGTGATACATTCACCTTCTTACACCTTTTTCCCTCATATTCCTACCAGCCCACTACCACATGCTCTGAGCATCAGACCCCAACCATTGGTAGTATTTACTCAAACATGGTGGTCTTTTCTTTTGTGCTAGCTGAATGTTCATCTATAGCAATGGACCACTAGCTTCTCCCGACCATGTAGCTTGTGGTTGGTGAGGCCCAAACTAGCAAAACCAATAAGTCATTGGTTTCACAGAGCTAGGATAGAGGATGCAAATATGGCCACCATTTGTTTAACCTACCCATGTAACTCTTGGGTCAGGCAAGGTCCATCCTCTATCACTCATCAAACTACTAACTTCTTTACTTGTAGAATCTACTTGACAGTCAAATAAATTCTTTAGAGTTCATCACTTTACTACTGCCCTTAAAACTTAGCTCGTAGCTGTGATGAACCTTGGCCACATCAACTCTATAGATCTAGATAGACCCTCACCTCTTAAAAATTGGTTCGTAGTGGTAAGTAATATATCTAAACTCCTACCCTCGCACACTTTTAGAAGGTGTAACCTTCTAGTAAAGGCACCTCTTCTTTGGATTAGCTCTATTGAAGATCATTTGTGGGAATTCACATTGTGTTGCCTTATAATTTATTCTACATTTCCCATCCATATCTCTCATCCTACTAAATGTGGGATCATTATGGTAACTATTTACCAGCCTACCCCATTCACTTTCAATAACACCTTCACCAAAACCCAAAACTATTGTTTTACCAAACCTTCTCTCTCAGCCCAAACTAGCCCATGTGGTCCATCAAATTGGGGAGGCCAATTTGAACACCGCTCATCCAAACCTTGTTGAAATACATTGGCCTAATGTCCATATACTATGTAGGCACTCCTTTAGGGGTAGCTTGGCCACTAATAACTAATTCTTACTGCTAACAGTGCCCTCTTGCTTAGGGTGTCCTATGTCAAGGAATCTTTGAATTTTTTCTTCAACATCCTTATGTTTTAACACCAAATAATACTTCCTCTTAAGTCTTTCCCCCATTTTTGGGAGAACTACATTGGCTTGAGGTCTTTTTGGACTATGTAGGTAGTGCTCAGTTATTGAGGTCATCTAAGCCACTTCTTTTACTTTATTTGCCCTTCTCACCTAAAATATCCTCCTCTACTTCTCTACCTATATCCTAACCATCTCCCTACCTCTAGCTTGTCAAGGTCTTTTAATCAATTTTCTAACTTGTCAATCTCTTTTAACACAAGGGTTGACAACATTCCCTATTGGCCCCCCTTACCTCTCATAAAGCTGCCTCCGACTCTACTTTGTTGGCTTCCCCATCATCTTTCCTTGTGCATGCTTTGTGTCCAACATCCCCACCCACATTTTGAATTTTCTACCTCTCTTTCACCTTATTACCAACCTTACCTTTTATCCTCTTAAACTTATTTCTCCATCCTCATTGTTGTCCCCCAAAAATATCACTTATTTTTGGGACAACATTTGAACTATTTTGGTCCTTTAGACCAAAATTGTCTCTTCCCTTTTCAAAATTTGTCTTGGGAATTCAAATTCCTCATTTTTTCAAGCTTCTCAGAAATCTACGGACTCTGTAGGCTTGAATCTATGGACCCTGTAGGCTTAAATCTATGGACTCTACAGGAAGAGAAATCTATGAACTTTACAGGAAAAGAAAATCTACGGACTCTGTAGGTCAAGGTTCAATGGGCTTCACAAGTTGATTTATACAGAATCTTTCAAGGTTAGAGAAAACTATAGACTTGATTTCTATAGATTTTGCAAGTAGGTTCATTTCTACAGGTTCAAAGGCTTCTACAGGTGGGTTCAATCAAAAAAATCAGATTCCAACACTTAGTCATTTTCGGGATTGGTTCAGTGCCTTGGTTCAACGTCATTGGCAAGAGTTAAGCACTTCATCAAGGTTCAAAGTTCAACCACTTCAAAACACTTATCAAAGAGAAGAAGGCTTGAACCATTGAACCAGTGAACCACTTTAGTTCAAAGGTTTAGCGGGTTTAAGGTTCAATAGGTTTAACACGTTTGGTTCAACGAAGATCAAAAGGACTCAGCCAAATCAAAGAGAATGAACCGATTGAACTGTTGAACCAAAGCTTGGTTCAATCAAATGGTTCACTCAGTCAGTTCATCCACTTGGTTCAAAGCTTGGTTCATCAGCTTAGTTCAAAGCTTGGTTCATCAGCTTGGTTCAATCAAATGGTTCATCAGCTTTGTTTAAAGCGTGGTTCAAAGCTTGGTTCAATGGTTGGTTCAAAGGAGCGGTTCAATACAAAAGTTTAATAGAGCCTCCCGAAGGACAAGTGCACTTATAGAGGGCACTTGGTCGAAAAAAACACCCTTCGAAAGGGTTATTTTCAAAGAAGTCACAAAGGTAAGTTCTTTCAGAATTTTGACTAAGGCAAGAAACAATTCTTTTGTACTTTTGTCTGAAGTAATTCCTTTAGACAAAAATTTTGAAGGAATTTGGAAAGGCTATGAGAGGAAAGCCTGAAGGAATTTTTGAAGGCAAAGTGATCGAAATAATTTCGTAGAATTTTTGTCTATGGGAAAATGTCTGTGGGAATTATTCGTGGGAAATGTCTGTGAGGGACTCCAAAGAAAAGGCCACCGAAGGACCCCAAAGGTCAGGTGCCCTTACGGGGGACTCTTAGCTGCCAACTTAAAGGACATTTCCCCAAAGCCGAAGGGTCACCTTCCCTTCAGGAGGATGCAAAATAGGAAAGTTGAAGAAGGACCAAGGGGTGATGCACCCGAAGACGTCAAATTCAAGAACAATGAACTAGCCATTGAAAAAGGGGTGATGTGCTCGAAGACGTCAAATTCAAGGTTCATAAAATAGCTGTTATTTTTGAAAAGGCTTAAAGAAGAGCCAAAGAACTTAGCGACCTACCAAAAGAAGCCTGAAAGCCATCTGAAGATCGTTCAAAGGGCAAATACCCTTGCGGGGGGCTCTTCTCGACCCAAAGTGGATCATTTCTTAAGGCTCAAAAGGGAGGTCCCCTTTGGGAAAGGTCAAATGACAAAACTAAAGGAATTGCCGAGGAAAGTGAGGTGCCCATGGATTTCAAAGTTGCGATGATGAAATAGCCATTGACCCTTGTAAGTTTAAATCTATGAACCCAAATGCAATCAAAGCAAGGCCAAGACCAGCTGGAAGTGACTAAGGAATAGAACATCGCATTGAATCAAGGACCCAATTCAATTAACCAAAAAAGGAGGAATGATGAAGAAGGATCAGATCACCAGATGGACATTGAAAGAGGCAAACTTTCAATAGCGTGACTTGTTTCTCTACATTGAGAAAAACAAATGGGTAGATGCCCCTAAATTCTAGCCTGTCTTCTTAACAAATTTCAATGCAACATGATGTGTTACTGTTCTCGAGTCCTTCTTGAAGAGGCTATATAAGGGACTCTCTTTTATTGTAAATAGATCTTTCTCAGACAATTAGAAACAAAACTCTGCCCAAATTGAAAGGCATTACTAAGACTTTGAGCTCATATTGTTGATCATATTTTGTTTTTAGAATAAGAAAGCAAGTGACTTTTTAGACTTTGTGCTGTGATATCTTTGTTGTTGGAGAAACTATTCTTATGTCTTTTTTTCTTAATATATTTTTTGTTCCTTTAATTCAACAAGCAAAATTAGTGAAAGTTGTTAAGAAGGTGTCCTGAAGTCAACTGTAGAGAGACTTTGTGCCCCCATAATTGCCTTTAGTGTGTTTTCTTTTTATTTCTATGTAAAGGACCTTGGGATGACTTTGTTCCCTCATTGTCTTTCATATCTCACTCTTGAGCAATTCAGGTGGAGACTTTGTGCTACATCACAATTTGTTGATTACTATGTCCTTGGTTACATTTTGCTTTTACTACTAGGAGTATTCTTGTGGCTTGCTAAATAGTATTTTTGAAAGAAGAGGAGTGCTTTCTGTCATTTCCCTTGAGTTTTTCCTTTGATTTGCATGCATCACCTCATAAAAAAGAGAGATGGATGGTTTATCCTACCCTTGAGTATTATTTTCTATTTATATATATATTATAACATATCTATAGGGAACCTCCCCTTGATGAGAAGAGAGATTAGTCCCCTTTTGATGTGGTAAACCTACACATTTGGATGACCAATCTTCCTACTTTGGGTGATCAGACCTATTTTGTTTATTAGTACGCTGATTGACAAAATATTCAACCAACAATTTTTGGCGACTCCACTGAGGATATAACCCATTATCATTATAACCCTTATCCATTATAGACTCTGACAAATCTATTACTTGTCTTACCCATTATCCACTTATAGCCTTACCATCTTCCTCCACCTCCATTATTTTATCTAGTCTACAAAACCAAAGCTGCTGGAAAAGAGTGTGTAGTTTGAAGCCTCAAGCTGAAGCTGAGCCAGTCCTTTTCCATTTTTATTTTGTAATCTAGACACTCTGTCTAGATTTGTTATCTCTATTTTTCTTAATTAAATCATGACAGTTTGAGGCCCCTGGGGTAACTCTTTTGGCCCACTCAACTTGAATCCACCTCTGTATGAACTCCCACATAGTTCAAGAAATAATTTTCCCAAATTCTTTGGTGATGGGATAGTTCACCCTGATGAAGACATTACAGCCTTCAACATAGCTTGTGGTGTTATAGGGGTGGTATTTAAAGAAGTGGCTGTCAAGCTTTTTGTGGAGACACTACAAGGTGCTATTGCAGACTGGTTCTACCATCTGCAAGCTGGATTAGTGACTGACTGGGATACACTCAAATCCAAGTTCGAAGCAAGGTTCAAGCCCATAGAAGATGCACATGCCTTGCTGGCCTAGCTCACTCAGATGAAGAAAGAGCCTTATGAGCCTATGAGGTATTTTATTGCCAGGTTCGACAAGCTGAGACACAATTTTCCCATGGTCACCCAGTCGACACCTCAAAACCTCAAATGCTTCTTCATCAATTCACAACTGCCTGAAGTGAGTTTTCTATTGAGATGAGCTGGCCACATAGACCTTGCTGCTACTCAAATTTTGGCTACTGAGGTAGAAGATGACCTTATCTTGGTAGGAAAGATAAGGAGAGACCCAAATAGAGGCAAACCCTCTTCATCTTCTAAATACTCACTCACATTCACCACTGACCCAATGGTATAAAAGTTGGCAAATGAACTACTAGACTTGAAAAGGCAAATGGCGCAAGGAATGTCTTCTACTCCTTCATAAAGAGATATGCCAAGAAAGACATTTCCAAATTAGCCATATCAAGGTAACGCTACCAGAAGTCAAGGGCAACAAAATCATCTTCCTCCCCCATAGAGGAACCTTGCCCTTGAAGCACCTCTAACCAACTCAGTAGTTAGATATCTGGAAATAGAACATGTTTCCTATTTCCAACCTGAGTCCGAGCAAGAAAATGACACTGATCTCTTTAGGGAGGATCTAGAAGAATCATCTGGTGACTCCCACATTGGTTTCCTAAATTACCAAGATGAACCCAGAAGTGAAGGTGAAGCAATCAAAGGATCATACGCAATATTCACCCAGTCCCAGGACTAATCAGTCCAGCAGGCTGACAAAGAGAAGAAAGAGGAGCGACCCCAACTAGTAATTGTAATTGCTGAGCAGAGAACCCCTATTCCTTTTCAATCAAAGGACCTAGTGATTGCCAAAGAAGTAAGTACATCAAACATCTCTGCACTTTCTACTTCAAATTCGTAGATCAGTCCTTCCCCTCCCAAAAACCAAAAGGATAAACTCCCATCCTCTCTTCCAAGTCCATCTCAGTCATTTTCCATGATTGATCATGTCAAGAAATCCAAAATTTAGATGACTGAGTTTGAATCCCTGCAAGCCAATCCTGAGCAATTAAACATTGATGGAGAATTAGGTGCGGACCTATCTGAGGCAAAAATTGTGGTCACCCAAATGTTGGCCCCTATAGCTCAAATTTTGTTTAAACCTTTAGGCAGGGGTAGTTACTTCTTGACCACAGAGGATGCTCATGTCTCAGTTGATGAAATTCCTATAGCTTGCAATCCAAGATTTGATCCAAATATGGCATCAATAGATTTAGTAGGGTATAGTACAAATCAAGAAGGATCTTCCATCTCTGATAAAGAGAAATCGAATAGAAGATTAGCTTTTGATGATGATTAGATCCTAGAATCTGATGGCAACAATTCTTTCACAGCTAGATGTGGATCTCTATTTCTTGAATTGAAAACTGCTCAGGGTGAAGAGGTCAAATTCCTTCACATCAAAGGAGATGTTGAGCTGATGGTTTGTCAGGGGTCTGATGCTGACAATCAAAGCATGTGCTAGACTAGACCAGTAGAACAACAAGCTATGGTGGTGGACCATACTGTTGTATTCCAAATTTAGTAAAAGGAACTCTTTGCAAAGAGAGCAAGGAGTTATGTTTTTTAGTTTGAAGACCACGTCCTACCTTGGAGCAAGAAGAATAAAAGGCTAAGAGGAAGATGCAAAAAATTGGTTTCCTGATGGAGAGCTCCATTCGCCCGTCACCATTTCTAGGGGCAAAATGGTTTCCTGCTAGTTTACCAAGATGGCACACTATATTCACTGCCTCTCAGGAAGCAACATCTAAAACACTTCAACTCTTGAAGTATCAGATCATTGCATCTGTACATATGTATATTTGTATAGTTTTAAATTCTATTTTGTTTTGTTTATTTCTTTTTTTGATGCCTTCCATTTCTAGGTAGCATGACTCCATAGCCCAATGGCATACTTCAAGGCACTGGAGAATCTAGTTTCTACTCCCTTCAATTATTTTTTGTAATTGATAGAAGTTCCCCAACTGGAGCCAACTATTGTCCCCCAAAAATATCAAACATTTTTGGGACAAAATTTGAACTATTTTGGTCCTTTAGACCAAAATTATCTCTTCCCTTTTTGAAATTTGTCCTGGGCATTCAAATTCCTCATTTTTTCAAGCTTCTCAAAAATCTACATACTCTACAGGCTTGAATCTAAAGACTCTGCAAGCTTGAATCTATGGACTTTGCAGGTTTAAATCTATGGACTCTATAAGCAGAGAAATCTACAGACTCTACAGGAAAAGAAAATCTACGGACTCTACAGGTCAAGGTTCATCGGGCTTCACAGGTTGATTCAATGGACTCTTTCAACATTAGAGAAAACTACAGACTTGGTTTCTAAGGACTCTGCAAGCAGGTTCATTTCTACAAGTTCAAAGGCTTCTACAGGTGGGTTCAATCAAAAGAATTAGTTTCCAACACTTAGTCATTTTCAGGATTGGTTCAACACCTTGGTTCAACGTCATCGGCAAGAGTTAAGCACTTCATCAAGGTTCAAAGTTTAACCGCTTTAAGGTTTAATGGCTTCAAAACACTTATCAAAGAGAAGAAGGGTTGAACCATTGAACCACTTTGGTTCAAAGGTTCAATGGGTTCAAAGTTTAACAGGCTCAACACGTTTGGTTCAATGAAGATCAAAAGGACTCAACCAAATCAAAGAGAATGAACCATTGAACCAAAGCTTGGTTCAATGCTTTGATTTAATCAAATGGTTCACTCAATCAGTTCATCAAATGGTTCATTCACTTGGTTCAACCAAATGGTTCATCGGCTTGGTTTAAAGCTTGGTTTAAAGTGTGGTTCAAAGCTTGGTTCAATGGTTGGTTCAAAGGAGCAGTTCAATGCAAAAGTTCAAGAGATCCTCCCAAAGGACAAGTGCCCTTACGGAAGGCACTTGGTCGACAAAAACACCCTTCAGAAGGGTCATTTTCAAAGAAGCTGTAAAGGTAAGTTCTTTCAAAATTTTGACTAAGGCAAGAAACAAGTCTTTTGGACTTTTGTCTGAAGGAATTCCTTCAGACAAAAAGTCTGAAGGAATTTGGAAAGGTTGTGAGAGGAAAGCTCGAAGGAATTTTTGAAGGCAAAGTGATCGAAATAATTCCATGGACTTTTTGTCTACGGGAATATGTCCGCGAAGTTTTTATCCCTGAGAATTGTCTGTGGGAAATGTCCGTAGGAAATATCTGTGAGAGACTCTAAAGAAAAGGCCACCGAAGGATCCCGAAGGGTAGGTGCCCTTGCGGGGGAATTTCAGCTGCCAACTTAAAGGACACTTCCCCAAAGCTGAAGGGTCACTTTCCCTTTAAGAGGATGCAAAATAGGAAAGCCGAAGAAGGACCAAGGGGTGACGCACCCAAAGATGTCAAATTCAAGAACAGTGAACTAGTCATTGAAAAAGGGGTGATGCGCTCGAAGACGTCAAATTCAAGGTTCGTAAAAT
Organism: Torreya grandis; assembly: GCA_037957365.1. Taxonomy (NCBI): domain Eukaryota; kingdom Viridiplantae; phylum Streptophyta; class Pinopsida; order Cupressales; family Taxaceae; genus Torreya; species Torreya grandis. Next base: position 666,917 of record JARHVA010001863.1, on the reverse strand, counting down.
AGTCTTTAATTTTGAAAAGCTTTAAAGAAGAGCCAAAAAACTTACCAACCTCCCAAAAGAATCCTGAAAGCCATCTGAAGACTACCCAAAGGGCAGATACCCTTGTGGGGGGCTCTTCTCGACCCAAAGTAGATCATTTCTTAAGGCTTGAAAGGCAAGTCCCCTCTGGGAAAGCTCAAATGACAAAATTGAAGGAATTGCCAAGGAAAGTGACGTGCCCGTGGACATCAAAGTTGTGACGATAAAATAACTGTTGATGCTTGTAAGTTTAAATCTATGGACCCAAATGTAATCAAAGTAAGTCCAAGACCAGTTGGAAGTGACTAAGGAACAAAACATCGAATTGAATCAAGGACCCGATTCAATTAACTAGAAAAGGAGGAACGATGAAGAAGGATCAGATCGCCAGATGGACATTGAAAGAGGCAAACTTTCAATAGCATGACTTATTTCTTTGCATTGAGAAAAACAAATGGGTAGATGCCCCTAAATTCTAGCCTATATTCTTAAAAAAATTCAATGCAACATGATGTGTTACTTTTCCTGAGTCCTTCTTGAAGAGGCTATATAAGGGACTCTCTTTTATTGTGAATGGATTTCTCTTAGATAATCAAAAACAAAACTCTGCCCAAATTGAAAGGCATTATTGAGACTTTGAGCTTAGATTGTTGATAATAATTTTTTATTGGAATAAGAAAGCAAGTGACTTTTCAGACTTTGTGCTATGATATCTTTGTTGTTGGGGAAATTGTTCTTATGTCTTTTTCCTTAATATATTTTTTGTTCCTTTAATTCAACAAGTAGAATTAGTGAAAGTTGTCAGGAAGGTGTCCTGAAGTAAACTGTGGAGAGACTTTGTTCCCCCATAATTGCCTTTAGTGTGTTTTCTTTTTATTTCTGTGTAAAGGACCTTGGGATGACTTTGTGCCCTCATTATCCTTCATATCTTACTCTTGGGCAATTCAGGTGGAGACTTTGTGCTACATCTCAATTTTATGATTACTATGTCCTTGGTTACATTTTACTTTTACTACCAGGAGTATTCTTGTGGCTTGTTAAATAGTAATTTTGAAAGAAGAGTGATTTCTGTCATTTCCCTTGAGTTTTTCCTTTGATTTGCATGCATCATCTCTAAAAAAAGAGAGATGGATGGTTTATCCTACCCTTGAGTATTATTTTCTATTTATATATATATTATAGCATATCTATAGGGAACCTCCCCTTGATGAGAGGAGAGATTAGTCCCCTTTTGATGTGGTAAACCTACACATTTGGATGACCAATCTTCCTACTTTGGCTGATTAGACCTATTTTGTTTATCAATATGCTAATTGATAAAATATTCAACCAACACTCATCATCTCCTCTCACCCTTGGCTATTTGCCATACCCCCTTTATCATTCTCTTTTCCTCACCCATTCCACATCATACTGTGCATCTTGTAAGCTTTCTATTTCTTTTATTGTTTCACTTTTTCTTTACGTGTATCACCACTCTCTGCCATTCCACCACTCTTCCCACCATACCCATTTTCCATTCTTCCTGTTTGATTTTTTCTCCATCCTTTCATCCTTTTTATCTTCCCCTTTTTCCTCCAAAACTAGTTTCTCCCTAGGTATTTATCCTTTGAGAAGCCTTCTATAATTTCCATTTTATTCTTATCTCTTTTTGCCTATGGCCCTTTTTACATTACCATTTTCCTCTTTCCATCTTGGTACTCACTTATATTTTGCCTTTGTGTGAGTATCCATGCTTTATATCCATGCTTCAATTCTTCCTTTTTATTCTTACCATCCCTGATCTTCATCCCTTAGTTTCATCTCACTTCCTTTTATTGCATCCCCGTATTTCTTCACCACCTCACCATGTTTTAGCTTGTCAATCTCTTCTAACAAGCTGATTAACACCTACCTTCTCTCTTCACCTTCTTGTCCACCCATCCTTTGCTTCCCCTTGTTCTTCACCCCTTTCCCATTTTCCATCCCATTCTCATCTCTAAAACCACCATATGCTTTGCTTCATTATTCCTCTCCTTGCATATCATCACCCATGCTTACTTGGTCAAGATACCACCTACTTCTTCCCTCTCCCATCATCCTCTTTGTGTCCTTATTTCACTCCTTTTTTCCTCATATTTCCTTTTCTTCCATTTATTTCCTTATTTTTCATTTTCATCTCAAAACTATTTTCTCTTTCATCTTTTTTAAACTTGTTTTAAAACCTTTCATGGCCACCCATATCCCTCATTCTCCCCTTACCCTTCATGATTATTACACTTCTCTCCCCATCCTTTTCAATTCTCCAAACTATCATTCTTTAGTGCATTTCTCACCCCTAATATTATACCTTTTATTTTTCTTCTCTTTTTTCCATTTTTCTTCTTTTTTTTCATCTCCCTTGATTCCCTTCTTTGTTCTTCCTAACCTATATGACCATGCCTAGATTCGTACATCCTTCTACACCTTCATCTTTATCTGTGACCTTGTTTTTTTCTCTTCATCCATCTCTAGGTCCACCTTTACCTCATCACTTTTTGGATCTCCCTAATGTTCTCCAATTTCACCTCCACCTCTTAAGAGTGTGGTCACCAACTATATTGCTCCTGCGTACATCTCCTTTTTTGCTTTCTTGTATCCTCCATGCCCTTGCCTTAATGCATAAAATTTAGTCAGGTTCCTTACTTTAAGAGCACCCCTTTATTTCTTTAATGCCTATGTATGTTACAGTCAGACTCTTTTTTTGTCCCCCTCTAATTACTCCCTTCACCCTCCCTATCACCTTTTCCCTCTTCAACCCTCTGCCTATTTTGAGCATGCTATGGCCTCCAAGGTCTTCCACTTGATTTTGGTTTATTGTGAGATATATATACCAATCTTAGGGCTCTATAACACAATTGGTTAGGACCATGAGCTCATACAACCAACTAATAAACTTGAGCATCATTTTGCCATCAGGATGAAAATTCCTTCCCCACCTCTTCTGGTCTTGCCTATTTTAAACCCATTTTACTTTGACCTTCATAGATGTTAAAATAAAAACTAAAACCTCCATCAAATGGAAGATTTGGGAGACCCATATGGGGATGATAACTACACCCTCTCACATGCCCTAACCTTATAACCAATAATTTCCATTAATTCTCCCTTTTTAGATTACATCTTCTTACACTTTGTAAAAGCCTTATTCTTTAATCGTAATCCATAACTTTCTCCCTCCATTAATTAATGTTATTATTATTCACCTCACTCTATATTAAAAAACCCCTCATCATCTTTCTCTAAATTCCATCAAAAACTCAACACTTACTTATTTTGGGGCCCCACTAACTCAAGGGTCAAAGGTTTGAGTCTTCACCACTTCTCATTTACCCACTCTGCTACTTTGCTTCCCCAAACTATTGAATAATAACCTTTTATAGCCTATTAATGACATTATTTTAAAATGTGCACAATGTTAGCTTTATTTGGATGGTGATGAAAGAGCCCATCAGATCACCATGATAATTTGAGTAGTTCTATATTGTCCAAATCCTAGTACCACATATTTATACCTTTCCTTTTATTTATGATGGTGGTAAAAACTTCACACTTCAACTTGTTTATCCATGGCTATAGATTCCCTTTACATAGTTGACACAATCATGTAATTGCATCGTAGGTAATCTCATCCACCAATTATACCACACCCATCATAAACTATTTGATCGCCATATTTCCCACTCTTTGGCACTTCCCTTTCTCTAACATCCTTCCCCTAGACCCACCTATATGATATCAAATTGGGGCAACCAAGTTAACCAACACCATTCACCTCAAATGAACTACATTTGGCCTAATGTTATTTTTTAGATTCCTATCCATGGAACTATGTAGGTAGTGTCCACTTACCCCATGCATCTAGATTTAGCTCGACCATCCCCTTCCAACCCATACCCAATCCACCCATGCTTTCACCACATCCACCTTGATGTTAGTTGTTTTTGACCCAAAACATTGGTGTTTTTTGCAATAAATTTTGATCACAATGACCAACCTTATTGTGTTGAACTTTTAAACATTTTCACCACTTCATGTAAAACCATACCATTTGTGTTTTCCTGGGAGCACTTCCTACCCTAGATACCTAAGTCAACACTGACCCTATCTAGGATCCTTGATAAGACTAACCTGATTAGCTATAACTAACATTAGAGACTGATTACCTTGTCATTTATCATAGAACCTAACTTTCTTGTTATCAACATTGGCACCTTTAGTCTCTGTATAATCTTGACTATTACACTTAGTCATATTTTGTGAACCCATAGGAATTTCATGTACCCAACTACTTTGTGGCACCACCTAGTACCTCCCCATCAATTGCTTATTAAACCTACACTTGATTCAACCTTTCCAAATTGACTCTCGATTTGAGTGGGAACACCTCCTACCATACTTGGGGCATCCTAACCTTCAACCAAGCGATTTTGTTTATTTTGCAGCTTGTTAATTCAAAGATTCATAACAAAAAGGGGTAAAACATAGACATTAAAAAACTACACATATATAGTTTTTGATGACTAAACACCTTAAGATCCCCTAAAACTTCTTAAACCTTCCCAAAACCCCCTTAACCCAATTAAATCACTATTCTCCTAGTCACAAATATCATTCAAAATCACTATTTAAAAGTACTATTCACTATGGGACCAACTATCACTATTCATGATGACATGGAAAGTGTCATGGCATATGGAATGTCAAGTGACATGGGAGGTGATTTGGCAAGAGATGTGGCTTAGAAGTGATGTGGCTTGATGTGGAACATCATACCCCACTTGGGACCCTTCCCAAAGTGCTTGAAGACCTCATTCAAGCATCATAAGGCCCCCATTGAAATGTGGCAAATTCTCCCTTAAGGGGTCATTATTAAACATGTATTTTTATCTTCCCACATGAAATTAGACTTTAAAATATATAGATACCCCTTCAAGGCTTTGGGGAAGATAAAGGGCACCCATTTTTGACTTTTTAACCCAAATGGAGGCTCACCAACCCAAATGGGAGACTTTTCAACCCACTTGGGAATCCCCACCAACCTCACCTTGGAATTTTCATCCCCCACATGGAAAATGGTGCCACATTTGGTGTGCCACCTCTTTAAGTGCTTGAATGAAGACAAATACAGGTGGTAAAAAGTCTATGATCTCATTTAAACCCATGTGCATGATTTCCATTCAAACTTGGATTCATGTGAAAAGAGGGAGATTTTACAACCCACATGGGAAACCCAACCAACCTCACCTTGACTAAATCATGCACCACTTTGAAAAATTTGAATTGCTTCACTATTCTACTCTTTTGGCATGTTTCCCAACATCAAATGCTATAAATACCCCCCTCTCCTTCATCAAAGGTTAAGTTGGAAGTTAGTCTTTGTTTTTAACATCTTGTTGTAGGTTTTTAGAGGAGGTCATCATCTTGGAGGTCATCATCATATTTGAGGAGAAAATATCAAATAAATGAAGATCTACCTAAATTGCTTCAATCTTCATCAATATTCAACCATCATTAACATCTTCAAGCCACTTCAACAACATTGCGATAATTTACTTTTTTTTGTAATTTTAGTCATTTATTTATTTCCCCTTGGCCTTTTATTTTCTTAACATCCATACTCTTTATCCCTTAAACCATTCCTCTTTATCCCATTCATCCCATTTAGTCCCTTTGGTTATTTCTATTTCATCTATCCCCTTTATCCCATTCACCTCTTTCCCTCATTTACCTCTTTGCCATCTTCACCTTTATTTTTCCTTTGCCATATTTAATTATTTTCCTCATTTATCTATCCATATATTTGTATAATTATAGACTTGACCATCTACCCAAACCAACAAAATAATCTTTTTGACCCTCACCACTTTACCAAACTAAAACCATAACCTTTATCAATTTTCAACATTAGTATTAATTAAACTATTACATTCATTTAGTTATCTTTTGAAAATCATTTAACTTTATTGTATCATATTTATTTATTTGTTATTTTATTATCATTAATTTTATATTTTTATTCAAAATCTACTTCTTTTATTATTCCAACTTAAGTGTTTTGAAGAAGGTGGATTGACAACCTCCTAGAAAGTTTTTGCTTCTAGGATATAGCTCCCACTAGGCAGTCCACCCATCTACTTGTCTAACAAATAAGTTTATTTTATTATTTTATTATTTTCAAGTCATCCTCCCAAGCCAAAGAAGAGCTCTCAATAATCACTTGGATCCAATGCATGCACATTCAACAGGTTTTTCTACACACCATATTCCTAGTTTTTTCCTTTTCAAAAAAATTAAGAAAAGCAAAAAATTAGATAGAAACAACCCTATAAAGAATTTGTAAGAACTACCTCTTAATGTAATAAAATAATTTCTTTACCTATCTCTTGCCTTGGATCAATGTTTAGTGAGTTGTTCATAATGGCATTGTGAAGGAGAATCTTCTTCATCTATTGTCCTCCTTTCTGACCTCTTTTAGGGTGTTTTCAAGTTATTGTAGGTCTAGATTAGTGTTCTACCTAAAGCTAGTCCATGGAACACTTATGCACTAAGATATATTGTGAGGTTGTGTGAGCTAGTATTTTCTTTTATAGTTTTAGTGTCAGTTTAAGATTATGGGAGTTTCCCATTTTTATTTGGTGCATCACCTTTTATCCTTCTTAAGATCCCTTTCCACCTTCCTAACCCTTTTCCCTATAATATCATTATTTTAGGTCATCCATAAAAAGGAATACGACCTTATTTAGGGGTTTAATAATATTATAGGATACCCAAAACTTGGGGTTGTTCCCATATTGTGACTAGGAGTAGAGGAACTTGAAGAAATTTTCCAAAAGGGTACAATCTCATGTTATAATAGTAACAATTACTAAAATACTACTAGAAGTATAATTTTTAAGAGCTACAAACTCTATTTTGAGAAATTGACCTATTAGAACAACAACTAGGTCTAGAGACCTAGAAAATTAATGAGTAATTGACCTATTGACCTATTAGGTGGTGGTAGGGTATGATAGAAGGTGATGCAAGAACATAGTTTGAAATGGTTAGTGTTGACCAATTTTGGCCCACATACAAATCTTCTGTGTAGATGGATGAGCTGAACAAAGTTCTATATGGAATGAGTGGTCCAAAGATCACATACAACTTGAAAAGCTTTTGAAACACTTTAAGTAAAACTAAAGTGTAGTTTGTCAAAATTTGAGAAAGTAGGTTCCCATGGTGATCATAGAATTCAGGAATATGAAGTAGTTTTGCATAAGCCTCAAAAGTTCATTTGAGCCTTGGAGATTCAAACAATAGTTCTTGCACAAGTTTAGAAGAACTAGAACATCATAAACACATCACTTAAAGACAAATATTCTATTCCAATTACACATTTGATAAATACACTTATGAAAACAATCAAGGCCAAAAGACCACATGGACATTATTTTTTTCATGTCGAGAAGGTCCCTTACAAATTTTATATCTTGATGAGTTCTTTATCTCAAGATATAAGTTTCAAAATTTGAACATGTAGAGTGGGACATTCATGTAGATGTCAAGTTTAAGCCTCGTAAAATAGTCATTTGGATTCAAAAGTTACCAAGTATGAATATGGAGATGATAAGTGTCAATATCTTGGGTGCTTTAATGAAGATCTAATATCATGTATTAACTGACAAGACTAGTGGGTTCAAATAGATCAATGGAGTATGTTTAATCATACCAAATAAGATTGATGATGAGTGAGAAGTTAGTAGGTCAATCAATCTTGAAGGCTAATGAGAAGATTCCAAGTGTCATGACTATAGTAACTCTGAGATAAATTAATGGAGTGCATTCAATCTATGCAAAAGTAGATTGATGGTATGTGTAAGGTCAAAGAGTCAATGTTATTGAGAACCAATGCAAAGATACCATGTGGCATAAGAATAATAATCATGAAACTCATAGAATAATACCATGAAAGAATATGAAGCTAAAAAATGTCATAATATGGAAGGCTCGATTCAAGATCAATTGTTGACATTAAAAGTTGAAGCTTGGAGACTTCAACAGAGAACAATTGTGACCTAGGTCAAAATAGAAGCAAGTCTTACAAGGACCATCTTATTTCCATTAGAGCTTGATCTAATGTCATAAAAAGATGTAGTCATACAATCAAGATGGTTAATGATGACACTCTATCATCATTAAAGCTTAGATAGGAATTCTAGTCGATGGTTTAGAACCTGTTGACCCTATTCTCAAAAAAAATGTAGTATTATTCTATAGCTATGTTCATTACTCTTTTATAAATAAGATCCTCATGTGTAGAGAATTCTTAGTTTCCACAAGATTTAAAGGTAGAATAGGTGTATTTAGACCTAATAGAGGCCAAGAACAAAGCTACGTGGCCTGTAGGCTTTTCATTGATATGATAACTATAGGAAAACTAATAAATGAGATTGGTTTTTATCCATAATAGACCTATGTTCAGATATTGAAATGGGGTAGATATATGGTTATGGAGAAATTTCTCATCTATCAACATGGATATATCCTTGACAAAGTAGGTACTTATTGCTACTCAAAATAGACATAACATGGCTCTATCAGGTTCAAGATATGAGTATTTTTGTCCTCATAAGTAGGTCAAGTGGAAGATAGAATAAGATTCCAAGATGGAGATTTATAAGTTAGAGAAGGTAGCTAGAGAATTTAATGTAAATTTAGGGTTTGAAATATTTTCATCTCTAGAAAACTCTTGTCTTTTGGTATGTTTCTCAGCCAATGAGAAGATTCAGGGACTATTGGGATAAATGAAAGATATATTATTTGTGATGTATTAACCCTAATTTGATCAAAATATGGTGGATAATTCATTGAAAGATGGTGGTAGCTCATTGATTGTTCTTGTATAAAATGCTCCCTTTCTCTATATCGCCCATTCTTTCTATTTATAAAAGTTCTCTCTCTCTCTCTCTCTCTCTCTCTCTCTCTCTCTCTCTCTCTCTCTCTCTCTCTCTCTCTCTCTCTCTCTCATCTCTCTCTCTCTCTCTCTCTCTCTCTCTCTCTCTCTCTCTCCTCTCTCTCCTCTCTCTCTCTCTCTCTCTCTCTCACACACACACACACACACACACACACACACACACACACACAACAAATTTTGGACTCTCATAAGGAATTTTTAATCTTGAAGAGTAGGGGACTCTTTGAGATATTTAAAAATATGATCATCTTGATTAGGATAAACCCTATCAAGCATTTGTAATAACTACCTCTTGATGCAATAATTTTTTTTTGTTTACCTATCTCTTGCCTTAGATCTGTGTTGAGTGAGTTGTGCATGATGGCATAGTGAAGGAGAATCTTCCTCATCCATTATCCTCCTTTTTGACCCTCTTTAGGGTGTTTTAAAAGCTATTGTAGGTCTGTATTAGTGTTCTACCTAAACCTAGTACATGAAACACTTATGCAATCAACTGGTCTATGAGGTTGTGTGAGCTAACATTGTCTTATGTATATCTAGTATGGGTTTAAACTTATGGGAGTTTTCCTTTTTATTTGGTGCATCACCTTGTTAAATCTACTTGGAACCATTTTCCCCTTTCTAACCCTTTTCCCTATGATAACATTAGTTTAGGTGATCTATCAAGAGGAAGTTGGCCTTCTCTAGACGTTCATCCCCATCATAGGTTACCCACACCCTGGGGTTATTTCCATATTATGATTGGGAGTGAGGAAGTATAAATAAATCCTCCAAAAGGGTGAAATTCCATGTCATAATAGTTTTTAAAATACCTAGTATGACTTTACTATGTTATAAATCTCATTGAAAGGTTCTTGGTGTTGCCTTTCAGTGAAATCAGCCTTTGGAAGAACATTTACAATCACCAATGGCAACTACACTAAGAACATTAGTTGGTATAAGTAGCCTAGGTGCCTAATAAACAATATTTGATATGTATCATCACCCATATGATCAAAATACATTTTATTTCATTCTTTATCCTTCATATTAAGTTAGAAATATTCATAGCTTCACCCCAAGTGGCCCTCAAGATTCAATGTATTAGCCTTGTCAGAATTTGCCTGTCTCTAGTCAACCAAAATAGATACTTAGGGAGATATGTATTGATCTTAAAAAATAATTAAGAGAGGTTGATAGGGAAGAAGATTAATATAGGTAATAATAAAATCTTGAATGCTAATCTTATGTTCAAGATCAGGAGTTGAGGTTTTAGAAAGAATGCTTGGTTAGGCAAGACCAAGCTAAAAAAGAAAATAACTATCAATTACTTTTAGGAATGAGATAATCCAATCCTAAAACCCAATTTCCATCTCATACTCTTATTTATTCTCAAACCCAACCCCCTAATCTACCTTTTCAAGTTTCATCCTCATCAAGAGCTACATAAGTCACTAAAAACCATTTAGTTAAAGAATATGAAGCCATCCTATCTTAGATCTTATCCTATGCCAATGACCCTGACCATGTCATACCCTCTCTTGTAAAACAACCCTCTCCCACACCCATTTAGGAAAATGAGAAGGTGGCCAAGACTTATGCTTTTGCCTCATGGAAATAAATCAAGGAGCGCACAAAGAAGAGAGATGAAGTAATAGCTAAGGTAGTCTAGAACTAGTTCAAGAAAAAGAGGTGTTAGCTCAGCTCAATGAGCTTACCCTACAAAAGATTCAAGACTCCATATCCTTTCCCTAAGAACCACTTAAAAGATCCTTCAAGGTCCCTAGTTGGAAGGACACTCTCTTAAGCTGCAAGGAAGGTGAACTTTTTCACCTTCCCACCATCTCTGTCATGGAGGAGGAACCTATTTTACAAAGAATAAAGGAGGAGATTGAAGTCATAGGTGAACCTGAAGAATAAAACACAAGTGTCTATGATGAGGAGATAATGATAGGGAACCCACTCTATTCAAAGGAGGATAAATCAAGTTTTGACTAGCTCTTATGGCATGGATTTGATACTGATGAATTAGAGATTAAAGGCAATATTGATGCCTTCATATTTGAAGAAATGGATATTCAAGTTGTAGCTAAGAGCAAAGGATATTTTTATTTGTTCCAGGAGCTTCCATTTGGTGGGGTTGAATATGAGGATGAGTAAAGTGCAAAAATTGATGTGGTTGTAGCAGTCAACTAGTTAATTGATCTAGTTGAAGAGGTCATAAATGAGTAAGAGAAAGAAATGAAGGAGAAAGAGGATCAAAATGAGGTATGGAAAAAACTATACCATGTCTTCATATATGAAATAGAGGTTTTAAACTAGCTTATGCCTCCTCTAAAGCATGAAAATTAGTGTGCAAATTAGGTTGAATAATCTGACCAGTCTTAAGATGAATTATCTATTGAAGGCAATATCGATGTCTTCAAGAATGAAGGAGAATGGTCAGATCTAGATCCATAAGAACATGACATTTTGAACCTTGGATGGGTTGATGAGAGAACATATGGCTCATTTTAAATTAATCAAAGCAAGGATGGTGTTAAAGTTAGCATTATCCCAAATGACCAAGAGCAAGTTGCATTTTGGGATGACATAGAGATTTTTTGCCAAAGCTTAGACAGTCAACCTTCATGTTCAAAGGAGCCATTAGATGAGGAGGTTTTAGGTGCTCCTATAATCTATTTTGGAGCAATCCTTGAAGAAATGTACCAATATGTCTACATTGGAGACATGTTTTTCCCATTTCATCCTCTTGAGAGCATGCCAAAAGAGTCAATAATTAGGTATCTTAGCTCACCTATCATGAGCTCTTAAAAGCAAGGTGTTTTCCATCCTGATTCACCACAAGTGACTAATGATAAATCTTTTCCATTTGATCTAGGAAGAATATACCTATAAGTGACATCCTTATACATATTATAATAGTTTTCTTTCTTTCCTCTAAGTGCCTTTGTGCACATTTATTTTGTAGGTTAGGTGTTGTTTTTCTTTCCTCTATGTGCCTATGTGTACTTGCCTTTGTTTGTTTTATTTATTCTATCCTTGTTGCTTTAGGAGGAAGTTATCTAGAGGGGTAGCCTAACATCATTTCATGTTAGCTAAGATAAAGTACTTATGACTCTATGCCCAATAGATCAAACAAGGCAACTAGTCTGGGTTCTCAAGCATAGTAGGCATGCTTCCCTATGAGTCACCAAAGATTTTGGCCAATTTTGGCCCACATACAAAACTTGTACCTGAATGGATGAGCTATATAGAGTTCTAAATGGAATGAGTGGTCCAAATATCACATACAACTTACAAATATTTTGAAACACTTTAAGTAAAATTAAAGTGTAGTTTATTAAAATTTGAGAAATTAGGTTTGCACAAGCCTCAAAAGTTCATTCGAGCCTTGTATATTCAAATAATAGTTCTTCCACAAGTTCAAAATAACTAAACCATCACAAACATGTCACATAGAGACAAATAGGCCATTCCAGTTGCACATTTGATAAATACACTTAGGGAATGGGTCAAGGCCAAAAGACCACATGGACATGATGTTTTTCATGCTGAGAAGGTCCCCTACAAATTTCATATCTTGATGAGTTATCTATATCAAGATGTAAGCTTCTAAAGTTGAAATTGTAGAGTGGGATGTGTATGTAGATGTCAAGTTTAAGCCTCATAAAATAGACATTTTAATTCAAAAGCTCCCAAGAATGAATTTGGAGCTAACAAATGTTAATATATTGGATGTCTGAATGAATATATAATGGCACACATCAAATGAGAAGGCCGATCGGCCTAAATAGATCAATGGAGCATGTTTAATCATACTAAAGTACATCAAAGATGAGTGAGAAGTTAGTGGGTTAGTGAATCTTGAAGGTTAATGAGAATATACCAAGTGTCAAAACCATAGTAACTACTAGATAAATCAATGGAGCATGTTTAAGCTGTACACAAGTAGATCAATGATGTACATAAGGTTAAAGAGTCAATGTTCTTGAGAACCAATGTAAGGCCGCCACATAGTGCAAGCACAAAAATCTTGGAGCTGATAGAAGAATGTTGAGATAAAAATAGTCATAATTTGGAAGGCTCGAATCAAGATCAATGGCCAATATTAAAATTTAGAGCCAGGAGATTTTAATAGAGAATAATTATGACTTAGGTCAAAATAGAAGTAAATCCTGCAAGGATCATCCTATTGCCATTAGATCTTGGTCAAATGTCATAATTAGATGTATGCATATAATAAATATGGTTAATGATGAATATACATCATCATTAAATCTTAGATAGGACCTATGGTTGATGATTTTGAACCTATCGACCCCATTCTCAAAAAAATTGTTAGATTATTCTATGGCTATGTTCATTACTCTTTTGAAAGGAAGATCCTTGTGTGCAATGACTTATTTATTTACAAAATATTTAAATTTATAATAGGTATATTTAGACCTAACATAGATCAATAAAAATCTGTGTGGCCTATAGGTTTTTTATTGATAGGATAACTATAGGAAAATCAATAAATGAGATTGGTTTTCATCTATAATAGACCTATGTTCAGATATTGAAATGGGGCAGATATATGGTTATAGAGAAATGTCTCATCTATTGACATGGATATATCCTTGAAAAAATAGGTAATTATCACCACTCAAAGTAGACATATCACAGCTCTATCAGGTTTAAGATAAGAGGATTTTTATCCTCATAAGCAAGTCAAGTGGAAGATAGCGTAAGGTTCCAAGATGGAGATTTGACAGTTAGAGAAGGTATCTAGAGAATTTAATGGATTTTTAAGGTTTGAAATATTTTTATCTTCAAAAAATCTTATATTTTAGTATGCTTCTTAGCCAATGATAAGATCTAAGGACTATTGGGATAAATGAAAGATATCTTGTCTGTGATGTATTAACCCTGATTTGATCAAAAGATGGTGGAGAATTCATTGAAATATGGTGGTAGATAATTTATTATTCTTGGTTCACATGATCCCTCTTCTCTCTTATCCCTTTCTCTATATCACCCATTCTTTCCATTTGTAAAATCTCTCTCTCAAATTTTAGACTCTCACATGGACTCTTTGATCTTGAAGAGTAGGGGACTCTCTAAGATATTGTAAAATATAATCATCTTGATTAGGCTAAACCATATGAATCATTTGTAAGAACTAATTCTTGATGAAATAAAATATTTTACTTACCTATATCTTTCTTTGGATTTTAGTTGAGTGAGTTGTGCATGTTGACATGGTGAAGGAGAATCTTCCTCATCCATTATCCTCCTTTGTAACCTCCTTTAGGGTGTTTTCAAGATATTGTAGGTTTGGATTAGTGTTCTGCCTGAACCTAGTCCATGAAACACTTATGAAATCAGCTGGTCTATGAGGTTGTGTGAGATAACATTGTCTTGTGTAGATAATGTGGGTTCAAGCTTATGGGATTCTACCTTTTTGTTTGGTGCATCATCACCTTGTTAACTTTATTAGGATCCATTTTCCCCTTTTAAAACCTTTTCCCTAAGACAAAATTTGTTTAAGTGATCCATCAAGAGGAGCCAACCTTATCTAGAGGTTCAACCCCATCATAGGTTACCCATATCCTAGTGTTATTCCCATATTATGACTGGGAGTGGGGGAGCCTGAATAACTCCTCCATAAGGGTATAATTCCCCATCATAATAGTTAGGTTAGAGAAGTTATATTAAAATGTTCCATGAGTCATGTAAAGGGGGTTGAAGATATGTCATGTCAAATTTATAAAGGTGATGACCCTTAAGAATCATGTTTAGACATGTTAACAATATCTTCACATTATATGTAAGAGAATAAGTTATGTAACCATACAAACTAATGTTGAATTAGGATGGATTAGAATTTTTAGGTGTTGTGTGGTGTAAAAGGGATAGATAAAAGAGAGAGGGGTGAGAGAGAGATCTAAGACCAGAGCAAAAAGGGGGAAATGAAGATAAGATAACATACCTCTTGAAAGAAGATGATCCTATCCTTTTCATGGGTTATAATTTTTAATCAAGATTTCTAAAAGTGAATAAAGATGGAATGATTCTGTGTATCTATATTTCATGGAATAGTATTGGATTGTCATCAATTTGTATATTGTATTTGAAAGGCCTTAGAGGCCACGATCAAGTCACTTTTGTGTGTATTGGTAGGTTTAAGCAAGAGACTATAGGTTACAATCAAGGAAGAGAATAAATGATGAGATTGGTGAAGTATGGTGCAAGAAGGAGGAATTCTCAATCCTCTATAGGTAAGGTCAAAGGCATTTCAAGTTGTAAAGTTAAGTTTTTGTGATATCCAAAAGTGAGATAAACTAAAAGAGAACATTCTTTGATGAGAATTCTATTATGACTATGACATTCCCCAAATTGTGTTATCCTAATGTATTTGAAACTTTGTTTCAAGAAAGTCATTGTATTTTTTGAGTAGATTCACATATGCATTCATCTAGGGTTCATGGTGAGTAATTGGATGTCTAGGTTGGATTCAAAACAAGTAAAAAATGTTCATTACCCTATTATTTGAAAGGTTGCCCTATTTACACAGTTAAAACTCTATTTGGTAGATATTCAATACCTTGTTATGCAATAAAGTGATAAGAAAGGTTGATTTGTGACTAAAGAAGGTAAATTTCCATGGAGTTGGTATAATTTGGTGTAATGGAGGAGAGTAAAAATCACTATAAATATGTTTTGGGAGTTTGAAATTTTTGAACACAAATAAACCCAACACAATAGACCCCTGCTTTGCTCAGTCACCCTATGTCTATTTAGTTAGTATGATAATGAAAGGATGTGTATTTTTGAGAAAGTATATGGTTGTGAAATTGATAAAATTATGAGCACACTTATGAGGAAAATGAATTGTGACAATAGTTCATTGGGGGTTTAACAATCTTTAAAGTGTATACACTCCACTAAAGAATGACCGATTTTAATGTTTTGAGTTGGTTAAAGTGAGTAAAGGTTGATCAACATATCTTAACTTTTGGGGAATTGGATACTGATAAAACAAACCTGAGTAAGGTCTTAGGTTATTTTGGAAGGAATTAAAATGAAATAATGTGAATTATGAAGCATCTCAACCTTTGTAGATAGGAAGCGAGGGTTTCAAACCCAAAAACCCTATAACTCCTATTCTAATCGTATATAATTCTTGAAATTTTGTATTATAACATATTTTGATGCCCAAATAAGGATTAAAGTGGGTTGGACTCTATATAGTATGTATTTTTATGGTTTTGATGACTATGTCATGAATGGAGGGCTAGAAAGGCCTAATTGGACAAGGGATTATAAAGGAAAAGGTACATACAGAGAGAATTAAAGAATGCAACTCTATGGAGAGCTATATAAAGATAGAGAGTGGTACAAAATGATTTTGGATCTTCAAAGAAGTTGATATATTTTTTAAACAGAGTGAAAAGGTCAAAAAAGGCTAAAGCCTAGTGAGGTCATTAGTAGCTTTGTATGTGAAAATGAGTATTAAAGTGTGATTTAGGGTTTAAAGGAGGTTAAAGAAAGTATGATATGATCATACAAGATCATCTATGATAATATATTATCTCATGAAACCTATATCAAGATTTGTTACTTGAAACCTAAGAGGATTGCCTAGTGAGAAGATAGTGAAAGAGTGAGAGGAAGTTTGTGAATGGAATGAATGAAATGAGTTAGAAAATGAATGTGAGAAATTTTTAAGAGGTATAATGACACCAAGAAGTGTCTCCAAAGTGTACAAGAAGTAGGTAAAAAGAGAATAAGGACATTAAGCCTAAGGGATAAGAGTGTCATTAGTCATTTTCACTACACACAATGAAATAAAAACTTTAATTTAAAAAACTATGCTAGATTCGAGATTTATAGCATTGAAAAGAATGAATTTGTAATCCTCATTTGTGTACAATATTAAATATGAGATCTGATAGATAATAGTTTATAAGATTAAAACAACACTATACAATAATACACAATGAAATAAAAACTAAATATAAATTAGATAGATTTCCATGATAGGGATACAATATAGGCACATGTGTGTAATGTCAATAATACATAGGTTTCCATGATATTCATATAAAAAATTAAATCTACCAATTTAGTATCTAATGTTGGATGAATGTCATATACGCATATATAATGCCAAAAATGTGTAAATTGCCATATAGGCATACAAAAAAGTAAATCTCATGTAAGACATCCTATTCATCAAATAACCTCCCTCTCTTTGCCTTCTTCAAAGAAGGCTCTTCTTGGGATGCCCTGCTAGTAGATGGACACCCCTTTAATGCCTTGTATTGATCCAAGATTTAACTGTGGGTCCTACACTCATAGCTCACTTGTAGCTAAAATTATTCAAATACAAGAATTATTACAAAGTTAACATAAACTAAAATAACCAATTATTAAGAAATTAATTTTAAAATAAAATAAAAAATCATTTAAACATGCACTCACTGCAAGCTCACGATCTTTCTCAATTTATTTTTCACTCTCAAACAAGTTAATGGTAGGCTCAACTATTCGAATAGGCATCTCAAATATGGGAAAAACATGAGAAGTTGTCCTACTAATCATCTGAGTGGGACTATCAGATGTCATGGGACAAACCTACATACACAATACATTTACATAAGTTATATTTTCCCCAAGTATGTATTAAAATTATTAAAATAAGTTTATTTTTACATTTCAAAATTAAAAGTTAATATATACCTCTATCAGTGCCTATGTAGATTCCATTGTAGTAGCCATGCCTATGTCTGTTTTAACTCATAGAGAGGGAGGAGTGTCTACTTGAGCCATTAATTGTTCATGTAAACAAGGCCTCACTTAATTTTATATAAATTATCAAATATTATATATGGAAACCATACATATCATGAAAAGATAATGTAAACCAAGAATCATGGAAGTGTAACTACCATACAATGTGCATATCATGAAAATATAATGTAAACCAAGAATCATAGAAGTGTAATTTCCATACAACGTGTAATGGCCAAGAATAACAAGTAGTTTGCATGTTGAAGGTAATATAAAAATTGTAATACATGTAGGAAGTTTGAGTGGAAGAGTAGGAGGTGGAAAGAATAGTATCACTTTAACAAGGCAATGTTAGGGAGAGAAAAGGAATAAGAGACATATCAAGAACTTTGTCCTTACATGTAAAGCTTTTTAGATAGAGTAAAATACCATTATATATTTACTAGGGAAAGGTTGAGCTACACATATATGGCCATCATCCTTATATTATATGTGTGATGTCAATCATTTATATCTCTATATATAATACATGGATTGATATCACATTCATTTATAATAGATGAATGACAAGTGATTTTTGTGAAAGCACCCAACCAATAGAAAGGAGTGAGCGATGGTGAATCCACCTCTTAAAGAAGGTGTGTATAAATAACATTCTACCAATAGGCCAAGGAAGGGAGGTCCTTGTCCAATATATCAAGTTTTATCCATCTAAATAAAGTGTCTTATTTTGGCTCAAGAGAACAAATTGACAGATAGTTTAGATGTTGAATTTGAAGAAACTACAAGGTATAATTGTTGAGGCTGGCACATATTTTAGTACGAACACAAATGGTGGCTCTCCCCCCAAACTTGTCAATGGGGATACAAGCTGTTGAGACCCAATGTAATGTTTTCAGGCATAAGGAATGTTGAGTAGAGAGGTTGTCTACCCTTTATAAATTTTTCATAGCTAATGCAAGAGGTGTAATGAGGCATTACAATTGAAATCTAGACCTTTGTCATGCCCAAATAAAAAGGTGTAATGAGACATTACAATTGAATTATCATGTGTATTTTAAGTTTTTGGCTCAAACATGAGAAGGTAAGGTTGAAACCAAAATTTGTAGTCCCCCTTTCCCTAATTCCACCCCTTCCTACAAACCACACCTCTTAAATTGGTCATCAAATATTATAAACATGTATAAGATCTTGTAATAAAATGAAGCAAGATTTAAGTCCTACTATAAATATGTCTTAAGTGAAGTCATTTAATAAAATAGAAATTATTTAAATAACTATTTCATTAACTTTATTTAAATAAGTAAATTTAATTTTGGGACCTGAGACATGGTCCTTTATGTGAGTTGAATTGTTAAGTTAATGATCCACTAAGTACAATTGTTGATGTGTTCATAATCAATAAGAAATTTTAATGTTCTGATTGGGTTTGCATTGATACTATTTAAAATTAATTATTATTGATTAACCAACTATTTAATTGTGGCTATGAGTATTCCTTTAGTCCTAAAATAATTAAAGTTCTATTAATTGAATTTACAACCTATTTATGAGTTGGTTGCAGGTAGGTTAATAGTCAAAATTATTCAATTAGGTTGAAAGTTAGTTGATTTTGATGGATTCGATGTAATATAATTAGTGGTTACATCAACCAACAAGATAAAATTACATTGTATAAATTGACATGTAAGTAATGGAGAAAGGGGTCAAATTTATGAGTCATCTTTACATTTGCCCACTATGATGGGTCTTAATCATGCTAAATCTTATTCCTTGTATTTTTATCCTTCATGCACATTTCTTCTCTTTTACCTTAAATTCCCCTACTATTATCACTCATTTTCAATGGTAACATGTGGATTTATGTATAATGGTAATGGTGACATAAGTCAAAATGAGAATATGACTATATTGAGCTTAGCAACTTCATTTCCAAGATAGTGTTACCTAGAAGGACCCCTAGATATGTGTTCTTCATTTTATAAGTACCCTCATGGCATGAGAACTACCCTTATCTAATATTGAATGAGATTATTCATGGGATATTTATGGGATTTGCCAAAATTAGTTATATAAATACCACTAAACCCATTCTTATAGCTTGTAGCTATTATGGTTCCTCTTTAATGGTTTGTGATACCACCTAACAACTTCCAAAGGTTCATGGTACCCCCAAAATGATCAACCCATATCAATTTTTTTTTGGATAGGTGTATTTATATAGGAGGAAGAGGATTTTGAAGGTTTAATGTTTATTTGAGTTTGTATGGTATAGTTTCATAGTTAGTAGCCTTTAATTAGGCCTAGGAAACCTAATTAGTCATGAGGGGTGTTGAATTAGGTGTTCTCTAAAGAGAATTAAAATTTGAAATTACTTACATGAGATATGTGATGTAAAGGGGTATCTAAATGTGGGTTTGGTTTGGTTGGGAGATTTGTAGTTTATTCAAAACAAGGAGGTTTGGCTTAAAAAAAGGCTAATAGAAGGAAGGTGTCAAAGAGGAAAGAAGAGTTAAGTGAAGAGTTGAAGCTTGGGGGTTATGTGGAATGGTTGGATATATGAAATGAGATGTAATTAATTAGGTAGATGATTTTATGAATATTATGGAAGGATAAAATCAAGTAGCATGCAGACCTATGAAAACACATATGAAGATTGTAAAGAATAGAGCAAGGATAAAGAGAGAGAACATGAAACAAAGTATGAACTAAGGATCCTGATGTTAAAATGAAATATTGTAGAGACCTATTTGATTATTAAAATGACTTCAAGTAGAGGAGGATTGAGTGAATACATGGAGGCTTAAGAGCCATTGAGTAGGTTAGAGTGAACAAGAAAGACCTAGTAAATGCAAAGTGATCAAAGATATAAAGAGGTTGAAGACTAAAGATAAAGGACAAGAAAAGATCAGATCTAGGTATCTGGTAAAGGTAAGTGTGTGTTTCCATCCATATCAAGGAAGCTTGTTAGAACCTATGTATTAAGATACTTGATAGACAAATTTAAATTATATTTACAAGGCAAATATGTTACGCCCCTAACCTATCACATGTATGAGGATAGTATTAGCTGACTTGTGGATTAATTATCCCTCTTTGATGTTATATTACATTTATCTATGCTTTATTTTGATTATTAGGTCGGCCTATGGAGTAACCATGGCCTAGATAGACTATATATAGGAGGTAGTGGGTAATTATTTATCATCATATTGTGAATTCTGCTCTTATTGAAGCTTGTGGAGGTTGCCCCCTCAAAGTGGCTTATCTAATATCATATATTTGGATATATTTAAGTCATATTTGGATATAATTATAATATTCTTGAAGTAACTTCATTACAAGTGGTATCAGAGCTGTGATTTGGGCAATCTTGTGGGCGAAACACTAAATTTTTAAAATTTTGTGATATATAAAAATGGTTGTGAATTTATCTAATTTTTTTTTACTGGATGTGATAAATAATCAAATTAATCTTACATTAAAATTTTAACTCATTTGGATTTTTTTAACAAAATTTATTGCTATTTTATGGTTTTTCATAAAATTGCTCTATAGTGCGCAATTCAAAGAATTTTTATGAGTTATTTACATTTTTGAAAAGCTTAGAAAAACTTGGATATGTTATGTTATTTGTGTATTTTGATTTGAGGTTGATATAATTCCAAAATTTATTGGTCAAAGTTGGGTCAAAAGTGCCCATAAGGGTCGACATCGTAAACCCCTTTTATGGTAGGTCCACAAACTCAAGGCTGAGGAAAGGGTGCTAAAAATCCAAGAAAAAATCCTAACAAGGAAGAGATGGAGTCAGAAGGGGGAGGTACTAGACCCTTTATACTAGGATTTTTTGACATAGATCACAAAGTGAGCCAGCTTGACTATAATGTGTAAGGCATTTAGAGTGAGGTACAAGGCATTCAATCTAGTATGCAATCCATACAAGATAGTTTGGGAGATATCATGATGGATTTGCAAATTAATTAGTCAAATCATCAAGCTAACTCTATTTCACAACCCCACCAGGGTGGTTGTCCTAACTAGTCTACTTCAAATCTAACTCCATGGCCACAGAGGAACCTATTACCAAAGGTGGATATGCACAAATTTGATGGAAAATATCCACTCAATTGGATCAACCAAATGGAGATTTTTTTTGACCTAAATCAGATTCCAGGATGATAGAAGGTTACCATGGCGTCCTTATATCTTGAACCTAATCAATTCATTTGGTATCGATGGTTGTCTGCTCAAAAGAAAAAGATGACTCTCAATGTCACCTGGTTAGTTTTTATAGAGGATCTGCAATTACACTATGACAATAGTGTGACAGAGAATTACTTCAGCCAACTGGAAAAATTGCAACAAACTGGCTTTGTCAAGGATTATATTCATCATTTTTAGAACATGTCCTTATGTGTGGAGATAATTTCTAAAGAAAAATTGAATGACCTATTTTTGGGTGGACTCAAGGACCACATTCAACATGAGGTACACATGTTTAATCCACTTAAGATTTATGATTCTATTATCATGGCATGTAGAGCTGATGAAAAATTCATAGCCAACAAGAAGTAGCCATTCACTCACTTCAAAGATAGTAGCATATCGTCACCAACATTTCCTCCATCTACTAGATTAACCCCTTAGTAAATTGAAGAGAAGCGTGCAAAAGGATTATGTTTTGGTTGTGACAGCAAGTGGAGTAAAGGACATAGATGGGTTGAGAAGAAGTTATTCTACATTGAGGGACCCAATGAAGATGAAAAAGTAGATGATGCCTCTAATGATGATGAGGAAGATATAGAGGAGGTACCTGAAGATTCCCAACTTGCAATCTATTGTCATGCACTTTCAGCTATTAGCACTCCACAAACTCTTAAGGTGGTGGGTTTCCTCAAGAAATAGAAGGTGACAGTGTTGATTGATTCAAAGAGCACACATAACTTTATAAACCATAAGTTGGCCACTCGATTGAACTTTTTCATCTACCTAGCACTAGAATTTTAGGTCATGATTGCAGATGGTGGCATAATTAATTGTTTAGGCAAATGCCATAGTATTAAGCTTACTATGGGTGGGTACAATCTCAACTCTCCTATGTTTGCTATTCCCATGGTAACACATACATTGTTTTGGGAGTCCAATGGCTCACAACCTTAGGTACCATTGAGATGAACTTCTAAGAACTATTCATGCACTTTCATTTTGAAGGTAAGGAAATTGAACTACGTGGATTACATGCAAAATATCCACAATTGATTAGTTCACATCAAATGAACAAGATGCTAAAAAAGGGGGCAAAGGGAACTATTGCATGATTATGCTCCATAGAATTTCAACCCACACAGGCATCTACACATCCTGATCTACAAATAATTTTTGAGGATCACTCATCTATTTTTGGGGCCATGCCAAAAGGACTACCACCAAAAAGAGAACATGATCATGCCATTCAACTAATTCTAGGTAGTCAACCACCAAATATTAGACCATATAGATATCCATATGCATAAAAGAGTGAAATTGAAAAGATGGTCAATGAGATGCTAGAGGCAAGGATCATCAAGCATAGCCAAAGTGCATATTCATCACCAGTGGTCATGGTGCGGAAGAAGGATGACACATGAAGGATGTGCCAAGATTATAGGGAACTCAACAAGTACACCATCAAAGATAAGTTTCCTATTCTAGTAATTAATGATTTACTTGATGAGTTGCATGGTGCTAATTATTTCACAAAATTGGATCTTCGCTTAGGGTACCATCAAATTAGAATCAAGGATGAAGATTTTCATAAAACTGCTTTTAGAACACATGAGGGCCATTATGAGTTTTTGGTAATGCCCTTTGGTCTTACAAATGCACCATATACTTTTTAGAGCTTGATGAACACTATTTTTAGGCCCTTTTTAAGGAAGTTTGTGCTAGTTTTCTTTGATGACATATTGATTTATAGTCAGACATGGGAAGCACATCTGCAACATGTGAAATAGGTGTTGATAGTTTTGGATAAGCACCAACTTTATGCGAAGCCATCTAAATATTCTTTTGGAGTACAGGAGGTAGATTACCTTAGTCACATTATTTCCCATGAAGGTCAAAGTGATAATGGAATGGCCCATGCCAAAAACTCTCAAAAACCTTTGAGGGTTCCTTGGACTAACAGGTTACTATAGAAGATTTGTGAAAGGTTATGGCAGCATAGTAGCTCCACTCACTGCATTGCTAAAGAAGGATGCTTTCCTTTGGAATGATGATGCCACCAAAGCATTTTAGAAACTAAAAGTAACTATGTGTACCACTCCAATTTTGGCTACTCTAGACTTCTCACAGGCATTCACTATTTAATGTGATGCTTCTGGGTCTAGATTGGGGGCAGTACTAATGCAGGAAGGAAGACACCTTGAATTTGAAATGCATCAATTCAAAGGTTGGAATCTAAAAAAACCTATCTATGAGAAAGAAATGATGGCTATTCTTCATGTAGTTAAACAATGGAGGCCTTATCTGATGGGTAGACACTTTAAGGTGAAAACAGATCATGATAATCTCAAATACTTTTTAGAATAAAGATTATCAGAGCTTAAGGGTAGGTTATACTTGTGCAAAAATTCATAGATTAAGCATAAGATTCTTTCAGAGTTGCATGAATCTCCAATTGGGGGACACTCAGGGTTTTTGAAAACTTATCATAGAATTAAGAAATAATTATTTTTGGAAGGACTCAAGGGAGATGTACAATTTTTTTTGGAATAATGCTTGATATGCCAAAAAAATAAAGGTGAAACAGTTAAGACCCCAGGTCTGTTACAACCATTAGCAATTCCTAGTCAAAGGTGAGAGGAGGTTTCTATGGATTTCATCACTGGGTTGCCTTGTTTTGAAGGTAAGAATGTTATCTTGGTCATTATGGATAGGCTTACAAAATATGCCCATTTTTGTGCTCTCTCACACCCATTTTTAGCAAGTATAGTAGCAACTATTTTTATGGAAGTATTTCTCAAATTACATGGAACCCCTAAAATAATTGTAAGTGATCATGATCCTATTTTCACAAGTAATTTTTGGACTAAACTATTTTCTTGTTTGGGTACTCAGCTAGCTCATAGCTCATCTTACCACCCCCAATTTGATGGACAAATTGAAGTGCTTAACAAATGTTTAAAGGGGTATCTCCATTATTTTGTATCAAATAAACAAGAACATTGGGTTAAATGGCTACCACTTGTAGAATGGTGGTATAGCACATCTTTCCATACATCTTCTAAAACATCTCCATTTCTAGCACTATATGGTTACCATCCACCTTCCATCACTTCTTCATTAAAGGTGCACACCAAGGTTTGATATGTGAAGAGCACATTCAACATCAACAAGAGGTTTTGGCTGGTTTGAGAGAGAATTTGGCCTTGGCACAAAATAAGATGAAGCAACAAGCAGATCAACACCGTAATGAGCAATATTTTGAGGTGGGTGACTGGGTATTTATTCATTTGCAGCCTTACAAGTAGATGTCCTTGAAGTAATATAAAAAGGACAACAAACTTGCTCCTAAGTATTATGGCCCTTATCAGGTTCTATAAAAAATTGAAAGTGTGGTTTACAAGCTCGAGTTACCTCATTCATCTCACATACACCCAGTATTTCATGTTTCCTGTTTGAAGAAGGTCATTGGACAAAAAGTTTTAGCCCAATCAGAGCTCCCAAAAATAGATGAAGAAGGACGAGTCATTTTGGAACCAGAGAAAATCCTCCAAACATGTACTAAGAGGTTGAGAACTAGAGATATTAGGGAATATTTGATCAAGTGGAAAAACCAAAGCAGTGAAGATGCAACTTGGGAAGGTGAAGATTTTCTGCAACAACATCCAGAGTTGTTCAATGTTGAGGACAACATTAGTTTGAAGGGGAAGGGCATGCTACACCCCTAACCTATCACATGTATGAGGATAGTATTAACCAACTTGTGGCTTACTTATCCCTCTTTGATGTTATAATACATTTATCTATGCTTTTTTATTTATTAGTAAGTCAGCCTATGGAGTAACCATGGCCTAGATAGACTATATATAGGAGGTAGTGGGTAATTATTTATCATCATATTGTGAATTCTGCTCTTATTGAATCTTGTGGAGGTTGCCCCCTCGAAGTGGCTTATCTATTATCATATATTTGGATATATTTCAGTCATATTTGGATATAATTATGCTATTCTTGAAGTAATTTCATTACAAAATATACATAGACTAAATGTACATAGAACATAAAATTAACTCAAAATTTTACCTTTGTATAAGTAAAAGGTGTCATCCTAACAAAAATAGATGCAGTAGTGGATGGGTTAATAGCTAGATTTGAATATGTAAACAATGCTCATGATAAATCAAATGCTGTAAATATTGACTGTGATGATGAAGGCACCATAACCTCTTGTGACATGAAAAATGACATATATATATTATTCAATTTCTATGTAAATTAATTGTTATCTAAATTAAATTTGTAAATATAACTTAAATTTAACATGACATTTATATAAAATATACCTATATTTATGTAGTGGTCGATGCCTGCACACTAGATGAGCATGCCAAAAACTCATCACTTATAAGAATATTATCCAATCCCTCTAGACCACTAACACCATCATCATTAGAAGGTCTATTACACATAAATCCACAAGGATTACAAGGGTGGGTTTGGGTATGCATATTAGGTTTCATACCTCTAGCATCACTCTATGAGAGCCTACTCATATGCTGAATGAGTGTATCAATGAGCAAACTAAGAGCATACAGAGTGTCAATCTCCATGACTTGTTGAACTATAGAGGGGATATCAAGCTCAAGTGGATTTTGGATATAGATCTACATAGGTTGATTAGGTGCATGATTTGCACCTACTTGATCCTACATAGAGCCTTTCCCTAAGCCCTTAAACTCACTAAAAACAAAATAGTTTAGAATCTCATTGAGGAAAAACAATAGAGTTTCCTTAAAACACGTAATGAGACCTCATAGTTGTTACACTATGGATATTCAAACACCATCCACCATTGATACTAAAAATTAGTTGTGATTAAGTTATATATGCAATGATGGATTGGAAAACGTATAATAGTTACATGGAATAGGGCATTGATGGTTGGGTCAATGAATAGGGTACAAATGGAGCCTTTTGATTTTTTTTTGTTCTTAACCTGAAATGATGACAACTTGTCAACATAATAAGCCCTATAGCTATCCTTATATGAAGTCCATCTATCAATTTGACTCATTATAGAGTCTATTTGACTTAATAATGTCTTTAGGTAATTGGCTAGCTAGGTATGCTGGGGGTTGGTGGAAGTGGGATCCCTCATTTTCCAATTAATTCTTCAATTTCAATTTTATTTCAGACAATGTTGTTAATTATAATCTCTTGAATACCAGGGGGTTTTGTGAAACTATAAGAGGGTTAGGTAGAGGGATAAGAGGAGGAAAAAGAGGGTTTTGTGGAGGTTTATGTGGAGGGTTAGGAAGAGGAGGAACAAGAGGGTTCTGTAGAGGGTTAGGAGGATGGGCTATTCAAAACAAATAAATTACAACTAAAAATTAAGGTTAAACAATGAAAATAATGAAAAAATAGGGTTAATAATTATATATTTTTATCACTTACCTCTTCTACGTGGTGGCATCATTAATTAATAGCTTCCTAAGATGAATTTGGCAGCTTTTTACCACTCTTTTAGGTATCTCCCATAAAACATGATCATTTAAGTTGGAGGAGAGCAAGGAAACTCAAATGCAAAATGATGAATTTGCATTAAAGTTTTGGTTTTTATTTTTATTTTGACATAGGTAACACAATCACATTATTGAAAATAATAATAACATGACCATATTAATATTGTGATCACATTAATAATGTGATCATGTTATGGCTTGGTAATTACTGATCCATAATTTAAATATAATGATCACATTATTTTTTAATACAATCGTGTTACGTAAAATGTCATTAAAATTATCCCCCAACTCCATGCACTTACCCTTTTAGTATAAGGAAATTTATTGCTTTAAGAAGATTACATTTTTAGTTTGATTTATTTCAAGTCATATGGAACTTGTTATTATTTACTTTATAGTTTACATTGCTTCAAAACTTGATTTCTATCATTATTAGTCTTTATCAAACTTAAAAAAATTAAGTACACATCTCTATTTTCCCTTTTCATTTTCAATCACTCAAGATACTTTCATTCATCTTCATTTTTTACCACAATGGTAGTCTTTAGTTACTATATTTCATGTATTTACTATATTTACACTGAATTTACCTTTATACTATCATTTATGTGATTAGTGTAGTGTTTTGAACACTATTATGACATCTACATAAAAAAAATTAGTGAACACCATCCTTTAGAACAATTCAACCTAAGGTTTTCATTCTTTCTTTCCCTCTAAGGATTTCTATTGTGGTTGTTTCAAATTTAATTTATTTATGGTTATTAGGAATATAGAATGCAAAACAATATTAATTAAATAAATATAGAAATAAAATACAGAAATAAGAACACAAGAGAGACATAGATTTAACATGGTTCACCTAAAATGGGCTTCATCCACATAGAAACATCTAGTTCTTCTCTTATTTATTCTAACAAATGAAGGGATAAAAAACTTATAGTGCATCCACTATAATATCCTCTTCAATCACACACCATGTGCCACTATTATTATAATGCCCTCATATCAAACGAGGGTTACATATTAGAGCAAAAAATGCACCAACATAATTTATATGGTTAGATCTGTGACCTAATAGTGAATGGTCCAGATCAAGCTCCGCCATCCAACAATTGTCTTACTTTTTCATTGTGATATCATTATCCCTAGTTTCTATCATGGATTTTTATGTTTCTATCTTATGCTAATTAAGAATTTGTTTAACCCTTAAATGAAATGTGTTGGGTATTTATTTCAATTTTAAGCCCAGGATTAAGAATATAGAAATAAAATAGCACAAGGGTGATAACCAAATCTATAGCAGACCAATTAAATACTAAACTTAGATATAAGCATATGCTAAATTTATTATGTTGAGATAGTCTAAATATGGAAAGTACAATTATGCTAGATATAGAAATGACAAAGAACATAAGTACTTAGCTTGTTCTGATGCTACTACAGTTCTAGATCTAGAATATATTGAAAGCAGGTGGTAAGACAATTTTGGAATAGTTTCTAGATTCTAGATTTGGTGCCTCTAGATATCTAGATAATTATGTCAGATCTGGATGGTTACATTTATGCTAGTGTCTGAGTCTGATGATAGTTTATTATATGTAATATCTAGTGAAGTAGGACACAACCATTAGATGATTTTGGGTTTGGCTTCACCTTCACTAAATGGTGTTTTCAGATCTGGGTCATGGATAATCACTCCTTATGGAATGGTAAAACCCTAACTTTCCATCTTCAATGTGATCTTAGAGAAAAATAGATTAGTGGGCATACGGTATCGATTTGACCCCAATGAACCCACTATCAAAGGTTTTTTATTACATAGACAATACTCCAATGAAGGCCTTAGACTGATGTAGTTATCCTCTACATTTTGGATTGTGTGTAAATCATGAAATGTGTGTAAAATAATTACAATAGTGACTAGCTTGTAACTTGGAAAATTAGGCTCTTGGACTACTAATTTAGTACTTCAGACCTATAAATATATTGTACCTATGACTAGTATGGAAATAGGGGAGCTTTGATCAATTGAATGCTTGATAGAGTGATTTTTATAAGTGCCTTGGTCTCTTTGTTATTTTCTAGGTCTCATAGGTCTTCCCCAAGTGAGGAATGAATGAGGGTTGATATTGTATTTATAAAAATCCTATCAAGAGATAACTTGCATTAAAACACTTAGGTTGACCATTTGAATACATTTCATTTAAAAATTAGATGACATTAAGTAAATAGACACTTGTGTCGGGGTAAGACAACAACATTGATGCTACTATCTATCATGGACATTAGTGTCTAGGGAGTATAAAAATAGGCACAATATTATAACTTGTAGAGGTGTAAGATAAGTATATTTTAATCATTATGGGTAATATATAATGTTTATATCATCAATATAAGACTGGTTGGACTAAGATACAGGCTAAAGGACTCAAGATAGAGTAGATTCAAGGCTTGTAGAAGCAAGGGGAGTGTAGAACTAAGAGGAACAACCAAGGTTTTAGTTTACCAAGTGTACAAGACTGTGGTGCTACATAATCACAAACTATCATCTACATTTACCCCCCTTTTATATAGTAATGAAATTTCTAGTTTATAGGAAAAGAATAAGTACATGGGTGTGTATGCACACCTTGTCTTTTCTTGAGTTAAATTTGAGTGATTTTTTGGTGATTGACCTGCAACTAGGAACATGTTATAGTGTAAAATTAGTGCATATAATTTGGGTTAAAATGACTTGAAATAGATTAAAATGAAAGAAAAATGTTTTAGAGTACACCTATGTGTTGATATAACTGCCTTGCCTATTGACAAGTTGTTTTGAAAAATATGTATCATTGTAAAGATCTTAGATTGAGATTAGAATTAATATAGACAAATATTTAAAGTGCATATATCCAAGGAGAGAGAGAGAGAGAGAGAGAGAGAGAGAGAGAGAGAGAGAGAGAGAGAGAGAGAGAGAGAGAGAGAGAGAGAGAGAGAGAGGGGGGGGGGGGCACATGACCCTAACTTTGGAGAAAAAGTGAGTTGCCACCTAACAATTGAGATTATCTCAACTATGCAATCCAATGATAATTATAACCTAGTGAGGTTGGATGATTAAGTCCAACCTAAAAAATTTGGAAATATTGAGTGATTTGATCACTTCCAACATACCAAAAGGTGAACCAAATATTGCATTAGATTTGTTCAATATGGTTCATAAAAGTTTGTGGGGTAATAGTACATACAATGATTTTAGAATTTGAAAGTAATTTAAATTTTTTAATACTAGGCATGTGTTGCATGGTATATGCACCTTAGATATATCTCATGCTGAAATTGTGTATAACAATAAAACCAATGTGTAGATTTTTTCCATAACTATGAATATGAATCATATAACTATGTGTTTTGGCCAATTTGAATAATTGTGTAAGTGTGGAGGACATGTTCTAAAACATGCCCCCACCATATATGGATAAAATTTGAGAACTAATATAAGTACCAATGTGAAGGACATGTTTCCAAAACATGCCCCAATTATAAATTGGAGATGTTGAATACTAAATATGTGTATAGAACATGCTTCTAAAACATTCCCCCATTGAATCTGTGAACTGATATAAGTACCATCTACTAAATACATGTAGAGAACATAATTCCAAAGCATTCCCCATAGTGAATTTGAAAATTATAAATGTGTGGAGGCCATGCCCATATGACATGCCCCCATTGAATCTATAAACTGATATAAATACCAAATACTAAATAAGTCGGGAGAACATTCTTCCAAATCATGCCAACCACTAAATTTGAGAGCTATGTCAAGTGTGGAGAACATGTTCCACAAGTATTCCCCCACCAATATGCCCCCTTTTAAAGTGAGGGAAAAATAAGAACTGGGAGTTACCTCACCTCAAAAAGGTAAGATAACTATAAAATCTATGAAAGTAACCATATAACATATAAAAGGTGTAGACATCCAATTAATATCACTATCATGATGAAATTGCATATCTATATAAATTTTCACAATAACACACAAATTGGACCAAAATTACCAAAATGATATAATTTGGTCACACATGTGACATACATGCATCAATTCGCATCCATGTATCCTTGATTAGAGTAATGCATTTTATGGAATTCTTATCTTCTCCTAATTCACTTTAAGTCAAATTTCAACTAAGAAAAATGACATTATAGACCATTAAAATCCTCTACTTTGGCTGCACACATCATGTGCATGTGCTAATTCATGTTTATAATTCCCTAATTGGCGTATTACCATATACACAATTGACACCTTCCTCTAGCTCAAGTCTAGTCAAATTACAACTAAGTAAATTGACATTTTTGACCATTTTGATTAAACAAGCAACTAATTCCAAGAATTGAAAAAATAATAAGTAAAATAATTTAAACAAAGCAAATTAGGTTAATATCTTAAATGATAAATCCATGAAAAGTTGTTGAATATCTATTATTAGAAATTTATAATTCAAAATATCTAGGCCATGATGTCACCCATGAGTGATGTCATCCATAAAACATTAATAGAGATAAATATTAGGATTAAGGCTACCCATGCCTTATTAATGCTCAATTATTTCAAATATTGATGACCATATTTATTGTTTGTCCTTCCAAAATTGAATGTATTTTTGACCCTCTATCTTGATCTTGATATGGAGGGCCATAAACCAATTAGTTCATTTTGGAAAAGCTATAAATACATTAGCCATGGCCACAACCTTTAAGATTTTCTTATGTAATGTTATTATATAGGAATAGATTCAACAAGCTCTTTTTGGTGTATAAAAACTATGCAAAAATATCTCTAAAGAGGTTCACTCATCCTTTCAACATTGATCAAATCAAGATCCAAAGCCATTGATGCAAGGAGAGATGTATGGAAACACTTGTGCTACTACATTGACAAAGACTTGGAGCACTAAATCTAGGCACAAACATGTTTAATGGATTGATCTTTAGAGGAGGCCCACTTGGGGAAGGCATTGCCCATGCTTTCTTGTCTAAGATTCTTTATTCCATTGATCGACAACCCTTTAGGGAGTAGGCCTAACACACTAGTTATTTATGCTTTGTCATTTATTTTATGTCTTAAACACATGAACTAACTAGCTTCATAATCCTATTCTAAATTTTTGCATGCTCAATGAGACTGTAACCCATAAAATTCTTTGGATTACTTATCTTCTTTTATCAATTTTTTTGCTAACTTTTGTTAGAATTGGCTAAAAATTTAACATTTTTCATTCTTGGGTCTATTGCCTACGAAGTTACAAATTCATCTTCTACATATCTACAAATTTAGAGCTAGAAAAATGAAATCATGTTGGAAAACTATGAAATCACCTCAAAAAACTATGAATTCATCCTTTTTTAGACCCCCACTATGTATCTATGAGTTCTTAGAGTTGATTTTCAAAATCGACACTAGTAACAGTGAATTCATTATACAAGTTTTAGGGATTTTTCTATTTTTTTACATATTTATGAATTTGAAAGGTTTAAATATGAAATCCTTATTTGTATTTACAAAATCATTCTATTATATTCTATCTGATATTTTATTGTTTAGGTTTTTGGAAATTACAAAATAATAATGAATTCACAACTACAAAATAAGTGGAAAACTAAAAAATTGAGGATTTGTATCACAAAATTATTTTGGTCTATTTTTATGTTGTTTATAGGTTTTCTATGGATTGTGAAATTTTAGGGATTCACAACTACTAATTCATTATAAAATTATGAAATCATCCAACTAAGCAATGAAATTGGTAGGGTAAGTTCTGAAATTAACTAGGTAACTACGAAATCATCCTTGTGAGTTTTTTATGCTTTCTGTTTTCCTATGTATTTTTATTAACCTACAATTTCATAGTTTACACTTTACTATGTAAATAAGAAATCATTAAAGAGAGATATTTTTCATGGTTTTGATCTAATTTTCAAGTTTCCTTCATCATCTAATCAAGCAAAATTTAATCTTATAATGCTTATTGTAGGTAATTAATCAAAAGAGAAGGATTTTAACATATTAATGCAACCATTTAACATTGTATTTTGGCACTTTAAAACTTATGCAAAGGAATTTGTTTTGTTTTTTCATTTGAAATTTCTAATCAAAGGTCAAATTTCAATCATATTTCCATAAGTGTTTAAAAAGAACAATCACTTTGATTTTTGTTATTCATTTCTTACAAAGGACACTTAGTTTTATTTTAGTAAATGTTTTAATGTATGCTCTCCCCTTATCCCATTTATACAACTTAGGTGACAAAAAATTCATTATTTTATTTATTTTGTTGAGTCAAACCTGAATAAATATTATGTACGATCTCCCCTTATTCATAAGGACTTGGGTGACTTAGAAATGACCTAGTTTTTCTTTTTTTTTCTTGTTAGGCTTATGAGCAGGAGTTAATGGCCTCATCATGGGTTCTTTAAGAGGAATTTGACGCAAGGTTTCATCTTCCAACGTTATTCCAACCCTACTCTTTAGTGAGGTATATAAATCAGGTGTACCATTGGATTGGATAGTGGTTGGTTAGTCTAACAAGTCTAATGGGTTTTTGCTCTATGCAATAGTCTAGACATCATACTTCACTAGGAAATACATGATTGAAGTCATTGTGAAAAATATAAGACCTTTTCATAATAAATTGAATGCTTTGGATTTTTTTTTGCCCTGGCAAGTGTTTCTAGGTACTTGTGGACCATCTAGATAAGCCAAGTCAAATATTTAACTTAATTCACCCCACTTGCCATAGAATATCCTACTAAATATTAGTTGCTTTGGCACTCTAATTTAATTTCCATGTATCATTTATTGAGAGACAAAGGGGGGATTAAAAACTTTTCTTACATGTATTTTTTATTTTTGGATTAATAATTAATTCCTTTCGATACTGGTAAATTGGTGGAAACTTATGCAGATACTATGCTAACATTGTGTCAGTTTAGAAAAGGAATATGCACTTAGGTTATCATTCTTATTTAATTTAATTTTGAGTCTAAATAACCATATAACATAAAAAAACAAGTCCTAAATCCTCTCAACCAATTTTAAAACCCATTTTTAATTATTCAATCTAAGGACAAATGGTTTGCACTTGAGTTTTGCCTATCACTTGGGCTTGAGTGTTTTTACTCTTTATGTTTGGGTCGCATCACTTATATTGGATTTTGATTTGATTTTAGATCCTTACCCAAGTTCAAGTATTTTCCCTATGTTTTACACATTGACATCTATTTACACATTGAGGTGTTACATTATTTTATTTACCATTTGACACTTAGCCATTTATTACAATGTTATGTCTATCATTTGAAACAATAGCCTTTGTCTCACTTGGTACCATTATGATACTAATTTAATTTTAAATTTTGAACTTATTTTTTATTGTGTTAACCTAATCCCTAATTTCTTGGACCGTTTTATTTTATTTTCCATTATGTGTGGTCATGTTGCCCATTTTATTTTAAAGTTTGAACTTAAATTTTCTTGAATTCGTAATACACTCTAAGTTCTTAGACCATTAAAACTTATTATGATTTGAAAATCAAGACCAACCATGGTCTTATTATCCTCTTATACATTACCAACACATATTGGAATTAGTTTTCCTTGTGTTAGCCTACACTCTAAGTTACAAGATTGTTCTAACTTCTTCTAGTTTATTGATTTTGACCAATCAAAGTCAAGCAATCCAAAGTCATTGCTTCTTCTCATTCTATGCCAATATATTTTCCAAGCTGATTTTAGATTTTCTAAGGACCATTTGATAGTATTTCCAAATTCCAAATTAAACCAAAGCTACATTTGAAACATTGGTCAAAGAGTGAGCACTATTCTAACTATGTAGAGATACACACATAGTGGGATCACTTATGGCCCTAATTCTGAGGAAGAAACATTTTATGATGTAGAAGAATATTTGGTCATGTACAAATAAATCCCTCTTTTTTTGGTATTAAACCAAGGTCAATACATTAACAATAAATCACTTGAATACCAAGATGAGGCTCTCTTAAGATTGATAGAGTTAGCAGCTAGACTCCCTC
Source organism: Torreya grandis (assembly GCA_037957365.1). Taxonomy (NCBI): domain Eukaryota; kingdom Viridiplantae; phylum Streptophyta; class Pinopsida; order Cupressales; family Taxaceae; genus Torreya; species Torreya grandis. Next base: position 631,358 of record JARHVA010001863.1, on the reverse strand, counting down.
TAGATTTTATAAAACAAAAATTGCATACCCTTGTTCAAATAGAGGATCAATAGTATGAATTGATTATTGAATAAGAACAACCTCACACTCAAGTGCCCAAACCAACCATTTCTTATTCTATCAAAGGGAAGGTTTCATTAGTGAATCTCTCCCAAATAGGTCATATTATTGCATCTACTATAACAAAATTAGTCATCACTATGCATATTAGCTTATTGCTAACTTAACAACTTCTTTGGCTATGACCTCATTTAAAAAAATCATAACAATAGAGAAAAATAAATTACCTAAACAATCAAAACCACACCAAGCTAATCCTACCCATGAGGTTGATCCTTTAGCTCTTCTTGAACGAGTTGTGCCAATAAATGCTTCAAACTAAGTTCTAATTTATATGAAAAACATGTTATTTAACCATCAAGAAACCATTCCAATGTATGATGTGTACTTGATATTTCTCAACAAGTATTGGATCACTCCCAACAATAATATGCTAATAATACACCACCCCAACAAGCAATGATTAATTTATATAATATAAGATTAAATTCTTCTAGTTCATGACAATAAGTTCCACTTGGGAACTAGAAACAATATTGTATTCTTATAAATCAATATCTCATAACAATAGATTCCTCAAAATCAATATCAGACACCTAGAGATCAATAACAAAACCCTTTGAATCAACAACATCATACCTATTCTAATTTACCTTAGAATTAACAACAAACACTAAAATAAACACATAACTTAGGAAATAGGGTGCACATTACCAATAGGACCATGTAGGGAGGATCCATTCTGGTGAAAAATAAACGCTCTTCACACTTTATTAATCTTTAAAGCATGAACAGAAAAACTTTATATGGAAGACATAAAACATATGTTCTGACAGAGTCCACAGCTTAGGTAAATTGGATAGTATTTTTAAAAGTCTTCATCTGATATTATACACAGCTGCTAGAATTTCATTGCCATTCACAAAGAAAAAAATAAAAATCATTCACTATATTTGAATGCCCAGCATCAATTATAGAATGATTAACAGTTAAATAATTGTTGTAGGATTAAGCTTTATCTTCTTTCCATTTTCCAGGCGCACTATTATACAGACAGCACAAGAATATCAAATTTGCTAGTGTGAACCTGGCTGCACACTTATATACTCATATACTGAATGCAAAGGTTGTCAAGGCAGAACCTATATGGTATGCCACGTCACTTATACTTTCAAGGCATTGAACGCGTCCCAGGAAAGTTACACGACCCAGTCAGGAGGTCTAGCGGCCCAGCACCATTTATATAAACACAGGCGTACATTGAAGCGCCCAAAATAGATTTAATATGGCCAGCTTTCTTCACTTAATACATAGAGAGCTCAAAATAGTTTAATACTTATATTGAAACGGCTGGAGATATCAATATATTGTTTGGGGCGGCCCAGAAATCATAACAACAAAACAAGAAGAACTACGGTCCAGCCAACATGGAACGCCCAAGCATAGATATTTTAATATTGATAAGAAACAAAAGAATCATACTTAGCTTCAACCCAGCATAACATATTTGAACGCCCAGCATTCATAGATGACTTGTGGGAAACTAAGACGCCCCTGTTCTCTCCTGCATCGCCTTCCCCTATTTTTCACAAAAATCCTCTTTCTTTTTTAACACAAAAAACATCCGAATGCATACAAAAAGCTTTTAATCTTAACATAGCAAGTTGTTCAAACCTGGGTTGGGCGCAACAATCTGCCCAAAATGCACTAAAACAGACTTCCAAGATAAGGAGATTCTAACTAAACTACAAGCTTTCTTTTTTTTTTTTTTTTTTTTTTTTAAATTTTTTTTAACAGGCTTAAAACAATATTAAGAAAAAAATAAATTTTCAAAACAAATGCAAAGGCAAAATGGAGGAAAAAAACAAAGCAATTAGTTCTTCAAGTGATGCTCCTGCATCATTCTTCCAACCAGCAGAAGAAGTGTTCTTCACTTGTTGTTTTTCTGCATCACTTCGTCTATACTTGTGCCCAGCTTAAGGATATCATTTGCAGTCAACCATGTTGCATCTTCAGCTGGTAGATTCTTCCACTTAGTTAGATACTGGAAGTATTCTTTGTTTCTTGTCTTTTTAACTACTTTCTTCTCTAAAATACTCTCAATTTCTTTTGGCACTTCCTTTGGTAGTTGCTGCTCCCATTGGATAACTTCATCCACCTCTCTTTCAGTTTCTTGGTCTGGTTGTCCTTCATCCTTGTATGGATATAAATCTGCAATATTAAAAATTGGAGAGATTCCAATCCCCTTTGGCAGTTCTATTTCATATGCATTATTTGAAAACTTCCTTATTACCTTGCATGGTCCTATTTTCTTTACCTTCAGTTTGTTATATTCTTTCTTTGGAAACCTCTCTTTTCTGAGATGAGCAAGAACAAGGTCTCCAATATTGAAACTGACCTCTCTTCTCTTTTGATCTGCCCTTAGCTTGTATTTGATGGTATTTTCTTCAAGTTTCTTCTTTACCTGTTCATGCAAATTTGCATAGCATTGGCAAATTCTTCCGCATCAGCACTTCTTGTCTCCATGCTGCTTAAATTTCTTAACTCATACACGCCTCTTGGATGCATTCCATACATAATTTGAAATGGGCTCAATCATGTACTTCTGTTAGGAGAATCATTATAGGTAAATTCAGCTTGTGCAAGTGCAAGATCCCATTGTTTCGGATGCATACTTACCAGGCTTCTCAAGATGTTGCCCAAGCTCCTATTGACAACCTCTGTTTGACCATCCGTTTGAGGATGATAGGATGAACTAAAACTTAGTTGTGTTCCCAATTTCTTCCATAAGGTTCTCCAAAAATGTCCAACAAATTTGGTGTCCCTGTCAGAAATAATACTTCTAGGCAATCCATGCAATCTAACAATATCCTGGAAGAATAGATTAGCTATGTGAGTAGCATCACTTGTTTTGAAAAATGGAATAAAGTGAGCCATCTTTGAAAACCTATCTACCACAACAAATATGGAATCATGGGCTTTTTGAGTTCTTGGCAAACCAAGTACAAAATCCATGCTTATTGAATCCCAAGGCCTATTTGGAATGGGTAGTGGCTGGTACAAACCTGTGTTTTGACTGCTTCCCTTGGAATATTGGCATATTTTACATCATTCAAACAATTTCTTAACATCATTACTCATACCTGGCCAATAGTAGTGAGCACTCAATTGTGCTAATGTCTTGTTCTGCCCAAAATGTCCTGATAAGCTGCCACTATGTTTTTCCTTCAACAAATTTTCCCTCATGGAACTCTTGGGAATACAAAGCTGGCTGCCTCTGAATAGCAGACCCTCTTGGACCATGAAATCTATCCAGGGACTTCTTTCAACCCTTACCGGATTCATGCAAGCTTCATATGGTTCCTTAAAGTCTGGATCTTCCTTATATAGTTTCTTCAAATCTTCAAATCCCATAATACTTACTTGAGACTCTTGTATGATCAGATTTCTCCTGCTTAAGGCATCTGCAACCTTGTTAGATTGTCCTTTCTTATGCTTAATAGTGAATGTGAAACTTTGTAAAAATTCAATCCATTTGACATGCTTTTGATTCAACTTATCTTGATTGCTAATGAACTGTAAAGCATAATTGTCAGTGAACAAAACAAATTCTTTAGGCAAAAGATAGTGCCTCCACTTCTTCAAAGCTTGTACAAGAGCATAGAACTCTTGATCATAAGCTGAATATTTCTTCTTATCATCACTTAACTTCTCACTAAAGTATGCTATAGGCTTCCCATCTTGACTTAAAACAATGCCTATTGCAGTTCCACTAGCATCACATTCTACTTGAAAAAGTTTATTAAAATCAGGCAAGGCCAAGATTGGCTCTTCAGTTACCTTCTTTTTCAATAATCTGAAACTCTTATTAGCAACCTCAATCCAACAAAAACTTCTTTTATCACCCTTGATTGTATCTATCATTGGAGCAACAATTCCACTAAAATTTCTTATGAATTTCCTATAGAAGCTAGCCAAACCGTGAAAGCTTCTTACCTCATATGTGCTCCTGGGTGTAGGCCACTCAAGAATGGCTTTAATCTTTTCTTTATCCATCTTCAATCCTTCTTTAGAAATCACAAATCCCAAATATATTAACTCTATTTTCAGAAAACTGCACTTTTTGACATTGATTAGCAACTTTTCCTCATGTAGTTTACTCAACACCATTCTCAAATGTTTCAAATGTTCTTCTTTAGTTTGACTAAACACCAAAATATCATCCAAATATACTATCACAAACTTACCAGTGAACTCCTTCAGCACTTCATTCATCAGCCTCATGAAGGTGCTTGGTGCATTGGTTAATCCAAATGGCATAACTAACCACTCATAGAGTCCATCATTAGTCTTGAAGGCTGTTTTCCATTTATCCCCTTCTCTTATCCTAATCTGATGGTAACCAATTTTCAAATCTATCTTAGAGAAATATGTAGCTCCACTTAAACAATCAAGTAAATCATCAATTCTTGGCAATGGAAATCTATACTTGATAGTAATCTTGTTGATTGCTCTAGAGTCCATACACATTCTCCAACTCCCATCTTTCTTAGGACTCAACACTGTAGGGACAGCACAAGGACTTAAACTTTCTGTTACCAATCCTTTGTCTAACAATTCTTGAACTTGGTGTTTGATTTCTTCATTCTTCTTTGGTGTCAACCTGTAGGCAGCCTTGTTCGGAAGATTTGCTCCTGGAATCAAGTCTATGTGATGACTAATACTTCTCAATGGTGGTAACTCATCAGGTAAATCATCTACCACAATGTCAATGTATTCATTCAACATATCTTGAATCTCTAGTGGCAAATCAATCAACTTAGTACTAGTGACTACACTCTTTGGCTTACCAATTACAGCAAAGTTTACCTCTTCTTTCTTCATTTGATGTAGAAACTCTTTGCCACTTACTATCAAAACTTTAGAATTCTATCCAACAACAGCAGCAGCCTCTTCTTTCAATGGTGTAAGTGTATGCTTGATCCCATCCTTTTCAAACATGTATGTATTCTGCCTTCCATCATGTATGACCTTCCTGTCAAATTGCCAAGGCCTTCCAAGCAAGATATGACATACATCCATGGGCATGACATCACATAAAATGTGATCCTTATATATTCCTATCTGAATATCTACTTTGCATTGTTCACTTACTAGAAGTTTGTGTCCTTTTTGTAGCCAAGAGACTTGATAAGGTGTAGGATGTACCTCCTTCTTCAAGCCTAGTTTCTCCACCATCTCAGTTGACACAAGATTGTCAGTACTTCCACTGTTAATAATGACCTTACAGCATTTCCCTCTACTCTTACATGTGGTTCTAAATAAAGTTTTTCTTTGAGGTGGTTCTACAACTTCTTTATTTGGCTTTAACAATATTCTTTTCATCAAAAGAGACTCACCTTCTTCTGGAGTGTCTTCATAAGCTGCTGTAACTTCTGCATTTTGTTTTTCACCTTCAATCACATGTATGCTTCTCTCATGGCTGGTAGAAGGGTTCTCTGGACACTCATATGCCCTATGTCCTGCATACTTATTGCATTTAAAGCATTTGCCCATGAATCTTCCTCTTCCTCTTTGATATCCTTGGTATGGTCTTCTTCCCCTTGGTGTATAGCTGCCTCTTGAACTTTGTGAGCTGCTGCCCTCTTCGTGAGATGTTTGCAGCTGTCTTCTACCCCCTTGAAATCCTCTACCTCTGCTGAACCTGCCCCTTCCTCTTGAGAAGGATGTTTGTTTCCTTGCAATCTTCTCCTCAGCTTTCAAGGAAAATTGATATGCCTCCTCAATTGTCTTAGGAATGAGAAGACTAATTTCATCTTGAATGGCAAATTTCAAGCCATTGGTGTATCTGGCTACCTTTTTTGTGTCATCCTCAATGTGACCTGATCTTATAGTCAACCTATAAAATTCTTCAGTGTATTCTTTCACAGACAATTCTTTTTGCTTCAAATTTTGTAATTGCTTAAAAAGATTTGCTTGATAATCTTTAGGCATAAACTTACCTTTCATTTTTGCTACCATTCTGTCCCAGCTTCTGATCTTTGGCTTTCCTTTTCTTCTCCTTTCTTCTTGCACTCCATCCCACCACAAGGATGCATGTTTCTTTAGCCTTGTCATGGCATACTTGACTTTCTTTTCATCTTCTTCAATCCCTTTATACTCAAAATATTTGTCTAATGCATTAATCCAATCAATTAATTCTTCAACATTCAAATTACCTTCATACATTGGAACCTCCATTTTTGGCTTGGTGTTCACCTTCATAATGGCTTTGATTAACCTCTCTTCAGTTGTTTCTTTTTCCACCACCAATTCATCTTCTGGTGGTTCTTCTTCTCTGTCACTGACTTCACCCATGTCAGTGCCTCTTCTTTGAGCCATCTCTAGGTCTTGCAGCCTAGCTGTCAAGCTCCTAATCTCCTCTGCCAGTGCAACCTATCCTCTGGGTCTCCTTCCTCCAGCTCTACCTCTGTTCCTGATTCTCATGGCCATCTTGTTTTCTGTTCACAAATCTGGTTCTGCTTCTCTTTGGCTTGGATCACAATCCCTTGGGCTCTGAAACCAAATTGGTGAAAAATAAACACTCTTCACACTTTATTAATCTTTAAAGCATGAACAGAAAAACTTTATATGGAAGACATAAAACATATGTTCTGACAGAATCCACAGCTTAGGTAAATTGGATAGTATTTTTAAAAGTCTTCATCTGATATTATACACAGCTGCTGGAATTTCATTGCCATTCACAAAGAAAAAAAAATCATTCACTATATTTGAACGCCTAGCATCAATTATAGAATGATTAACAGTCAAATAATTATTGTAGGATTAAGCTTTATCTTCTTTCCATTTTCCAGTCACACTATTATACAGACAGCACAAGAATATCAAATTTGCTAGTGTGAACCTGGCTGCACACTTATATACTCATATACTGAATGCAAAGGTTGTCAAGGCAGAACCTATATGGTATGCCATGTCACTTATACTTTCAAGGCGTTGAACGCGTCCCAGAAAAGTTACACGACCCAGTCAGGAGGTCTAGCGGCCCAACACCATTTATATAAACACAGGCGTACATTGAAGCGCCCAAAACAGATTTAATATGGCCAGCTTTCTTCACTTAATACATAGAGAGCTCAAAACAGTTTAATACTTATATTGAAACGGCTGGAGATATCAATATATTGTTTGGGGCGGCCCAGAAATCATAACAACAAAATAAGAAGAACTACAGTCCAGCCAACATGGAATGCCCAAGCATAGATATTTTAATATTGATAAGAAACAAAAGAATCATACTTAGCTTCAACCCAGCATAACATATTTGAATGCCCAGCATTCATAGATGACTTGTGGGAAACTAAGACGCCCCTATTCTCTCCTGCATCACCTTCCCCTATTTTTCACAAAAATCCTCTTTCTTTTTTAACACAAAAAACATCCGAATGCATACAAAAAGCTTTTAATCTTAACATAGCAAGTTGTTCAAACCTGGGCTAGGTGCAACAATCTGCCCAAAATGCACTAAAACAAACTTCCAAGATAAGGAGATTCTAACTAAACTATAGGCTTTCTTTTTTTTTTTTTTTAACAGGCTTAAAACAATATTAAGAACAAAATAAATTTTCAAAACAAATGCAAAGGCAAAATGGAGGGAAAAAATAAAGCAATTAGTTCTTCAAGTGATGCTCCTGCATCACATTCCTACCCACACCAACCCCAACCAAACCTATCAGTCTATGAACAATCAACATAACTATCTCCCTTTGCCGCAAACCACTCTAAATATCCAAAGAGTGGAACACCATGAAGGAGGTAGTATTAAGGCTTCATATAGGTAACTATAATAATAATCCCATGTTTGATGAGACATTCCCTTATCCATTTGATGCGAGCATCTTTTAATTACCCTTTTTTCCTCATTTTGAGGTACCCAAAATTGATAAATATTAAGGAAAGGGTGATCCTAGAGAGATTATACAATCCTTCTTTGTTACATGCCAAGAGGTAGCCTATAATGTGTATATGTTGCCCTTATTTCCATGTAGCTTGGGTGGACAAGCCTTGGAGTACCTCCTCAAATTACCTAAAAGATCGGTAATGAATTTTAATAATTTATTATAAAAAATAGTTAACCACTTTTATTATAACATTGAACATAAGTTGATAGTGGTTGACTTATTTAAATCCAAATAGAAGAATGGAGAAAGGATTGTAACAAATATAGAATGGTGGAGAGCACTAGGTAGATGCTTCTAACATAATCTACTAAATAAATAGATAGATGATATCTTCACATAGAACCTACACCTTGAGGTTGCTCATAATATGAGACTTGCATGTGCCAACACATTAAAGGAAATTATTGACAAAGGTGTACATATTGAGAAGGCACTTATTGCTAAAGGATTTGTCAAATTATATTCCCAAGATCAAACATTGTATCAAGCTCAATAAATATTTCTAAACAACATCACTAAGAAGCCTAAGATCCTTAACAAAAATAATAACATGGTGGGTAATGGGGTTACAAAATAATGACATGTGCAAATAGTACAAGAACCACCTACTCAAAATAGATCATTGAATCCAATTATCCAAATACAAAGAGTTCCACCACATAGAGCATTTCCTAGATGAAGGTTTTTCAATAACCTAGGGGAGCCCATTGAGTTAGTGTTTAATAAATTAGTTACTTCCAACATGATTATTCAGCTTGTGTCAAACCCTTTCCTTAGGATCAACCTAATCCTGAATAGTATATTAAAGCTAATTTTTTTTATTTTTATCATGTTGTTGGCCATGAAGTTTATAGGTACATGCAATTAAGGCACATTATTTAAAACTTTCTAGATAATGAAGAGATTGAGCTAGACTATAGACCTCATACTAACACCAATCAAAACATGGGTATCTACAAAGACCCCTTTCCTAAACACAATGACTAATAATAAAGGAAAAATTAGAACCAAAGCCAAGAGTGTAATTGAAAAAAAAATCAAGGTTACAATTAGAATCAAAATCTAAATAATAATCATAATCAAGATCATGATACCCAAACCAATCAAATAAATTACAATGTTGTGCCATATGATTACAATAACATCATAGGGTATATTAATAGAAATCACAATGCTAACATAAAGATCAAATCTTGTGTACCATCTAATATGGATAAAAATTTTGGTCCTTCTATTTTAGGATCACCATCTTCTACTTCAGCTAATTCTACACCTTGATTTCTGTGGGTTACCATTGCTGGACCTTCTCATTCCTCTAATTACAATAACTCCCTCTCAACTCAAAATTGTGTAGTCACAACTAGATGACTGAAAGTTATCTTTTATGGCCTTTTGTCATCTTCCAAAACTTATCCTAAATCAAACATTGTACCAATCAAGACCATTTTTGAGCTCAACACTATATCAATTTAGACTAATCTTAAACCAAACACTATGTTATTAAGCTCAGACCTACTCATCCCATTGATACAAATCCACATCTTATAAGTGAATAACTAAGAAAAATGTCCATGTAGATCTCTATTTTGGATCTCTTTCATATATTTGAAGTTCATAAGACCATACTAAATGATTTCCTTAAAAAATCCATTATGCTTGATGACATTAATCCTGACCAATTCTAAGCACTTGTGGGACATTTGTCTTTAAGATAACAAATTACCTTTGACTAGCGAGATATGTCATCCCTTGGTCCCATAAATAAAAATACCTTATACATTGAAGCCATTATTTCTCATCATAAAATCAAATAGGTTCTTATAGATAATGGATATATTAAACATAGCATCGTTAAAACTGGTCCAAACATTGGGGTATACAGTGACAAATATGTGACTAGATATAATCACCATCAAGGCTTATGACAATATAGAAAGAGAATCTATCAAAAAAAAATTTAGCCAATCATTGTTGGGCCTATTTCCCATGATACCCTATGACACATCATTGATATATAACTACCTTATAATCTACTTCTTGGTCATCCTTGGGTCCATGAAGTATGAGCAGTCCCTTTTATGCTACATCAATGCATCTAGTCTAAAGGTCACTATTTATGGCGATTTATAATCTTATCAATATTGTAAACATCTATACGCTGAGTATGGTAACTACACATATTGTCCTATCATTGAGTTGGTAGGCAAGAAAGGAAAGAGAGTGGTTTTTGAACCTCCCCAATCTAATTATATCAACCCTAGTGACCTCGTTTCCACTTCTACCAATCCATTTCATACTACCATGCCCACCCATTTAACTATTCATAATAGTGGTATTACCATATATAAAATTCATGATGCATTCCACATCAACAAATTACCTAAGTCTCCTAAGTCCTATGGTCATCATAAACCATCTAAAATTTTTAGAAGGCCCAACATGATTTGGTAAAAGAAATCTAAATCCACTTTATAGGAACCACTCATCTTTGTAATAGATATGTCACCCCTTCAAGATCAGGCAACCAACACTAAGGGAGGTTAGTTTTATGGTGATGGATTTGTTAATTTATTCTAAAGTGCCAAGTATCCTATGCTAAATAGAATCATGGATAACTTGGACTATACAAAAAGAACATTGGGGTCCAAAGTGCATGGATTTCTTAATCCTATTTCAACTGCTAAACCTATGGGCAATCAAGGTCTTAGATTTACACCACTTAGGGGTGACCCCATTCATTTAAAGGTTATTTTTCTTCATTCATTGACCATTAAACTATTGGTAATGGCATAACATCCCATTATAGTGCCTATAATGAGATAGCAGATATCGATTTATTTAATTCCAATGCCATCATGACCATTACAATCCATTATCCACTTACCCTTCATCATCTTGACCTATTCAATAGGGGCTAACAATAATCTATCATACCACTAGATGAATTTTAGAATGAAGAATCTATTGTCAAGTTCATGGTCCTTCGAGATGAATTATTAGTTGGTGATCACAAACAAGGATTTGATTTCCATTTGGAACTTGATGACTATTTTGGAGAGCAGACAAACTTCTTTGGTCATGATAAAAGTAAAACATCAAGATCCTTAGGTGAAAACCTCTTTGGGGTGCACTTAGATTAGGTAATGAGTAAATAAAAAGACAAGTCCTTGAGTGAAAGCATGTTTCAGGTGCTCTTAGATGGGGAGGTTCACCTCTCTCCTTAATAAGTGTAGTGTCTACCTAGTCCAAGCATTACCATTAGTTACAACATTAGTTTTAAATAAAAACAAGTTTTTGAATACCTTGCTCAAGATTTTCCTAAAGTATTTGACAACTGGCCATTACATAGCATGGATGATTCAGATTCCTCCTACATGGATGATGGTTATGATCAATGAGTAGTTGAAGAGTATCCATTCTCTTCCTTGCCTAATATTCTTGAGGATGACTCAACATTATTGGTCTAAGATACTACTAAGGTTAACATTGGTACATGTTATGATCCTAATATGGTCTATCTAAGCACATCCCTCACTAGGGAGGAACATGAAATCATTATTACCATTATGAAATAATTCATTGATATATTTGCATAGTCTTACTTAGACATGCCTAGTCTTGACCTTTCATTAGTGGTACATCACCTACTTGTCCATCTAGATGTGAAACTAGTAAAATAAAAATTTTAAAAAAAATGCATCCATGCATATCCATCCTAGTTGAAAGGAATTAAAAAAATCACCGGATGTAGGGTTCATTCAATCACTTGACTATTCTAACTGGATCTCTAACATCATCCCACTCAACAAAAAGCCACAAGGCATTCCCTTATGTACCTGTTTTAGAGACATCAATAAGGCATGCCCTAAATATGATTTCCCACTACCTAACATTGAAATTATAGCCAATTTAATGAAAGGATATGAAATGTTGTCCCTCATAGATGGCTTTTTAAGATATAACCATATTAAGATTGTACCAAAGGATCAACACAAAACCATGTTCAACACTTCATGAGGAATGTTTTGTTATAAAGTCATGCCCCTTGGCTTGAATAATGTAGGTGAAACCTATCAATGTTCCATGATTATCATCTTCCATGACATAATTCACAACATCATTGAAGACTATGTTGATGATATCTAAGCTAAATCAAAAACACATTCAGGCCACCTCAATGTTCTATGGAGAATCTTTGAGAGGATTCATAAATACAAGGTGCATCTCAATCCTAATAAGTGCATCTTTAAAATTAATTCAAGAAAATTTCTAGGGTTTACTATGTCACAAATAGGGATTGAGGTAGATCTCACTAAGGTCAAGGCTATTGTGGAAATGCCTCCTTCATCCAATTTGAAAACACTCTATAACTTCCAAGGAAAAATTCAATTTGTATGCCATTTCATATCATAATTAGCTAATAAATGTCATCTATTTACACACCTTTTAAAGAAAGGTGTCATATTTCAATGGGACATAGGTTTTGAACAATCATTTATCGAATTGAAGACCTACTTGGCTAATCTACTAGTACTGACTCCACATACATCAGACAAACCATTGCTCTTATACATATCAATAATAAAACATGCATTAGGGGCACTTTTGGCCTAACATGATGAACATGGCAAAGAGCATGAAATATACTATCTCAGCTAGACATTAGTGACTTATGATCATAACTATATAGTTATGGAAAAGGCTTGTCTCACAATGGTTTTCACTAACCAAAATATGCATCACTATATGCTAAATAACAAAACCATTGTGATAGCCAAGATTAATCCATTCGAGTACATATTATCAAAAAATACTCTCATAGGTCACATGGTTAAATGGGTTATGTTACCGAGTGAACTTGACATAGAGTAATAGAATTAGAAGGCCATTAAGGGGAAGTATTGGTTAATCATCTCATTGAAGATTCTTTGATTGACACCAAGCCTCTTTCATTTGACTTTCTAGATGAATCAATCATGACTCTAGATGAGGTTCCTATTGATCTAAAATAATAGACACAATATTTTGATAGTTCATTCACCTCATATGGATCTAAAGTTGGTATTTTATTGGTCACACCATAAGAGGTTCTTATTCCTAAGGTGTTTCACATTATTTTCCATTGTAACAAAAACATCGATGAATATGAATCCCTAGTTGTTGGAATTCATCTTGAAATATATAGGGATATCAAGCAATTGATAGTATATGGAGACTCTCAACTAATAATCAATCAAGCCATAAACTAGTACCAAAAAAGAGATGAGAAGATTGTACCTTACAAGTGTATAGTGGACAATCTTAAAAAACACTTTTAGTTTCTTCAACTTGAACAAATACCATAGGCCAATAACCAAGTGATAGATGTCATGGCTACCATTGGGTCTATGATATAAGTTGTCAATGATGCCAGAGAGTATTAGTTCCTCATTATCAATCTTTTGTAGCCAACTCATGTACTACCAGATTCAGAGAAAGTATGTAATATTATTGATCCCAAACCCCCTTGGTAATAAGAATTGTGTACATATCTCCAAGATCAAACCCTTTTGTTGAACCTTTCAAAGAACCAAACCAAACTATTCCTCCATTGAGCATCCCATTATACCATCCTTGGAAATACTCTCTATCATAGGGGTTATGATGGAACATTATTTCATTATTTATTTTTGAGAGAATATATATTGGTGCTTAAAGAGGTCAATGAAGAAATTTTTGGGGACCACACTATCATCATGGTCTTGGATAGGGAAATCCTCTATATAGAATATTAATGGCCCAAAATAGAGAAATATGCCTAAAACTATGTCAAGAAGTGTGTTACTTATTAGAAGCATAACAATTTGATACATGCACTTTCAATATTGCTCTATCCGATTACTACACCATGGCCATTTTCAACTTGTGGACTTGAACTTGTTGTGAAAATCAAACTTACCTCCTTTGATGGCCACAAACACATACTACTATAGAGTAGTTCACTAAGTGGATACATACCATACCACTCACTTATATAACTGACAAGGTGATAGCTAAGTTTCTTTATTTTCATATTATATGCCACTATAACATCCCTGCTAAAATCACCTCTGATAATGGTGGTTATTTCAAGAACAAGGATGCCAAATCCCTCTATCACTAGTTCAAAGTCAAACATAAATGATTTTTCATGCCTATTTTTCATACCCCTAAAATTTATACTCCTATCTTCCATAGTGATGATCTAGTCATAAAATTTAAAACTATAGTCGAGGACCTAAGTCAATTAATAGTATTATGAATACACATGTTTTCAATTAAATGATTTGATAATGATTAGCTTATGAATTCATATTTATATTATAGTGGTTTCAAAAATCATTAATGATTGAATGAATAAAATTAGCATGCACAAATGCACACACACACACACACACACACACACACACACACACACACACACACACACACACACACACACACACACACATTATTACCGAATGTTATCAATTTGAAAATGATAATGTTCACTATCATTTTATCAGAATTGAAGGCATTATATGAATTTATCATTTTGGTTTTTAGTTAGTTTTATTTGAAAATTCAATTGCGAGTATAAATATTGATATAAAATGAGTTGTGCCATAAATGGAATTTGGTTTAACATTGAAACCTAAGCTATAATATTGAAGGATTATCAATTAATACTAAGTTGTTCTGGGTTCTAATCTAAAATACTATCCTATGATAAGTGTTCAATATAATATTGTAGACCTAACATGAAGACTTTGAAATGGACATGGGGTGATTATTTTATTTTGAAGAATGGTTGGAAATTAAATTATGTTTGACACTAGTAAATTACAAGCCTTATTTCATTAATTATTTGAATGGGAAAGTTGACAAGTTGCCAGCTCAAATGGTAAGTTGGTCTAATGTGAAGCATGATGGATGTTTCAATATCTGAAAAAAATCAAAAGATAGTCTAAGGATTTAATGCAGTTGTACATGCCTTGATTTGCACAAGTTAGTTATCATTTTAGTAAGAATTTTGGTCATCACTAAACTTAAAATCTTGCTAAACAAGTTATCATTCGGATAATGACATGCCTCAAATTAATAAAACTAATTAAATGAAAGCATACTATCAAGAGTGGTTAATGCATGGGTTATGGTATATAAAAAGGTTTGTTTTCATTTTTTATAATCATTTTGAGCAAGAACATAGGGGAGGCCATACTCTACCTAGATAATATTGAGAAGTTGCAAACACTGCATTAACAAGTACACCAATATTGAAGAATGAATAATTATGAAAGAGATAATTATAGTTTATCACTGAAAATGGTTCGTATGGAAATATAATTATGGTTTCAAGTTTTCACGATAATTTTGATAAATTATTACAAGATAAATTATTATTTTTAATTCTTTTACATGCATGAATTAGTTATCGTTCTAGGTTTTATCATATTTTATTTTGCAGTATGATATTTTGATAACTGAAAGTATTTTTGTTTTTGTTTATAAATCTCTTCATCCTTGGTTTTGGAGTCAATTTTTGTGCATAATGGAGATTATCCTCAAAATATGTGATATTCTAGCTTTTGGGTTTTCAGTTTGTTGATGATTTTGGCCATTTTAGTTTGGCTTTTGAATTATGGTTTCATAAATGCATGAAGTTTGGGATAAGAATGAGATAGAAATGGTTATTTTCATGGAAATATTGATGATTTGAAAGTGGTTATATCATGACATTATGGGTATAGTGTTTACAATTTATTTTATTGAAGATTTTCGATATACAAAATTTGATGGCATGCAATATATGATTTTATAAAATTCGAAAGTTTATTTTAAGATATCAAAATATATTTTCTGGGTTTTATTTTTGAAGTCATAAATTAAAGATTAGTAAGCAAATGGTTAGTAATTTTGTAAAGTTGTGATAAGTTATGTTATTATGAGTTTTTGAAATGATGATGTGAACAAGATATGCCCATGTAAAAAGCTTATAACATTGTGAATATAAATTATGTTGAAATTATCATTTCAGTGGTTATGAATTTTTTGTTAGTTTAATAAAAATATATGTAGTTTGTAATTTTTGAATAATATATATACTGTATATATTGAGACTGTATTTATACAGTGAGAAAAAAATGTAACAAAGTATGGTAGAATATTTGAAATAAAATTAAGAAGAATATAATTTTATATAATTATTATGATTTCAAGTTTAATCAATATACTGATACATAATACAGTCATAATTAAAAATCATATAAATGAAGTTTAGTTTTAAATAATGACAGTTGAATACTTTATTTATTTATTTTATTGATATACCTAAAAAAATTTATAAAGTGAATGGAAGGTGAAAATATAGAAGTGCGGTTATTATTATTATTGATTCTATAGTTGATATATTCATTTTTGAGTTCAGTCAATGATGATGATAAGATTTTGAATATATTTTGAATTGTATTTAGAATGTCAGGTTGGGATCAATCAGATTGGAATAGAAATAATGAAAATTATAGTTGAGAAAAGAATCATAACTCTGGCAATATTAATCAAAATGCACCTAATAGACAAACTGATAGAGAAGATTTTAGGGCTAGTAGATTTGACCCTATAAATGCAAGTAAAGGATCCCAAATTTCCATTCATTTTGAGGCCATTGACTCAAAATTTTGGAATGTGTTGAGTATTTTTCTATTTAATCCTACTAATCATAGGAGCAGAGTAGGGGTTTTCATTGTCATAGATTCAGAGCTAGATCTCATTCTTATAGTAGCTCTTTCCATCAGTTGCAAACTAATTCTAATCATTTACTTATTTATTCATCCAATCAAGAAGTTAATGTTGTTAATGAATCACCACAAGAAGTCAATGAGTCAATCTATACAAAATTGTTTGTAAATATTTCATTTCCATCCTGTTTTAGTGAGCTTGCACCACCTCAAAAGGTGCCTATTTTAGAGTGTAGAAAACCTAGATTGAAAAAACCTCTTGTTGTCATGCATCCATCCACTTCAAGGAAACGTACAAATAGTCAAATTGAATTTCAAACTCCAATAAAAACTAGAATAGTGAAGTGAATCAAAATGGAGATAAACGATGATGAGAGTGATTCAGGTACAAAACTAGTTTAGTTTCTTGTAGTTTAGATGAAATATAATGAATGCTTGAATTAAAAGGGAGATCTAGTGATTGAAATTGTATCTGATTCTAATAATTTTTTATTATCAAAAAGATAAATTTCATCTCAGAGTTGAACTTTAATTTGATAAGACTTATCACATTTTAGAATTTTGATACTATAGTAATGATATTTTTGGAGTGCATACAAACTTTAATATATATATATATATATATATATATATATATATATATATATATATATATATATATATATATATATATATATATATATATATATATATATAATTTGGACTATATGTAAAATAAAATTAATATAGATAAGAATTTTATTTAGCTATGAATTATGTTATTATTTATTGAAATAATGGTATTCTTATTATTATTAATTGACTTGAGGGTCCCCACCCATTAGGAAATACCCGGTCTAATTTCAAATAATTGATCTTTTAAGACTTTAAAAGTTTTAAATAAATCTCAACTTATAACTATCAATATTATTTGAATTTTAAAAGTCAATTATTTAAAGTTAAGAAATAACTTACTAAAGTTAGTTACAACTTCTTTTTTTAACAAACTTAAAAATATAAAAGGAGATCAAGGATTCATTTAAAGAGGAGGAACAACATAGGTATTGAATATTATTGCATTCTAAAAGTCAATTACTTATCTCTCTCTTCTATATAATTTATCTAAGATAACATGATTTTTGTAGATATACCAGTGGTACTTTCTCTGATCGTTTAGAAGATTGCTTAGGAAATGTAGGTATATCCAGTTTTATATTATTATTTATAATAGATTATCTGAAGTTATCAAGTTTAACATTTTTTTATGATTGCTTTTTGCAATTTTATGTGCCAAACCCACGTATTCAACCTGAATAATTATGAAAACTTTGTTGTTTGTGACATATTGTTGATCTAATGGATTATAAAAGTTATCTTTTAAATAATTTTGTAAGAAGGATGTTTATTTCTCAAATAAAATGATCTATTTTACTAAGACAACTCTCTTTTATTGAGACTCAATTATTTTGTTTATATTATATTGTATTTGACTTTGACTTATAATTTAGTTTAAATCTGATTTTAGCTTAGTTTATAATTAATCTAATTTGTTTTTCATTTAGTGTAATTTTAATATAATTAGTTGTATTAAATTTTACTGTTTATTTTTTATTTCTTTTATTAGATTAAGTTTCATAGGCTAGTTTAGTGTTTAGTTAGTATTAGATTAATTTTTTTTAGTTATAGATTAGTTTAAATTAGATTCTTTTAGTTTTATTAATTAGTTTATTATTTAATTGCTTAGTTGATAGATGTTATTGTCTGCATCTTTTCCTTTGATTTTTGAGTTATGTTTATGCTACTTGATTATTGAAGATATGCCTAGAAACTGATTTATTTTCTTGTCTTCATTTTATCTTTATACTTATTTGTTTATTGTTTTGGTATGTATTCAGAAGTTATAACAATAAAAAATATATATATTATTCTTAGAACAAAATTATATTACTAAATCAAATTTCTTTCCTTCAAGAGATTGTCTTGTTCATAGGCTCTTGTCTGTTGGATGGGATTGGTTACATATTTATATTTGAACTAATTCATTATTTAATAGTATATTTTTGAATTATAATGAAATATGTTGTATCCAATAGCCTATTTATTATTTTTTTAAATATTTAAAAAACCCCTCGTGTCTTTAGGATCGTATTCAAATCTTTAGAACCTTACCATTAGACTGACACAATTCCAACTTAACCTTTACAATAGGCGAAAGGGTTGATTAGTTGACAAAACATTTTTCATCATCAACAAATTTGGTGGTTATGTTGGAGAAATTTTAGAAATATTATTTTTTTAAAGATTTATTTTCTTCTTGTCCATAGTACTTGGAAGATAACCTCATGTTATCCAACCTATAATTGATATTACTGATGATTAATTTGATGTTGATTTTAATTAAACTTGTTATGCATGGTATAGTCAACCTCATAATCTTTAACATATCATACAAGTGATAAGCAAAGAAGAATAACTTGTAGAATTTGAGGTATAGATTTGTACACCAATCTTACTCATGAAACTCAATAAATTATTTCAGATAGAAATAGATGAATTTGGGAAGATAGGGCTAGAGGTTTAGCTATTAATCCTAGACATATAACTCATTTTCTTTTTTATTCTTATTTGTTTAATGATTTGGTTATGTCATTTTAGCCTATTAATACAAATTTATAATTTAATTAATCTAACCAAGTTCAATAAACTCATCTAATTCAAGTAGATAAGACTGCTAAAACTTCTAATGGAAGATCAAGAAAATTTGAGACTATAAAATATGATGCAACATCTAAAAAATAATAAAGATCAAGATGATCTCATTGAAGATGAAGTTGATTCTAATGCTAAAGAAAAAAAATAAATAGTATTACATTCATGGATTTCTAGAAATCCACTTAACATTGGAAATCATCTAGGTAAGTTACCTTCCCTTAAAAAATTAAATATACCAATTTTTTTTGGAGCTTCTAGGGAATCTTGCAAAGATCATTTAGATGAATTTAAATTAGTTTGTGCTACACTTGGTATAAAAAATGAAAATATTTTCTTAAAATTTTTTGCTCAAGCAAATATTTGATGGGAAAGCTTATCAAGTTTATGTTAGTTTACCTGCTAAAGCTATCAACACGTGGAAGAGTATTGAAGATTGGTAAGAATTATCTTTTGAAAAAGCTAAGAAAGATTTAAATAATTATCTTTTGAAAAAGCTATGAAAGATTTAGATCTAGTCAATGATCTTGTAAATTTTTCTCTTGATACATGTAAAACCATATATCATTTCATTACTTGATTTAATAAGTTATGTCAAAAGATTCCTCATGATCTTAGATTTTTTAAGAAATTATCTGGACTTTACGATTGTAGTTCTTTACCTTTGAAGTATAAAATGGATTTAGAAGATAAAGACATTATAGAATATGATGAAACTATAAGATTTTGCATTGAGTATGAAAATAAACTTAAATGTATTGGGTTTGAAGATAGGTCTTCTACATGTCTAAATTCAAAAAATGTAAATTTTTTAAAAACCATTCAAAATTTAAAAAATGAACTGATTGTTGTTAAATATAATTAAATGATAAACTTTCTACATGTGATAAAAACATTGTTTTAAATGAAAGTAAAAAGAAAGAAATTACTCATTATTATAATGTGTATGAATTGGATTATGACCCAGATTCATGTATTATTTTTCAAAAATTTAAAAAAATTATCCAAGGAAAAAATAGTATATCTATTAATCTAACAAACAACATAAACATGTGTGTTCTTGATGATCCATCAGAAAATGAAGGTGGTTATGTTGTTAATACTAGAAACAATTCTTCTCAAAATAATAATGCAATAAATAACAATTCTTCTTCTAAAGATAAAGGTAAATTAACTTAGAATAATTATTCAAATAATTCATCTAATAATTTTTCACAGTACATTTTTTTATCAACTGGTTATAATAATACACAATATCAACCTTATAAAATTAAGAATTATACTCAGTTTTGACTATCTGATGTTGGATCTTATACTATAATTGATGATTTATCTACAATTAAAGATGGATTTTCATTATTAAAAGTAGATAGCCTTTTAAGACAACTTGATAAATTTCATGAAGCTATTAAGAATCTAAATTTTAAAAATAATGTAGCCTTATAAGAAGATAGTAATGAACAAACATCTAATTTTGCTCAAAATTAAGATCACCTGTAGATTATATACCTCCTTTTTATGTTTTAGTCAAAATTATTAATAAGGTAATTCATAATTATATCCTAGATATAGGAGCTTCAAAGAATATAATACCCAAATTTATTATAGATTAATTAGGCATTTGTTATGAAACTGATTATAAGAAGCTTACTGGATTTGATTCAAGATAAACTATAAGTTGTGGTAAGTTTTGGGATATAGTTATTAAAATTTCTCAAGATGAAAGAATTTGATGTATGACTAATATCAAAATTCTATACATTATTAGTAATTATGTTATGTTATTAAGAAGAGATTGATAAAAAATAACAGGTGTTTTTATCAAAAAAGACACTACATGGGTACCATAAGTAATGAGATTGCTTTTATAAAAAGAGAGGATTGGTTCATTACACCTATAGAATCTACTCCTTCCACTATTGCCTATTTTGAAATAGGTATTAAAAATTATGAGCTAATGAATTTGGATGAACCAAAAAATCATCAAGAAGAATTATTTGATAAAAACATTATATGGTAACTATATTTTGATGGAGCCTATTCTCAACTAGAAAATGGTACTAGAATTTGTTTAATCTCTTATTTTGGTAAGGTATTATGTTATGATTATAAATTACCATTTAAAAACACTAATAATACTATTGAGTTTGAAACATTATGTTTAGGTTTGGAAAAATCTATTGAGATTAATATCAAACATTTAAAAGTCTTTGAAGATTCTGAATTAATTGTTAGACAAGTTCAAAAAGTTTACAAAACTAATCAAACTCATTTACAAAGTTATACTCAAAAAGTTTGGTCTTTTATTGAACATTTTAAATATTTTAATATCACTCATATACTTAGAGAATATAACAACAGAACTGATAAACTTTCTATTTTTGTTTTGAGCCTAGCTCTAAGTGAAAGTGAACCAATCACAAATTTCTCTTTTTTGTCTTTTTTAGCTTTGATGAACACATACATTCATTTATTAAAGGAAACTATTTTAATCATGGTAACTATGTATTAAATTGTGGAGATTATATGTAATTGAGTACCAATAAATTGCCTACTGGTTTAGTAAGTTTGGAATCTATGTTTACACCTAATGTTCAGTCTAAAAATTTTAAAATAGAAAAATATTATAGAAGAATTATAGGTGAAACTATTCCTATTAATTTAAGTATGAAAGAGGATCTTAAATATGTGTATTTAGGAATTTAATGTACTGCTAATGAAAAGGTGAAATCTATTAAATTAGTCAAAGAGTTCATTGATGTGTTCACTTGCTCATGCAAATATCTTAAAGTGTGTAATACTGATATTATTAAACATGATATACCTATAAAACATGGTATTAAACTTACATTATAGAAAATATGAAGAATTAGATTTTTATTATAGGACATCATTAATAAAGAGTTAGATAAAATAATTGATGCTGGTGTCATTTTTTTTGTAAAGTATTCTGAATGAGTAGCTAATTTAGTATCAGTTAGAAAGAAAAATGATGATATCAAATTATGTGTTGATTTTAGGGACTTGAACAATGGTAGTGTTAAAAATAATTTTCCTTTACTGAGTATAGATAAGATTTTGTAGCAAATTGAAGAATCTAAAATGATGTCAATATTAGATAGATTTTCTAGTTGTAATCAATTTTTTGTAAATCCTGAAGATAGACATAAAACAATATTTACTACTTGTAGAGAAAATTTTGCTCCTAATAGAATGCCATTTGGACTAATGAATGTAGAAGCTACTTTTCAAAGAGATATGCATGTTGCATTTGATGACTTAATTGACATTATTATTTAAGTTTATTTTGATGATCTCACTATTCATTCCAAAAGATGTAAAAATATTTAGATCATCTTTGTAAAGTTTTCACTAGATGTAGAAAGTATGGTGTTTCTTTAAATCCATAAAAAATAGTTTTTGGTGTTACTAAAGGTTAATTATTAGGACATATCTTTGCTAAAGATGACATTTTCATAGATCCTAAACGTATTAAATCCATTAAGAAGTTACCTCCTCATAAAGATCAATCTAGTTTACGATCTTTCTTTGGTAAAATTAATTTTGTTAGAAAATTCATATCAACTTTTGCTAATAAGTCTAATCCTTTACAATTATTACTTAAGAAAGATAAATGTTTTACTTGGGATGAAGGTGCTAATGTAGAATTTAATAACATTAAAGATGCCATTGCAAGTGCTCCAGTACTTTCTAAATCAAATTTAAATAAATCATTCATTATTTATGTTAATACCACTAAAAAAGCAATTGGAACTATTATTACATAAGAATTTAAAAATTGAAAAACCTATTGGTTACATGAGTCAAGTATTAAAAGACGTTGAAACTAGCTACCCTCTTATTGAAAAATTTGTTTTCTCATTAGTTTCCTCTTTAATCAAATTTTGTTATTTATTGATGGAAAACAAAAGTTATAGAGTGATCTAAGATACCTGTTTTATCTTATATTTTGAAAGAACCAACAAATCAAGGAAGGTTTACAAAATGGATATTACGAATTTAAGAGTTTGATCTCGAATTCAAAACTTCAAAGATAATTAAAGATAATGATTTGGTAAAATATTTAGATTAAAATGCTTCTTCAAGTATTAAAGTTTTGGTTTTGTCAGTTGATGATAATTTGAATGCAAAGCTTCATTTGAAAACTATGAAAATATCTGATTTTTTAAAAAATTTCAAATTTGGTTTTGAAATGAATGAATGAGATTATATGCATTTCAAATATAATTGGTATCATGACTTAGTCTTCTATTTCAAAATCAAACTCTTTCTAATAATTTTGATAATAAATACATTCTTTACATTTAAGAGCTTTACATTTTTGTTTATTATAAAATTTATAGTTTTATCGAAATAGAAATGGTATTTTATTAAGGTGCCTTACACATGACCAAACTCAAATTTTTTTTAGAAGTTATCATAATGGAAATTATGATGGATATTATGCAACAAAAACCATTGGTTATAAGATTTTATGAGAAGGTTATTATTGACCTACATTATTTCAAGATGCTTATAAGTTTATTCGTTCTTGTATGCCATGCCATTTATTTATTGGTAGATATGAGTTACCTACAATTCTTTTAATTTCTATGATACTTAAAAAACCATTCACGAAATGGGGTATTGATTTTATTTTAGATATACACATTTCTTCATCAACTAGTCATAGATATATCTTAACACCAATGGATTATTTTATTAAATAGATTGAGGCCAAAGCCCTTAACAATTTTATAATAAGTGAAGTAATTTCATTTCTAGAAAATCAGATTTTCTCTATATTTAGAGTTCTTTATGAAATCATATCTGATAATGATCCTCAGTTTATTTCAAATTATTTTTTACAATTTTTGAAAAAAAATTCTATTATATCTAATAATTTATCTAAATATTACCCTTAAGGTAATGGTCAAGCTGAGTCAACAAATAAAAATATGATTTCAATCATGAAAAAGTTAGTTTGTCAAAATAAACGAGATTGACATCTTAAATTTTTTGAAGACTTATATGCTGATAGAACTATTGAACTGGTTATTCACCCTTCATGTCAGCATATGGATTTGAAGTCACTTTACCAATAGAACTTTAGATTTATTCAACAAGAACAACTTTACAATAGGTTTTTGAAGGTACTAATATGATTGAGCACAGATTACATGATTTAATAGCTCTTGATGAATCAAAAACAACAACATTACAAAAATTAGAAAGGGCCGAACAAAAATTGAAACAAAATTTGATAAGAAAAAATTTAATAAAAAATTTAAATTTGGTGATTTAGTTTTATACTATGACAAAGCTCATGAAGATCTTGTTAAGCATCATAAATTTGATTCATTATGACTTGATCCTTGTCGTATTACAAATGTACTTGGAAATAATGCTTTTAACTTGAAAGATCTTGATGGTAACTAGTTACATTATTCAATTAATGGCCATCATTTAAAGGTATTTCATAATTAATTACCTTTCAGATTTATTGATTTCTTTTTGGTTTTGTTGTTTCTTTTCTTTTCTGTTCTTGTTCTGTTGTTTCTTTGTCGTTTGTTTTTTTCTTGTTATTATTTACCTTTTATATTTTAAAGACCAATAAATCTATCAAGTGGATGAAGTATTCATGTTATGGAGGAAGAATACAAATATGCAACAATACAACTGCAAGTTTCAATTTTTTGAGATATTATTTTTTATAAGCTTAGTTTTCTTTATACATGAACAATATATACTGAGTTATAACTAGTTATTGAAGTAATATTTCTTTTCCAAAGATTGTATTTGAATTTTTTATATTTGTTTATGAATCCAACCTAAACTTCCTTGTTATATTATTCCCTTTCTTTATGTCCTGATAGATAAACATCCCATCCCTTATTGAAAATCATTATAAAAGGGGTTCATACATAGTTGCTTGAGAAATAATTTATCTATATCACACTCTCAAGATTATTTTTCTTACAATAAAAAATTTAATTTATACTCAATTTCATATTTAAAACTAATTAGCAAGGTCATTAGTGTTAAGCATATTTTATGTACCTCTAGAATTTTCTAAAATTTATACTCCTATCTACCATAGTGATGACCTAGTAATAAAATCTAAAACTATAGTCGAGGACCTAAGTCAATTAGTAGTATTATAAATACATATATTTTCAATTAAACGATTTGATAATGATTAGTTTATGAATTCATATTTATATTATAGTGGTTTTGAAAAACATTAATGGTTGAATGAATAAACTTAGCATATATATATATATATATATATATATATATATATATATATATATATATATATATATATATATATCATTATTGAATATTTATTTTCAGTCATGAGATTTCAATAGATAGATTTATAGATTGCATTCAATTGAAGTGATTACTATAATATTTTCAGTTTGAAAATGATAATATTCACTATTGTTTTATCATAATTGAAGGCATTATATGAATTTTTCATGTTGGTTTTCATTTAATTTCATTTGAAATTTCAATTACAAGTATAAATATTGATACAAAATGAGTTATACCATAAATGGAATTTAGTTTAACATTGAAATCTAAGCTATAATATTAAAGGATTATCAATTAATTATAGGTGGGTCTAGGTTCTAATCTAAAATACTATCCCATGGTAAGTGTTCAAAGTAATATTGTAGATCTAACATGAAGACTTTAAAATGGACATGAGGTGATTGTTTTATTTCTAAGAATGATTGAAAATTAAGTTATGTTTGACATTAGTAAATTACAAGGATCATTTCATTAATGATTCAAATGGGATATTTGACAAATTGGCAGTTCAGTTATCAAGTTGGCAATTCAATTGGTAAGTTGGTTTAATGCAAAGCGTGATAGATGCATTGAGATCTGTATATAATCAAAAGGTGGTCTAAGGATTTAATGTGTTTATACATGCTTTGATCTGCACAAGTTAGTTGTTATTTAGTAATAATTTTGGTTATTACTAAACTTAAAGTCTTTCTAAACAAGTTAGCATTTGGATGATGACATGCCTTAAATTAATACAACTATTTAGATGAAAACACGCAAGTAGGAGTGGTAAATGTGTAGGTTATGGTATACAAAAAGGCTTGTTTTCATTTTTGATAATCATTTTAATCAAGCACGTAATGGAAGCCATACTCTACTTGGATAACATTGAGATGTTGTAGACACTGCATTAACAGGTATGTCATTATTGAAGAATGAATAATTATCAAAGAGATAATTATAGTTTATCACTACAAATGGTTCACATGGAAAGAATATTATGGTTTTGAGTTTACATGATATTTTTGATAAATTATTGTCAGATAAACTATTTTTTTTAATTCTTTTGCATGCATGAATTTAGAATTGTGGGTGATAAGGTCAGTTGGAAAGATTTAATAGTATCATTTTTTGGAAAATCAGTTATCATTCTAAGTTTTATCATATTTTATTTTGTAGTATGAGATTTTGATGATTGAAAATATTTTTGTTGTTTATAAATCTCTTCATCCTTGGTTTTGAAGTCAATTTTGGTGAATGATGGAGATTATCTTAGATATATGTGATATTCTAGCTTTTGGGTTTTCAGTTTGTTGATAATTTGTTCTAGTGATGATTTTGGTCATTTCAATTTGGATTTTGAAGTTATGGTTTCATAATACATGGAGTTTGGTATAAGAATGAGCTTGAAATGGTTATTTTTATGAAAATATTGATGATTTGAAAGTGTTTTTGTCATGAAATTCTAGGTATGGTGTTTAGAAATCATTTTATTGAATATTTTTGATATATAAAATTTAATGACATGTGATATATGATTTTCTAAAATTCAGAAGTTTATTTCGAGATATCAAAATGCACTTTTTGGGTTTTATTTTTGAAGCATAAATTGAAGAGTAGTAAACAAATGGTTAACAATTTTGGAAAGTTGTGATAAGTTATGTTATTCTAAGTTTTTGAAATGATGATGTGAATACGAGATGACCATGTTAAAAGCTTATAACATTGTGAATAAAACTTCTGTTGAAATTATTATTTTAGTGGTTATGAATTGTTATCAATTTGATGGAAATATGTGTAGTTTACAATTTGTGAATAATATATATACTGCATATATTGAGATTGCATTTGTGCAGTGAGAACATAATGTAATAAAATATGGTAGAATATTTGAAAGAAAATTATGAAGAATATAATTTTATGTAATTATTATGATTTTAAGTTTGATCAATACACTGATACATGACATAGAATTGAAAATCATATAAATGACGTTCAGTTTCAAATAATGATAGTTGAATCATTAATTTGTTCATTTTGTTGATATAATTAAAAAAAATCATAAAGTGACTAAAAGCTCAAAATATAGACGTTCAGTTGTTATTATTGATTTGATAGTTGATATATTCATTTTTAAGTTTAGTCAAATAATGATGATAAGATTTTGAATATATTTTGAATTGTATTTAGAATGTTAGGTTAGGATCAACTAGATTTGAACATGAATACTGACAATAATAGTTGGAAAATAAATCATAACTCTGGTAATATGAATCAAAATACACCTAATAGGTAAATTGTTAGAGGAAATTTTAGGGTTAGAAGGTTTGTCCCTAGATATGCAAGTAGAGGATCTTGAATATCCATTCATTTTGATGCTATTGACCCAACATTTTAGAATATGTTGAGTAGTTTTACATTTAATCCTACTAATCATAGGAGAAGTAGGGGTTTTCATGGTCATAGATTCAAAGTTAGATCTCATTCTCATAGTAGCTCTTCTCATCAATTGCAAACTAATCTTAATCACTTGCCTATTCAGTCACCCAGTTAGGAAAGAGTCAATGTTGTTAATAAACCACCACAATAAGTCAATGAGAGAATCCATACATAGAATTTTGTAAATATTTCATTGCCATCATATGCTAGTGAGCCTACACCACCTCAAAAGATGCCTATTTTAGAGTGTAAGAAAATCATTTTAGAAACACCTCTTACTATCATGCATCCATCCACTTCAAGGAAACATGTAAATATTCAAGTTGATTTTAAAACTTCAATAGAAACTAGAATAGTGAAGAAAATCAAATTGGATATAGA
This sequence comes from Torreya grandis, assembly GCA_037957365.1. Taxonomy (NCBI): domain Eukaryota; kingdom Viridiplantae; phylum Streptophyta; class Pinopsida; order Cupressales; family Taxaceae; genus Torreya; species Torreya grandis. The sequence continues at coordinate 602,791 of JARHVA010001863.1, read as the reverse complement.
TGATGATGAGAGTGATTTAAGTACAAAAATAGTTCAATTTTCTATAGTTTAGATGGAATATAATGAATGCTTGAATGAAAAAGGAGAAACAATAATTGAAGTTTTATCTGATTTTGATGACTTTTTGTTATCAAAAAATATATTTCATCTCAGAGTTGAACTTTAATTTGATAAGACTTAGCACATTTTAAAATTTTGATCATGTAGTAATGATATTTTTGGAGTGCAAATAGACTTTATATATATATATATATATATATATGTCTAAGTAATTTGGATTATATGTAAAATGAAATTAATGTATATTAACTATGAATTATCTTATTATTTATTAAAATATTTTTATTCTTATTATTATTAATTGACTAGAGGGTCCCCACCCATTAGGGAATATCCAATCTAATTTCAAATAATTATTATTTTAAGACTTTAAGAGTCTTAAATAAATTTCAACTTATAACTATCAATATTAATTGACTTTTAAAAGTCAATTATTTAAAGTTAATAAGTAACTAAATAAAGTTAGTTACAACTTATTTTTTCAACTAAGTTGGAAACATAAAAGGAGATCAAGGATTTATTTAAAAAGGAGTAATAACATAGGTATTGAAGACTATTACATTCTAAAAGTCAATCACTTATCTCTCTCTTCTATGCAATTTCTCTAAGATAACATGATTTTTACAGATAGACCAATGGTACTTTCTCTGATAGTTGAGTATATTGATTAGGCAACATAGGTATATCCAGTTTTATATTATCACTTATAACAGATCATCTGAAGTTATCAATTTTAACATCTTTTGATGATTACCTCTTGTAGTCTTATGTTTAGAATCTGAGTATTCAACCTGAATAATGATGAAAAGTTCATTATTTGTGAAATATTATTGATCTGATTGATTGTAAAAGTTATATTTTAAAGATATTTTGTAAGAAGAATGTTTATTTTTTAAATAAAATGATTTGTTTTGCTAAGATGACTCTCTTTTATTGAGATTCACATATTTTGTTTATATTGTATTATATTTGACTTTAACTTCTAATTTATTTTAAATATGATTTTAACTTAGTTTTTAATTGGTTTAATTTTTTTTCCTATTTAGTGTAGTTTTAATATAATTAGTTGTATTAAGTTTTACTATTTATTTTTGATTTATTTTATTAGATTAAGTTTCTTAGGTTAGTTTAGTGTTAAGTTTAGTTAGTATTAGATTATTTTGTTTTAGTTCTATATTAGTTTAAATTGGATTCTTTTAGTTTTATTAATTAGTTTATTGTTTAATTTCTTAGTTGATAGATGTTATTGTTTACATCTTTTCCTTTGATTTTTGAGTTATGTTTCTGTTACTTGATTATTGAAGATATGCATATAAACTGATTTATTTTTTTGTCTTCATTTTATCTTTATGCTTCTTTATTTATTGGCTTGGTATTTAATTCAAAGCTATAATGGAAAAACAATATATTGTGATTAGAATAGAATTATATTCGCAATCAGATTTCTTTCTTTTAAGAGATTGTCTTGTTCATAGGCTCTTCTCTATCGGATATGATTGATTACATATTTATATCTGAACTCATTTATTATTTGATAGTAGATTTCTAAATTATAATATAATATGTTATATCCGATAACATATTTATTATTTCTTGGAATATTTAAAAAATTCCTCGCATCTTTAGGATATTATTCAAACTTTTAGAACCTTACAATTAGACTAGTACGATTCCAACTTAACCTTCATAATAAAAAAAAGGGTTGATTAGTTGATGAAACATTTTTCATCATTAACATGATACACATCATATGACTCGCAAGTTAATGTTCAAGCTAAGGCATCTAATAAGACCCTTATTACAATCTTTAAGAAGATTGTCAATGACATTGGCCATTGTTTGCACTTTAATTTTTGCCAACCCTCTAGGCTTTTTGAACTAGTTACCAAAGCCCTATGAGAGCTAAACCATATTCCTTATTATTTTATTTAGAGGCCATTATTCCCATCAAGATTTAGTTTCCTTCATTGTACATCTCACTATAGGACATTATTGATGATAAAGAATATATAGTTTCTACATGAAAAGTACTGGACCACCTTAGACCATTTGCAAGCTTATCAAAATAGGCTACATCATAATTATAACAAATGCATTTTATCTAGATAATTTGAAGTTGGTGACTTGGTCCTAATAGAAAATCATAAAAATGCCAACATCGAGTGTAAAAATAAAGGCAATTTTAAAGCCAATTAGATAGGTCCATTTGTGGTCACTAAAAAATATGGTTGTGGGGCCTACAATATTGATAAAATCTTGAAGAACCCATAAACATATCACACCTCAAGCATTTTCATTATTGAATTTTATTCTATTCCATGGTCTATATGATCTCTTTTTTATGGGCACTTGTTATATATTATCACTTGGACCCTTCTCATTATTGTACCACCTGAACCATTCCCACTTTGTTACCTTAACCTTTCTATTTTTTACCTAGACCACTCTAATTCTATTAGAATAATAATTTTATTTTCCTAGACCATTCTTGTTTTTTTTATCTATTCTTTTAGGATGTTGTAATCCTATTACAAGTCATGATCTTGATTATGAACCAACAAGTATGCAGACATTTTTAATGAATTTTTTAGAGGTAGTTCAAGGTGATTAGCATCATTATTAACATTAGCATTAGTAACACTTTTTTTGTGCAAGTCTCTCAGGGCATGTCAACATATGGTTTCACCTATTTGGTAGTTCCTTGAGACTTTTTCTAATTGATCCTATTTGTTGTTGCATGGTATTCTCCTAGACCTTAAAGTCTACTAATGGTTGGTAGGAACACTATTATAGTTGGTTTAGCTATTGTTTGAGCCTCTACCTAATGATCAGTATCCTTTTTTAGATAGTTTGTCACATCCCAATTTCTCTCTACGCTGAATAACCTATTTGATCCATGGATTCTTAAGGTTTTTAGTTGATTACTTACTATTTCATTAAGTTTTATGTCATATGTTGATTATGGTATATTTATACGTTTCTTAATTTACATGATTGATTTTATATGAAATAGTTATAATTTTATATTCTATATATTATGATCATGTTTGTTAGTTTATATAATAATAACACTTTATAGATTTCATAATGTTTCAGGCTAACTACTTTCATTTTTGTGAGGTAGATGTAAGACAAATCCATCCCTTAGACTATGATAAAGGGAGACCATCACTGAAGAGGATGGTGTAGATGGAGGCATTGGGGGATGAAAAAGAGAAAAAAATTGGAAACCCATGCACACACCACATTAGAATAACATGTCTTGTGGTTATTGTTGTGAATTAGATAGTTGTATTATGTTATGTTTTTTATTATGTATGTCTTCTATGATTTTTTCTATTCTATGATCATGTTGTTTGATTGCATAATTTTACTAATCTAGTTGTATATTGGATTAAATAGTCATCGATGTTATTGTTTAGTTGTTTGGATGAATTTGTTCATGTTTTATCATGACTTACCATTATTTTGATAATAATTAAATGGTTGTATAAACAATGTTTTTTTTGGATTCTTCATTGTAGTAATAGACATATTTTATTACTTAGCTTAGTTGGTTGTTAAGTGACTACTTATGTTTATAAGGTTACTATTATCATTTATAATAGTTGGATAAACTTGTAATAAGACATATAATTAATTGTAATTATTTATTAGACATTAAAAATGATTTCAATTGGCATGATAAAATAAAATAAATTCTTAGATAATAAACATAATGTTATGCAAAGTGTTTTAGATAACTTCATTATTTAATTATTATATAGACATCATTGTGTTTGTTGAATCTTTGCTAAAGTTTATGGTTATTTATTTAACCTAAGAATTAAACTTCTAGTTTGAAGTGGAATGCATTAATTTTTGGTTGACTTGGTAACATTCTCAATGGTTTCTTAAAGTCATAAATGTATTACCTTGTCATATGGTCGTTATGATATTTAGACTTGTCAGTTGTCTACATTACATTGAATTCTAATGTTTATGACTTTGTATAAAGTTGATTGGCATGGACATTATGGGAAGTCGATGTTAAAATTGGTAAAGTCAAACTACATGCATAAAATGATTATTAAACTAATCATTCAAACTTTTGAGATGATTAGAGCTTATAATCTATTCATTGACTTGAGTTAACAATCATTCTTAGCAAAACCATTATCAAATTTTAAAAGGTTAGCTACATGAGAAAATGGTAGCTTAGTTGAGTTCTATTGAGTTACTCTCATCATGCATTATTATAGTCATTTTTGTGTACCAAGTAAAGAGGAGAAATTGGTGGAAAGTAAGGGCATGGAGAAGAGTAAAAGAGAGGTGAAGGAGGCATGTGAGGGCATGGTATACATGGGTGTAATAGACAGAAGGAGAGAAAAGGTAATTTGATTTAAGAAGGGAATAAAAAATCTAACTTTCTTAGCATTCTAATAGCACACGCACATGCACACACACACATAAAGTCTTAAACTGGTTAATGATGCCAATGATAGATATTTAGTTAGGTCAAAGTTTAAACAGTATTATGTGTATACAAATTTATGCATATATTTATATCTATAAAGAAAATATTAATTTGGCTGATTTTAAGATTGTATGTCTAAGCATTTATTTGTATAAATATTTGTATGAGAAATATATAAGTCTGAGACAAAGGATAAATTCATAATGTTATAGGCATATATTGATTGCTTAGTCTTTATATAATTTGAGTTGGATAATATATTATGATAAGGTTGAGTTATATGATTCATTTGAACCTATTATGTGATATCTAATCAACTATGCAAATAATAAGGCTGAGTTTATTAGTGAATGGTTATGTATGTGTATTACATAGATTCAGATTAGTTTTTGATTTATGAGTAAGAATCTCACACAATTAATAATAGGCTTAAGTATGTGATTAAATAGTATTTTGTATGGGAGTATTTATGTAATCAAGGATTGATTATTTTATCTCAGAATTCTTAATACTTAGACATAGTCATCGAAGTACAGTGAATGGATTGATTTGTGAAATAATAGATTTGATAAATCATTGTTTGGCTATCTCAAATTATTAAATATATTCTGTGCATTTTAGTCAAACAAATAAATTTGAAATTATCTAGTTTATTAAGGTATTGGGACAATTTTATTATAGCCTAAATGTATACCAAGAGTATATGAGATACTCTAAGATCATAGACAAGGGATGTCTACTTAAAGTATAATGTATACATTATCATATTTTTGATTGTATATAAATTTATGTGAGAGATTAAAAATAGTATATATATATATATATATATATATATATATATATATATGTATATATATATATATATGTATATATATATATATATATATATATATATATGTATATATATATATATGTATATATATATATATGTATATATATATATATATATATATATATATATATATATATGTATATATATGTATATATATATATGTATATGTATATATATATATATATATATGTATGTATATATATGTATATGTATATATATGTATATGTATATATATGTATATGTATATATATATATATATATATATATGTATATATATATATATATGTATGTATGTATATATATATGTATATGTATATATATATATGTATATATATATATATATATATATATGTATATATATATATATATGTATATATATATATATATATATATGTATATATGTATATATATATATATATATGTATATATATACATATACATATATATATATATATATGTATATATATATGTATATATGTATATATATATCTATATATATATATATATATATATATATATATATATATATATATATATATATATTATTGTTGACAGTATTATAAATCTAAAAATGATTATACTATATATAAATATAGATCTTATTAAGTTTTTTTATTACTAGATTTTGTTATATATGTGAAATATGAATAAATATTTAAGCTGTGATTGACGTTTGTTTCATGGATGAAATAACATTTTGAGTTACTTTGTGGTATTGAGTAACTTATAATCTAGATATAATTCTTACCTGGATAGTATGTTTATATTAAGGATTGTTTATGATTCTATTTATTATTTTGTAATAAATTAGATGATTTTAGATTAATTACATTACATTTGATGGAATAAATGTATGTATTTGATATTTATATACTTAGCATATTTATTTCTACTAATAGTGAATATTTCAATTGAATATATTATTTTTTTATATTATTATATAATTTAATCAAATCTCCCATTTATGACACTAAATAAGTAGTAGATAGATTCCACTGGCTTAATTAGTGCCACCAATGCAATATGAAGTGTAATCCAATTAAGTGGTGTGTATGAAATTGATTGATCCTAATGATAATTAACTATTTGAAAACTTTAGCCAACGTAATGTTTATAGTTAAACATTTTCATTTCATGTGCTGATATAGTTTTAATGTTTGTGTAATATCATGTTAGAAAAAATTTATTTTTGGTACACATCATGTATTAGATATCTTACTACACATGGGTTCTATTTATCAATCCGTATTCTAACACCATCATTATCTACCCATCCGTGAAGGGATGGGCATTCCCTTTTTGGGAGATAGTGTGGGGGGTCAATGGTTTATGGTTGGTGTGAAAAATTACTCAGATGATGCTCTCCCTTTGCTACGCCCCTAACCTATCACATGTATGAGGATAGTATTATCTAACTTGTGGCTTACTTATCCCTCTTTGATGTTATATTACATTTATCTATGCTTTATTTTGATCAGTACATTGGCCTATGGAGTAACCATGGCCTAGATATACTATATATAGGAAGTAGTGGGTAATTATTTATCATCATATTATGAATTCTGCTCTTATTGAAGCTTGTGGAGGTTTCCCCCTCGAAGTGGCTTATCTATTATCATATATTTGGATATATTTCAGTCATATTTGGATATAATTATGCTATTATACTTAATTATTGAAGTAATTTCATTACAAGTGGTATCAGAGTTGCGATTTGGACAATCTTGTGGGCGAAACACTAAATTTTTAAATTTTTTGATATATAAATACGGTTGTGAATTTATCTACAAAATTCTTACTGGAGGTGAGAAATAATCAAATTAAGATTCCATGAAAATTTCAGCTCATTTGGATTTTTTCTACAAAAGTAAACACTATTTTATGTTTTTTCATAAAATTGCTCTATAGTGCGCAATTCAAAGAATTTTTCTGAGTTACTTACATTTTTGGAAAGCTTAGAAAAATTTGGTTATGGTATGTTCTTTGTGTATTTTGATTTGAGGTTAACATAATTCCAAAATCACTTGGTCAAAGTTGGGTCAAAAGTGCCAATAAGGGTTGACATCGTAAAACCCTTTTATGGCAAGTCCACAAAATCGGGGCCAAGGAAAGGGTGCTAAAACTATAGGTAAAAATCCTAACAAGGAAGAGATGGAGTTAGAAGGGGGAGGTACTAGACCCTTTGTACCAATGTTTTCTAACATAGATCACAAAGTGGGCCAGCTTGACTATAGTGTGCAAGGCATTCAGAGTGAGGTACAAGGCATACAATCTAATATGCAATCCATACAAGATAGTTTGGGAAATATCATGATGGATTTGCAAATTAATTAGTCAAATCATCAAGCTAACTCTATTGCACAACCCCACCAGGGTGGTTCTCCTAACCAGTCTACTTCAAATCTAATTCCACGGCCACAAAGGAACCTATTACCAAAGGTGGATATGCACAAATTTGATGGAAAAGATCCACTCAATTGGATCAACCAAATGGAGAATTTTTTTGACCTACATCAAATTCTAGGTGGATAGAAGGTTACCATGGCATCCTTGTATCTGGAACCTGATCAATTCATTTGGTATCGATGGTTGTGTGCTCAAAATAAAAAGATGACTCTCAATGTCACCTGGTCAGTTTTTACAGAGGAGCTGAAATTACACTATGGCAATAGTGTGACAGAGAATTACTTCAGGAAACTGGCAAAATTGTGACAAACTGGCTCTATCAAGGATAATATTCGTCATTTTCAGAACCTATCCTTACGTGTGGAGATAATTTCTGAAGCAAACTTGAATGACCTATTTTTGGATGGACTCAAGGACCACATTCAACATGAGGTATGCATGTTTAATCCACTTAAGATTTTTGATTCTATTATCATGGCACATAAAGCTAAGGAAAAATTCATAGCCAATAAGAAGTAACCATTCACTCACTTCAAATATCGTAGCATATTGTCACCAACATTTCCTCCACCTACTAAATTGACCCCTCAGCAAATTGAAGAGAAGCGTACAAAAGGATTATGTTTTGGTTGTGACAACAAGTGGAGTAAAGGACATAGATGTGCTGAGAAGAAGTTATTCTACATTAAGGGACCCAACAAAGATGAAGAAGCAGATGATGCCTCCAATGATGATGAGGAAGATATAGAGGACGTACCTAAAGATTCCCAACCTACAATCTCTTGCCATGCACTTGCAGGTATTAACACTCCATAAACTCTTAAGGTAGTGGGTTTCCTCAAGAAACAGAAGGTGACAGTGTTAATTGATTAGGGAGAAAACATAACTTTATAAACCATAAGTTGGCCACTCGATTGAACTGTTTCATTTACCCAACACCATAATTTTAGGTCATGATTGTAGATGGTGGCATAATTAATTGTTTAGGCAAATTCCATAGTATTAAGCTTACTATGGGTGGGTACAATTTCGACTCTCCTATGTTTGTTATTTCCATGGGTAACACAAACACTGTTTTGGGAGTCCAATGGCTCACAACCTTAGGTACCATTCAGATGAACTTCTAAGAACTATTCATGCACTTTCATTCTGAAGGTAAGAAAATTGAACCACGTGGATTACATGCAAAATATCCACAATTGATTAGTTCACATCAGATGACCAAGATGCTAAAAAAGGGGGCAGAGGGAATTATTGCATGATTATGCTCCATAGAAGTTCAATCCACACATGCATCTACACATCCTGATCTACAGATAATTCTTGAGGACCACTCATCTATTTTTGGGGCCATGCCAAAAGGACTACCACCAAAAAGAGAACATGATCATGCCATTCAACTAATTCCAGGTAGTTGACCACCAAATATCAGACCATATAGATATCCATATGCACAAAAGAGTGAAATTGAAAAAATGGTCCATGAGATGCTAGAGGTAGGGATCATCAAGCATAGCAAAAGTGCATATTCATCACTAGTGGTCATGGTGCAGAATAAGGATGACACATGGAGGATGTGCCAAGATTATAGGGAACTCAACAAGTACACCATCAAATATAAGTTTCCTATTCTAGTAATTGATGAGTTGCATGGTGAAAATTATTTCACAAAATTGGATCTTCGCTCGGGGTACCATCAAATTAGAATTAAGTATGAAGATGTTCATAAAACTGATTTTAGAACACATGAGGGCCATTTCAAGTTTTTGGCAATGCCCTTTGGTCTTACAAATGCACCATCTACTTTTCAGAGCTTGATGAACATTGTTTTTAGGCCTCTTTTAAGGAAGTTTGTGCTAGTTTTCTTTGATGACATATTGATTTATAGTCAGCCATGGGAAGCAGATCTACAACATGTGAAACAGGGGTTGATAGTTTTGGAGAAGCACCAAATTTATGTGAAGCCATCTAAATGTGATTTTGGAGTATAGGAGGTAGAGTACCTCAGTCACATTATTTCCCATGAAGGTGTCAAAGTTGATCCCCAAAAGATCAAAGCAATAATGGAATGGCCCATGCCAAAAACTCTCAAAAACCTTTGAGGGTTCCTTGGACTAATAGGTTACTATAGAAGATTTGTGAAAGGTTATGGCAGCATAGTAGCTCCACTCACTACATTGCTAAATAAGGATGCTTTCCATTGGAATGATGATGCCACCAAAACATTTGAGAAACTAAAAGTAACTATGTACACCACTCTAGTTTTGGCTACTCCAGAATTCTCATAGACATTCACTGTTGAATGTGATGCTTCTGGATCTGGATTGGGGGCATTAATAATGCATGAAGGAAGACCCATTGCATTTGAAAATCATCAATTCAAAGGTAAGAATCTATAAAAACCTATCTATGAGAAAGAAGTGATGGCTATTCTTCATGAAGTTAAACAATGGAGGCCTTATATGATGGGTAGACACTTTAAGGTGAAAATGGATCATGATAGTCTCAAATACTTTTTGGAACAAAGATTATCACTGAGGAACAACAAAAATGGGTAACCAAAATGTTGAATTATGATTTTGAAATCATCTACAAGAAGGGTAAAGATAATTTAGTAGCAAATGCATTATCCAGACGGGACGCATCCACAGAAGCATTACTTTGTGCAATGTCCATGTTGCAAGCAGATTGGGTGGATGAAGCTAGGTTAGAATGGGAGCAAGACAATGATACATAGGATCTGATTTAGAATCTCCAGCAAGGTAATCTAGCCTCTGAAAAATTTGAATGGAAAGGTAATGTCCTATGGTATAAGGGTAGATTATACTTGTGCAAAAATTTAGAGCTTAAGCATAATATTCTTTCAGAGTTGCATGCATCTCCAATTGGGGGACACTCAGGGTTCTTAAAAACTTATCATATAATTAAGAAAGAATTATTTTGGGAAGGACTCAAGGGAGATGTACAAAATTTTGTGGCAGAATGCTTGATATGCCAAAAAAATAAAGGTGAAATAGTTAAGACCCCAGGTCTGTTACAACCTTTATCAATTCCTAGTCAAAGGTGGGAGGAGGTTTCCATGGATTTCATCACTGGGTTACCTTGTTCTGAAGGTAAGAATGTTATCTTGGTCATTGTGGATAGGCTTAGAAAATATGCCCATTTTTGTGCTCTCTCACACCCATTTTCAACAAGAATAGTAGCATCTATTTTTATGGAAGCAGTTCTCAAATTACATGGAACCCCAAAAATAACTGTAAGTGATTGTGATCCCATTTTCACCAATAATTTTTGGACTAAACTATTTTCTTGTTTAGGTACTCAGCTAGCTCATAGCTCATCTTACCACCCCCAATCTGATGGACAAACTAAAGTGGTTAACAAATATTTAGAGGGGTATCTCCGTTGTTTTGTATCAGATAAACAAGAACATTGGGTTAAATGGCTACCACTTGTAGAATGGTGGTATAACACATCTTCCATACCTCTTATAAAATGTCTCCATTTCTAGCACTTTATGGTTACCATCCACCTTCCATCACTTCTTCATTAAAGGTGCACACCAAGGTTCAAGATGTGGAAGAGCACATTCAACATCAACAAGAGGTTTTGGCTGGTTTGAGAGAGAATTTGGCCTTGGCAAAAAATAGGATGAAACAACAAGAAGATCAACACCATAGTGAGCAAAATTTTGAGGTGGGTGACTCGGTATTAGTTCATTTGTAGCCTTACAAGTAGATGTCCTTGAAGCAAATGAAAAAGGACAACAAACTTGATCCTAAGTATTATGGCCCTTATCAGGTTCTACAAAAAATTGGAAGTGTGGCTTAGAAGCTCGAGTTACCTCATTCATCTCACATACACCTAGTATTTCATGTTTCTTATTTGAAGAAGGTCATTGGATAGAAAGTTTCAACCCAGACAAAGCTCCCAGAACTAGATGAAGAAGGATGAGTCATTTTGGAACCATAGAAGATCCTCCAAACATGTACTAAGAGCTTGACTACCAGAGAGATTAGGGAATATTTGATCAAGTGGAAAAACCAGAGCAGTGAAGATGCAACTTGGGAAGGTGAAGATTTTTTGCAACAACATCCAGAGTTGTTCAACATTTGGGACAATGTTGGTTTGAAGGGGAAGGGCATGATACACCCCTAACCTATCACATGTATGAGGATAGTATTAGCTGACTTGTGGATTATTTATCCCTCTTTCATGTTATATTACATTTATCTATGCTTTCTTTTGATTAGTAGGTCGGCCTATGGAGTAACCATGGCCTAGATAGACTATATATAAGAGGTAGTGGGTAATTATTTATCATCATATTGTGAATTATGCTCTTATTGAAGCTTGTGGAGGTTTCCCCCTCGAAGTGGCTTATCTATTATCATATATTTGGATATATTTCAGTCATATTTGGATATAATTCTGCTATTATACTTAATTCTTGAAGTAATTCCATTACGCCCTCCCCATAAAAATATTACACTAGAGACTAAACTTGAGATTATAGATTGATACTTGAGTCATGGATACTCTTGCATCATGGAGACTCATGTTCTATGGAGCTTTATTTCATTATATTATTATTTTAGATATTATTTATTGTTGGAACTATACTATTTATTTATTGTACTTCTACAACAATGACTGTAATGTTGTATCAACCATAGCTGAAATTGTATTATTACTTTAATGAAATAAATATAGTTTTTATTGTTTATTCAACATTGTTATTGATTTTTTACATCATTATATATTAGTGATTATTAGCTAAATATATTAGTTATAAACCTTATGGGGTTAACTAATATAATACATTTAATTTAAGATCACATAATTAGATTTCTCAAGGTGAAATTTATTAGATGAATATATGTGATTAATTTATAAAAAAAATACTCTATCCTGGTAAAACTTAGTGAGGTTGTTATATTATGATATCAGAGCTGAGACTCAAAATCTAGAACTTAATGTGTTTGCTAATGTAAACTTATTCTCATGTTAACTAAGAAGAACAATGATGCATATCAGACTAAGAGGTGAAGATACTTAAAATACCAATCATCTAGTTGATCCAAATCAATTCATTATTGAGTAAGCAACAAAGTTGGATGAGATTCTTATAACCATATAAGATACTATGGACCAAATCACATCCCTAGAACATGAAGTGAATGGTCATGAAGAGGATAATGCTCAAGAAGAACTTGAAAAGCATCTTGCTGAGTAGGGACCTATTAAAGAGTAGAGGCATGAGGAAGTACCATAGCATGCAAGAGATCGAGTAGTTGTAGAGTTAGCACAAGACATGAAAAAGGTAAATCCACCCAAATTTGATGGAACTATATTGAGAGATAAAGCTAAAGTGTGGCTAAAAGAGATAAAAAAATATTTCAAGATTCAAAATTGCTCTGAAGTCATGAAAGTAGTCTAAGGATCTTATCAACTTGTTGGTGAAGCAACAAATTGCTAGGCAAACAAGAAGCTTGACATGAACCTCAACTGTACCACCACCACTTGAGAACAATTTGTGACACTATTTAGATCACAATGGCTTCCAAATCTGTATTTCAATTAAAAGCTTACAAATTTTTAGAATTTTAAGCAAGGAGACCTATCAGTGAATGAATATTGAGATCAATTCACTAAGCTCCTTAAGTATGTAACTCAATGTTAAGTGGATGAGAGGTTCAATATTAGGTAATTAATCATAAGATTAAAAGCCCAAATTGGTTGTGAAGTAGATGTGCATGACCCATCTACCATGGATCAAGTTTTTAAGAAGGCAGTAAAGAAGGAACATAAACTTAAATATCTTGCACAAGTTAGAGATAAGCTTATAAATAAGTTTGGAATTTATAAACCAAATTTCAAAAAAAAAAACTAGAAGAAAAGGAGTGGGGATTCTAAGAGTTAGTTTAAGAATCAGACCACCAAGTTTAATGATCGTTTAGGGAATATGAAACCTAGTAATAGTTTTAAGGATGGTTTCAAGGGAAACCAATAGTTTAATAAGAAAGGACTAGTTAGAGGTTGCTTCATTTGTGGAGGTGACATTATGTTTGAGAATGTCCTCAGGATAAATCAAAGAATAAGGTTTTTTCTCCTCAACAGGGTACATTTTAGTAGTGAATTCATGCAACTATTGACAATCATCAAGCTGAGTATTAAGTTTTGCCTATTGAATTTTCAAGTATTTTATTAGAGCATCTAGTTTTTATTTTGATTAACATAGGAGCTACATAATATTTTATTTATCATATAATTCTTAGTAAATTATGTAGAAAAGCTAAAAATTATGGAAAATCATAGTCGGTATAATATGGGAATGAGTCTATGGTTAATGTTTATAAGTGTTTCATCGAATCAGAGATTAGATTGCCTCAATTCACTACAGTAGTGGACCTTTATGCTACACCATTGGGGTCATATGATGTGATCTTAGTAGTCAATTAGCTTACAAATCATAAATTTAAGGTTGATTGTTACCTGAAGAAGGTTGAGTGTTAAGATGATTTTGGAAACTAGATATAAATTTAAGGTGAGAAAATGGAGTTGAAACTAAGGCATATTTTTAAAATCCAACTCAAGAAAGATGCAATGGATTTTATGGCTTATTTTTTATAATGTTAGCATGTGAAATCTAAACATGTGCATCTAGATGGATTTTTATGGTTGATAAACTAACCAAGGTAGCCCACTTCATACTAGGCAAATTAATAGATAATGCACCTATTCTTACAAATAGATTTGAGAAGGAGGTGTATAGATCGCATGATTTTATAAATAAGATCATTTTAGATCAAGATGCAAGGATGACTTCTATATTTTTGTTGACTTTAAATTCAGCTCTAGGTATGTAGTTGAATTTTAACATTGTTTATCACTCAAAAACTGATGGACAGATAGAGTGAGTTAACCAGATTTTAGAAGATCTCCTTCATATGTATTGCATGAATTAATACTACAAGTGGGAAGAGTACCTTCCATTGGTTGAGTTTTCTTAAAACAACTCACACCAATCAACATTAAGGATAGATCCATTTGAGGCATTGTATAAAAGGTGTAGAACACCAATTGATTGGGATAGGTTAGAAGACATGGTAATCTTTAAACCTAAGATGCTTTTAAAAATGGAAGAGTAAGTCAAGACAATTAGGTAGAGGTTGGTTGAGGCTAAAGATAGACATAAAAGTTATGCTAATTTGAAGAGAATAACAAGGTATGTTTTTGTTGGTGATAAAGTTTTTCTGTTGGTTAAGCCTAAAAAAAACTTGATTAAATTTGGAAAGTTAGTGAAAATTTCATTGAGATATGTGGGACCCTTCAAGGTTTTGAATATGGTCAATCCTATAGTTTATATGCTTGCATTTAAACCATCTATAGATATTTTTAATAATGTCTTCCATGTGTCTTATCTTAAAAATTATGTTGTTGATCTTTCACACATGTTGGAATGAAATGTTTTATAGGTTCTAGATCTTAGGGTGGTCATGGTAGAACCAATCAAAATAATTGACACTCACTAACTTAGTTTGCATAATAGAGAAGTGTCATAGTGAAAGGTATAGTGGGATAAATATTCTAAAGATAGTTCCACTTGAGAGGACTATGATGAATTTTACAAGTTGTTTCCACTTTTGTTTGCTTGATTTGCTACTGTATATTATATTATTTTCTATTGAGTAATATTTGAAATTCATAACTTGTATTGGAATAAATGTCATTGAGATGATGATCAGTTTTAGGGAGGATGGATGTCACATCCCTATTTCTCTCTAAGCTAAATAACCTACTTGATCCATAGATTATTATAGTTTTTATTTGATTAATTATTGTTTCATTAAGCTTTATGTCATATGCTGATTATGGGATAATTAGATGTTGTTTAATTTACATGATTGATTTGCTATGAGATAGTTGTAATTTAATATTATGTACATTATGATCATGTTTATTAGTTTATATAGAATTATTTTATGGATTTTATAATGTTTTGGGCTAACTACGTTCATTGTTATGAGGTGGATGTAGAGTAGATCCATCCTTCAGAGTATGATAGAGGGAGAGTATCATCAGAGAGGATAGTGTAGATGGAGGCATTAGAAGATGAGAAAGTAAAAAACTAGAAATTAACACACACACCATAGTAGACTAACATGTTTTGTGATTATTATTCTGAGTTAGATGGTTGTATTATGTTTTGTTTTCTATTATATATGTCTAATTTGATCTTTTGTTGTTTTATGATCATGTTGTTTGATAGCATAATTTCACTAATCTAGTTATGTATTGCATTAAATAGCTATTGAAAAAATGTTATTGATTATTTGTTTGAATGCATCTATTCATGTTTTAACTTGACTTACCACTATTTTGATAATAACTAAATGGTTATATAAATAGTGTTTTGTTTGGATTCTTTGTTGTAGTAATATACGTATTCTATTACTTCACTAAGTTAGTTTGTTAAGTGACTACTTATTTTTATAAGGTTATTATTATCATTTATAATAGTTGAATAAACATGTGATAAGATATTTAATGAATTACAATTCCTTGTTAGGCACTGTCAAATGATTTCAATTGGCATGATAAAATGAAATTAATTCTTAGATAATAAACATAATGTTATAAAAAAAATCTAGATAACTTCATGATTTCATGATTATATAGACATCATTGTGTTTTTTGAATCTTTGCTAAAGTTTATGGTTATTTGTTTAACCTAAGAAGTTACCTTCTAGCTTGAAGTTAAATGCATTGATTTTTGGATGACTTGGTAACATTATCAATGGTATTTTAAAGTCACACACACACACACACACCTTGTCATATGGTCATTATGCTATCTAGACTTGTTGGTTGTCGACATTACATGGAATTATAATATATATGACTTTATATAAATTTTATTGGCATGGGCACTATGGGAAGTCAATGTTAAAATTGGTAAAGTCAAATTACATGCATAAAATGATTATTAAACTAATCACTTGAAATTTTGAGATGATTAGGGTTTATAATATGTTTTTTGACTTGAGTTAACAATAATTATTATAAAAACCATTATGTGAGATTGTAAGGCTGGCTACATGAGAAAATGGTGGTGAACTATAGCTTTGTTGAGTTTTATTGAGTTATTCTTGTCATGCATTATTATAGTCATTTTTCTCTGCCGAGTAAAGGGGAGAAATTAATGGTAAGTAAGGGCATGGAAAAGAATAAAAGAGAGGTGAAGGAGGATGATGAGGGCATGACATACGTGGGCATAATAGGCATAAGGAGAATAAAGGGAATACAAAATCTAACTTCCTAGGCATTGTAATCACCAGTTATAGGTTGGTGATGTACTTTAAATCCTTCTGTGTATAGTTTGATGGATTTTTGGAAAAGGAATGATAAAGGGTTTATTGGGTTTCATTTATTTTTGAAATTATATAAAAAAATAAAGCGCTAAATGTAGGGACCTTTGGATGGTTCCACCATCCATAGAACCCTACATCCAACCCAAAGTAAACCTAGTGGAATGGGTAGAGTTGTAGGATTTTGCCATGGTTATATTAGCTCTATAAAAGATTTGTATTAATTATTTTTTAAATTCATAAAACCCCATGAATTCATTTTATTATTATTTCATTTAAATAGTACCTTGGAGTCTTGGACTCAGTTTTAATTGTCAAACTAGTTGGGTATTTAAGCATTAATGTTTAAACTTAGATAAAATTATGTATGGGTTATGTAGGATTTGATTGTGTTAAACCTAACTGCGAATTTGGGTAAAGATGTTAGATATTTTTATAACAAGTTTGAATATGTATGAAAACACACACACATACTCAGATTAATGGCTTGATGATTTACACACACACACACACACACACACACACATGCAAGTCTATAACCTAAGGTTGGAAAATTTCAAATAGAATCTATGTGTATTGGTTTATAATTGATTTATGGTATATGTATAAATATATTTAAAGGTTGTGATTTTCAAATGAATTATGTTTGCATTGGTTTTACATGGATTTATGAATTAGGTGTACAATATATATACTTAGTCTCTATTTCTAAATTTTGTAGCACACGCGCACATGCACGCACACGCGCGCACACACACACACACACACAAGATTGGGTTTAATTATGATTAAGCCATAAAATTATAAATTCTTGATCCGAGTAATGACACTAATGGTAGATATTTAGTCGGGTCAAAGTTTAAATAGTATTATATGTATATATATTTATGCATTTATTTATATATATAAATTGAATATTTATTTGGCTGATTTTAAGATTGTATGTCTGAGCATTTATTTGTACAAATACTTGTATGAGAAATTTATAAGTCTGAGATAGAGGATAAATTCACAATTTTATAAGAATATATTGATTTCTTAGTCTTTATACAATTTAAGTTGGACAGTATATTATGATAAGGCTAAGGTATATTATTTAATTGAACCTGTTACGTGATATTTAATGGTCTATGTAGATAATAAGGCTGAGTTTATTAGTGAATGGTTATGTTTGTGTATTACATACATTCAGATTGTTTTTTGATTTATGAGTGAGAAACTCACACAATTTAATAAAAGGGATTGAGTATGTGTTTAAAAAATATTTTGTATGGGAGTATTTATGTGATCAAGTATTGATTATTTTATCTCACAATTCTTAATACTTAGACATAGTCAGATGAGTATTGTGAATTGATTTATTTGTGAAATAATTGATTTGGTAAATCATTGTTTGGCTATGTCTCCAATTGTTAAATATATTATGTGAATTTTAGTTAAAAAAATAAATTAGGAATTATCTAATTTATTAAAGTATTGTGATGCAGAGCTCAGTCCATCAACTTTCACTTCTCCTTACACTTTCTTGCAAACTTTCTAATCTTGCTTGACCAACACTAGGTCTATCTTGTCTAAATGAATCAAAAACTCAATTTATTGATTATAAAAGTTTAATAACACATAAAACATGTAACCATGGTTATATATTCTCTTAGAAAGTTTAGCTCAATCTTTGTAACCTGCAATATAGATCCTTGTTCACAACTTGCAATCTCTCTTATTGTCTTGTTCAAGCCTCCTTCCTTGACAATGGCATATTCAGTTATTTGGCTCCGTCTATGGATTAGTTCATGGTTTAAGCATATTATACATGTTAATTACTATCCTTTAACACTCTTTTTTTCATTATAATTACCCTCCAAATCCCCTTTGTATCATTCTACAACTCTGCCAATTCTAGCATATAAAGCTGGTAGCCCTTTTTCTTGCATTTATTATTTATATGGGCTTCTACCTATTAATTTTGAGAAACCAACAACATATAAATATACCATATTACAAGATACAACTCCATACAAAGTTTTAAGGCCTAACTATGTTTACATACCACTTTTCTAATTTCTTTTGGGCCCTTGTTTAGGTTTAGGAGGCCTTTGTCTTCCTATTTCACACTTAGTTGACCCTAATAATACAAATACATACACAAAACTTATAAAACCTTTGAAATTTATAATCTTGTATTGGAAAATAATTGATGACCAAATTTGGTGTCAATCCACTTGTGAAAACAAAATTTATAGTCATTTATCTCTTCAAAACCCTAGTCATGGTGTACAAGCTCTGTTCAACCCTAGAGCCTACAAAAGGCTCCTACATTTGTCATACAGAGCTTCAAAGTGTCTAAGGAGTTTCAAAAGTTACATATTATTACCAGTCACCTTATCCAGCCAAATAAATTTCAAACTTAAACCTTTATACCACTCTTGAACTCAAGTTTCCCTTCCCCTCCATGCACAATCATAACACACATGTTCTGAAAGTGTTTAAATGAGAGTTTATTTTGACATCAATAGGGTTTCATATGTTTTACACAAGTTGATATACATGTTTAATGTTCTCATTTACTCTTTTTTTAAAAATATCCATGCCAATGAATCTCCTCTGAGTCACATTTGCATCATAATCTCATATAATTATGGATTACACACAATCCAACATCAAATACAAGGGTCATTTATATCATTAAATTAAAAATCACTTGAAATAAAACACACATGTGATGAAAAACATGAAGAATAATTAGTTCTCATTCTTCTTACAAAATCAAAATCTTCCTTTATCATTCTTCAAATAATAACTTATTCAAACAACCAATAAAGACATGATCAAGGTTTCTGCTTGCAGTCTTATCCAAACCCTTAACCAAAAATAATGAGCTAACTCAAAGGCTATGGGACAAACATGTGGTCTATGTCCACTAGCCAATAATGTTGGGTAATAAGTAATGGGATAATTGTAACAAAAGATAATTGGAGCAATGGGATGTATACATAATGATATTCTAGTTATCGACCAAGGAGATTACCATGATGGTGGAGGATATATACCATAAACTATGTCTACCAATAGAGGGTGTATAAATAGTACTAGTTGATGAGAGGGTATGTGTAATAACATTATCATGATTATATGGAGAGGATGCACTAAACATCACCTTCACTGCTTGGGGTTTTATTTCTGAGGGTTTATACAAGGAAGACATGGAGGGGAGACTGGTTATGACTATGATTATGCTAACCATCTCCTATTATGCCTTACCAAATTTAGGGCGAGCCCAATTTCCCTAGAGTTTGATAGGTGTAGTAGTGAATATGTGGGAGCATCGCACAGTATTTATGTGGGCTCCTAATCTTTTAACATACGTATACATGGAGTTATGGGGTTAGAGGACACAGTGCTAGTTTGGGCTATATGTTACCTTTGTTTTATAGTGTTAGGTATATGAGCACATTAGATTAGTGAATCCAATTGACACTCCATAGGCATGATGGAATTAGATAGCAAACAGTGTGGGCTTCCTTTGGTGGAAGGAAGACCTTGTCAGACCTTATATAGATGGAGTTTTATGAGACTTGACATACTATAAATAAGTCTTGGATGGATTAAAATATGGAGATGTTAATTTGAGGCTGTATCTAAGGATTCCAACATGGTCAAGGGTGAAAAGAGATCTATTGAGGAGATATTTGGATAGGTGGTTATGGGGGTATATAGTAGAGCACCTAGAGTATTTCTAGTTTGAGAGGATGAATAGATAGTTTAGACTAATTTAGCATGTCCCAAATGAACCTTAGATATATAAGAGGGATGACATAAAGACTAGGCTACAAGAGGCCCATTATATTGATCCATAAGTAGGGCTAGAGCAGAAGCTAGTGGTCATAGATGTGGATGATGTAGAAACTACTTTTGTATATTCATTGTAGGGGTCAAATCAACTAAGATCAAGGCAAGGGAGGATAGTATGGCCTCAAAAGGATGTGGGAGATGTGGATATGGAGGAGGTTGGGGAGGAGGGGCAAGTAGAGGAGGAACTAGAGATATATATTCAAGAAATTATTACAAAGTACAATGCACTGAGGGTAGAGTGAAATGAATTATAGGGCCAGGTAACCACAATGTAGGTGACTCTAGAAAAGGTACATAGGATCCATGATGGATTATAGGTCAATTTAGATATATTATAGGGGTCATGATTAGACAATGTGGGATCATGATAGGTATAGTGTAGAGAGGGATAATCTAAGGGGAGGGGCTATGGTGGTGGTAGGGTAGAGAGGCATAAGAAAAGTAGGTCCTAAAACAAGGTAGGTAGGGATAGTGAGCTTGGATAGGTACTAGGATGTAGTAACATAACTTTGATACTATGAGATGATTGTGCTAGAGAATCTACTAGAGGTACGTCTATATGTGACTTGTGTTCTGACATAGGTGAGAGAATCTCGATGGTCACAGAGTTGCACATCTAACTTGGGGAACATAGTACAGGGGGAAGTGGAAAGGATGGGGGTAGGAGTGGATATATAAGAGCCAACAGAGAAGTGTCCAACATCTATTTGAGTCATATCTATTTTACTAATTGTCCATTTTTTATACATTGTATTAACCATAGAGCCACTTGTATGTTGTTATTGACTAGATAGCCATCTTGTATATTGTACTTTGAAACTTTTATGAGTTATATATATATATATATATATATATATATATATATATATATATATATTCTAGATTTTGATCATGAGTTAGCATTGTACATTTTTAGATTATGCTAATATGATGTGATTTATAGATATATAGATTATGTGATGTATTTGATTTTTTCTAAGGATATATATTAATTATATAAGTATGATTTTTTTTTTTGGTTGTTTTTATGTTGTTATAGATGATAATAATGGGATGAATTATAGTGATTAATGACTTTACAATTTTGGCATTATAAGATTTGATTAGATTTAGATTTATTTAGTGATTATGAAAAAGAATAACGAAGGTATACATGAGTCCTTATTGGCTTGGGTTTTAACTAGATATAAATAACTTGTTGTATCTACATGTGTATCCTTTGTTTACTATTAATAATGAATTTAAACAACCCTATGTCAGTTAAGTTCATGACCTTTTAGACAATAATTCATATGGATTTGATTTTTACATAGGTAAAAACCTATGTTTTTTAGGAATATAAGTCTAGTCTAGTGATTTTAAAGATATAAGGTTAACCTTAGAACCTTTCATGTAGACTGATCAATGTAGGAAGTGTACTATTTTGTAGAAAGCTGATCAATGTGGGAAGCTTTCTTGGGATATTTTTATATTTTTCTTTAGGGTTTTTGATTTTTTAGAGGCATGCTTTATAAAATTGATCAATGCAATAAGTTTTCCATTGTACTTATTATTTTTAATATCCATCCTTCAAAGGAGTCGTCTATAATTTAGGGTATATGCTTTCACATCTATCCTTTAGGGGACCAATCTATGATTTTTATGACTTTTTATGGATAGCTATCCTTCAAGGTAATAATCTATAATTTTTCCCTTTTGTTTATATATATATATATATATATATATATATATATATATATATATATATATATATTTATCCTAGATTTTTTTAAGCTAACAAAGGCTAGCTTCAAGCTTGTTTACATGAGATGATATTTTGATCCCTAAAATAAACTTTTTTAGGTGAGATATTCTTAATAAATAATGACTTGGGGCTCCTTCCTATGCCATGTAGAGCTTATCTATTTATAACATGCTATAAATAGAACTAGGGTGTCCATATTTAAGATGATGATAGGCATGATTTTAGATATCCACATGATTATTTATCATTATTGGGTATTTTACAGGTGATGGGAGAAGTAAATTTAGGTTATTCTGAGACCAAAGGAAGAGAACTCATGCTAACAATAGTTTGTTTTAATTTAATTAATAATTAAAAGGATGCATATGAAAAGCATTAAGAGGCTCACATTCTAGTTTTCCCTTAAGAGAGGCTAAAAAATATGCCCCACATTTGTATTTATGAGTGATAATATATGGTCCAAGGCAATTTAGAGCAAATTTTACTCATTTAATTTTTTCCATATTTGTTACATGCTGATTTTATTTAAGAACAAGGCCGCCAATATTAAATTCTCATTCTTTTAGATGTTGATTATATGAATGTTTTATTTTTTCTTGATATGCATGGAGATGGTCGAAGGCCATAGATCGACGTTCATCTAAAATTTCAAGCTATTATAGATGTGCTTGATGGTGGTCTTCTCTAAAAATGATGTATTTAAGAGAAATTTGTAGAGAAGGAATTTGTGTTTCTAGAGGGAAGATAGCTTCTGTGCCATAGATTAAAAAAGGCATAGCAATTGTAGAGGTTTGAAAGCTAGTATGATAAGACCATAAGGTAAAAGGAATATGAAGATGCTAATTTTTTCTGGCCTCATTGATTACCTTTGTAAGCATTTTACTTAGGGTTTTATTAGATGCTTCAGCATGTCTATTAGATTTTGGATAATAAGGCAAAGAAAAACTTAGCCTAATGTCAAAAGAGTCACATAGTTTTTGTACTTGTTTAAATTTAAAATATTTTCCATTATATATAATTATCTTAAGATGGAAACTAAAGCAATAGATAATATGATGATTAATAAAATCAACAATCTTTCCTACTTTAGTCAAAATAAAGGGAATAGCCTCCACCCATAGAGTGAAGTATTCGATGGTATTAATGATAAAACTATGTTTCTGGGAAGATTTGGGATTAATTTGTCTTATAAAATCTAACCCCCACTACAAAAATGGCCAAAAGTCCTAGGCCACTTGTAATGCATTACTAGGGATGTGTGAGAGATTAGCATGTTATTGACATTTCACACATTTCTTGACATATTCATAATAGTCTTGATTCAGATTAGGCTAATAATAACCTATTTAAAGAATTTTCTTCATAACAACTAGACCGATAAAGTGTTCCCACATAATCCATCATGCATTTCTTGGATTTCAAGGGTAGCCTTCAAGTTATAAAGACATCAAAGGAGTAGACCATCAAATCTTTTCTTATAGATAGCACCCCATAGTATAATGTAATGGGTGGTCCACTTTTGAAGATCATGCTTGGAATTATTATATAAATCGAGAGGGATAATACCTTTATATAGGTAATTAAATGTCTATGTGTAACACATATCTAAGCATTTTTCTTACACATTATGGTCATAAGGTAAATCAGTTATGGTATAAGAAGGATGGTTTATTTTTTTGGATTAGCATAGAAATGTTAAATTTTTGAGGGGAGGATGGGATAAAGGAAGCTAGGGAGGCCATAGTACCATAAACTTATTAGTTGAATGAAGAGTGGCTTGGATGACATAACAATCAAAAGTGGATAATAGTTGATATGCTAATGTTTTATATTTTTGGAGGATGTCATTCTTACACTAATAGATGTTGGTGATCTTATTGACAACTAACTAAGAATGTCCATAGATACAAAATGACTTAATGCCTAGGTTTAAATCAGTTTGAAGACCTATAATCAAAGATTCATACTCTACCATATTATTAGTGTAGTTGAAATCTAGCTTGAAAGATAAAGGCATAGGAGTACCCTTGGGAGGTATCATAATAGTTTCATCACCCCCCACAATCACATTTAGATCCATCAAAGAGTAAATTCAGTTGATAATTAAGATCCACCTAGGATGTGGAAGCGATAAATTTATCAGGGAGTTTCAAAGTAGATGGTAAACCACTGGCAAGAGGTGCCCCAACTGACTGATTAATGATGATATGACCTTTTACAAAATTCTAATGGAGAGACTCTAGATAAAATTATACTAAGAGCATGACCCACCTAAACATATGCTAATTTTGGTAAGGCTTCAAATGCATAAAATTAAGGGGGTTGATGTTTATAATTACATAGGTCTTATGATTAAGCACATAGTGGTGATGCTTAGAAGCCACAAAAACCAAAGATAGGCATAGTTTTTCTATATGTGTATAAAATGTCTCATATTCAATGAGAGTATGACTTATATAATACACTTCATGTTCTTTGTGTTGCTCATCACGATGGGTAAGCATAACCCCTAGGCATGATTCACGGCTGAAATATACAAAAATAAAGGTCACCCTTTCTCAAGAGGAATAAGAAATAGTGCGGAGAGGAGATAGTTTTTAAGATATTCAAAGGCTTCTTGATAATTAGAATCCAAGATGAATTGGGTATCCTTCCTCAAAAGGTGATACAACAATTGACAATGATCAGATAGCTAAGAGATAAAACATTGAATAGACTACAATTTTATTTGTAGGATATGGAGTTGTTTAAGGTTGGATGGGGGTGGCATATCTATGATAGTCCTAATCTTAGTGATATTTAATTCTATATTGTGGATGAAGATGATAAAACCTAGGAATTTACTGGTCAAGACTCCAAAAACACACCTTTTGGAGTTGAGATGGACTTAGAATTTGATTAGGTGGTCAAATATTACTTTAATAATAGAAAGATGGTCTTTCAACAATTTTAAGGATTATGTATGAAAGATATAAGTCATATATCTTTGATAGGTGGCTCCCATGTTCTTTAGGCCAAAAGGTATAACCTTGTAGTAAAAATTCCCTTAGGGGGTAATAAAGGAAGTCTTGTGTTGGTCTTTTAGGGAAATAAGGATTTGATTATATCTATAAAAACTATTCATAAGTGGAACATTTCATGGCATGTTTTCATATCCACTAGTTGATCAATGTTAGGAAGAGGATAGTTGTCTTTAGGATAAGTGAGTTTTAGGTCTCAAAAATTGGTATAAAGACAGAGACCCCCTATGGGCTTTGTGACAAGCATAATATTAGACACCCATTAAGGGTAATCAATTGGTTGAATGAAATTAATAGACAAGAGGTGTTATAGCTCCTCCTTGACTAAGATCATAATGCAAGGGTGAATTTTATATAGCTTTTTCTTCATTAGCTTAGCTTCCTAGATAGTGAGAACATTATAAATATGATGATAATAGGGTCGATACCTGACATGTCACTATACGATGAAGCAAAATCCTCTTTATGATCTACCAAGAAGGTGGTGGAGTCTTGATGCTCCTGATGATCTATTATTAATAACCTTCATGATGCATAGGGCATCCTAAGACCCTATTTTAAAATCTATAGTGGTTTTGTTTAGCAAACTAGATGTTTTGGCTAGTAGGTAATTATGTAATTGTGATTTCTCTATGCCTAAGTAAGTCAAGATAAACTCATCATACTGACATTGAATAACTAGGATGCTAGGAGAATATTTTGCTACCATATTAGGATAGGTGAGTGGGATGGATTTAGTTTCACCATTGCTATGATAGGTGAGAGGTTCTATGTTGATCATATTGACTAAAAAAAGCATAGGGATGGACATGAAATCATCTATTTCACGGAGAATGTTAGAGGATGATAATATGACATTCTCTTTGATATTAGACACAGGGGTGCTTTCAAGAATGGCTTTAGGAGTTTTGTCAACCCCAGACCATGTTTTTCATATGGTTTCTTAAAATATCCCAATGTAACATCATGTTTTCCTTCTCATAATGTCCCATACCGAATCCCTTCTAGGTGCATCATTGTAAATACATTAGAGTAAAGTACGATTTGTCTAGGAATGAGAAGTTTGATGAAAATGGTTTGGATTGAGATGGAATATCAATATATGAGGATGATCGATTGATCTCTTCATTTACCAAATGAGTCTATAAGAAAGGAGGATGAAATAAATAACATACCTAAGGTTAAGATAGTAGTTGCATTATTTATCAAGACACCCATACTCTTGAGTAATGGGAAGGGTATTAAGTGCTAGTAAATAGTACTCTCTTATTATGGAATCCAAGGAGTCTTACCAGGGATTCATGATGAATGGATTGTTGCACTAGTTGACACTTCATTGGATGATGGTGATGGGTCATGTTTTTTAGAGGGAGTAAATGCCATTAGGTCAAAATTTTAGGTTACAAGTTTTAAATGGATGTAAATTAGTAAAGACAATGTGGACTTGGCCCTCGTGTTCGTATTTGATAAATAAATGTAAAGTAGATAGAACATAATGCATAGTATAGATCCAAGGGCACCTTAGGAGGATATTATATTTTAATTATACTTTTATCTACATAAAACAACTCATCAAGGACATGAGAACCTGCTTGGATGGGGAGGATAATGGTTCCTAGTGTATGAGGCACTATATCATTAAAAGCTCATAATACTATTAGGGATTGAGCTATAACCATTTACAGAAGTTGTATTTGTTTAAACACATGTGAGGAGATAATATTAGTATTGGTACCATTGTCAATCATCACTCTTTTGATTCAAGTTTGATTAATTTGTGTAGTGATAAATAGGGGTGGGTCCTAGTCTTGGGATGATAATGGAACTATTTCAAAATGATTAAAACTAGAAAATGAAACCATCTATAAGGCTTTAATGAATGTCTTCATAGGTTGGCATTTGTTAGGTTGCATTTATATAGACTAAAGTGCTTCTATCATTACCTAATAAAGCTAATGGAATTCTCAATTAGTTCATAGAGGGAAATTTTAACTAGGGTTTGGTGGATTTATGTATAAGTTGTAAAGAGTTATTCGTCTATGCTTTTCCTAAAATGGAGATTTTAGGTTTCATAGTGGAGGGTCTAGAGCTTTATGTGGTTGGGTTAGGAGCTTTAGTTATGGATACTTTGGCTTTGTTTTAGTTTTGGATTTCAGGAGTCTGTGCTTGAGACCACATAGCTATGTTTATGGTATTGATTTAAAACAATGGGGGATTTGTTGAAGTCCCAAATTTGTCCATTTTTGAAGGTCCTGAGGGTTGATTAGGGATCAAGTCGAGACTATGAGCGATAATTTTTTATTTACCTTTTAAAGGGTTTGCTATATTAGTATCATGGATATTTATAGTTTAGGATCAAAGAGGGGATCATGTTATTCAATTAATAGATCACCTCATCCAAGAGATTTAGAATCATGAATTTTAAAGCATTACAATTTTTAGTGTCATGTCCACATATCCCATGATAGGCACACACTTTTTTCCCCTATAGAACATGGTTTTTCAGACCCGAGGATTAATTGGTTTAATAGGAGGTAATGTGACAAGAGAGGTTTGCATAATTTAGTTAAGGATGATGGCATAATATCCTCACAAAGGATCTTGGTTAAGTTTCATTACCTTTTAGGGTACCAACTTTTGAATCGTGCTTTACTTGGTATTTTCCTTTTTTGTGTTAGTGGTACATGTGGTTTTAATGGGTGGCAAGAGTGATTTAGATAGGTTTTAGGGATAATTAAATTCCATAGGGTTAAAACAAGGTTTTAATGTTGGTATTATAGGTAGAGGCTTTTGAACTGGCTTAGATCCCTTGACAGAAGATTATGTGATTGTGATCTTAAGTTTTGAGGAAGGATAGGGTTCTAGTATGGATGGTTTAGTTTATTCTTAGGGCATGGCCATATTTTCCTTTTCAAATTTGGTTAGAGGTCATGTGAGTATCTTTACAATGATCCTTATTTTGGGGGAGCTTGAGTCTTATGGGTAGATGTTGCAATGCTTTACCTTTTGGTACACCTAAGCATTTATCCCACATGTGGGGATAATAAAATCCATTTTATCCTCCAATTTTCATGGAGGACTTTCAGTGTGTGTAGATGAGCCTTCTTATTGGGAATCCCATGGAATGAGGTCCAGAGGACTTGAATAGATGGTATAAATGGGTTTGATTGATTTAAACTAGTGAAAGGTATCTCCTATAAGGATATATGATATTCTTGTTATGCTGGAATATTATTTAGGCACATTATCAACTTCGTTAGGTAGAATTTGATCATGGATAGTATTTATTACATTAGTGCTTTGATTTGAGGTGCCTTCCATGTTTGTATGTACATAATTATATGAGGATGGATGGATATAAAATGGCTCCCTAAAGATGTTAATAGATTGATTTTGAGGAGCATTTAGATTATCCAATTATAGCTCCCCTTGGTTAATGAGGTTCTGTACTAAGCTTTTGAAATATCAACACCTATTAATTTCATGATCAAGCATATGATGGTAAGTACAAAAATCACTTTATTTGTACCAACCTAGTTTTGGTCAAGAGTCATCAATAGATCTAATGGTATGAAGCTTAATGACTATCACCTTTAAAAGTTTGGCTAAAATAATAGTGTAAGATTCCCCCAAAGGCATGTATTTCCTTGGTGGGAACCATGTTAAGTTTTTTTGTAGTTGTGTTTAAGAAGAGCTCAGTTAGTTTTTTATGGATGGGGAAGTTGACTTCAGGACAAAAACATTAGTTGTGACCTTTGGCTTTGGATTATTATTTCCTTTATAAAGGTCTAGTTTAATTTTTTTATTTTTTAACTTAAATTTTCCCTCTTCTAAGGATCATATTTCTAACTTGCAAGCCATGGTAAAGGATTTCTAATTTTTTTTGAATGACTAAACATATAAGGTGGATGAGATATGTTTTGTATATGATATCAAAAACATTTTATCAATTCTAGTTGAGGAACGGATAAGGTTAACTAATTTATAAGGCCGTGTCATTTAGTATTAAAGTCTACAATAAACTCATATTAAAATTGCCTAATGGAATAGAGGTCATTATTTTTTACTTTTATAGTGATATTTATTGATAAGTGCTTTGAGAAAGGCTTAGCTAATTGCCCAAAGGAAAATATCAAATGACGAGGGATGGAACTATACCGGTCTAAGGCCAACCCTAAAAGTGATATTGGAATGTCTTCAAAATGAGGGCATCATCATGGGTAATGAGGTAACATGAATACTTGAATTACCTAATGTGTTTTTGGGGATCTTCCTTGTTTTGATATTTTATGAAATTAGGAAGTTCCCATTACGTAGGATATGGTTGAATTGGGATGATAGGGTTGATTGGTTCATTGCATATTTGTTCATACGTAAGCATGTTCTTATACCTAAAGGCAAAGTCTTATATGTTTATCATCCTCTCCATGAGGATACACTTGAGGTTTGGTTAGGCATTGTACTAGGGAATGCCTTCTAAAACATTTTATTGTAAATGTTGATAGGGAGGAAGTAACGTTGGGAGAGTTTATGTAAGGGGATAACCTATAGATGTGGTGATAATTGGTTAAGACACTACCACATATTGAGTTAATAGTAAATGTAAGATTTGATTTTGGTATGGGTTAAGATAACTACCTACAAAGGGTGCATGAGAATTTGGTATTGTGTAGTTAGAGGTATTTTTTGTTGAAAATTTGACCTATAGGGATTTTCTATATGGATGGTTGAGGTTGTGTGTTATGTTGAGGAATCGATGTTACATAGTTTTGGATAGGAGGGAAGGTTGAAGGGATGGAGACTACAAAATTTTAGAGGGTAGGAGAGGGTGGTTGGTTGCCTGTTGGTTGTGGTGTAGTAACATTTTGCATTATAATGATGGTTTTGGTAGGACTACTAAAAACTAAGGTTAGATAGGTATGTAGAGGTTGTGTTTTGAAAGTATTTGATTTTAAGGGTGGTGGTGGGTTAGTGGATGAGGACACCATGGCCACAGTATACCCTTTAAAGGTTTCTGGTAGCATTAGGGTAAATTTTAGTAGTGAATATTTGTTAATTCATGAATATTCTAATTTTTGGATTTTGGTTTTGAAATTTTTTTAGGGTTGTAAAATGTGATCAAATCAACAAAATTTTAAGGTTATAAATTATTTTTTGGGCCATCTCACCAACCCTTTACAATAATATATAAGATTACACTTCAATTTTCTACACACACACACACACATACATAGTACAACTACCCATCGATGTCAACCAAGCCAATAAGTAGAACTAAAATCAGAGGACCACAAAACTAAATGATTATACCAAATAGAGGAACCAAATGATAGTGATAAATAATAATACCATAAAATCCATGATAGTGTTGAATGATAGTGTTGAATGACAAAGCTGAATGATGGAGCTAAATGGAAAACATTAAATGATAGTGATGAGCAAGAGTATCAAATGATAGAGCCAAAAAGTTTCTACCAAATGACAATTCCAAATAGGAGTATTGAAATCCAGAGCCAAAAATCTTCTACCAAATGATAGTGTCGAACAAGAGTATCAAATGATAGAGCCAAAAATCTTCTAGAAAGAACCAAATGATAGAATAGATCTGTAACGTCTACTCTTTGATCATATGATAAAATATGATGACATAGCTAAAGTGTTCCATCTTTGACCATCATGGAATCTGGTGGGAAAATTAAAAGAATAGGCCAATTATCAGGGAAAACATGCATATTATCTTATTTTAAAGAGCCAACCAAAAAGTCCAAACAATCATAATGCACTCAAAATCTAGGTATTTATTATTTTTTAGTTTGTCATAAATTTGGATTCAAATTTTCAATAATATTAAAACAATTTTACATGCAAAAATCCCCATTGTTATCTCATCAGAAAGAATCAACTAGAATAACATATCACCCCCTAAAGATTTTTATGATGATGACATGCCACCACTCAAAGACACTCCTTTGGTTTTTGATGATAATGATAATGACACTTTAGTGGTAGAAGAGATTGTTGGTTTTTTCCAAACAAAAATTTTAGTTGAAACATTCACTCAAAAATATTCATGAAGGAAGATAAGTAGATGGAAAATTGGAAGGTCCTTTAAGGTGGAATGGGCAAGAAAATTTCCCTTCATAGAACCTATAGAGCCTAAAAATGCTGATGATACTCCAAAAAAATATAGATGTACAATATATAGCTAGAAACTAGGAAAGGAACATATAATACAAATAAAATTAGACATGATTGAGAAACATTGTGAAAAAGTATATGAAACAGTGAAGTACCCAGATGGACTGATAATAAGAACATATTAGTGGAAAAGTGTAGAAGAATGCATACATATAAGATATACATGCGAGTATGAAAATGATAAGAAATGTCAAAAACATATTATGGAGAAAGGGGGAATAATTGAAGAAATTTTTGGAAAAGTCATGCAATCCCATCTAAAGGTGAAATACATATAGTTCTCTACTATATACCATATTCTAAAAAAGGTAGACATGTTTCTAATTTTTTAGATTATAAGACTTTGTTTCAACATAATGGATTTATAGATATTCCACCATCACATTAATCAGATAGTAGTTATTTAAAAATGGAAAAATGTTTAGCATTGGTTGAGAAGGAATATTTGAAACAAAAAGTTCAAAATTCACTATTCATCTCACTATCTAGTTATGAGGTCATAATAATTAAAAACGCACACTAGGTTTGCATGTATGTGTATACTTTTGATAACTATTCAAGGCAACCTCATCTACTATCAGTTCATTATATGGTAAATAATTATAATGTAGAAAATATTCATAAGTTGGTTGTATCAAATTTGAAAGATAAAGCTGAGATGGATGATTATGCAATAGCTACAAAGCTGGTGTGTGTTGGGTATGATGGTGCATTAGTTATGCAAAGGCATAGAAATTGTTTGTGTGTTTTAATATAAATAATAGTTGCCACATATATGAATCCAATTCATTTCATGGCTCATAGGATGAATCATGAATACAAAATGGTTAACAAATTTGCTAATGTGGCAAAAGTAGAGGATCTCATTCGTGACCTACATGCCTATATGTCAAGCAGTCCAAAATGATTTTTAGAGTTCCAAAAATTTACAATAACAGTGACTGATGGTAAGAAACTATTGAAATATGTTGATACAAGGTGTATTTTTATGTATGAACCTTCATGCCAAATTTTTGAATAATATCCATCATTAGTAGGTTTTATGTATAAATATCATAGAGAAATTGACAAGGGAAAAGATTTATTCTACCATTTAAAAGATTTGAAAACACTACTAACATTATGTGGAATTATTCCAATGCTAAAGGAAATAAATTTTTTAATGAAACATGCTCAAGAGAGATCCATTTTTATTGTTGACTTCATACGGTTGAGAAAACGAGTATGTCAATCTCTAGATATACCATACATTTAGAATGAAAAGTTTTAAGGCCCTATTTTTAGTAGTTGGAAATGTTTGATAGATTTAAAGAACCCTAATAGATATTTGAAGTTGAATATCAATGATCATCTTTGTGCCATTATTAATTCCAAGGAGATACCAATGCACACTTTATACAAAAGACTTGATCTTGTGGGAGCTGAATCCAAAGAATTGTCTGTAACACATATTTTGTATAACATTGTTCTACCTGAAACTTGGATGAAACTAAGTATATTTTCCCAAAACTTATCTATGGAGATCAGAGATCATTTTCAAAGGAACGATTTTTTTGAGGCCATGGTAGTTGTGAATCCCATTTTTTGGAACAATAATAAAAGTCAAAATATTATTAGTAATTTATTTCACAAATAAATGGGTTGTCTTGTAAAGCATTTAGGTAAATATATAGAGTTGAATGGAGTATAAATAAAAGGTATTTTATGAAAGGATTTAATGACATCCTAGTTAACTCATTTTAGAATTGCAATGTTTGAACAATATTATCTTATAAGCAAACCAATAGAAAATGGGGCAATTACACGGTTATGAACTTTTTTTTATCCTAGTAGTATACTACAGGAAAGTCTAAGTAAATATTTTTTATTATATGATATTTTTCAAACAATGATTTTGGGCTCAGTGGAAGATGAAAGAGTATTCATTTCATTATCATTCATAAATTCAAAACTTTGAAATAGATTGGATAAAAATTTAGAAACCTATTTGAGATTATATGTTTCACATTATGCTATGGCCATGTTTCTATATGAAAGAGTTATGGCAATATGGATTTATCTAACTGAAAGAAGAGGCATCATTAATAAAATGACAAATAAGTAATATGTAAATAATGACACTAGATATGGCACTGACACAATAAATGCAAATGTCAATGGTGATGATCAGGTTTGTGGAGGATTGTTTCAACTACCAAACTATTAGTTTCTAGTTTCTGAATTTCAATTTTATATAATTTATTAGTTTGTTTCTAGTGATTACTATTCAATGTATTCATGTTTTAATTTATCTAATTATTTGTAAGTACTTTTCATATGTTTATCTTAAGATGCAATAATTATTATATGTTTTTTGAAATTCATTTCCTTGTTTCTTGATAAGTGATGAATGTAAAAGATTAATATATTGTGATTGTGTTAGGGGGAACACTTTAGGTTAATATCACACAAAATAGAGGACTTAATTCATTTATTTCCACTCCTTAATATGGTTATTTATGTCTTTGATACACATTTTTTATAAAAATATTTTTTCTACATATGTGATGTATTTATTGTGCCTTCATAGTACATCATATATTCCTTTATATAGTGATTAAATAGTTTATTTCCATTGATTTGACATGTATTTTCTCATAATTGATGTGTCTACAATGTGTTTGATGTTCTTATTATGTGTTTGATGTGGACTAGTTGTACTCTATTATGTGCTTTCAATGTATTCATATTTTACTTTATCTAATTGTTTATAAGTACTTTTCAGATGTTTATCATAATATGAAATAAATATTATACAATTTCAATTGTTCATAAACTATAATAATTATGTCAATGCCAAATCACTTTCATGAGGATCTTTAAAAACCTATCCAACTTTTCCAAATGTTAAAATAACCCCATACATGAATCTATATGTCTATTAAGGACTTTGTCTACAAGTTTTCACAAATTTTCTCAACTGTGTTAGCCTGAGAAAGAATATGAAATATCTTTTTTATTTAACTAAGAAAGGGTTTAGATTCATTTCTTGTGACAAATCATGTTCCAATACATCAAAGTAGACCTTGCAAAAAAATCCTTGTTTTTTTATTATAGTCAGTCTTAAAACTAATTCTTCTTAGAATGAAGTGATCAGATAAAATATAACCTTTGAATCACATATCAATTAATATGAATGACACTCATGTCGTATAAGATACATGTTTATTGATAAGAGTTTCCTACTTAGTCTTATTTTGTCATAATTTCACCAATACATAGTTTATAGATTTGTAAAGACCTTACCTCTGCTTTGTACCAATTTTCATATGAATAAAACTGATTACACGAGTCCTTATCTATTTAAACATCATCATAACATTAAATAATCCATGAACCTATTATATAGCTCATGATCACAATCAATCATGCATATTTTTAACTTTGATGAATCTTCATTATTACTGACTATCACAATACTATCTTCAACATAGATCTCTACCAAACATGAATGTGCCTTTATAATGGCCTCAAATGCATCTCAGATCATGATTTACTAAAAAAATAATCCAAATATAATAAATAAGATATCTTCACACAAAACAACTCTCTTTTATCATAAAATGCAATAATTATTATACATTTTCTGAAATGCATTTCCTTGTTTCTTGCTAAGTGATGATTGCAAAAGATTAATAGTCAACACATTATCATTATGACTATTAGAAACAGTAACAGACCTAGATTTAGATTTGATAAACAAAGCATCAATCATTGCGTGTTCATGTTACACCAATGCAAACAAATTTTCTCGCTAGGAGTGGTTGTGATAATGGGAATTTATTTATTTTATCAATGCCTTCGCCCTAAACTCCCACATGTAAATTTTTTAATTCATCAATTACTCCCTCTTGAAGATTAGAAGTAATAATATCTTTTACCAAATTATTCAATAGAAAATATGTAATGGCATCATAGATAGGACAACATTTTCTGTTAGGGTAGGACTGTGCAGTGAATTGGGTGAAGGTTCCTCCTGAGCAGTCACATGAACATCTGTTGATACTCCCTAGATAAAATCATGTGGACTAAAAGTAGCTCCAAAATCATGTCCACCTTCAATCCCTAGATATTCGTCATCAAGTTTAATTTCTGACAAAGAAGTTAATCCTTGTACACTCGATACACCTCTGATAGACAAAGAGAGGAATTGGGAACATGATAATTGAGTGTTGCAATTGTTGCTCTTCTAGTTATTTGTGGTGGTTGTAATGGAAGAGTCTTCCCCCTTGATTGAATTGAGTTCAAGGGTAGAGGTAGTGGCATAATATTTCTCAAAGATTGAGGATGACCTGCAAAATGTAAGATATATTATAAAATAAATAAATTTGAAAAATAAAGTTATATGCTAGTTTAAAATTAAAGGTTTAGTACTTGTATTTGGAGACAGTGTATCTTCCAATGTATACACTATATTGTGAGTGATATAGGTGTTTTGAGATGGTACATTATGTAAACTTTCAGTCTAAAAAACTATAATCATAAACTAAAATAAAAACAAAATCTGCAATGTAAAATACCTTCCACAAAGGGTCAAGAAGGCAAAGTAAATGTTGTGGTTTGTTGCGGTGGTGGTTGTTCCACTATATAAATTGTTGTCAAGTCAACTACAATAATAAAAAAAATAACTAAAATAATGCACTTGAAAGTTAAAAAATCATTTAAAATTTTTAAATAACAAACCTGCATGTGGAGATGACCCCAAAGAAACTCTTGGACATTTTGAAAGATGAAATGATTACAAGGATTATTCTACAAACTTTGAATCTGTAGATCCTTCAACTCCACATTGTCCTTTTGAGGTAGATTATTTTAATGAGGTACAAATTCTTAATTGTAACAAACAAAGTTCAAACATTTATTAATCTTTATCTTGGTAACCATTTAACAAATAAACAAATATTAAACCCTAGTTTAACAAATAAACAAACCTCTTGCTCCTCTAGAGATAAAGTGTTTGTACTCATATTTGGATTAAGCATAGTTAGAACCTATGCTTTTTAGAGGTCATATAAGGCCTCATAGTGTAATGCCAAAATAAATTTTGAACAAGAAATAGTGGAATTGGGATTAGTACAAGTACAATTTAATTCAAGCCTTATCTTAGCAGAAATAAAAGAGCACTAGTCATATCTTAAATGAAAAAGAGTAAAAAAAATGTAAACCAGTGCCCAATAGGGAATATCTACTTGTCTTCCCTAAAATACTATTGTAACTTGGAAAAATTGAACCATTGATTTAAAAAAAGGTTAGTAATGTCTTTAACATAGAGGCCCCTCTTCTGACTATTTAAAATGAAAGAGAAAATGAGGATTTTACATCTCAAAAGTTGAATATAAAAAAAATTATAATTACATACCAATTCGACTGATCTCCAAGACAAAATTTGTCACCAAAAACTTCTTATCCTCATCTATCAGCATTATTTTTAAACTCATTAGGGTTGCATTATGAAATGGAAGACTTGTCAGATTATGAATCTCTTCTAGTGAGGTACCAAAGGAAATCTATCTAGAGTCCATGTTCACTGTGAATATCTTCTTGTTATGATCATAAGGATACATGAGCATTTTTATTAGTGTAATGTCTATTTCATATTGGTGCATGTACAATAGGCCACTAAAGCTACATTTAGAAATCCAATCATTGTATGCATCTGGATGTTCTATGAACCTCAAAATGTTTGAGCATAGTAAGTTCTTGAAAATGAATGTTATTTCCATGGCTGGGAAATTCATGTGGGTGGGGGAAAATGGGGACGATAAATATCTTCTATAAAATGTTAAAAATGTTGGTAAGGGCAATTATTTATAGAACAAGGGAGGTGACCAAGAAATGAAATAGCAGACTGACCACACATGTCACCTATCAACATGTCCCAACATCATCATTCAGATGCTCAAAAATCTATTTGGCTCAATCATTCAATTCACTTGTTTAGAACAACCATTCGGCACATCTGGATGATGCAACCATTCAGCATAGTCGAGTGACACAACCATTGGCATGTGTAAGCATCTAGCATAGGAATTTGGCATATCCTTTTATTTCAATTATTTGACATCTATCTTGTGTTACAATTGAACCATTGTATGGAAAAAATAGGCAACAAATTATTTACCATCGCCCATAGAGGATTTACCACACCAATGATTTAAATTTCACTAGATTTTCTAAATATTTCCAATAAGTTTTTAGTAGGGCCTCTTAAAATTAGCTCTAGGTGGCATGCCATAGAAAGAGTGGAAAGTCTAGCCATGAGGGGAAATGGGGATCCATATGGATCACACGATAAGGTAAAAGTTCAAGGTGATCATATTGTTGTCTAATATGTTAGAAAAATATAAATCACCTTGAGGGTAAAATAGAGGAAGACCATCCCCAATAGAATTAGGAGAGGTAGGGGAACTAGATGATTTCCCCATTTAAGAGGAGGATGAGTGGGGTGATTATGTTTGATTTAGCAGCTATTGTCGCACTAGAATTATATAGTGATAAAGTAATTAAAAAAAAGAATAAAAAACACAACCCTTTTTTTATTATCTCATTTGTAGTGAAGGAAAACATACACTATATTTGAATGAACTTAAATATTTTTACATTTTAATAAAAAAATAAAAATGTGGAGGGGAGATGGGTTAACGGAGGTCCTAATAAAAGACAATCTAAGGTTGGTTTTAGGTTTTATGGTTGAGAACCTCAATATACCCAAAGGTATAGGAAGGCTTGATCCTATGTTGGTAGTAGTATGTGGCTTGGTATTGGGGCCTACCCCCTTACTTCATGACACCAAAATAATAAGGGTGTTGGGCACTTAGCCTATATACTGCTAGCTAATTATTTATACTTAGCTAGAACACCGAGTCAACTTTCACCTTGGTGATGAAATCCAAGTGGGTCTACCTAGATGGGATTTGTTTTGATTGCAATTTTTATGATTATTGTGGTTCTTTTTAAGTGTGAAAAGAGTGTGACTAAATGATAAATTAATCCATTTACTAGATTTAATTTTAAAATAGACAAACTAAAAGAAGACAATTTATTAAAAAAAGGAAAGTAGTCTAAACACACACACACACACACACACATGCTTTTTAATGAAAAAATAAATTTCACTAAATGAAACAATAAATAAAATAAAACCAAAAAATCAAGAATTGTGAGGCCCTTTAACAGGTCCCATCGGGTGTGCCAGAATGTTTAAAGCATTTCTTATTTGTTTTTATAAAATAAATTACTTAAAAACTTAAAGTAATATATAGATTTTTTAAGACTACCTGTGATTGGAAAAGATCACACACTATTTATCTGATGATGTGAGAACTCCTTTTTGTCTTCGAAGAATTACCTGTACAAAATAAATAATTAGAAAAATATTAACTAATATGATATATGAGTGGGTTGCTTGGTACAAGACCAGTCCCAAAAAGTGGTAACTTCCTAATAAGGGTGTCATCCCACTATCTTAGCACTCAATTGGATAAAGATAATAACTAAAATTACAATAAAGCATTTAAAAATATATATAATATAATGAAATGATTTAAGATTTAATCTATATCAATCACATAGAAATTAGCAAAGTGGATGTTCCAATAATCTTTAATAGAGTCCTCTTCGGCTTGGATTACTTCTAGATAATCAACAATGGATTCTAAGGTGTGAGCGAACACAATTGCACAAACCCCTAGTTAAAAGGAAATGTCACTTTAGTCTAAGAAAAGAGGATGTAGAATTATAGGCAAATATCAAATAGTAATCCCGTCATGAATAACTCTAGGCAAAGTCATCTACAAGAAACCCATGGTGTTAAGAAATAGTGATCTAAAATTAAAATTAGATTTTTAACTAAAAAGGATTTAGGTTGCAGATAAAGTGGGATTTTAGTAGAGATCAATATAAATCTGTAGGATCGATGTCAATTTAGGGAATCAACATCGATTATGTCAGTGCGGACAAGGATCTAGAAGATGATTTTAATAGGATTTAAGATGGCTTAAGATAATCTAAGAATGGCTAAAGATACTATAATACTAATTACAAAGATAAAAATTAATGCAAAACATAATACAAAATATAATGAAAGACATAATGAATTGATAAAACAAATGCTAGACTAAGCTTTATAACACTTCTAACCTATGGTAGACTACAAAGTTGAGGTGGTGATTCCTGATCTATGTATGGGTGTTGATGAATTAATGTAAGTGTAAGGCTTCCAATAAATGAGAAATTTCCTAACTAATATTTCAGAGAAAATTCTTTAGAATTACAATGCAATTACAAGTGCAAAAAATTGATCCTTTGGCCTAAGGGACCTATGGTTAAATTGACGTCGATTCAACAAAATTGACATTGATCGCTAAGATTGGCAAAAATTCTAGACTAAACTTACAAAATTTATTGGTGTGGTTTCAACTGAGAAGTTGATATAAGCTTCAAGTTGTTTAAATGATTTTGGGATTATGAGGGGTTTGTTATAGGTTAAAGCAACTTACCATTTACTATGATTTGGGTGTATTTGTTTAGATATTATGGTAGGTAATTAGTTAAAGTAATTAGTAAAACTAATTATGCAAGGTAAATGGTAAAATGGTAATTGGATACTTACACGTGGTGAAATAAGAACAAATAAGAAAGAGGACCTAAGACCTAGAATAGCATAAATATTATTATGCAAAATCCTAGTGCCTACACAAGAGAAATATATTCCAAGATAGCTAATTATCAAACCTACTAAGGTTAATATTTCATGAAAGGGTAAGCAATAGGCAATCCCCTTTCCTAGATATCTAATACTTGAGAGGCCTTTACAAAAAACATTCAAAAAAATATAAAAATATTCAACATTCCCATGTTTATTAGCTCCTTAACATCTATTTTATTTTATTTATGTTATTTGATATCATATTATTTCATTTCTATATGCACATATGTTTCACACATCTTTGAGTGTGATATAAGCATACCCAGACACATGATATATGCACTTACAGATGTTCAACCTCTTCTCTACTCGTGTCATATAGTACATTGTGGGCATCTGCTTATTTGATCATGATTGATATAGGGTACATTTACTTTATGATCATTCTTAGATTATCATGTTTGAGCTTATATACTAACGCTTTCAAATGTCTATATCTATGCTCATATATTTCATAGTATACTTGATATGATATGTTACATAACAATTTTTGCTAACACATATATGCAGGGACTAGTATATACTTATGTTGGTTGCTAATATTTGATTTATTCATATCTTTGAGTGTTTTACATTTCTTGTTATTGTCTTTCTATTGGAACATTTGAATATGTTCCTTGCTTGTTGGTCCTTATGCCATTGTATGTTGATTGGACATTTTAATATGTCATTATATGTTATTTGGACATTTGAATATGTCATTTTATATTGATTAGACATTTAAATATGTCATCCATTTTGTTTTAGTGGCATTTGAACATTTACTTTGTGTGAGGTCTCTTTAGAACCTTCTTTTGAATTACATTGGGTATTTTTGTGTGTGTGTTTGATTGTTTTCGAAAGTGGTAATGTTACTTTATAGACATTAACATGATATATGTCATGATGTGATCACATACTATGACTTTAATTTATATATCTACTTTTACATGTTATCCCTATATGCTATATGATTCAAACATAGATTATACAATTACCTTATCCTTTTGAGGTAAGGTACCTTCTAGATTATATTTTCATCATCTCAAAAGGGGGCTTATCAGTGGGGGCATGTAATAGAATCATGACCTCCACACTTATACACTTACTCAATATCTCTATATTTTAGTGGGGGCATGTCCTAAATACATGACATCCACAATTGCACAATCTCTAGTTCAAATTCTTGATTTAGATATACACTTAAGTTAGAATCCTATACATTGCACTAATTTTACAGAGATTTGAAACAAAGTTTTTCAAATTTATGACATATATAATATATATTAGACATATTAACGGTGTATATGCCATGTTATTACATAAAATAAAAATTTTACCAATCATACTACTCACTAGGATGTACTGATTACATAATATGTACATTTACCGAGCCTTTTATATTACATCCATTGGATTAATTTATAGGTTGAAGTGATTAAATCATTCTACATCAATAGATTTATAAGTTAGAGTGATTGAATCATCTAATCTCACCAAATTTATAGGATGAGTTGATTAAATCACTAACCCTCACTAGATTAGATATTCACACTTGAGTTGTGTGATTGATATATAATGATCTCAATCTCTGTGTCAAAACTCATCCTTACATAAGATTGGGGTCATAATACATTCCAATCTCCCTCTTTAAATCTCTAAGGTTCAATTTTGAACCTCTTCTAACTCCAATGCTTCACAAGGAAACATATTTACCATGTCAAAGTATTAAGAGGCAACATCATTGCATTGACACATGTGTACTCCTTCCTTTCTCTTTTTTTTTCATACATTTCAATTATTTTACATTCTAGATTATATGCATTGATTTATATTGTAAATGCTCTTAGTTATAGGTCATACGCTAGACAATCACTCAAAGTGGGTTGAAATAAAGGCAAGGTGTGATTAACACATCTAAGTACATATTTATTTTCTTTAAACTAGTAATTTTATCCTTATGCATTATTAGATTAAAGGGGGAATAATGTAGATACTAAAATTGAATATTTATAGAATCTATCTTGTACATTTGATAAATATCAACCATGGCTCTACCCTTCTTTTCTAAATCTACCTATTATTGAAAAGCTCACATTTGCCATCTCATTTTATTTAAATTCTTATCTCTTAGTCTAATTCATATCATTTTGATGACCTAGGTCCCCTTCACTACACAAAATACTTAAAACCTAATAAACATCCTTCACCATCAGTTTCAAATTTATACCTATTTTATAGCCTTCTAGACACTACTAGCCATAGAGTGACAATAACACTGATGGTAGTGTCTAGATCTTTATCTAGTATCTAGTTGCCAAAAGTCATCCAAATTCTAGATATTTCGCAACCTATGAGTTGACATATTTATCTTATTTAACCCTACCATGAGATATTTTTAAAAGGTGTGGTATAAATATAAGTATAAGCCTTCTCATTATTCATCTAGTAAATACAAAAAAAACACCTACTAAAGCTAAATAGATCAACTACAAAACTAAGCTATTATGCCCTATTTGTATCAATAATATGAGCAGTCATATTACAGGTATGAACATTCAAAGAGCATCTCATGAGCAATATTGTCAAGTTACAAGCTAGATCATTGCATGCATCATCATATAGTATATTGTACCCTTGTGCACACACATTCCAATACATAAGGGAGAACTATATAAGATTTGAGGCCCTCCTTGGAGTATTAGCTATGTAGACAATGCTTGTTAACAGAGGGGTTTTTCAGGTCAGCACAACACTGTGAGCCCACTAACCTATTTTTAGCAAACTCATTCTAAGGGTGAATAAAGGTGAAGAGCT
Organism: Torreya grandis; assembly: GCA_037957365.1. NCBI lineage: Eukaryota > Viridiplantae > Streptophyta > Pinopsida > Cupressales > Taxaceae > Torreya > Torreya grandis. The sequence goes on along the minus strand of JARHVA010001863.1, from coordinate 559,313 downwards.
AGGGTTTGATCAATTAAAAAATAGAGAAATTTTATCACAACTTTGAATATATTAGTAGAAAAGCAATCAAAAAACATAAAACAACAAAATTGATCACATTAACATCTAGTCTTTATTCTGTATTGAACACCAGCATCATAGCTAGACAATAGCATAATTCTAAATGTTTTGCAACCTATGGGTTGACATATTTATCTTCTTTAACCCTACTGTGAGATATTTTCAAAAGGTGTGGTATAAATACAAGTATAAGCCTTCTCATTATTCATCTAGTAAATACAAAGCAAACACCTACTAAAGCTAAATCAATCAACTACAAAACCAAGCTATTATGTCTTATTTGTCTATATTTTTATATCAATAATAAGAATAGTCATATTACAGGTTTGAAGCATTCAAAGAGCATTCCATGAGCAATATTATCAAGTTACTAGTTAGATCACTGCATGCATCATCATATAGTATATTGCACCCTTGTACACACACATTCCAACACATAAGGGATAACTACATAAGTTTTGAAGCCCTCCTTGGCGTATTAGCTATGTAGACAATACTTGTTAATAGAGGGGTTTTTGAGGTTAGCTCGACACTGTAAGCCCACTAACCTATTTTTAGTAAACTCGTTTTAAGGGTGAAGATCTTGGATTTGATTAATTAACAAAGAGAGAAATTTTATCACATATTTGAATATATCAGTGGGAAAGTAATAAAAAAACCCAAAACAACAAAGTTGATAACATTAATATCCAATCCTTATTCTATACTAAACACCTACATCATAGCTAGATAATAGCATTGACAATAGTGTCCAGATCTAACATCTATAGAAGTGAAATTTATAGAATCTGATGACTAATCCTGCATACTTTCTACCTGTTTCTAGTCTAGATATGCTTACACATAATAAACCTAGCTAACTATTATTTCTCTTTAGTATTGTCATCAATTGAATATCTTTCAAATTTAGTGCTTTCTATATTTAATATATCTTAGTATTATAATTCTAAATATTCATTAATCTAGGTTTGTAATTAATTGGCATGCCATAAATTAGTTTATTACCCTTGTACTTGAACATTTCTATATTTTTAAGTCTATCCTACCATATTCTAAATCATAGGATCAAACAAGAATTAGCCCATAGAAAGTCTCTAAGTAAATTTACAAGTTTGTCATAGGATGTCTTAGAAGATGCCTAGCAAAAACAATAATACATAGGCGTGGTAATGGGAATCTTAGTGCAAATATGATATTTTCCTATTAAGGAGAAGGGTTTGGTGATGCAAATTTTTTTTTTTAACTCACTAAAAAACATATTTCCATAGTTTTGAAGGGGATATTTCAAAGGCAAAAGTGATGCCCAAGATTTTGAACATCTTTCCTTTGTTGATTGACTTCTATTGAAATTTATTTAACCAATATAGAATTTATCTATATGCATCATAATCTAGCAGTAAAATTCAGTTTTGAACCAGTGTAAAATCAATCTAGAGGCTTTGTAAAATATATTATTGCATGCCATAGATTCATAGAAGGAAGCTTCTTTCTCACCAAGAGTAAGAAAGGAGTCGTCATTGAAATAACCATTAATACATTGATTCTTCATATCTGGGAGTATGATTCTTTGGATGAGCCATTGTTTAGCTTTACGAAATAGAATGTAACTAAAACCTTATACATCCAAAACATATAGTACATGCTAATGGGAAACTTGCTCTAATAGAGCAAAAAAGGCCAAAGCTCTTATACTTATGACCATTAATGGTTAAGCAAGTCGTTACATCAGAGAAGAGGATATGTATAGTAGAGAGGACAAAATGTCCAAACCATAAAGCTTTTAAAATGGCAAGAATGAAGCACCACTTGATACAGTCATAAGTGTTTTCAAAATCCAATTCAAGAAAATAAGTCCATTGTTGAGAGGCACAAACCCATTCCATTCCTTCCACACAACAATATTAGTGTTAAGGTTGTAATGAATTTTAATAAAAACCATTATTTTGGTCGAATAGTTTTAGGAAGGATGTGTCACAGGTGGAGTGCCTTAGTTTTAGCAAGAATTTTGTATAAGACATTTAACAAGGTAAGGAGTCTCCAATTGGACATGAGCTGATGATTTCCAACTTTAAGGATAAATTTAATATTTCTTTGGTTGTTCGTTTTCCCCAAAGAATTTGTACGAAGAGCTTCATGGTAAACTTGAAGCACGTCTAATCCAACAAAATGGAAAGCAACATTGTAAATTTCACAAGAGAACCCATCGACTACTCACATGTCAAGGGGTAGTAGGGCCATTGACGTGTTTAAATGTAATTTTTCCGATTGAAATGAAATACACATCCAATAATGAAGGGAAAATAACTATACACCATTATGAGTAAATATATATATGCAAATCAAAGCATTTTAAAAGTCATTAAGAACACATCCTCACCCTATATATCCATAACAAACATTTAGAAAGAAATATATGAATAATATAACAAACTATCATGAAATACACATCCAATAATGAAAAATAAATAACCATACATTATTATGAGAAAATATATATACATAAAACAAAGCAATTTAAAAATCGTTGAGAACACATCCTCACCTTATATATCCATACCAAACATTTAGAAAAAAATACATAAATAATGTAACAAACCATCATGCTCACCAACCTCACCACAACCCTCCCTTTCTATAAATAAATGTAATATTAAATGTAACAAGCATTCATCAAATTATCTTACAGGGAATGATATTTAGACCGATCGAATATAAAACATGAATAACTTGGAATTTCCCACCGTATGGATAATACTTACAACCAGATTGCGAAAATTTGGTGCTATATTTATGAGAAAAATAGGCGATTCATGCTCTTGGCAGCCTGAAGGTGTAACCTCGTTGTCTTACCAGCACTAGATAGAGTCTAAACGCTAGGTAGCAGTGGCAGCTGTTTGTTTTTATTTTTCTGGCAAGACTCAAACCTGTTGCAGAAACATGTGCATTGTGTCCGTATTCGTGTACCTGAGGGCGCAGTAGTACTAATGGTAGTCACTCTCAATGCAGGCGCGAAGCTTCGGTGCTGCCCACAGAGTAATATTAGTACAGCCTCAGCCTCAGCCTCCGCCTAACTTCAATGATACTTAGCTGTCAGTGGTAAGGAGTGTACCTAAACACCCATGATTCTTTGTTGCAGATGAAAAGCTTTTGCACAGGGGGAAGTTGATGGGTATGCTTGTCAGGATTTAAGCACGGTGTAAGAGGTAGCAGGCATTAATCTCAGGTCAATCGTCCCCAGCTGCCTTGAATGTCCCTAAACTCTCTCTCCCCACCATATACAAAAATTCCCTGCTCCTAAAATGCTGATGCAAAATATATCAGAATTACCAACTTGATTCCACCAGTATATTTTCAGAGAGTTAGTGTTTGTGGCCCCAATTTATTTGATGGGGGCGGAGGAGAATTTCCTTATGCGTGCATCAAGATCGTTAGTACATTTTAAAGTAAAATATCCAAACATAAATTATAAATTTGGTATATGTTATTCTATATATATAACATAAATCATAAACGATTCTTAAATCTTAAAGAAATCATTTTTTACTATTCATATTCATATGTGATAATTGATAATAGTTATAAATTATATATTATATAGATAAGAGGTAAATACCAATTTTAGTGTAGAATATTTTCTTATAAAAATTAAATAAATATATTTATTTTATATATTTGTTTACCTTTGTTTCTAAATTCAAACATGTAACATTTTATATAGAGCATATGTGCCTTATTATCGTATATCGAAATAATTTATATTAAAAGTTGTTTTTATATTTATATAATAATATATTTATATAGACGCCAATGAGAGGTGGGTAAGCTGGTTTAAAAGTGGCTTGATTGTTTCAAGTTCTATCCAGGTTCAAACCTTTAGAAAGGCATGTGAGGTTGGTTATAGCCATTGGTTGTATTCTCAAGGTTGCTAATGGCCATTGGCTATCCTCGAGGTCGGTAGTATTGTGCCTCCGATTGTGTTCTAGACCGGTTTACACTCTGATCAAAAGCCAAAATATGAATGAAGGAAAAAATATTTTAAATGCAAGATATGAGAATTTATAGTATTATCATAAAATAATCATATGGCTCTTATTTTATGTCATTTATTATTGGTTTTAAATATTTATTTATATATAATTAATTTGGTTCAAATCAATCAATATTAGAGTACTCTGATAAACTTTAGAAACATAAACCCCCCCTCTCTAGTTTCATAAAGTAGCCTCTATCTTATCATTTTATACCTCAAGTCCTACTATATGGACCATAATGTATGGTCCTAAAAATATGTTTGTTGGTCCACCTTTAATTAATTGGGCCCATTCATCTTTTCTCACCTTTTTTGTTTGTAGCCATCAGAAGTCTTAAAGTGTGCAAATATTATCGAATTTCAATTCAAATTCATTTATTAATAGGGAAGTATTTTAAATATTTATAGTTTAGGGATCAATACCACATGCACAACAAGCTAAAACGAAAACATAAAATAGATCAACAATAATACAATTAACAAAAATATGCATATATGAGTTATACCTAAAAGTAGAAACTAAAAGCACAACTAAACAATGAACAAACAATGACATTGTACTAAAAAATGAAAGAGGGAGAGTGATTGATAGAAACAAACACACCTATGAAATATTATGGAATTATGGAACTATGATCAACCTCTGGAGTTATGTGCTACCACATGATAAATTTGACTACTTTCTATTGAATGGTTTAAATTGGTATTGAGTCGATTGCATACTAGGAAAAATTGGTAGGTTGTTGATTTTGTGCTTTTATTCTTGTCAATTTTGTACCATATTATTTATAATTCATCCACTTGATTTAAGGTCCTAAAATATTTGGATCTACTTTACAAACTAATAACAAATAATATGTTGGCTTCAATATTCTAATTTGATGTGTATAATTATATATTTTTCCTATTATTTGATCTTGACCTAATACTTAACTATGCTACAACAAAAATAGTGTGTATGTTAGTTGGCTTGGATAACCTCTTGAAGAGTTGTAGCTACATATTCCACAAACTTGGAATCAAAGTTAATGTAGATCTAGTATTTTATGAATGTAATGCCAATCCAAGTAAGAGATAGGGATTCACCTTCTCTCCATATATAATCAAATACAACTATATATTCTCACTATAACCTTATTTTGATATAATGGATGAGAAAAAAATTGAATCAGTGTGCAAATTCTTTGATAAGATTTGAAAAACTGATAAAATGTGCATGTGAGACTCAACTTATAAGAGAATGAAGGATAAGAATCGACAATGAAATGACTACGGGTAATTTTGTATATTTATGTTCCTAAAAGACACATCTACAGAGAGGCTAACCATAATAGATATTAAAAAGTGACAATCAAGGTGCAAAATACCCACAAGTTAAGGGTACAAGTAATTTGGTTGACTACAATCTAGGAAGATACCCTGAAATAATGTTTTAGACATTCTAGGAGGATCTAGTGTCTTACATAGGAAAATTAATTCCCAATCTATAGGTTTTCAAACATTTTATGCTGAATACATATATTATTGTTGGCAAAAATTGAATAGAAATTCAACTTATAAGGAATACCTAAGTTAAGAGATGATAATATGGTGCCCAACCTAAAGGGAATGTGCATTGAAAATAGCCAAATTATTTTATTTATTTTTAGATTTTAAGTGATCTAAATAACATATACTATTGAAATTAAACTATGAAATATAATACATTAACTATACAAACATGGATGCTTAAAGGTATATTGAGAACATACTTACTATTTTTAGAATAGACAAAGCAATGAGGGGAAAGAAGATAATTAGCTAATTTTTTGGTTTGTATTACTCACTCCCTGTGTCATAGTCCCTCAAGATATTTTGTATTGTCTCTCTAATGTCTAAGATTAAGAAACAAACTGTCAAAACCCACTACTAGTGAAGCTTAGACACTAATGAAAACTTTCATTATTCAATGTTTGTTTATACTATCTAGGATGATTGTGTTGGTTATGTTAGTTCATATCATTGTATTCATCTTGTAGATATATTTTGTGCAAAAATTAGGCCTCAGTTATGGGCATGAATATTTATTTTATTTCACTTTAATTCAAAACCCTAGCATTTTTGAATCCAAGATGACTTGAAAAAATAGATTAGAAAGGTTAAGATGGACTGACCTCAACCACTCTCCATTTAATATTTGAGCATTGCCTGTGTTCTAATATTATGAAGAGTGCTCAAATTATATGTAGTTTTGTTACATCCCAATTTTTTTGCTAAGCTAATTGACCTAATTATCCATAGATTATTATGGTTCTTAAATTTATTTATTACCTTTTAGCTAAATTTTAAGTCATATATGTTGTTATGGGATAGATGTATATTACTTAGATTTAATACTTTCATTATTATGAATTTTGTACATGATAATTATGTTACAGTTGTTGTTATAACATTGTTTTGTGATATATGTATCATGACATATTTGACTAACTACCTTCTTATCATGAGTTGAATGCAGGAGAGTTCATCCCTTAGAACATGATGGAGGGAGAGCATCCTCAAAGAGGGTGACATAAATGGAAACGGTGAAGGATGACAGAAGAATTACTTGTCAGGATCTTAGAGTACAATTGATTACTTTTGTATAAGCAACTAAACACAGAATTGAAACCAGAAGTAATAAGTAACTAGAAATTAGAAACAACAAATAGTAGGAGATACAAGAAACACGCAATGTGTATTAAACTCTTCTAGAAGGAAATACAATGAAGAAATCTCTCTCTCCTCACACCTCAAAGATGTACAGTAATTCTCCCTCAAGATTTCTCTCTCTCTCTCAATCAATTACAATCAACTCAATTACTGAATTGTTCCCCCTTCTATTACAATATTGCCCCATGGGTCTCTTAAATAGAATTGAAAGAAAACAATAATTAGAAAAATAGACTCAAGACTAATTTTAGTCTTTACATGCAAACTAACTATTCTCCTAAAAATAGAAAATTTGGAAACGTCTGGAAATGCACAGAAGTCAGTGTCGATCTGAAGATGACCGATGTCGACTGACCCCTAGCCGATGTCGATCGACCCCTAATCGATGTCGATTGGTTCTGACTGATGTCAGTTATTGTGTAAGCCCAGCAACCTCCACATTAGCCCATTAGTGAAGCTTTTAGCTCCACAACTCAATAATCTCCCACTTGGAGATAAATAGTTGCACTTGTACCTATATACCCATTTATTTTTCAGTGCTTTCTTTTTGGCTGGCAACTCAATCAAATCCCATGTATGGTTCTCTTCCAAGGAATCAATTTACTCATTCATGCCATGCTCCCACTGTTTCTTGGATTTTACCTACATTACCTCATCAAAACTTTTTGGTTCTCGACCATCAGTGAGCAATAAGTAGTATAAAGAAGGGGAATAACGAATTGGAGGTTTACTTACCCTTTCAGACCTCCTTATGGGCATTTGAGACTCATTTACATCTTGTTGTCCACCCAAATTTTCTTCTAACAGTGACCGATCCTGGTCATCTCTGATCGATGTCGATCCCACCTGATCAACGTCGATCTCCACCCGACCGACATCGATTTCCACCTGACTGACGTCGGTTCCTATGTTTTTCTATGAGTGATGATTTTTACCCGCAAGCTCATTTTGGATCATAACCTCTTCCAAATCAAGATTGCCCTACTCAAAATAATCTAGCCTCTTGAGCTGATCACTGTACATCACCTTCTCATTGAAAACTACATCATGGATTCTAATAATTTTGTTAGTTTCTAAATTCCACAACTGGAATCTGAAATCTCCAAAACCATAACCAATGAAAGTGCACCACATAGATTTAGCATCCAGCTTCTTTCTATTTTCTTTATCAATGTGCACCAAAGCTTCAGAACCAAAAACTCTGAGAAATGAAAGATCTACCTTTTTACCTGTCCAAGCCTCTTCTGGAATTCCATCATTCAGTGTAGTAGAAGGTCCTCTGTTAATTAGGTAAAATACAGTATCTATAGCTTATACCCAAAACTATAAGGGCAAACCAGCATGCAACCTCATACTCCGTGCATGCTCCATTATTGTTCTATTCATCCTTTCAACAACTCCATTTTGCTAAGGTGTCTTTGGAACCATCCTTTCCCTGCGTATTCCACTCATAGAATAGTAACTATTGAATTTATTGCTACAGTACTCACCACCATTGTCAGATCTAAGGCACTTCAATCTCAAACTTGTTTCATTCTCAACCAAAGCTTTCCATTTCTTAAATGTGTCAAAAACATCAGATTTCCTCTTTATGCAATAAACCCATACCTTTCTTGTAGCATCATTAATGAAAGAAACATAATACTGTGATCCTCCAATAGAAGCTACCTGAGCTGGTCCCCACACATCTGTGTGAACAAGCTCCAACTTGTGCTTCTTCTTTGTTGACCTAGTTTTGAGAAACCTCACTTTCTTCTGTTTCCCAAAAATACAATGCTCACAAAAATCTAGATCTATGCTTTTCAAATCTAAAAGCTTACCTTTTGATTTAAGAACTTTCATTCCCTTCTCACTCATGTGACCAAGCCTATAGTGCCACAACTTTGCATCTACATCTAAAGTAGATAAAACAAAGGGAGAATAATCAGTAATACAAGTAGATAGATAAAGTGTACCTAATCTCTTACCTTTTGCTAATATATATGCACCCTTGGAAACTTTTCAAGATTCAGCTGTGAGAGTTACTGTGCAACCCTCATCACCCAACTTTCCTACAAAAATCAGATTCCTCTTCAGGATGGGTACATGCATGACATCCTTCAACACCCATGTGTTGCCATTCTGCAATTTCAGCTGCACTTTTCCTTTGCCAACAATTTTACAAGGCTCATCATCCCCTAAATAAACTTTTCCAAAATCTCCATGGACATAATCATTGAAAAATTCTCTATTTGGGGTTGCATGGAAAGAGGCGCCAGAATCTAAAACCCATGATTCTACTTTATTATTCAAAGAAAATATAAGAGTATCATTTGCAACCATACCTGCAACTTTTGCTTCTTTATTACCTTCATGCTGATTTTATTTGTTATTCTTCAACCAACAATCTTTCTTTGCATGCCCTTTCTTTCCACAATTCCAACAGGTTATTCTTCCATTTTTGGATTTGGATCTACTTCCCATCTTTGACCTTGATTTCCCTTGTTTGCCCTTCTCTCTTTGCCATCCCCTATTTTCAACACTTAAAGCATTACCTAATGTTTCCCCTGTGCTTTTCCTACGAATTTATTCATTCAAGATTACACTAACAACAACATCAACTTTCAAGATATTTGAAGTAGATGCAGTATTACTAACTGCCATTACCAAACTATGCTATCTTTCAGGTAAAGAGAATAAGATTAAGAGAGCCTTAATTTCATCATCAAAAACTATTTTGACTAAATTTAACTGATTTACTATTGTATGGAAATCATTAAGATGACTGGATACATATCCACCTTCCTACATTTGCAAATTAAATAATTGCTTCATAAGATATACCTTATTCAAAGCTGAGGGTTTTTCATATAAATTTGCCAAAGTATCCATTAACTCTACCATTGTATTTGCCTGTGATAAGTTGGAAAACATAGAAGCTACCAGGCTCAACCTTATAGATCCAAGAGCCTTTCTATCAAGAACATTCCATTCTTCATCTTCCATATCTGTGGGCTTCCTTGAAACCCCACCCAACGGTAAATACAAATCTTTCTGATACAGATAATCTTCAATCTGCATCCTCCATAATTGATAATTCTTGCCATTGAATTTCTCCATTCTTAGTTTACTTTCTTCTGCCATTGCTTTACTCCCACTCAATCAGAAACCCCTGTGAGTGAATTATGTAATCAACAAACACTAATACGCTCTGATACCACTTTTTAGTGTTTATAGCTCCGATACCAGTTGTCAGGATCTTAGAGTACAATTGATTACTTTTGTATAAACAACTAAACATAGAATTGAAACCAGAAGTAATAAATAACTAGAAATCAGAAACAATAAATAATAGGAGATACAAGAAACACCCAATGTGTATTAAACTCTTTCAGAAGGAAATACAATGAATAAATCTCTCTCTCCTCACACCTCGAAGATGTACAGTAATTCTCTCTCAAGAGTTCTCTCTCTCTCTTAATCAATTACAATCAACTCAATTATTGAATTGTTCCCCCTTCTATTACAATATTGCCCCATGGGTCTCTTAAATAGAATTAAAATCAAACAATAATTATAAAAATAGACTCAAGACTAATTTTAGTCTTTACATGCAAACTAACTGTTCTCTTAAAAAAAGAAAATCTAGATACGTCTGGAAATGCACAGAATTTGGTGTCGATCTGAAGATGACCGATGCCGGCCGACCCCTAACTGATGTCGGTTGGTTCTGACCAATGTCGATTACTGTGTAAGCCCACCAACCTCCACATTAGCCCATTAGTAAAGTTTTTAGCTCCACAACTCAACATTACTAAGACCCATATACACACCACATTAAATTTAAATGGTATATGCATTGTGTGTTAGTGTTAGTACATTTTTAAAGTTAATTGTAGTTTGACACTATAGTTTACATGTTTTAAATGTTAGTACATATATATGGGATAAATCTTGTATGAGATTACATTTTTTATATTATACGTAGACTTAGTGCTTAATGTTACAATATGATTATATAAGATTACTCATGTTTGTTTATGATTATGAGAACATAAATCTAATAGATTATATCTAATTACTATTTTATATAGAATAACAAATGTCTTAAGAACGTTTCAAATTGTTAAGCTTGCTATGATTAATATTCAAAAATATCAATATATGTCAAGCTATTAAAATAATAAGACATGTATAGCCTATATACACTAGTAATGACTCAAATGATTATCTTGTCATAATTGAAAGTAATAATTGATTTGGTCTATCATTTTGATATATAAAAGATGATTGACATTGTTAAAAGTAGATATTACGTTTATTTTATATTTAGAGAGGTTGAATTATCCTAAAAGACTAACCTAAGAGCTAAGCCTAGTCTTGTTATCTTACATGGACTATGTTAAGATTTGAAAGTATAGTTATCATTTTGTAAATGATTAAAAAATGGACTTTGGAGTGGAATACTTGGTCATGAAATGTAGGTTGAAATGCACAATATTTAAATGAATATTTCAATTATTAGGAATTAGGGAAAGATTTGAGACAAAAATTAGACCTTTTCTGGTTTGGATAATGAAAGTTAACAAAGAGATTAGTGAGTTGAAGAAAAATAGGGATTATGCATGAACTACTAGCTAGGAGTTAACAAATGCATGCAAATTTCAAATGGTAAGGGATAGACAATAAGAATATTGATAAGAGGTGAGTCGTGGAGGAGGATGAGACATGAAGAGAAGAGGAAAAAGGGCCAATCAAGGAAGTAAAGAAATTTTGGTTAGTTTAGTTTCAAATTTGGAAGTGATTTGAGGTTGGTAATGTTAATTTATATTACATTGTTTAAGTAATTCTGTGTATGGAAAAAGAAAATTAGAAAATGAATTAAAATTGTATAGGATATAGGATTAGCCCTGTGGATGGCTTGGACATCCATAGAGCTAATCTATTACCCTCTAAATCCTATGACTATAAACTAGTTTTGTATAAACATGGAACCGTAAAGGTTAAATAGCTTTAGTTTTGTGTAGACTGTGTGATGCCCTAGCTCGAGATATAAATCTGGATGGATGGTTTTGACATATAATTAGGCAAAGTTTTAAAACTCTAGATATATATTCATATAGGTAAAATGCTCCAAAAGGGAATATATATATATATATATATATATATATATATATATATAGGTTTTTGAGTATTTTAATGTTGTCTAAGTCAAAAGGATTATGAATAGATTTATAAAGGATTATGAATAGATTTATATGGAATTATATAGGAGACTGTCGACTTGGTTAAATATGCATGTTGATTGTGAAACTTTGACAGTTAAAAATAATGAAGAGAAACATATAGAACGGAAGTTATTCCTTATTTAATCTATGTTTAAATACATATAAATGGACTATGCATTTAGGAAATACAAGACTGAGTTTATATATTTATATGTGGTTTATGTATCCTTGAAAATGTGAACATGACATATGTGTATATATATATACTTGTATTAAATATAACTATCACACATAGTTGTGAGATTGTGTATGTGCTCAAGCCATTAACCTTGAACACTAAGAATAGTTATATATAAATACTGATGTCTTTTTAAATAGAGAAAAAAAAATTATATTGAATGTATTATCATCATTAAAACTGAGATTAATACATAGTGACTGTGTGAATATTACATGAAATGGTGTATATTATATTCGAACCAATTAAGGTAATTTGTATTAAATGTAGAGATCACAAAAATAAGTGAACTATATTATGTTTACAAAGGAACAAATATTAAAATTAGAACACAAAAGTATAGATATACCAGCTGTGTGTTACCTGACAAGAAGGATAGATGAATTGAGTTTTTATTTGTTTTTGAAAACAAGCAACATAGGTTTGAGAATGGTGTATACATATAAGTTTAATGGGAAATGATATAGATTCAAGTTATTTTTAAAATAAAATAGTAATGAACTGTAGTCTTTTAAGTTATTAAATACTAGTTGGAAATTGACTGTGATAGGTCTGTGAAATTAGTAATGATTTGATTCATATTGAAACTCAGAATGAGTATAAAATTTTTTTAAATATAAATCAAGGAAAAGTGTAGGTCTGATTGGACTATTGTCTATTTTACTCTATTTTCAATAAATCTTATACAGTCAAAGGACTAAAATAATGAAAAAAAGATTAATTGATTTGAATGATTGAATTCTATTTTATATGATGAAATATGTAAATCAAAGTATGAGATATAAAAAATGATGAGACCTTATTTAGATCTTAAATAATTTTCATGAAAATATTAAATAGTGGTAAAAATCACATAAGTTTTCTATGAAGGAATATGGAAAATAGTTTATTATGGTAGAACAGTAATTGTGCATTTACTCATATATATTATGGGGTATATATTATGCATGATGTATAAATATATGAAATATACCTATATGAAAATTAAATTTATCATATACATATATAGCTTATATTTATAGAATGAGATGCATGCCTATAATTATATTTTGTGACTAGTAAATTAAGTCATGAAATCTTGACAAATAGGAATCCATAATTATATGTAGAAGGTATCCTAAACTCATATTGAGTTTCATAAATAATGTGTGTTTATTTATGAGTTATTGATCTTTTGATTATTTATGATGGTTATTTGTAAATGATTAAAATGAACAATATACTATGATATTGTTAGTTGTAAAATAATTGAATTTTACTTGAAGATTTTGGTAATGTGGTCTAAGTTTATATTTTACCCATTTGGTAATTAAACTTACTTGTTATGCTATTTATTATTGTGTAGAATAATATAATAAAGATTCATTCATATGTTTGATGGATTTAATGTATGTATTATGATTATTCCTTTTTTTATCATGTTTTATATCTGCTGATAAAAATAATCTATATGAATCTATTGGTTAAAATATTTTTAACCAAATATCACATTGTTGGTACTAACTAAGTAGTGAGATGGACTTCACTAGCTTACTTAACACCACCAATGCCATATGAAGGTAATCTAATCAAGTGGTGTGTGTGAAATTGACTGATCCTAGAGATTAAGAGCTATTTAAAAACTTTCACCAAATTAATGTTTAGATAGACATTGTCATTTCATATGTATGATTTACGTGTTTGTGCAATATCATGTTAGAACGTATTTTATTTATGGTACACATCATATAATAGAAATATTATAGCACATAGGTACTAACATGCCTCTCTGGATTCTCATACCATCACTATCTACCCATCCATGAAGGGAGGGCCATTATTTGCTTGGAAGATTGTGTGAGGACTCGATGGTTAACGATTGGTGTGGAAAAGCAGATAGATGATGTTCTCCGTCCCCATTATAGTACTTACTTGGATACTACACTTGAGATTATCATAGATATAGGAGTTAGAGTAACTTGAGCTTTGTGGAGAATTGTATCTATTATTATATTTATGATGAGGCATAATGCCCGTAAAAAGTGTAATTGATTTATTATTGTACATTGCCATTAGTGGCTATATTATTATACTAGTCATGGATGGATTATAATATAATTACTTTTTTTATGCATTTATGTTATGTTACAAAAGATTCTAGTGATCGGTAACTATTATTGTTATATGTTTACTTATATTTAATATGATTAACTAGTATTTTGGAGATAATTAATTAGTTTTTTATGGTGAAATCTAATGAAAGAATAAGTGTTGAGTAAATATTTTAAAAAAATTACTACATTAGTCTAGTAAATCCCTGTGGGGAAGTTACATTATGGTATGAGAGCTGAGGCTTAAACTCTAAGACTTAATGAGTTTGATAATATTTTCATATTTATCAGTTACTAGAATGAATAATGGTGTGAACAAGAGCATTGGGTGAGGGTCCTTTGAATGTCAATGAAAATAACCCTCTGTTTGATTCTGACCAATTTGCCACTGAGCAAGTAGCAAAGTTGGATCATATTCTTGTAGCCATGAATGAGACTAGGGATAGAATTGTATCCCTGAAATAGGAAATTCATGGACATGAGGAGGAAGCCCATCAAGGTGATCCTAAAGAGCACATTGCTGAGTAGGGAACTCCTCAAGAGTAGAGACATGAGGAAGTGCCTCAAGATGAGAGATAACATTTGACTACAAAATTGGTAAGGGATATGAAAAAGGTGAATCCACCTAAGTTTGATATAACCATTATGGGGAATGGAGTTGAAGCATGGTTGACTAAAATGAATAAGTATTTTGAGATTTGAAGCTACTCTAAGGTCACCAAAGATGTTTAGAGAGATTATCAGTTAGCTGGAGAAATAACTACATGATGGGCCAATAAGAAGTTAGAAATGAATATAAACTCAACCACCACTACTTGGGAGTAGTTTGAAACACTATTTAGATCATGGTAGATTTCATAGATTTATTTTGATCAAAATTTGACATATTTTCAAAATCTAAATCAAGGAGACTTGCCGGTGAAGGAGTACTAAGAACAATTCACCAAAATTCTAAAATATGTACCTCAATATCAAGCATATGAGAGGTTTAGGATTAGGAAGTTAATCATGAGATTAAAACCACAGATTATTGGATAAGTAGATTTTCATGGACCATATACCATGGACCAAGTCTTTGACAATGCAGTCAAGTAAGATCAAAATTTAAAATCTCTTGCTCAGACCAGGGACAAGTTTAAGAAAAAATTTGGAAATTCTAAACCAACTTTCAAGAAGAAGAAATAAAATCTAAGGAGTGGAGACTCTAAGATTCAATTCAAGAGTCAAAATAATAGATATAATAGTGGTTCAGGTAGTAATAAATTAGGTAATGGTTCTAAAAGCAATTTCAAGGGAAACCAACAATTTGATAAGAAGGGACCACCAGGAGGTTACTTCATTTGTGGAGATTATATACACAATATTTTCAAACTTTATCAATTATTGATGCTTTCTATCTTATAGAAACCTATCGAGTCTCAATCTCTCTAAGTGCATGACCTAAGGGGTACAATAGAAAAGGGGTGGGTAGACCATTGGTGCTTTGTAGGATTATTGTCCCTTTTTATCACTTGTTATCGACACACTTATCTCCTAAAAATAATCCCCTAATCTTTGCCTCCTATTTCACGCTCCTCTAGTAATTTACCATCTTCATTAGCCCTTTCCCTAGCCTAAACCCCTAGTTTAAATGACTAAGTCATCCACATCAACCTTATATTGCTATTTACAAGGCTTACTAAGAACTAGGCTGGCCATGGCCGACATAGTTCATAACCTAGTTAGTTTTATGTCAATTTCAATACTAAGTCGATCAGGTTGACCTTATCAGCTTAAATTTTTTTAAGGGTTTAGGGTTAGATATGTCTAAATAAACACATTCATTTCCATCATTTACTAATAATATAATAAGAATTAATATATATATTGTGTATCTTCTTATTGACCATTCTACTTGAGGAACAAGCTTAGGGGTTCATACTTTTTTTAGAGATATGCATCTTGAATTATGGAGAATTATTTTGGATGAATTGATAGGTTGTGTATCCTAGATCTGATTTATCCTTATCATCTTTACATACCACAAAAACCTCTTGTGAAACACTTTGGCCAAGGGAGAAATTTAGGCTCAATTGGTTCATCTTCAAAGGTATGTATTCCTAAATTTGTTCCTCCTTTATAAGAGTACATAAATATGCATTTTAAATTATCTTATATGTATTAGAATTATGTATACATTAACATAAGTATATGTCTTTTATGCATGTTCACTTTTGGTGTTTATTACCCTCCCCCACTTTGTGTCATAAGCTTGGGTGAGCACTAGATTAAACTTTTGCTTTACCTATTATTAGTATAGTGAATACAAAAACATAGGACCTAGTTAGGTTTATTACAGAATTTTGATTGACTAGAGGATTTATAACCCTCCCTAGTGATATTATTGTGGTAAAATATCCCTTGGCTAGGTATAATAGATCTATAGTGGTCATGACCTTAATTATCTAATGTATCCCTAATCAGAAGTATAAATAGGATCTATCTTTTTCAAACTAAGATTGATTTTTAGATCTATTTTATTTCCAATTGTATACAAAGGTGACCATTTTTCACATGAATGTACCCATGATAAATTGAGGAATAAAGGATTTCCCCCTTGGCAAGGAAATTTTTAGCAACACATTCATGTGATAGTTGATAATCAACAAGCCAAATTCTAAGATTCACCCATCAAAATGTCAGGTATTTTGTTTGAACATCCAATTTTTATTGTAATAGATACAAGGGATACATAATGTTTTATATATCCTAGAATTCTAAATAAATTGTCTATAAAATTTGGTTGAATGGAAAATGCATGGTGGATACAATATGGGAATGATTCTAAAGTCTATATTGATAAGTTTTTAGTTGAAGTAAAAATTATGTTACCAGAACTCATAAGGGTTATGGATCTCTATGTATCACCACTAAGGTCATATGATGTGATCCTAGGATTTAAGTGTATTACAAAGCATAAGGCCAAATTTGACTACTATCTAAAAAGGGTTGAGTGTCTTGATTATTATAGAAATCAAACACTAGATTAGGGAAAGAAAAGGGAGTTAAGGCTTAGGTAGATTTATACAATGCAACTCAAGAAGGCCCAAGGTAAAATATGTCAAACATTTATCATCAAGATAAATGAAATGGAAGAAACTAAGGAACCATCAATTGAAGATTATCCTTTCCTTAGTGATGTTCCTAATGTGTTTTAAGATGAATTACCAGGATTGCCTCCTAAATGGGAGATTGATTTCTCAATTGATATCAAACCAGAATCAGAACCTCAGTCTAAGGCTTCTTATAGATTGATAACCACTTAATTAGTTGAATTAAATGCACAAATTCATGATTTATTATCCAAAGGTTGATTAGACCAAGTGTGTCACCATGGGGTGCCCCAGTTGTCTTTGTTAAGAATAAATATGGCACTCTTTGACTTTGCATTGATTATAGAATGTTGGATGAGGTGACCATCAAAAATAGATATCCAGTACCTCAAATATATTATCTTTTTAATCAAATTCAAGGAGTAATGATCTTTTTTAAGATTGATCTTAGAGATGGATATCATCAGTTATGAATTAAAGATGAGGATATTCCAAAGATGACATTTAGAACTTGCTATGGGCATTATGAGTTTACAATGTTACCATTTGGGTTGATGAATTACCCTATAACATTCATGAATCGCATGAATGGTGTGTTTAAATATTACCTAGATCATTTTGTGTTGGTCTTTTGTATGACATTCTTATATATTATAAGGATGAATAAGATCATCTTCAACATATGAAACTTATTTTGCAACATTTGTAGAAGCACAGTCTGTATGGAAAATTACCTAAGTGTGCATTTTTTCAAAATAAAATGTAATATCTAGGAGATATTATCTCAATAGATGGCATTTTTATTGATCTGAATAAGATAAGATCCAGTATGGAATGGTTGGATCCAAGGAATGTCAATGAAGTAAGGAGTTTCATGGGATTGGTGGGATATTATAAGAAATTCATCTCAAATTTTTTCAATATAGCTAATCTAATTACCTCTTTATAACGTAAGAACAAAAATTTTATCTGGTCAGATATGTTTGAAATAGCTTTTTAGCAATTGAAAAGAAGGCTTACTTCAGCATCAGTGTTAAGAGTTCCTGATCCTAATGGTTAATTTTTAGTGATCATAAATGCATTTAGGGATGGATTAGGAGGAGTCCTTATGTATAATGGTGAAAAAGTAGCTTATGATTCAAAGAAGTTGAAGCCTTATGAGGTGAATTATGCCCCTAATAGTCTTGAACTTGTAGTAATTTTTCATGCTTTACAAGTTTGGATACATTATTTATTGTGAAAACTATTTAAACACAAGAATGATAACTTGGGACTCAAATATATCTTCAACCAACCAAATTTAAATGCTTTTTAGAGGTGGTAGTTAGAGTGTTTGTCTGATTATGACTTTGATATCAATTACATCAAAGGAAAAGAGAATAGAGTAGCTGATGCCTTAAGTTGAAGAAGGTACATATTAGTTGTGGTTAATATCAAGAGTACTTTCAAGGATCATGTGATTGATTTCTCACTAGGAGATGAATATTATGACCAAGTCAAGAAAGCCTTGTCTAAAAATGCTCAAAATCCTAGGTATAAAGGATACAACTTAGAGAATGATGGTATTTTGTGATACAATAAAAGGATTTATGTGCTAGATCAAGAGAATCTAAGGAGTATATTGCTAAAATAACTACAAAACACCCCATATTCAGGACATCCAAGAGTAACAAAGCTAATGGTAGAGCTTATAACACTTTATTTCTAGAAGGGAATCAAGAAAGATGCAATGAAATTTATGTCGTGATGCCTAGAATGTTAGTGAGTGAAAGTTGAACATATGCATCTGATTGGATTGTTATATTTACATCACATATGAGAGTGGAAGTGGTGGGTGATTAGTATGGACTTTGTCCAAGGATTACCATTATCATGAAATAGGCATGACATGATCTTGGTTGTAGTTAAGAAACTAACCAAGGTAGCACATTTTATATGAGTCAATTTAAAAGATTATGCACAAACTCTTGTGAAGAGATTAGTAAAGGAAGTGAATTGATTGCATGGTTTTTTAAATAACATCATATCAGATCATGATCTGAGAATGACTTATAAATTTTGGTTAATTTTAAATTCAGCTTTAGGTACGTAACTAAATTTTAGCAATGCATATCACCCTCATACTGATGATCAAACTAAGTGAGTTAATCAAGTATTAGAGGATCTTCTTTGTATGTATTGTATAGATAAACAAGACAAGTGGGAAGAATACATTCCATTGGTTAAGTTTGTAGACAATAACTCATACCAATTTGCTTTGAAGATGACACCATTTGAAGCACTTTATGGGAGAAAGTGCAGGACACCAATCAGTTGGGAGAGGTTGAAAGATAGGGTAGTCTTTGGACCTAAAATGCTTTGATAAATGGAAGAGAAATTTAGTTTAATCAAGCAAAGATTGGCTACGGCCAATGATAAGTATAGAGCTATGTTGATCTAAGGAGAATAGTTAGGCAATTTTTAGTAGGTGATAAAGTGTTTTTGTGGGTTAAGCCATAAAAGAGCTCAATTAAATTTAGGAAGTCATCAAAAAATTTATCGAGATATGTGTGACCCTTTGAGGTTTTAGAAGTGGTCAATCCTATAGCATATAGGATTGCATTACCACCAGCCCTAACTCTATTATAGAATGTCTTCCATGTATATTATATTAAAAAGTATATAATTAATCTTTTGCATGTGTTACATTGGAATGTTTTATAGGTTCTAGATCCCAGGGTGGTCATGGTAGAACCAATTAGAGTAATTGACACTTGTAAACTTCATTTGCATAATAGATAAGTGTCACAGTACAAGGTCTTGTGGGACCAATACTCTAAGAATAGTGCTACTTAAAATGACTATGATGAGTTCTATAGGCTATTTCCACATTTGTTTACTTGATTTGATGCTAGATACTATGTTATTTTTTTGGTAAACTCTATTTTTTATTCAAAACTATTATTTAAATTAGTGTCATTAGGATGATAACCAAATTTAGTGGGAAGGATGTTACATTCCAATTTTCTCACTAAGTTGATGTACCTAATTATCTATGGATTATTATGGTTGTTAAATTGATTTTTTATCTTTTAACTAAAATTTAAGTCATATGTTGTTATGGGATAGATGTATGTTACTTAGATTTCATTATTCCATTTTTATGAGTTGGCTAATTATGAATTATGTACATAATGATTATGTTGCATTCATTATTATAGCATTGTTATATGAAATATGTATCATGATGTATTTGACTAACTACCTTCTTATCATGAGTTGGACGTAGGAGAGATCATCCCTCAAAACATGATGGAGGGACAACATCATTGGAGAGAGTGACATAAATAGAGATGGTGAAGGATGATAGAGGAACTGCTAAGACCCATGCACACACCATATTAGATTTAAAAGTTATATGCATTATGTGTTAGAGTCAATACATTTTCAAAGTTAATTATATTTAGATACTAGAGTTTGCATGTTATAAATGTTAGTACATATATATGGGATAAATATTTCATGAGATTTCATTTTGTATATTATACTTAGATTTAGTGCTTACTGTTGTAGTATGATTATATAATATTACTTTAAGCATGTTTGTTTATGATTATGGAAATGTAAATCTAATAAATGATACTTAATTACTATTTTATATAGACTAGGAAATATCTTAGTAATGTTTTAGAATGTTAATGTTGTTATGATTGATATTTGATAATATCAATATATGCCAAGCTATTAAAATAATAAAAGACATATATAGCCTATATACACTAGTAATGTCCCAAACAATTATCTTTTCATAATTGAAAGTAATAATTAATTTGGTCTATCATTTTAATATATAAAAGATAATTGATGTTGTTAAAAAAGAGATAATTACCTTTATTTGATATTTAAGGAGGTTGAATTATCCTAAAATACTAACCTAAAAGCTAAGCCTAATCTTATTGTCTTGCATGGACTATGCTAAGATTTGAAAGTATAGTTATCATTTTGTAAATGATTAAAAAATGGACTTTTCAGTGGAATACTTGGTCCTAAAATATAGGTTGACATGCACAATTTTTAAATGAATATTTTAATGATTAAGGAATTAGGGAGAGATTAAAGGCAAAAATTAGGGATTTTCTAGTTTGGATAATGAAAGTTGATAGAGAGATTGGTGAATTGAATAAAAATAGGGATTATGCATGAACTACTAGCTAGGAGTTTACAAATGCATGCAAATTTTGAATGGTAAAGGATAAACAAGAAGAATATTGATAAGAGGCAAAACATGGAGGACGATGAGACACAAAGAGAAGAGGAAAAAGGGTCGAATAAGGAAGTGAAGGAATTGTAGTTCATTCAATTTCAAAATTGGAAGTAATTTGAGGTTGGTAATGTTAATTTATATTACATTATTTAAGAATTCTAT